>JAHTLZ010003518.1:4715630-4771858 GCA_023846285.1 Phrynocephalus versicolor | reverse complement strand
GTGTGTGTGTGTGTGTGTGTGTGTGTGTGTGTGTGTGTGTGTGTGTGCTGTTGTTTTTACTGATCACACACAATGCAAAGGCCAATTCAAATCCATTTAGACATTTTTGTTTTTTTTATTCTTCAAAGGGACAGGGGGCATGACTGTGGGTGGTAATCTGAGGATGTACTAAGCTGAGTGTGATATTTTGAACAGTGGGAACACCCATCCCTGCAATCTGACTCCTAGCACTACCACACAGATTTCAACTGTGTAAGAAAACAAGTCACGCATATCAGAAACACAACGCCAAACCAACTTTGATATCTTACCTGGATGGAGACTTTGCCTGTATAAGGAAGGAAGTCAAGCAAAGTAGTAATACAAAGTGGTAAGAATTCACCTGTGTAAGGAGGCAAGTCATGCATGCTTACATAGCTGGTGTAAGGAAGGACTGCAAACTACTTATTGATCTAAGAACAATGAGAGAGAAACAAGGAGTTTCAAGGCTGGATTGGTTTACCTAATTAACTACTTAATCATTGGTAGCTGTCTTATAAGCCCAGTTATTAAGCTTATTGAATGGCCTTTGGAAAGGAAGAGTGTGAAGAAAGAACTTAGAACCTCAAGGCCTGGAATGAAGCAATGTTTGGCAATCAAGGCTGTTCCATTGAGGTTTACTCCATTGAACTGGGAGATAAGACTCTTTGTCCACAGAGTACCATATATACTCGAGTGTAAGTCAACCCGAGTATAAGTCGAGGCCCCTAATTTTGCCTTTAAGAAGTGGGAAAATTGATTGACTAGAGTATAACCTGAGTCAATATTTCCCCTTCCCCTTTCCTGTGGGTGGGGTTGCAAGGGGTCAGTGGGTGGATTGTGGGGACCAAAGAAAGCACAGGGAGCCATGGCCACAGGTCACCCCTTGGAAGAGGCAGGCGATCTGTGTGACCTTGCACTCCCCCAAGCTCCCCAGCGGAGGCGACGGCTCGCCCACCAGCCCACTCCAAAGCTCTTTGGTGGTAGCAGAGGCCCGCTGGCCTGCCCACCCCCACACATTTCCCTGCGGTGCCAGTGATGGCAGACCTCCCATCCACCCATCCACCCAAGCTTCCCAGCGGTGCCGGTGTTCCCGAGCTTCATAAGGTTCCCAGTGGTGCCGGTGGCGGCGGCCCGCCTGTGTGCTGAGCTTCACAAGGTTCCCCCACGCACTCCCAGCCTCACATGGTTGCCGGTGGTGCCGGTGGCAGCAGCTCATGTAATGGCTGGCCGGCTGGCCAGCCCAGCCCCACAAGCTTCCCAGAGGTGTCAGTATAGGGGGAAGATTTTTTTTTTTTTAGAAAAAATCATGGGGCAAAGGTGGGGGAGGGAGGCACGGGCCAGCCAGCCGCGGGCCACTCAGAATGGCCTGATGGGCCAGATTTGGCCCCCGGGCTGGACTTTGGGCAGGCCTGCCTTAGAGGTATGACACCTTCACTCATTATGATCCCACACAATGGTTATTCAAAGGTATCTCAGACTTTTCAGCGTAACCAAATATGTTGCAAGGGTGAAAGAAAGACTTCTCTGTGGGTCATAAATTGTTCTGCCTGGCTCCTCCCCACATCCCCCAGGCTCTAGGTCAGTGATGGTGAACCTTTTAGAGACTAAGTGCCCAAACTGCAATTCAAAACCCACTACTTTTGCGAAAAGTGCCAATACTGCAATTTAACCTGAATACAGGTGGCTGTGAAGGGGCGATGTTGGGTGCCCACAGAAAGGGCTCCGAGTGCCACCTTTGGCACCTGTTCCATAGGTTCACCAACACTGCTCTAGGTGATGCCTTTACAGAGTACTGAAAATGTCATCATATGATAGATTTGTAAGCTTTCATGGATGAGGGGCATTTTGCCAGGTCCTTTGTCAGACTGCTGAAAACAACTACTGTACAAGAATTGCCCCCAGAAACATGGATTTCGGTCATCAGACATATCCACAGCTTTGATAGGAATTCATTCACCTGGATCCAAGATTGTCTCTAAGGTATGCCCATGCACGGACTCACTCATGTGAATCTACCCCTTCTGTGCAGGGCTCCCATGCACCCCCAGCAATTATTTCTGTTCCAGTGACAAGAGAACAGACAAGGGGAGGTTCGTGTGTGTGAGTGAAGTTGCACACTTGAGGAAATGAGTCCTGCCCACCAGGGCTGAAAATTAGAAGGAATGTCAGGACACTTGAGCAAGAAGGGTGGATTTATTTTTGTGTTCCCAAGCTGGAATGCAACCACAATGCAAGGAATTCAATGCTTTGCCAGTTGTCAGTATTCCTTGTGCTAACATTGCCCAGGAGAGTAACCCTCTGGCCTTGTTAACAGTCCTTGACTGGCTGCTGCATCAGCTGCTGAGAATATTATTACATTTTCTGACAGTTTCTGATCAGCACATTGAGCTAATTTTTTTTTTAACCTAAACGTTTACTGGAGGCTGTTTCGCAGCTTTCCCACTCCACGTGTCAAATGTGCTCCATCAGGAAAACCTGGTGTGATAAGGGAGCGCTGCAAGCAGCGTTGAAAATTATTTATGAAATGTTCATGCCATCAGCAAAGCAATTTTATGTTCTGTATTTCAACCCACGTGCATGTTGATTTCCACCGTCTGAACTATTAAGTGGGGTTTTTAATGGGAATGGCAATTCCAGGCTTTGGAAGGAAGGGAAAGGAATTAGAGAAAATTAACAAAACATGTTCTTGGGTTTATTACAGACAAAATGACACGACAATCCTCTGTGCTCATTAAATAATGCTCATTTGGTATTGCCAGGCAAGAAATCTATGCTCCCACAACAATCTAGCAATGGACTGAGTTCCTCCATTTGGTCCTTTCACTAGTGGAAAAGATGCCATCAGTGGCTTGAATTTCCTGCATCTTTGCAAGTCTCTCCCCCTTATCTCAAATCTGTTCTGGCAATGTGGGAGGACCCCCCTGCAGTAGATGTGGTGGGCTGGCTTCAGGGTCAAAAGTGGAAAGGAAACACACCTTTTGCAGGGGAACATCTGTTTCCTCATAGGCCTAGCTTCACCTCTGTTCCAAAAGGAAGCTACCCTGCTGCATGCTGGGCTCATTCTTTTTTGAACAGGAAACTAGATGAGGCTAGGCTTATGCTAAGTAGAGATGGGCATGACTCAGAAAATTTTTTCGTTTTCGTTTTTGTTTTCGTCTAGGGGTCTGTTTTGTTTCGTTTCCGTTTTCGTGAGCTAATTTTCAAAATTTTTCGTTTTCGTTTCGTTACGTAACGAAAATGAAAAACGAAAACGAAAACGAAAAAAATTTCGTTTCTTCCCATTTAGCTCCATTAAGTGCTTTTCCAGTAACGAAAAACGAAAAACGGCTCAAAATTAGTTGTTTCGTTTCCGTTTCCGTTCCATTTTTGAACCGTTTTTCGTTTTTCGTTTCGTTACGTAACGAAAATGAAAAACGGAAACGGAAACGGAAATTTCGCTAAGTCATGCCCATCTCTAATGCTAAGCCACAATGTCTTCCAGGTGAGTAAAAGCAAAAGTAAAGTGTTCTGCTTATATACTGCCCTATACCACTTCAAGTAGTCTCTGGGCGGTTTACAGTTTAATTACAGTAATGCAGGCTACACATTGCCCCCCCCCGCAAGCTTGGTACTCATTTTACTGACCTCGGAAGGATGGAAGGCTGAGTCAACCATGAGCCTGCTACCTGGGATTGAACTCCAGGTACAGGCATTTAACCACTGCGCCACGAGCCACATTTAGATATCTGTCAGTCAGACAGACAGACAGGTAGGACTGCAAAATGGAGAATTCTGAGGTGTGTTTTCCAAAATGATTCATGCTTACGTAGCATCACACCAACTCAGTGTAACATCTTTATGTTTCATTGCATAGCTCTCTGCAAACTGCCTCCCTCTTCAAGAGACAGCCCTGCCACAAGAGAGCAAAGGGGCCACCTCAGGAAGCAGATGCACTAAACACCCAATCCACTGCCAGCAGCTATAAAACCCCAGCTGTTCCATTCCTTTCCATTAGATGGCAGTGTTCTTTATTCTGGGTACTGTAAAAACAATGATAAACTGCCACTCATCTTGACCACTCAGTTTCTGTGGATGGACAGCAAGGTGTGGTTTTTGGATAGATTTTTATTCAGAGCTTAGACTAGATTGAAATTCCTGGAATCTCCAAGCTAGCATGTCCTGACCACACTGGTAACTCTATGAAGACCTTAACAGGGTTGGATACACACTTAGCCATACCTAGAATAGACTCATTGAAATGGTGAACCAAAGCCCACCTAATTTCAGCACGATTAATGTCAGTATGACTGGGCTAGGACTGCATGCATTGTTCAATCCTAGTTCCTCATCTGTAGTGCAAGGACTGTGGTGCTCAATATCACCCATTTGTTAGTTTTGGGGAGGATAAGGGTTGGAATACCATCCTGTAGATGTCACAAGACTGTAGCTCCCATAAACCCTAGTCAGCATATCTAGTGGTGAGGACTGCTGGGAGATGAAGTCCAACAAGATCTGGAGGGACGTGCTTTGTCCATCCATCCCTGCTTTATTGATACAATAGTTGTGGGTGGAGAGTTGCTGGAGAAGTATCAGGCCAGGTTGAACTTGGCCACGAACAAAGGACAGACACAGACTGGCCAGCAGAGAAGGCACACACTCAAAAACTTCTGTGTTCCTCTCAGAAGGTTCCATTTTTATTCTCTTATCAATGTTTATTACTATCAAGACATTGGTGTGCTTACAGAAACAATAGCTCGGATAGGGGACAGGTGCCCTTTAGCCTTTTGGCCCTGCCTCTAAGCAAAAGGTCAGGGGAAATAGAAGGTCACTTCCATTCCAGGTATGCGACGTAGCACCAGGAGCGTGTGCGCAATCACTGTTGTCCCTTCAGAACACACCCTTCAAAGGAAGGGTCCCACAGGTAGTCCTGGCTGCTGAGTTGCTACTTGCTAAAGAAATACTTTGCATGAATAAACAGCTGGTACTGTATTTCAAACAACCACTTCAAATGTACATATGCAAGCTCTTAATAGTATAATGCTTATGTTGCAGTTTTATTTGTGGAGTTCCAGGTTCCTCTGAGGATAGTCATTCCTTATGTCAGGACCACTGTACACCAGAGGGAACTTTCGTTTCCTATTTTCCCCCCTCCCAGAAATGGGGAAAAAACATATTTGTTCTGACAGCTCCAACTAGAGTGTAGAAAGCCCCATCTAGTGTTGCTCATGTTTATTATGAACTCCGTATAAGCAGAGTGAACAAGTTTAGAATAATTTTTTAAAATGCCATCCATTTTTAATGTCAGACATAGATTTTCCCCCACATCATTTCATATGACAGCTGAGGGACAACAGCCCCTCCTGAATGAACATCTTTAAAATCAAAAGCAATTAAATTGCAGAATATATTCAGTACAAATAACTATGCCTGTCCCTATGCAGACTATCACATTTTATTACTATTTCTTCACATTAATTTAGAGGGAACAGAATCCTTGGCGTTATAATATAGGAGTTGCCAACTTCTCTCTATTTATTTAGGTAAATGGGTTAGGAAAGACATTTGGGGAAAAATATGAGAGCAAAAACTACAGCGTGATGATTGGAGGCAAATTGATGCACTGCTAGATACTTCAAAAATTATTGTCTTCTTTTCCAGCATTCACATTGAGTGCTATTGCTTATGCAGCCAGATTGCCAGCACCTACACCCAAGACAAAGGTTAGCAATGGTCTTCAAAGAACTTCCACACTTTGCAAAACGTAGAAAGGTATTTAGTATACTGGAGTGTGAGACAGCTGTGCATGCACAGAGTATCAGAGTAGGGGAGTATTGGAGAAAGGGCTAGAGGGAATGGCAGAGGAGAGCTAGAATCCATGGGTGGTCTCACCATAAGTTATGGGACGTGCCCTCTCAGCCATCTCCCTGCATTGAAGGACAGACCTGATGTGTCACCTGGCCTGATCTGTGGATTCTATGGCCAGCCTGCTACCCACAGGTTTGGTGAAAGAGGCTAAGCTACTGCCTATTCCTGAGCTAAATAGGGTTGCCAGGTCTGAGAGCACCTACTGAAGTCTCGTTGTGTGCAGTTGGCATCACATCTTCTGTCTGTCCCCACCCCCATTACCAATGGGAACCAGGGCTCATTGCCTCTATGTTACTATGTTTCTGTTTATGTTTCACCGACACAGCACCAATATAACAAAAAAATCCAGGGACAATGGCAGGAGACTGGAGAAAGAGTCACTGATTGAGCAAGGCAGTTGACCAAAGCAGTGAGCCAGCATGGGCACTTATGAGACTTCATCTTAGAACTTTAGAGGTGAAAAGAACCCTAGGAATCATTGAGTGCAGACCCTGTCAAGAAGGCCTAGTCAGGAATCAAATTCCTAACCTCTAGTTACATAGAAAAAAAGGCTAAACCACTGTCCAGCAGTTCTTGATACACTCTGGGTTGGTCACAGCATGGCAGGGACTGGAAAATCTCCCCATGGGCTGGCACTGAGCCTTCCCGGAGCCTTCAAAACCCAAAACCTATTACAAACAAAGGGAGAAATACATAAGAACATAAGAACATAAAAAGAGCCGTGCTGGATTAGGCCAAAGGAGTGCACAAAACTAGATATCTGTCTCCTGATACCACTCCCCTGCATCTGGCTCTTGAAGTACCCCGGTTTTAAGTCTGGAGATTACACATCTCCATCATGGTTTGTAACGTGTGATGGACTTTTCCTCCAGGAATCTGTCCAATCCCCCTTTGAAGGCATCCAGGCCAGGTGCCATCACCACATCCTGTGGCAGGGAGTTCCACAGACTAACAACACGCTGGATAAAAAATATTTTCCTTTGCCTATTGTCACTCTCCCAGCCCTGTTTGAATGGATGTCTCCTAGTTCTGGTATTTTGTGAGAGGGAGAAGAGCGTCCCTCTATCCACTTTACTCATGTTCTGCATAATTTTGTATGTCTGAATCATATCCCCCCATAAGGTGCCTTTTTTTACAGAAAGGAGACTTTCCATCCTTCCATGTTCATGGCCAGGGATTCCAACTTGTTCTGGGCATAGAGCAGAAATGGAGACTGTAGAGTCTCCAGATGTTGTTGTTCTGCAGCTTTTATCAGCTGATGGGTATTGCAGTCAAACCATATCTGGAGAGTCCCAAATTGTCCTCCTCCTAGCATAGGTACTAGAGGAGAGAAACGAATCTAGAAAAGTCAGAGATTTGAAACGGAAACAGTGTCATGCAAAGTGATGGGCAGAAAAATTAGAATGCAGCAACCATAGGCAGGGTTGGGGAGAATGTTCCAGGACCCTAAGCCCCATCACACATGACCACTATCTGTGCTGAGAAGGGCTGGTGGAAGTTGCAGTCCAAAAATATCTAGAAGGTCACAAGTTACCCCCATTAAGTCCACCAGAGACAAACCAACCTGGAAACATCAGGTATTAAACATGATAGCAGTTGCATGCAAAATATGTGCTCTGTCACCATTGTTTGTGTCCTACAACAGGATTCATGTCAATGGTTCTTCCCTTTCAACTCCAGCAGCTTTTGGAGACCCCAGTAAGAACTTTCTAAGAGAGAGCCTTAGTATAGATATAGTATAACAAACTGCACCACTATCAAGTCCGCCAAAGACTAGTGCCAAGGCTAGACGAGTCAACAATCCTTTGCTAGATTCTGCTGCAATAAAATAATATACGTTTTACAGCAGCAGTAGCAGTAGCTGATAAAACATATCAGTCAAAACAAACAAAAGGAGAACAAATTATCAGCTTACCAGTCCTACAAGACAATATGAAAAGAGAGGAAATATGAAATAGTGCATGCTGCCTATTCCAGAGTAATGGCTAAACATGGGCACAATCACCCCTGGGCATACAGGTTTTCCGAAAGCCTCTCTCTTGGCTTGAGCTTTCCTCTTGGCAAGGTGTTGGTATTGGCCTTAGTAAATGATGATGTTGAGCTTTTAGGCAGAGAGAAATCTTGCCTCCTTCATGATGCTCAGGCACACATTTGGGCACAAACAGTCCTATGCTGGCATCTTGTGGTGAGAGGCATTATTGCATGTGCCTGTTTAGTTTCCATCTTCCATCTGGAAAGTTGGTGCGCAGCACCCTCCTGTGGAAACAGCATAAAGATTTGGCAAGCAAAATAAAAACAGTTTTCACCAGCCCACATTGTTGCCAAACCAAAAGACAAATAAGTCCTTAAGAAAGAAAAAATTGATACATTTTCTATAAAGTGATTTTATTAAACATAACTGCCTAAATGTTACTAATCCACTAAGACACAATGACCCGAAAACCTACTGGGGAAACAATATGAATAAGAGTAAACATGCAGTAGTTTTTCTGTTCTGGTTTGCCATCCATCCTACAACTGCAAGCGCAACCATTTCCGTGACTCTGTCAAGCAAGGAAAGGCTAAAACATTTGGGGCTCTTTGGTCTGGAAAAAAGGTGCCTGAGGGGGGATATGATTAAGACATACAAAATAATGCAGGGCATGAGTAAACTAGATAGAGGGACACTCTTCTCCCTCTCCCAAAATACCAGAACTAGGGGACATCCACTCCAATTGAGGGTTGGGAAAGTGCAAATAAGCAACACCGTTGGAGAAAAGCTACAGAAGCATTCCTAGTGAGCAGCAAATGTACGCATGCAAGTATACACTGTCATAGCACTTTTTTTTTTACACAGACACGTGACAATGTCACCCATTCTTCCCACTCAAGGTGATTGAAAGCTCTGATCCTGATAGAGGCTCAACTTTGGCTTGAACGAACTTAGTGATTTGACATGGGTGTTTGTCCAGGAGGGTTATGAGGGTGAAGGAAGGCAAACAGGGGTAAACAAGTCATGACCTGAGATGGGAAACATTATGTGGCACCATAAATATGGGGCACCTGGGGAACCTTAAACAGATAGCTCAGTATGCCTACATTTTAGACAACCTCATACTCCTTTTTAAGTGCTGCCTAGATACCCTAAGCCAGTAGTGGCCAAACTTCGGCCCTCCAGATGTTTTGGACCACAACTCCCAAAATTCCAAGCCTCGACTGCCAATGACAAAGGACTGAGGGAGTTGTGGTCCAAAACTTCTGGAGGGACAAAGTTTGGCCACCACTGCCCTAAGCACATCCGATCTTGCCTGATCTTGGAAGCTAAGCAGGGTCGGCCGTGGTTAGTACTTGGATGGGAGACCACCAGGGAATACCAGGTGCTGTAGGCGCCTGGAGTAGGAACTGGCAAACCACTCCAGTATTCCTGCCAAGACAACTCCATGGACATGGAGTCACAAAGAGTTGGACATAACTATAACACCACAACACACACACACGCCTTTTGGTGTGCGGAGAGTTAGTAAATGTAGCATTTTGCTAGCATCTCAAATTGTAGCCATGCTGGCATGTAGACCAACTTGTAGCCATGCTGGCAGAGAATCCAGAGGTGAACGGGCTGATTCTCCCACCTGGTCACCTACCGTCCAGAAATATGTCCCGAAATTAGGAGAGAAGAGCTCAAGCAGAAGCATCTGGGGTTGCAGCAAAGTTCAAAGAAGCTGAACTGCTGCTTAAGACTGCAATACTCCAGTTCTGCACCCTCTCCTATAAATCTCATTCAGAAAGAAACAATTCCTTCTGCAACAGGAATGGAAACTCATTTCTGAAACATTTAACTTAAGTCTTTTTCTGATCATTATCAGTTGAATTCCTGAGGTACAGGTCACCCCAGTCGCCCAACTTTTTCAGTTTTGTTGCATTCCTGTATGGGGAGGGCATCATGTCAGGGAAAGTCTTTGTAACTCTTTTCACCTAAGCCAGGATCCTGGAAGATCACTAGAAGTTGAACCCTCTACTGAAATAAACACAGCCTACACAAACCATGCGAGGAGTTGGGAATTTTTGCTCTACCAGGTATTTTGGGCTACAATTCTGCAATCCCTTATTATTTTTAGTTCGGACTTTTGGAAATTGAAGTCCAAAATGTCTTTAGGCCAAAGGTTTCAAATCTCTGCATGACTCTTTTTTAAAAAAAAAAAATCCTCTATACTACATGTTTCAGATATCAGATATGAGGATTCGCAGCACCATCACTGGTATCCATGGCAAAGGGAAATTCTGCCTGGCCACACTCCAGCTGAAGCAAAAATAAGTTAAATGAAATATAAAACACACCGCAGTTTTTGGCACATACATTTATTACTTGCTGTATTTTATACAAACTGCCCAAGGTAGAAGTTTAATTCCATCAAAATGAGGTACACATAAAATGTTTTTTGTACATTGGTATTAGGGGAGTTTGACCCTAAGGCAAACACCAAATTGAAACACCTCCACCTCCAAAAAACAAAAATGCCTGCAGTTTATAGCAACTGAACCAATTCCTACCCAATCCAAATGGTCGGCTGCCTCATGAAAACAAAACAAAAAATGGGGGAGCCCTCGAGCTCTTATCCCTTGCAAGTATTTTTCCAAGGGCTGGCCTCAGGGTAAACTGGAGAGAAAACTGGCCAAGGAGTTTGGGCCACCAGAGTTTGATTCAAGGAAATTTAATATATATTCAACCATTCCATTACGTTAAGACTGTAAGCTTGGGTGTCAGGGCAAAAAGCCATACTAGTATGTAAATATATCACAAAGAACAGTCACACCAGGAATCCCTAGTCAGGTGACTGGGGGCTTCGATAAGAAGGAAATAAAATTCATGTCGGTGAGGTGCTCTGAAAAAAAGGTGTACCAAAAATCCATTTCCCAGGAGAACACTTTTTTGTGGTTTTAACATTATTACTGGGGAGTTTTAGTTATTTCTTTTCATCAGGAGAGTATGAGGTAGACAGTACAATGACACAGAACTGTGCAGATTTCAGCTCATTCTCATCAGATACACATACACTCCCTTTGGTTTATTTTGCACACAAACCAGCACAGTGTATGAGAAAAATCAGTCTAGAAACATTTAAAGTAGAAAAGTGTATCTTTATTCTGTTGCCACTTGTATTCACAGTCAGAAGGGAAAAAAAAGAGGGAACTCTCCACCAGGTAGACTCTCAATGGTGGTGGTTTGGTCAGAGGTCTGAGAGAAAAAAGCTATCAATGAAAACAATGGGTGAATACAAACAAAGAGGAAGAAGGGCAAAGGCTTGCCTCAAATGCCAGAGGCGCGAAAAGAACTTTACCAGTCAAGTTAGTGACAAAGGGCAATCACTGTAGGCTGCAACTCCTCTTCCCGCTGACAACCAGTGTTAATTCACGCAACTGTAATATCCCAACATTTCCCCCCTCTGGTCCATGTGGAGGTGCCACATGCTTCCAAGGGCTACTATACAGCCATTCAGAGCAAGGCATTTGACAACAATGGCAACCCACTATAGAGAACACCCTTCCTTCTAGTATCAGAAAACAGGGTATTCTCTATCATAGGGGCCCCATCAATCTTGTTTAAAATTGATATTGAAAACATATATTTTTGCAAATCTTCCGGTAGGTAGTAGTTCAGTTTATCACCTATTTTATGGACAACATAAATAGTTTATGTTGATTGCATTATTTCATCTTCTATGCTTTATTATTGCTGCAGCTTTTGAAATATGTTATATATATATACATTTAATCCTCAAAATGTCAATAGCCACTGGATTTTAGGTACAGAGAAACACAAGAATCTTGCCAAAAATTTTTAGCTAAATGCACTCAACATGGCAGGCAATGTTCATACAAAGACCTGTCTGGCACTTTAAAGAGAAGTCAGATAAGTTGATTTTAAAAGCCTAACAGGCTGGCACACAAGGATGGCTTTCAGTGTAGAGAATCCAGGGCCAAGGGCCAAACCAGCTGCATGGTGATCTTCCTCAGCTGTGAGCTTCAGAAGCAGAAATGAATGCAGCTTAGTACAGGTTGAAACCCTCTACCTTACAGCTCTCACTATTGTAACATCAGCTAAGAAGGGCAGGGTGAGAGCATTAGAAGAGATGTCCGAATGGTGAACAGCCTTGTGAGTCATGGGTCTAGCAACCTAGTTGGTTGAAATGCTCTTTCATCCACTTCTATCAAGAATTCTGGATAAAGCATGCAATCCTGCAGAAAAGAAATAACCAAGGAAGGAGATTGGATGTGTCACATCAGGAAGCACAAGATTTTTATCTCAAGTCCACCCAGTATGGAGTGGCAATGATTTTAAATTCAATTGATTACCGGATGAGTTTTGAAAGATAACACCCATATCTAACACAAATGGATGTAGAACAAAATGTAAGTGTCTGCAGTTGCTGACAAAGGTACTGCCAAATACTATACTGTCCTCCTAAACAACCCAATATGGCAATAACAAACTATCAGTTTTCAATGGCTCTATGTTAGTTCAATTACTAACAGCATTTATTACTTTAATTCATTCCTAAAGAGAGAGATGTTCTCTTTATTTTCTTAAAAAATAAAGGTCTTTTAGCTACGCATTTGGGAACTCTTTAAATCCATTGCTACACAGATGCACACAGGGAGTGTAACTAGAGGGAACGGAGTGATACTGAGAATTTTCCAAAGGAGCAGCTGTACCAACTCACTGCAGCAAAAAAACACAAATCCTATGGCATCTTAATGTCGAGATGTTTGTGACATCAGCAGTTTAGTGAATGGACAATGCCAGTTTTTTGACATGAATGCGGTCTCATCACCAACCTGAAATTTATATTAAAGGTAAAGGTCCCCCCCCCTTGCACATGTGTGCTAGATGAGTTTGACACCAGGGGCAGTGCTCATTTCTGTTTTTAAGCCAAAGAGCCAGTGATGTGCAACTCTGTGGCCATGCGGCCGGCATGGCGGTGCATTTCTGTCCATGAAACACTACCTTCCTGTTTTTATGGCGTACCTATTTATTTACTTGCATTTACATGCTTTCAAACTGCTAAGTTGGCAGGAGCTGGAATTAACAGTAGGAGTTTACATTACTTCTGGTCAAATGGCACACATATTTCTGAATCAGACCTCTCTTGCCAGTAGCTTCAGCATCTCTTTCTCAGCTCTGTGAGGACATGATGAAAAAGATCAGGAGCCACTGGAATGGTTTCTGGCTTTTGTTTTGTTTTGACTAAAAATAGTTGCACCATAGAAAGACTAAAATGTTTTGAGAACAGAAGGGGAGAGGGAAGGATAGCAAAACACCACACATATTTTGAACTCCAGCTTTAATTCAGTTTTAAGATGCTCATTGCCTTATATGTGTGTGTGTGGGGGGGGGAACCTACATTTACATATATCTCTAGCATGACCATGTGAAGTATGAAGTCAGAAACCAGCATTCCATTCCTTCTGCCAAGGCTAGGTGATGAATTGTTCCAGTGCAATGAATAATCATTTATGTTTTGTATTTCCAAATTCATCTTCATCAATATGTTCATTTGCATTAGTTGTCTCCTTTCAGTACAGACAACAATTCACCGTTCTCCTTTAGCTCCTGCAAACAGAGAAGGGAGAGCAGAACATTCAGAGGAGGATATACATAGAGAATATACCAGCAGTATAGTAGTTCTACCAGAATTCTGATCTCAAACCAATGTTGTTTCACATGTAGATGTTTTATTCTTTAAGCCTCCGTAAGCAGCAAGTCACTTTTTTAAAAAGTTTGCAATCAGGGAAAGCCGTGGATGGCAGTGGGTGGGAGGGGAGAGTAGGGACTGAGGACCACCATTTACCTGCCACTAGTTCACAAAATATGGGGAATTGGACATCATGTCCTTTACTTCAGTCAATGTACTATCTTGGGCCAACAACCATTTGGGAAGAATATCTGGAACTTTTACGTCTATGGTGTAACTTTGTTGCCATCTCCCTTTTTTGACATGTTCACAAGGAGGACTGTTTTGTTTTCATATCTATCAATTCAAAAAACACATTTTCATGTTAGCATGAGTCTGGAAGTATGTATCATAGCAAAAATGTGACTGCTGCCAGGAATATTGGCCCAATGCACCCAATGCCATCCTCTCTGTCCTCTAACAAATAATGCAGTAACTTCTTGTTTCCTCATTACTCTGGTATTTTCAAAAACAATTCCTCATTCACAAGTAGAATTATATTGAAATTATCAGAGAAAAGAGGCAGAGTAGGTTGAAGACAAAACAGTATTATTAGGCATGGCTAAATATATGGGAAGCACTCTCTCTCTTATTAAAAGTAGCCAAGCAGAAATTGTGCCTGGCACACATATAAAGAGGGGGAAATGCTATTAAAAAGAGAACCTTAATGTCATTTGCTGAAACGCAGTGTACCCAACAATTTCTAAAATACACATGATCATGCATTACATACATTTGGTACAAAAATGATTGTTTTGCACAAATTCCTCTACTCTTTTAAACTAGGTTCCAAAGAAAACCACAAATGTTATATTCCACTGACCTTGGTTTTTAATTGCTATATATTACACAGAGGATTTCTTTTTAAATGACTAAAAGAGCTGAATAACGCATGCCAACTTGACTCTTTAAAACTATAAAGGTAAAATAACACGCCCTTGAACATAGCAACCCACTGATTTTTGAGAGAGAGAGAGAGAAGGAGAGAGAGAAGCCAAGTGAAGTAGGTAACATCAGCTTATTTTTAAAACCTAATGAAATTTATTGATTCTGTCTTCTGGGAGTCACGATGACTATGGTACCTGCTATAAAACATTCGAGACAAGAATAGGCTTTCAAGAACTTGGATTTAAACTATGCTTGAGCACAAATATCAGAAAATGCTGTAACAAATGCAGGTCTATTTTTGTTGCTTTGGAGCCTTTAAATAACCCCGCATATGACTAAATCTTACCTTTCTTCAGGAATAATACAATTTGCTAGGCACAATTTGAGGGGAAATAAACTGTCGAAAAGCTAAAACTAAAAAACTAAATGAAAACTGTATATGCACCCATGAGCAGGGAGGTGCAACTCTTACAGCAAGGTAGCTGACCTGCTGTTTGAAAAATACATTACAGTGTTTACATTAGCAGGTAATGCACTTGTTCTCTGGAGAGTTAAGGTTTCTTCTACCAATATATTAAGCTAATGAAAAAGTCAAGTACACAAAGCCCCAAAGAAGCCATTTAATGTAAAACTTATTTTTAAAAGTTTAATGTCAATTACCATCCATTTTAACACTGATATACAGTATATTGGAAATGGGAATCTTCTGGCACCACAGGGCAACCATCTGCTTTGTGGAGCGTCTTCTGCCCTTGTTCCCAATCAACAATTGTTATCTAAAGTAGCCATTCTCACCTTTATTTTGGTCATGCTTTTAGTTGCTCTTCTAAGGTTCCAGCCTCCCCGCCTCCCACATCAAAAAAGAATCGCCTTTTATTGCGTGCAAACAAGGATACATGAACAGATGAACCTGTGGCTCTTCCTTCAAACTTGGCAGCTGCTCCCAGGGGTCCCATATGGCCCCAACTGAGAATGGCTGACCTAAAATACAGGACAGCTTTTCACAGAGCGGGACGTCTAGTTGTAGGTTGGAAAGGTTCCCTCAGCCTGAAAGCTAATGTATGGGAGAAAATTGGTACGACCTAACTGTACTCAATTTGCTTGGACGTAAAGAACCAGATGAGGGGAGTGGTATCAGATGCACTCTCAGATGCATCTGGTGGGGCCACTGTGAGATACAGGAAGCTGGATTAGATGGGCCTCTGGCCTAATCCAGCATGGCTCTTCTTATGTTCTTATGTAAATCCACCAGACACTGAGATACTTCCCAAAGGCAACTTCAGCCGAGGCTGAAAACACCTTCACACCCAGGACTCCACAAAGGTAAAAATTACACAGAAGTCATCAACCCAGCTGGCTAAATGCTAAATGGGGTAGAAATACTATGACTATTTGGACAAAAGAAATGAGGTGAAAGGGGGATTCAAGGACTGAACTATTTCTGCTGTCTTTCTGGAAACAGGCAAAGATCTTTCTCTTCAGGCAAGCTTTCCCTGAATAGTGGACTACCTACAATTTCTTTTTAACAATCTACCATACTTGGCTACACAGACTTTGTGTTTATGACCACTTATAACTTTGTGCTTACATCTTTCTTTGTGTGATTGCACTGACACTATGTTATCAATTGTTAGTTTTAATGTTGCCTTCAAATGCTGTAAGATCCCCTCAATTCCATGTTTCTCAAACTGAATGTCTTAATTGTAATGGACTGTATATTGTCTCTGCTTACTGTAAGTCGCCCTGGGTCCTTTTCCAAGGAGAAAGGCGAGGTAAAATACTCTAAATAAATAAATAAATAAATAAATAAATAAATAAATAAATAAATAAATAAATAAATAAATAAATGATAATATAGAGCAAGGCATGCCATAATATGTGTGTTAGCTCTTGTTCAGACCAAAGGTTTCTCAAATAAAATCTGAATAAAGCCCCTTTGATGTTTCTTAAAGAGCAGACAGGTTCATATGGAAAGAGACAGTCCCTTAGGTATTCAGAACTCAATCTGTTTAGAGCTCTAAAAAGTAATCAATACCACTGTGAAGAACTGATAAGAAGGGAAACAGAATTACAAGATCAGTACAGTAAGTATCAACATGGACAAACTTTGGTGTGCTTTTTGAAGTTAAGATTAAAGATACTTCTCATCTTATCATTCTTCTCTTACCTTGATAATATCCAGACCTCCAACAAGTTCACCTTTCACATATAACTGTGGGTAAGTTGGCCAATTTGAATATTTCTTTAATCCTTGCCGCACCTAGAGAAAAATAATCTTAGTAAAAATTCCACACCAGAGATTTCTAAATGACTTAATAGGAACAAAGCAAGTGATTACATACCTCTTCATCCTCTAATATATCAAATGTTTCATAATCAACACTAAAATAAACAAATAAAAAACAAATATTACTGAGAACAGTTATTTTCAATATTGTTGTTTATTTTTATCAGTGCTGTAATCCTGGCCTAAATCTAATTGCTAGTCCCAACTACACTAGACCCATTCAAGCAGTGAGGTTAAATTAGTGTTAGATTGCTGACTGGGACGGGTTACAGAGATCACATTACACCCCTACTAAAGCAGCTCCACTGGCTGCTAATCAGCTATTGGCACAATTCAAGGTGCTGACCTTAACCTACAAAGCACAAAACAACCTGGGTCCAAGCTACCTCAAATCTCGCAGTATGAACTGGCTGGGGTGCTAAGGTCATCAGGAGAGGCCTTTCTCTCCATTATGCCACCTTCACCAGTGCGCCTCAAAAGAACACATGAAAGGGCCTTCTCTGTTGCTGCTGGAACTCCCTCCTGCTGGAGGCCAGGACTGCCCCATCTCTGTTGTCTTTCCGGAAGCAGGCAAAAGACCTTTCTCTTTAGGCAAGCTTTCCCTGAATGAGGGACTACCTACTATATGACTTTATATGGATTACCATACATGATTGCATTGACTGATTTCATAAGAGTGTTTTCTATGTTTCTTTTAACCACTCATAATGGATTTTTCTTTTCTTCTTGTGTGCTCTTTGTAGCTCTAATGTTACCTTTTAATGTTCTACGATGCCTCTTCAAACTCCCTGTTCTTAACTTGAATATATGTCATAAATGTTCTGGACTGTATATTGTCCCTCATAATTGTAAGCCACCTTGCATAATTTTCCAAGGAGAAAGTTGGGGTAAAAATATTCTTAATCAATCAATCAATCAATCAAGTCCTATTCATTTGGTGAGTCTATTCTAGTTCGGATAAGCAACTGGATTTAACACCCTCTGGCTGCAACTAGTAGATTAATTTATGATGCTACACTGGTACATAACAGTAACATTAAAACTATGTGCCAATAACAAGATGTGTATACACACACACACACACACAGAGAGAGAGAGAGAGAGAGAGAAGTAACTACTCAAAATGGAGAGCAAGAATTGTACTGTATTAATCACTTATTTACAGGAAGGGAAGGAGAAGGAACCCCTAGATCTGTAAAGTTGCCCCTTTCTCCATTACTCATGGGATTAAGATTGCTTTTTTTACAGACAATAGGCAGTCACAGGGAAGCATCCATTGTGTATGACAGCCAGAATCCTGTTGTGTAGGTTACACCTGCATAAGGATAATGGCCTCAGCAGCAAGAGAAGGTTTTTAGGAACTATAGAATTTCTGCTTTTGTCCTGTGGTTTATTCAAATCATGTGTAATTAATTTCATTGCACACAAGCTGTGGGAAGCCAAAATGAAAGGAGGAATTTGTAAGTTAGCAAAAATCTCTTCCTGCCAGTAACATCTGTGGCAATTTACCAGTGTAATGGATAATGTATGAGGTGTCTGAGCTGATTGGTGGGTTTGTAAACCAATGAGAGTCTGGGGAGTGGCCTGAGAGGATTTAAGGCTCTGCTCAGCATTGTTTTAGTCAGATAAGGCAGATAGGGTCTAGCGCCATCTAAGAGAAAGAAAGATAGGGCTAAAGGACAGATAAGGTAGACAGGGGCCTACATAAAGACCTACCCTTACAGATAGGGAATATGACAAAGTCTGAGATAATCAGATAGGGTCTGGTACCATCTAAGAGAAAGACAGGGCTAAAGAAGAGATAGGATTGTGAAGAAAACTAAGTGTACAGAGTTAGTAAACTTAGGAACTGAGTGTGCATTTATTCAACTTTATTAATAATCAAACCCGTGTGGGATTGAGCTATATACTCCTTTCATTTATACTCCAACATATTACCAATAATTATTTTGATTCAACTTTGTAATTCAACTTAAGAACAGTCTGAAGGCTTTAAATTACTAGTGAAGCTAGTTAGTGGCAGTGACAGAGGAAAATCAGAAGAGGTGTTTGTCAATAGACCGTGAAACAGCAGGGGGCAACCATGTTAAGCTGCAACATCATCTATTGGAGGCAAATTCTGATTTCTAAATTTCTCTTCCTTTCATCCTGGGGTTTCCATAGCTGGCACACAATGAGACCAATTATATGTGATTGCCACAGGACATAAGTAATAACAACATTACATGCCACCAAATCTATTTCAGCACATGGCAATACTTCCCAGAATTTTCTAGGTATAGGAAGTACCATTTTCTTCTTCTGGGAGTACTCCGGGACTGCACATTCTGCTCTAGACTACACAGACTGCCTCTTTTCCTGGGATACATAGTAAGGAACCAAACTCTGAACCTCAGGGCCAGTTACCTAATCAGTGATTAATACATCCAGCCAAGACTTAAGTAGGAACTCTTTAATTACTAAAGCTTCCCCTGCAGGTGATGCCATTTATCTTTTGCTGGTATTAACTAGGGAACCAGTGGCATATAGAGTCAGGATTTGGGCTGACACTTTCTTAGGAGCAGATAAGGGTTGTGTATTACTAAGACTCAAAATCCCTAACAGATAGATAGGGTCCAAAACTACAACAGATATCAACCTTTGATGAAAATACACTTGCGGACAGAAACATACGGGTTACAATGGAAACAGAAGGAACCACGTGTGGTGGAGATTGAAAAGCTAAAGAAGCACTAGAAACTGGATGATTTAATTAAGCTGTGAAGAAGTAAACATGTTATTCTTGAAGAACCTATGTATTTAAGACATAAGTACTTACATACCCAGTGTTGTTTAGAATTTCTATAATTTGCTTGCTGAACCCACACTTCGCAGCCTGTGGCAAGAAATTAAAAACCAACTTTGAAACAGTGGATGTAGCCAATTGTGGCACAAAGAAAACCAAAATACTTGAAACTTATGAAAACAATTTTCTGTTTCTCCTTACAATGTCAAACATTTGGACACTCAAAAAAGTCAACAAAGCAAGCCCAGTCCAGACAGTTGCACCAAATTTGTCTTCAATGTCTGTCTGTACAAGAATCTAATTGCAGGAAACTATATTCATATATAAAAACAGGCTCCTTTCTGTTCACAAATTTTACAACTGCAAAGCGATTGCCTATCAACCTCTTGCACAGCCAAGTCCCACTATGCTTCTGACATGGCTGTGTAACCATGTGAGCTAATAACTAAACTGAGGCTATGGAGCTCCAGACGTAACATGGAAAGATAGAACAGAAACAACAGTGTGCAATGTTAAGAAAAATGGATGGTAACAATTCTTGCTGGGGCTGACTATGCTGAGAAACAGGATTTCAATTGTAATGTTAGTTTCAAAACACAGCTATCTAACAAATAACAATGCTCCCAAGGGCCTTACCTGTTTATTTCCTTTCATAAATAGCATCACAGAAGCTTTGTTTATCAGGTCTTTGAGCCTAGAACAGCAGAGGAAATATAACAATGATGCAACAGACTCTTATAAGAGAATGTGGGTCAAAAGGTTTTCAGCAATGCATATGAAGTTCTATCAAAAACTGCATGTATGTAGGGCAGCAGCAATGCTGCTGCTTTTAAAAGCATTCGATAAATTATTTAGGAACCAGAGAAAGTATCTTTTGTACAACCCAGTTTTTCCTAAAGAGCAGCCTATGTGTTTTTTAACATTTAGAATGCATGTGTTAGAACACTAATTGATCTTTTGCCCCTCTACCAGCACTTAACACACAATAATTTCCTGTGATAAACTTTGGATTATCATGGCTATGCCTTGCTCCTCTGCGTACAAACAACAACATTTGGTTCAGAAAGGGATTGCCACACAATGCCAATGATTTAAGCTCACGGATTCCACATAGAGTTATTGTAACTCTCCATGGCTAGACTGGGGTCATAAAATTCTGAAGACAATGTTACGGTTAGCCATCGTGCCCTCTAATTTTCAACGGCGCTGCATGGAGCTCTGTCCCATACATGCACACATGGCTCCCCCTCCCCACACAGGTTCTGTTGCAACCCAAACAAAAATGATTACAGCAGGTTCGTGGGGGAGGAAAAGCCCTACGCAGAGGGTGCACCGCCGAGGGAACATGGCTGTTAGGTGTTGTATTTTCTAACATTACCTTTCCTCTTGTAATTCCACGACCCTGGCTCTGATTCTATGCACTCTTACAGTACTTGGCAGGAATAATCCGAACTAAGTGGAACCGAACTTAATACCCAACTACAGTAAATAGAATTGCCGTTATGTTTACAATCTTGGACCCACTTAATGGCTTTAACAGAAGGCCTCTGCATAGACATACACATATAAGCCATATCACACTTGTCCATGTGTACTCAAACTGCATTTTATATATCTGCATGTTCAGTGCCAGTATCTGGGAAGAGCTCTGTAAGCTCACTGAAAAATCCTGCCCTACGAATACAATGCACCTATTGATCTTAATACATTTTGTGCAAAGTCCAGCAAGCATTTTGATCAAGGAATCAAAGGGTCCTGGAATGCATCTAGATTCACAGGTGCAGGTTGGAGAGCAAGCAGAGATACTTATCTCCCAAACTTCTGCACAACTTGTGGGCAAATATCTGCAGAGGGTTAGATTTTCCCATTTCCTGAAGCTAAACTAATTCTCTGGAGAATAACTCTTGAATATATGCCCTAGGTCAGTGATGGCGAACCTTTTAGAGACCGAGTGCCCAAACTGCGGTTCAAAACCCACTAATTTTTTCACAATTTAGCCTGAATACAGGTAGCTGTGAAGGGGCGATGTTGGGTGCCCACAGAAAGGGCTCCGAGTGCCATCTTTGGCACCCGTGCCAATAGGTTCGCCAACACTGCCATAGGTGATGGGATGCCTTTTCTTCACATAGTAAATAATGTTTATGCTCTAGTAAAACTATTTGAATTAAACAAGGTTCTAACACAATTTCCTCATTAACAGTGTCCTAATTTTCAGGTTCATAAAAGTATTGACGAACACGTCCCACCTGCTTACACAAATATAAACCCATTTTAAACTACAGAGGTACCCCAACTTAATAGCTGCTCGACTTTAGAGTGGAAAACTGTTGGCATTTTAACTGCCGCCTTACAAATGTTAGATATGGTCTGCTCAACTTACAAATATTTTTTCCATTTTTTTTATTTTTTAACTTGTTTTTTCATTTTTTTAGAGAGGTGCCCTGACTTAAGAGTAGTTTGACTTCAGACCATGCATTCAGAATGGATTAAATTCATGTCAAGGTACCACTGTATATGATATCTGACTACTAGCGATGTTGTCATGTTTGCTAATACGTTTATAGCCCAAAACATATGGGGAACACCTATTTCCCTATTCTGGTTCACTGCACTGCAATCATGATCCATCACAAGCTCTTCCTACCTATTACTATGTGTAATGACATGCACACAGCAAAGCAGTGATAGTCATGGCCATTAATAACAGAGCAATCATTTTTAGAGATTTTCAAGCTAGAGCAAAAGCAAACAAAAAAAAAACACTGTTTAAGTCTGCCTCTAACCTTTGCAAATCTAAAAGGCCATTTTATTATTTAAGAACATGAACTGTATTGTACAAAGTCCAATACATAGCTTGTCCATTATATTATTTTAAATACAATAATGCTACACTTAATAATATAATTGTTCGACTTCATAATGCGTATCTGGAAGTTGAGTCATGGCAACTAGATTTCTTTTCTTGTGAGACTGAAACATTTCACTACTCATCCAAGTAGCTTCATCAGTCCAGAGTCTAGACTCTAAGCCAGTGGTTCCCAACCTGGGGGTCGGGACCCCTATAGGGGTCAAAAGACCATTTCACAGGCGTTGCCATGACCCAGTGAAGAAAAAGGCGCAAAAGACTTAGGTCCGGAGGGGGGGGGGAAGAGTGAGTTACAGCCTGATAGACTGGAGGGAATGTTAGTTAATGGCAGCAGAGGCTGTGATTGGCTGAGGGTGCCTGTAGGGCGAAGCTCTCTATGGTACCTGCGACAGTGGCCTGCCAAATGGGGCTTGTGGCCTCTTCCAAGCAGAGCAAGGGGTCACCACAACGTGAGGAACTGTATTAAGAAGGTTGAGAACCACTGCTCTAACCCCTTGACTCCATTCCTAGAACTACTACCTGTCCTGTGCTTTGTAACTGAGTTCTGGAAGTTTAAAAATATACACAAATTCGTCCAAAATCTTTGAAAATCTAAAACCTACCTAGGAACATTTGATGAGGGCAGATAAGAATGACCTTTTGATGCTAGGTACAAACCTATTTAACTTGCCCAGACATATGAGGTCTTTTCAGGATGCTTTCTATTTAGTACGTAATTTTACTGCAGAATAATTTAGAATCCAGTGTAGTAGCAAAAAGTGATTGAAATTTTGATTAAACTATAAGTTGCATGAGAGCTACTAGATAGATATTCACCAGAATTCTTTTGAGTGTAGGAAAGGAACATGTGCCCTTCCATATGTTATTAAACCATTACTTCCCTTCTTCCTGACAACTGGGATCCATGGATAGGGCTGATGGGTTTTGGAGTCCAAGTACATTCTGAGGGCCTCTGCACCACCACCACAACCACCCCTACCACTATGACATTAGTGTGAGGTTCATAAAAGATAAGGCAAACTAATTTACTGGAGTGAAGGGGAAGGAGATGCTACCATTGTTCAAACAATCATTCATAAACCTGCGGTGTGAGGTCCCCTCCACAATGTTCAGAGTTCTTCATATTATATACATGTTTAAAAAACAAAATAGGGAGAATGTTAACAAAATAAAGTAACCAATAAAATAAAGTAATGGACAATGTGCAGTTTTCGCTCATGACAACAGCCCAACGGAAAACAAGAGGCACCTCACCTGTCCTCTAATTTGTGTGCCTTGGGGCAGATTGTATCCAATTCTCCAGAAGCCTCAAGTTCCTGAAAAATATAATTGTTTTGGATTCATTAGGAACAGGATCCTGAAACTAGGACAGTGCTTTGAAAAATGCAGATCTTTCATTTCCTGACCTTAACGATATCCAGTCCACCAATAAGTTCTCCAGCTACATATAACTGGGGGTAGGTGGGCCAGTTGGAATAGGTTTTCAATCCTTGGCGTACTTCTTCATCAGAAAATATATCAAAGCTGCTAAATGCAATATTGTGCTTGTGAAGAATCTCAACAATTTGTCTGCTGAAGCCTGGAACAGCCAGAGGGGAGGGGGAAAGAGAAGAATCATACTTTTGTTGAGGCAGTATCAAATTTCAAACAGTGGTCTGATTTCTACATCAGAACTTACATTGACTCCAGCATTAACTCCAGTATACAGCAGGGCCACCAATCATGCACTCCACACCTTTTCTGCACCCTCACTTTCAAGAGAAGAGACGGCACTTCCAGAGGCCTCTAAGTGGCAAGGGTTCGCTCTAAAACACTGCATATTCCCCTGCACGTTGTTTCAGCCAATACACACAGAGAGAAGTGAACTTCCTATTGCCTCTGGTTTTGTGGGACTGGGTCGTTGGCCTATGGTGGGCCCAGGAGTGGTGGAAGATGGCTCTTGGACCTTCTTAAGGTCCCCACTCCAGTAAAAAGCCTGGACTATAGTTGGCTTCATTGGAGGAAAGATGCTAAATAAAGCTGACAACAGTAACACTCCAAAGAGGGAAACTGCAGAATATGATTATTCAAGGTCCAAATGCTAGCAAAAAATCTAAAGTAGATATTGTTTGGCCTACTCACTGATAACGTTATATGGCTGCCTGAGTAATCTGGGCGAGTCACCCTACTTGTGGGAACATCCCAGGGTTCATGATGTCAAGAAGAAGAACAGTAAGCCCTCTTTCCTTGCCCCCTGCTCTCGTTGCAACTCAGTGTCAAGGCTATCATTCTATATCGCTTAAGCCTACGTTCCCAATTTTAACTGAACCTGAATTTTCTGGTTTACTGTCAGTAAAAAAAATAGTGCAAGAGTCAGCTTTTAAACATAAATGTTGTGTGAAATAAGAAGGGAACAAATGTAGGGAAGAGATAACCCCCTGAGATTTTCAGTCCTGCTTGTGCTCAGCTTTGGCTGCAGCCATCACTCGTCACGGTCTGATTTTCCAGTTCAGGAAGATCACACAACAGAGCACTCTTGAGCAGGTGCCACTTAATACCAAGATACGCAATTGTCACCCTAAGCAAGAGTCTTCATTAGCACTCCTAACTAAAACCAGACCGAACTGGTTTGGCATCCTTTTTCAAGTGAAGCTGCACAGCTCAAGTTGTGAAATAGTCTATTATTTTGGAATAATATTTCAAAATATTTTGAGGCTTTCTTGGTAAGAAGTAATGTTTGTCTAATTTACAAAAGGAGGCAATCTCATCTGTACAAGATCCAGAAAACATTTTAAGCTAAATGAGAATCTGCATTAATATCAATAACCAATATTCACCTAAGGTTAGCATCACTTGCAGTAGCTAATTGTGGCTGATGGACAATGTACTGGAGAGCCATCTCAGTTGCATGCCTGTTTGTGCATCTAACTGCACAACACTGTACCTTGTCAACTAGCCACAGTATGTGATGCATCCTTACTCAAGCGCCATGATTCCAGCCAATGTAACAGATTTCAAACCAACAACCTATAGCATCTTTTCACCTTTCTTTTCCAACTATTCTCAATTAAACACACACACACATATCAACCTTCATCAGATTATGCATGCATACACACATGCATGCATGCATGCACGTACACACACACACACACACACACACACACACACACACACACACACACACCTCTGAAGGTATCTGAGAAATCTTCTCCAATTTTCCAAAGGTTCTACTAAAAGAGTTTCAAAGTGACCGATCCAAAAAGTATGCACACTAAAGAACCTTTACATGGTTTCTGTCTGGCAAACTCATCTATTACTTTTGATTTGTACTGTAGCTTGAGGCTTCCACGATCTGCATTTTGAGCCATGAGCAAATAGCATTTATTTATATGGCATCTAAGTTGCTTTTCTTCCCTCAGCTGAAGCATTACATTCTTGTACAGCCTGGAGTGAAACAAGGATCCTGGATTCCTCCTCCACCAGCCCCATTCATCTGGGAGTTCATTAGTAAACAGCTACAGGCTGATTGCTGATGGTTATTCTGCTGCCAATATATTAACTCATTTCTACTGTAAGAGGTTGCAAGAGAATGAGAGCTCACGCATTTTATTCTAGCTGTAGGCAACTACATGCAGACAAGAAAGATTGATTGGTGGTGTTTCATTTTTAAGGGTTAAAGTACCAAAGTGGAAATGTTATGCTTAGGGATAAAGTGCCAACACTGCTTTATTCCCATAACAAAAGATTCAGACTGACTTTCTGAACAAATATCTTCTGAGCAATACAAAAGCTAATGAAAGAAGCGCTGAAGTGCGCATATGAGAATGCAGAGACCACTGCAAGAGTAAAGTGGATGCTAGCAATGCAGTGATAGAAAGCTAAGTACAATTATAATATTAATGATGTAAGCAAGCAACAAGCCCGTGAACAAGGGAGCCAAGGGGATAGACCTCATTTAACATTATTATGAATTGGCTTTCTACAGGAAGTGGTGAAATGTAGAACATAACAAGGATTTCTGATTCCATACCAAGATCCAATTACACTCTGTTACAACTGACAATCTGCTATTATTAGTATGAAAATTAGCCTGGACTTCATCCATCAGGAACTTCTTCTGCGTAAGCCTCACTGAACAGAAAGTCCCAGTTGACCTCTCTAGTGCATAAAGCTTTCCCCCCACCCCCAGCACAGAGATGTCAAGAGGGCTGCACCCCACTAGACTGCCAGGAGATCTGGACCCATAAGAGACACTTCCCTTTCTGCAGAGACAGAATTGGGAAACCTTTGGCTGTCAAAATGTTGCTAGCCTCCAACATCTGCCCTGGCTGACACAGCCAAGCAAATGGTAAGAGATGATGAGATTTTGAAATCAAACATC
The DNA here is from genome assembly GCA_023846285.1 of Phrynocephalus versicolor. Classification (NCBI taxonomy): domain Eukaryota; kingdom Metazoa; phylum Chordata; class Lepidosauria; order Squamata; family Agamidae; genus Phrynocephalus; species Phrynocephalus versicolor. The sequence goes on along the minus strand of JAHTLZ010003518.1, from coordinate 4,745,095 downwards.
TGACGGTCCCCTAGTCACTCACTTCTGCACTGATGATCCTGTCTGGAAATGCCTTTAAGGCTTTCCATTCCCAAACCCTCAAACTGGCTTAAGAGCACGATAGTATTAAAAACCCACAAACTACAATATGGTCAAGCAATGAGACAATAAAATATGTCACTAAAATCACCAGGGTAATAGATTCATTTTGAGGTCAGCAAAACAACTAGGTAAACCATCAAATCTTCAACTAGCTGTTACACTCTGCATTGGGCACTCCTCTGATCAGAGTGAGATCAGTCCACATGGTGAATGCAGTGAAAGCAGACAATGTCCAGTCCCACCTGGACACCAGTACTTCACTGGGTAGTGGAACAATAAGCCACACACAGCCAAAATACATAGAGCATGGACCAATGAACCCCTCAGGCAATCATCACATGTGATATTAAAGGATTTACTTAGTGAGACCTGATACCATTCTGAGCGGGGGGGGGGGGGGGAGGCATACTGAGACACAGTACAGAAAACTCCAGTTGTATGTGTGCCCCTGGGCACAGACAATCTTAAAAAAAAACCAAATTCCTCTATGGTCTGCTTCAGAAAAGTGTAAGCCAAGGCAACAAGACGTAAATTGATTTATGTATTTCAAGACAACTGACAATAGAAAAGCAACTTTCTTCAACCTTCCTATTATGCACTCCCTCTAAACCTCCTATGATTATATACCAACTATGCTAGTTGTGCAGCTTACTTGCCGGTTGCCCACCCAACTAGCTACTACTGTCAGAAGACCATCCAGAAGAACAAGTGCAGCTGTCTCAGTGGATTCCTGTGACCCTCCCTCTATGAGGCTACAACCATAGTCTGCACAGCACTACACAGTATGAACACATATTTACCAGGACTATACACAGCTCAAGTTTCCCCTCTCATAAAGAAGTGGAAAGACTTCACGGGGGCCTACATTTTTGTAACTTACAATATTTGGAGATTCACTAATCAGAGATAGGTGCGAAATGGTATGACTAGGAGAGGGTGCAGATGAAATACAAAGAACTGATCACCTTTGAAGATCTGTTCAGTCCAGGTTTCCTCCAAAATTGCCTTTGTTTCAGCTGCTGTCAAAAACCAATACGTAATTCCCACGGGTCCTCTTGAGATATAGTAGCATTTTCCATTCATTCCAACATTTGTCTCTCCCAGCTCAGAAGCAGCAAATGTTAGACTACAACTCCACAAACCACCAGCACACATGGTCATTGGGGGATTCTATAAGTTGTACTGCACACTAGCAGCTATTCATGCTCTGAGAAGGAACATGTGTCCTTTATCTGCAATGCATGCTATACTACATAAACTTAGCGAGTAATGTAGCACTTCCATACAAGGCCTCTTTATAGGTCACTATTTGCTTAAAGCAGCATTAATGCTCTGCTTAAGAAAAATCATGATGAAATAATTTTAAAAGGACCATTTCTCCCCCAAAGGATGAGGACACGGAGTAAAAGCATTGGGCTTGTTCAAGGAATTAAGCCATGTCAATGTGTCCTCTAACAAAACGTATACCATACTGACTGAAAGTCAATGGTTTTTCAAACATTTACATTAAATCAGAAACTAGTTTGAAATGTCATACAGCAGAATTTGGTTGCAGTTGCTGCCACTGCTCTTATAAAAGAAACCACCTAACTGACATTTCTATCAGAAAGATCAACTGCGTGTTAAGAACAATCCCATTCCATTTGCACAGTTTACTCTAATTTAATGGTTGGAAAGTTAGGGTGCACACATACCTGAGATATGAAACTGAAAAGTTCCAGAAAACTAGGGCACTGAGGCAGGTGGAGCCTTATTTCCCTCACAAATGCATAGCTCAAATCAATGCCTTCTGGCAGAAGGGTTTTACTGATGTATGTTGGATCTGCAACAGCAGTTGTTCCACCACATAAACCATCTTCATAGCAGCTTTGTTTTAACAGTTCCCTTCTGCATTGTTTTATGAGAGCCTATTCTACTCTTCCTTTAATCCTAGCATTGGATCGGTCCTGAGGGAGTTACCTACAAGACCTTAGCACACGAATTCCCCACCTACCAACACTATGTAGTATTAATCTTTGTTCCTCCATTTATCTCTGTGCTACTCAAGATAGCCTGCCTAGTGGGATTTTTTCCTTATGTTTATAAAGACTGGGAGCCAAACTAACATGTAGCTAGCTACAGTGAGTGAGGTGTAAAGTAATCTAGAAGGGAAAAGCCTTATGACAACTGTTTCAGCCAACGTCAGAGTTTCCCAGACAAGAGTCCTGAGATGTTGTTAGACTTCAGTTGCCAGCATCCTCAAGTATTAAGAATGTTGACTGTTCCGCCTGCAGTAGCATTTGGGTATGTGAGTCTTGGAACCACTCACCCCAACTTAACATCATAGGACAAGTGTTTAATTTGTACCAACTGGGGGACCATCAGAGTGGCCCAAGATAGCACTCAAAAGGATTCAGCTATTCAGATATTAAGTTTGAAAGCTTCAAAGATAAGATAAATTCCAATTTCTCCATAAGCGTAAAGTCATGCTGCACAAAACTGAAATAATTTAGAATAATTCTTACCACAACGAGGTCCCTGAGGCGTTCCCTTCATGAACAGCATGCAAGGTGCAGCATTGGTCAATTTTTTGAGCCGTGTGTTGAGGTCTTCTTTGGTGCTCTCATTAGAACCAACTGGGACAGTCATGCTGGATGCATGACGCTGGACTTTTTTGGTCAATTCCGGTGCATGAGCGCCATCTAATCGGTCAATATTTTGAGAATTCTGTCAACAGAGAGCATCAGAACTAGTTATGAATGCTGGAAAAGCAAGACTAAGTTTAGCATTCTCTTCACTATATGCAAACAACTTCTTGTTGAAATCCATGTCAAAACAAGTCAAAAACCACAGGTAACAACCACCAGTCCTCTTGTATATCCTCATTCAAATAGGGCTAAAAGAACAGGAAGAGGTGTATAGATAGCAGTAATGTCAATTCCCCTCAAAACTCTCCTGTCAAAACCTGCTTTAATACTGGATATCTGTGGGTACCACAACAAGGTTAAAACTAATGAGTAGTAATGTCCACATTGTTAATTAACAAAGGACCAAAAGAATGGACTGATTAAGATTCAGACTTCAATTGATAGCACACACTTCTCTCCAGACTTCCATGTCAGGAAGTCTCAGGTAGTTGAGCTGAATTCTAGCTATATGGCTTCACCAAGTTTGCATTCACCCAACGTTACCCTGCCAAATTATCTCACCCGTGCATGGAAGAGTGAAACTTACCAATGAGCAACCATATGCAAGTAGGCAAATTAAAACAAGCTCACCTTAAAAAACAAGAATGTTGGAACTGAAGTAATCTCATATTTTTCAGACACCTCCGGAACGGCTTCAGCTTCAACCTTAAAAAGAAGAAACCATAGATATGTTTTTCTTTCCCTGCTCACAGTTTAGACTGTGCTGACTGATCTTGTCCACACTGTTTTTATAAAATCATGTTAAATGCTTTAAAGAGATTTCAGTGCAAAAGTTTGTGACATATTTGCATTTAAATGAAACTCATAGGGCAGTCTTGTCATCCGCTGTGCCTGCAGTGTCAAAACAGGTTCAGAGGTTTTTATTTTGTTGCACATTTCAAAAGACGCCTGGCGGCTGTGAATAAAATTCCTGGTGCACTAGTGACCTAGTAAATTTTCAATCATATGCAGCTACTACTATATTGAAATCTATAAATCACTGACCCCAGTTATGTCATGATTACAGTGCTTATTTTGTGCCCAAAGCAATTCTTGCTGTTTGCTCTATTGACTAATTTCAAGAGGCAGTACATCATGACTGACATTTGCAGCCTTCTGCAAATTATGAAGCAAAAAAGGAATATTTCTTCAATAAACTATTGATGCCTGCTAAATTTTAGTTCTTAACCCCTACAATACCACCAGGTATTAATACATTACTGATCTGCAAAAGTAAAGAGCTGATCTGATCTAAAATCCTAGAAAATGCAACCAGATCACCATGCATATAAGTGATGCCCATTCATACTAGGGTATGAAAAATGACAGGTCTCACAGGCTATAAGAAGGGAAATAAAGAAGGGTAATTCTAGAAGAGCTAGTAACATATTCTTTTAGTTGTTAAATTAGCTAACCTCTGATGTTTGCAAAATATGCATTTGTTAAGGAAAATACCTAAAATATTGATAAACATTGCCACTGTGAATGTTGATTTCCCCAAGTAACCCTTATGAATGTCCCAAATGAGGTAAATTTCAATACTGGTTCCATTAATATGACTACCAATATTCTTTTTATGTCAGGGCTTAAGGATTCAGATACTTTGAAGACAAACTGTCAAGACATATTACTATTTATCTTAAAAACAGTGTCACTTTTCTGTCATGTAAATACTGCAGAAACTGTCCGCAGAACAAGATTTTTAGCCAGCATCCTGTTACATAGTTTTGCCAGCATAAGTGGATGTGCTAACTGCTGTGGCGAACTGCCATTACTTAGAAAGTCAATGTTTGTAGTCCTTGTTGCATGCCAGCGGTGTTACTTGATGTACAAGAAGGAACGCCAATTTCAACTTCTAAACTAGCTGCAGTTCACTGCTGCAATTTCTGCTGCTGCACATCCCAAGGCTATCTAAGTCTGGCCATACTTGTTTTATCTCTTTTAAAATAATAATGACCAAAATACTGTTCACTTCAAATTAAGCAGCAGTAGCTGATGACATCATTATCTGGCAAAAGTAAAAAACCAATTAAAATTAATTAAAAGGTTTCTATGCCCTCGATTTAGGTTCTCTGAGCCTTGCTAGGAAAGCCTTTCAGCGCCTTGGGAACAGAGAAGGAGCCCTTACAAGTCCAACATCACTGTAAGATCGCTGCTACAAGTCTCAATGCCACCATCTGCAAACTGGCAGCAGTTTTTGACTTTTAAAGGCTTCCTGTCCACACCCTCGGACTCTAAAAGACGTCTCCACAGCCAGAGGGAGCTGTCGGGTGTCACCAAACCTGAAACATTTTCTATGGCATATCTTTACACAAACAGGATTTTAGGCAGTAATTTTTTGTACTAAAGGAAAGGCTTGGAGAAGGTGAACCAACATTTAAAAGAAAGAACATTCTCAGAAAGCTTACTGACAATTATCTGTATAACCACAGCAAACAGCTCTATCGGAAACTGATGGATAGTTCAATGGTTTGTTGGGATTTTGATTCCTCATTGTGCCTCACTGACAAGGAATGAACTCGATGATCCATAGGGCCCCTTCGAGCTCTGCAGATCTACCGTCGTTGTTGTTTAGCTGCTTAGCAATCTCTTCTCTCCAACATACTATTCATGCTAGCAAAATGACACCTTACTTTCATGTTTCTCCTATCCTCATCATAATTCATTTAAAACTCCATCAATTTCCCATTAATCACTACCATTAGTATGCAAACAGATGGCCTTTATAATTAATTTGACTTCAGGCAATACAGTTATAGGCTGCAAGATAATGCAACTTTACTGTTGCAGCTAACAGTTATTGATAGCAAACCAATGAAATATTACTCTACTACAAGTAACAGTAGTATTATGATAATATTAATTCTGCTGCTTACTATTAATTATAACCAGAGCTGTTTGGATGAAATACTGCTCTCAGTTATAGACACTTAAGACATGTTCATAACAAAAGGGACATCACAGGATGGGCATAATCTAGAGATTGACTGTTTATATTCTATATAAGTTCAACTATTCAATATAATTCTGCTTTTCCACTGTTTCTGACCATCAGGCAAAGGATACAAATTCAAGCATGTGATTTAAAAATGAAACCCACTGAAAGTAATAGAATGTAAATGGAATTCTGATTTGTATCAAAATCAATTATAGAGTAGACCCACTGAAGTCAATGGGACAAGTTAGCGCCACTCTTAAGTATGATTATGCTTGGAGCCAGCCCTTAGCTTTTAAGTCAGCACAGTTACAACCTCTTCTAACTGGCAGTCACACACATTTGATGGTATAGATTACAAGTGTATTATAATATGCAAAATAACTGCTGCACTATTAATTCGTACAAAACTAGCATTCACAGAGAAAATGTTCCACTAAAGAAGTGGCTAATTTTCCCAAATTCTTAAATATAAGAAGGGTATGTCACAAGTGCACATGTTATTTTTAAGGAAAGGGAGGTGATTTGTGGCCTTCGGGTCCTTAATAGTGGGGTGGGAGGGAGGAGGAGTAGGGTTACACTTCAGCCCTGCAAGCGTTCTCTTTGGGGAGTTTTCCTGCTCTTCTAAACGTAGGAACGTAAACATCAAGGCTGGAAAAAGGAAAATGACTACGTGAGGAAAACACTGAAGAGGCATCGTATAAATAAAAATGCAACTGTTAACAGCAACAAATCTCCTTGAACTTACCAACTTCTCTCAAACAGTTGCATCTCTACAGAAATCACATACAAACAGAAAGAAAAATAAGTTGCAATTTAACTCTCTAGAAGAGAAAAATATTACATGTATCATACCTAGTAGTAATCAAAACCAGAACTGCTGTGCTGAAATAATGTCCTCAGCTATAAATAAGGTAAAAGGTAAAGGATCCCACTGCACATGTGTGCTGGTCATGTCCGACTCTAGGGGTGGTGCTCATCGCCGTTTTCAAGCCAAAGAGCCAGTGTTGTGCAAGTCCATGGCCAGCATGGCTAAACACATTTCTGCACATGGAACACAGTTTACCTTCCCGCTTTTTACGGAGGTACCTATCTATCTACTTGCATTTACATGTTTTCAAACTGCTAGGTTGGCGGGAGATAGGGTTAACAGCGGAAGCTCACTCCACTGCGTGGCCGAGAGTTTCAGCGCTCTCTAGCCCACTGAGCCACCACACCCCTAACATTATCAGAAAAGAAAAACAGCTGGAAACCTTTCATCAGCCATACCTATACTTTGGCTACAGCCCCTGTCTAAAAAAGAGAGGATGTGCAGCTCCTTAACTCTGGGGTCCCTAAACCCCAGCCCACAAACCAGTACCAGTCCATAGGCTTTTAGTAACCAAGCCGCAGAGCCAGCAAGGTTCTCTGTAAGGTACACACATCTGAGCAAGTGTACATGCTTCTCTCCCCCACCATCGCCCCGTAGTGACAACTGTTTGGGTCATAATGGAACCAGTATAGGGGGGAGCTGTGTGAGCGCCTGAGAAGCCCCCACCCCACCCCACCCCACAGCAACAAAAGTTAGTCCTCCTTGGTGCTAAAAAGTTTGGGTACTGCCATAGTAAGAACTTCCAGAAGAATAGTTATCTTAATCTCGTATCCCCAGGATAAGCTCAGGATTTAACACAACTACCACTTGAATCACATGTCAAAAAACCACTGAAAATTACTTTGGAACTCTAGGTCAACTAAATTAATGTACAGAAAAAATATTAACATTACAAGAAGATTCTGGCCAGCCAGAAACATTATTGGTTACTGTATGTTAATTTTCTCAACCCCATCACTACATTTGCATGTTTCACAGCTCATAAATAATAACCAGTTTCCAATATTATCAACGGCAATGTAAGACTTCAAAATGGAAGTAACAAGCAGTTTTCCCTTGCCATTAACAGACCTTGCAATATCTCCCCTTTTCATCACTATGCAAACCTACAATCAAAGAAAAGGCTCTTCTCTCCTAAGGTATTAAATTGCAGGTGACAAGTGCAGGTGTGTGGTGCGACACATATACACAACTTCCTTTCATCTCCACACACCCCCACCTGAAAAAAAGTTTTAAATGCCAAGACATCCAACAGTGTTTTTACTGGTGTTTCTAGAGTATAAATTCATTCGTTCGTTCGTTCATTCATTCATTTTTGTATCCTGCCTTACAGCTCAAACACATTAGAAACTTGGGTGAACTGCTGGTTAACTCAGTGGGCTTAAGTATCTGGTTGTGCAGCCAGAGGTAAGAAGTTTGATTTCCCTCAATGGTTCCTTGACAGGGGTCGGACGTGATGATGATCCATAGGATCCCTTCAAACTCTGCAGTTCTAAGATTATAATACTTATAAATATAACTAATACCAAACAATTATTACTTAAATAGAAAGAAACCCTACTCCTAGCTAAAACCTGATTTTCAATAGAAGTAAACAAATCAAATCAGGTGTGCACATCTCAGGCAGTTAATAAAAGGCATCTTCAAATAATATTTTTTTACTAATTCCTTTAAATGAGGGAAGGCACCTGTAGAAAATAATAAGCCCTAGACAGTACAGCAACTGGTGAGGATAAGAGTTTACAATCCAAACATCTCTGGAGAGCCCGTTTCCCAACCTTATTATAAATGACATAATCAGGAATACACTGTGACAGGAACAAATTATCCATTGGGAAAGACCAGCAGACACCATCACTCGTTACAACATTTCTGCTTCAATTAATTTTTATGGAAGAAGTTTATCGGGCCACCATTTTCTGGACTGCTGTACATTTGCTCCAATTGGTGCAACAACTACCACTGCAAACCTGAAATGTGCTTAGGTCTCCCAGGTTCGAAATGTTAAGCATTTTGCTCGTTGTGTTTCCTTTCTCCTAGGTCCAGGCATAACCAGCAACCACACTTGAATGAAATGTTATCACATTTTGCAGAACAACTTACTTTCATGAAGGTAACCCGAGGATGTTCTTTTGCTAATTCAGCCATGACACTATTCATCTGTACACACTGTGGAGCCCATGGGGCCCAAAAATGAACCACCACTAAAGACCTGTGGCAAAATAGAGGAGAAAACACAGAAATCAGGCAAATTTAGAGAACAGCTTAAGCACACCAAAATAATGTAAAATCCAAGCAAGTGGCACCACAGTGTAAGAGATTGGGAAGCCAAGAGAGAAAAGGCTGTTCTCTTTTTCCTTCTCACTGTTTTTCTCAATCTGCCCAAGAACTCAGGAGAGCCAATGACAGTCAGAGTAGATGCTGGAGAACAAAATGAGCAAAGGATATTGTTCAATATATAGCAAATATTTCCACTCCTCTTGTCCTGACTTTCCATCCCACTCAGGGAAAGAGTGTGATCCAAATTCAACTCACACTTAATGCTACATCTTCCATAACTCCTTTTAGAGCTGCCAGAAAATTCACTAGTCAACAATGACAGCTGTTCCTCTGGCATATCAGAAAACTCCAACCGAGTAGTTCACTCCATCACTACAAGTCAGGGCTGTCAGTTCACCAACGATGTTTTGCACGACTTTAGAATGGCTCTAGGAATCATAAAAGGTCTGTAGAGAAGGCTAGGAAACACCCACTGCATTTTAAAAGTTGTGTACAAACTTTCAGATGTCAACACATTATTATACACATTTTTTTCCTAACCAGGTGGGAAGCATTCAGGAGGAAGAAGCCCTTTATAAGCTTCACCCAATCCTCCATCTTCCATTTCAAACTGAGGCTTCATTAAAGTGCACATCTGTATTTTCTTATTTATGTATTATGAAATGAACAAATTAACATAAATACCTGATATTGGATCTGCACATTTTTAGAAACAATTTTTATTTGGACAATGTTTGGCTAAAATAAATCTCAAAGCCATTTAAGAGTTTGCATTTAATGCTGTATTTTGTTGGATGAATGCTAACAGAAGCAAGTCAGTCTTGGGGGGTGGGGGTTCTAAGAGGAGGAACTCTTCTCACATGGCAAATCAAATCCTTTACAAAGTTTTAAAAAGCTGGAAAATGTTAGGGGCTGGAAAGCCAACAGTGAGAGCCCAGGGGACATTTCCAGCCAGAAGCCACACTTTGCCCTCCTCATTCTAGATGTTAAATCTCTGTGTTCTGTCGCATTTCCACCTTCTAATGATGCCCTCATTTTCTTCTGGATGCAACTTTGTAATTCCCTGCATACTCCCAGGTAAGGTTCCCTCTGGCACCCTCCGCGCAGGGATTCTGCACAATCGTTGCAACTGTTCATCTTCCAATTGAGACTGAAACCATGGGGTGAGGGATTTGCTCATGCAGGGATGAAAGATATGAAAATTAGAAAGCAAGTTGCTCCCTGGCCACAGGACTTCCTCAGAGCCAAACATCAGCAAAATCAGCTTTTAGAAAGCTTCCTTCCTCAGCAACAGAGGCCAGATCTGAAGAAGCTACATCTACAGCATATACGCATTTCATCAGCTGCAATACAGATTGGCTCATTCTCAAAGTGAACAAAAAGCTATATAATGGCCAACAAAAAACAATAAACATTGAACTGATTCCAATCGTTTTTCTCTAATTATGAACCAAGACATTCAACCCAATGTTTCCTTTTCCACTTTTTGAGCAAGGGCATTTTCCTTCACCAGTTCTCTTTTACTCCCCAACCTCCTGCTGAGCCCAAAGCAAGGAACAATCAAACTTCCAAACAAGAGATGTTCTCGGTTTTGAGATAGAGGTTCATTAACCTATTTCTGGCACTTTTAATCTTGTTGGCACTTTTAATCTCGTTGTATTTATACAATGACAATTCCATTCCAATTCCAATTCCAATTTTTTCCAGGTATTTCTACACAACATAAATGACATCCCAAAAGAAAACTGTTATAAAGGGTACCAAAAGGAGTAGCTCAATGGCTCCACAGCAACATGATGGCGCAGGTATTGACATCCACAAAGGGGAACTTAAGATAACTTTTTTTTTCAAGAAGAGGAGCCATGCAGTTATTATTTTGCCTGTAACATGTAATTTCAATGGACTTGTGCTTTGCAACAGAATTGTAATTATACCTTTGTGTAACACCTAGGATAAGCCAGCAGGTCTAGCTAATAAGACCGGGCCACAACTGACACTCAGGGAACAAGGCCCTCTCACTAGCCTCCTTGAAGGAGAAGGAGGCAGCCAACTTAAGAGGATTTTTTTTTCAGTTTATTGGCTCTGTATTTTTTCTTCTTTTATCTCCGGGGATGAGAGACGGTATTAGTCGCGTCCTGCCTCAAGTCCCCAAATAATACGACCCCTCCAAACCCACTTTGGGCACAATGCCTTGGTGACGGAAAAACAGATTGAGTGAGTGAGTGTCCGAGGCAACCCAATGCCCCGGGCCGGCCTTGCCTGGGAATCCACTCTCGCTACCTTAATCTGAATGAATGCCAACTGAATGCATCTGAATGAATGCCGACTGCCCTCCTTAATTCTCCGCCGCCACCCCCACCCCCACCACCCCAAAAAGGGGATCCTTCATTGAGTCTTCGCGGGAGGAGGAAGGGACCGGGGGTGGGGGTGGGCAAGGGACTGGCTTCGGCGGCGAACCCGGTCTCCTCGAAGAGTCCCATTCCTCCCAGAGGCCGAAACCCCTTGGAGAGGGGAGGGCTTTCTCACTACAGCCCCCGCCGCCGCCGCCATCGGTCGTGCCCGCGCCCAAAGGGGAGCCCAAAAACCGGCCCCAGGGAAAGGAGGCGCCGCCGCGCACCCTGGCCGCTGGCCGCTGGCCGCCGTCCTCCTCCTCCTCCTCCTCCTCTCCGAGCAACTAGGCGAGCCGCCGCCTCTGCCGTACCTGCCCGGCTGCTGGAGGAGATCCTGGAATTGGCTCGCCGAGGCGGCTTCCACCAAGGCGTCTCCCACTCGGGGGGCCGCCGCCGCCGCTCCTCCTCTTCCTCCTTCTCCTGCCGCCACCTCCGCCATGGCCGGTCTAGATCTCTCTCCCAGGCGCGCGGAGGGAGAACGAGGCGGGCGAGGAGGTGCTAAAAGCACATGCTGTTGCCCCAGCCTATCGCCGTCGCGAAACGGTCGCAGGGCGCATGCGCGGCTGCTCTTTTTTTTCCCCGTCTTCGTCTTCTTTCCTTTCCTCTGTTTCTTCCCCACCACCACCACCACCCTCACTCTCGGGAACGTGCGGTGAAATCCCGCGCATGCGGATTAGGAAAACGTGAAGCCACTTTGCCCTATCCGGCTCCTCCTTCTGTAGGGCTGTTGCATGTGCCTTTCGGAAGGAGCTTCTACAGTTGGTAGAAACGGCCTCCGTTATCAAGACTCAAGAGTATTTGTTTGGAGGCTGTAAACAGGGGTTTCAGCCGTTGAGGCTGATTTGGCAATAACTCTGAGCCATGCTTCAGCTTTTTATGGCTGAAACCCTGTCACTCAAGAAACTAAAATTGCACATGAGTAGGCTCATTTGAATTGGTCGATATAGTGAGACAACTCTTGGGGTGGTTTTGGCAAAGTTGGGTGGGAGGAAAATTTAAGTCTGGGCCATAATCATAATAAACTTTCCTTTCAGTTACGCAGCAGATAATGGTTCTGGTAGGAATTTCTATAGCAGATTTAACTACAGTCTTCGTTAGAAGGCCAAGCCTTATTTGTTAGTTTCCCTCAACTGTCTGGAAGTTGAGTCATGGCAACTGGGTTTCTTTTCCTTGAGAAACTGAAGTCCAGTTGCCATGACTCAAGATCCAGATAAACTCACCTGGATGACTGAGAATATTCACAGACAGTTTCCTTCACCTGGCACATACGTGCTGTAGTACATTCATTCATTGGTTATTTTAGCTCAATTGGCACTTACTTGCTTCAGAACACTCATTTAGAGATACTGTATGAATACGAGTAAATTGCTTCATTTTATTCCCAATTCTTACAAAAACAACGGTCATACTTTTGTGGAAATGTTACATTACTCATCTTAACTGGTTGATTAGCTATACAGTATTAGTAGCTGACCAGTTACATTGCTGATAGAACATGTCGCTCTAACTGCGCACTTCTGACTTCATAGCCAGCACACTGGAAAAAAACACTAATTGAATCCTGATTGGAAAAACAGGCAAGAAAGAGAACTCTGAGGTAGAGGGTTCTGGCTGCTAATTAGAGTTGATTAACATTCAGTGCCATTCTGCCCCCTCCAGCCAAAACTTCTCAAAGGCATGATATGAGGGTGCAATATATCAGTGGGGATTTAGTAAGGCTATTTTTCTGTTGATTATTTGGAGAATTTACTGTTTATGACCTACTTTGCTAAACAACAGGATTCTAGCCTATATGTCATGGAGTTACTCTTTACTTGTGATACATCTTTCCCAACTTCTGCATACCTTTAATTATTTCCATTTTCCTTAGTTGTCAAGAAAACCCTGTATGATATATTGGCTAGATTGGTGGCCTAGAAGACCTGTGGTCTAAGCCTTGTGGTGCAGTGGTTAAACTGCAGCACTGCAGTCAAACCTCTGCTCATGACCTAGATTCAATCCCAGCAGATTCAAGTAGCCCGCTAAAGGTTGACTTAGCCATCCATCCTTCCAAGGATGAAAGAGCCCAGCTTGCTAGGAGTACAATCTATAGCATGCATGACTGAACTGTAAACCACTCACAGAATGTTTTAAACACTAAGTGGTGATATATAGTGACTGACAATCTGGTAGACACCATGGTGGATCAATGGTTTGATGAAACATCCCGGGCTGTCTACCAGATCGCCCCTAGGCGCCTCATCCGCTGCAGAACTCATCCCTTAGCGTGGTTCACGGCGGAGTTACGAGCGATGAAGCAAGAACGGAAGAGGCTGGAGCGCAGCTGGAGGAAGAACCGGACGGCGACTAAAAAGGCTGCTGTTATTGTCCAGTCCAGGCGCTACGTTCGGGCGATCAGGGAGGCTAAAACATCTTACTACTCCCTGAGAATTAGTGAGGCCTCGAACCGTCAAGCGGAACTGTTCCGTGTGGTTCGTGACCTCACTAATCCTGGGCTGGCAAGGCCTCCTCCTACTGATTTCAGTAATGAGAATTTTGCAGCCTTTTTTCGATCAAAAATAGAGGCCATCTGTACCGGTTTCGACTCCTGTTGCTCTAGTCCACTCTCGGCATCCCCTGACACTGCACCCCCTCGGTCTCCTCGCATGGTTGAGTTTGGGCCTGTTTCCTTGCTTGAGGCCTCCAGGGCCATCACCCATTGCCGGCCCGCATCCACTCCTTTTGAACCTTGCCCATCATGGCTTATGAAAGCCATTGGTGGGAGCATGCCCAAATGGGCTTCTGTCGTTGCCACAGCCTCCTTCAGCGAAGGGATTTTTCCCTCTCGCCTGAAGGAGACTGTGGTAAAGCCCATTCTGAAAAAAACGGGCTTAGCATCGGGAGATTTGACCAACTACCGCATGATTGCTAATGTTCCCTTTATGGGCAAGGTAATCGAGAGGGTGGCCGCGATCCGGCTTCAATCATTTTTGGAGGGAGAACATATCCTTGACCCATTCCAGTCCGGGTTCAGGCTGGGTCGGGGGACTGAGACAGTCTTGGTCGCTCTGCAAGATGACCCCTTCCGGGGGGCCGACAGGAGGTGCTCTATCCTGTTGGTTCTCCTGGATTTGTCAGCGGCCTTTGATACCGTCGACCACGGTATCCTGCTGGACCGGCTTTCTGAGGTTGGGATCGGGCACACTGTTCACAGTTGGCTCCGGTCCTTCCTCAGGGGCCGTCCCCAGCAGGTTCAGCATGGGGGGGGGGAGCTGTCTGCCCCTTGGATACTCCCTTGTGGGGTCCCACAGGGGTCATCTCTCTCTCCCATGCTGTTCAACATCTACATTAGGCCGCTGGCTGAGGTCATAAGGAGACATGGAGTCTGCTGTCATCAGTATGCTGATGACACGCAGCTCTATGTCTCCTTTTCCACCACTGCAGATGAGGCTGTCCAGACCCTCGATCAGTGCCTGGGCGCGGTCATGGAATGGACCAGGGCTAACAGGCTCAAACTCAACCCTGACAAGACCAACGTTATGTTCTTTGGGGCTTCCCCATCTAGCTGTGGAGGCCCTTTTCCCACCCTGGAGGGCGTTTCCCTCCGGCCTTCGGACACCGTTCGGAATCTGGGCGTAGTCCTGGACCCGGCACTCACCATGGAAGCCCAGGTGGCCGCTGTGTCCAAGGCTGCCTTTTTTCATCTCCATCAAATTGCCCAGATCCGTCCATACCTGGATGGGGATTCCCTCAGAACTGTGGTGCAAGCGTTGGTGATCTCGAGACTGGACTATTGTAACACGCTCTACATGGGGTTGCCCTTGACTCTCCTTCAGCGACTGCAGCGGATTCAAAATGTGGCGGCCAGACTGGTGGCGGGTGTGCGTCAGTTCGACCACATCACCCCAGTTCTGGCCCGCCTGCATTGGCTGCCCGTTGCGGCCCGAATCAGATTCAAGGTCCTGGTTTTGATTTACAAAACCCTCCCATGGCCTAGGACCCGATTACCTGACAGAGCGGATCGACCAGCGGTCAACATCGGCCCGTCCGACTAGATTGTCGCGGGCACACATGCTACGTGTGGCCACGCCCAGGGAGGCTCGGAGAACATCCACTCGTACCCGAGCCTTCTCTGTGGCTGGCCCCACCATGTGGAATCATCTTCCAACAGAAGTGCGCCTAGCAGAGTCCCTGCCAGCCTTCTGGAAAGCTTTGAAAACTCTCTTCTTCCGGGAAGCATTTGGTTGATTCAATTAAAGTTGTATTTTTTTTCTTTTTTTTTCCTGTCCCGCCATCTGCAACTTTGGTTTTTATTGTTCTGTTATTTGGTTAACTCTGTGTTTATTTTAACTGTTATTTTGTTACATTGTTTGTTGTAAACCGCCCAGAGTTCCTTCGGGAAGATGGGCGGTATATAAGCTCAATAAATAAATAAAGAAGTAAATAAATAAATATAAGCAGCACACTTGGCTTTTGGATAAAATCCTTATTTGACCATACAGTTCAGTGATTGATCTTGGGGCACTGACCTTTAGCCCAACCTAACTTACAGGGTTCTTGTGACCATCAAGAGGACAAGAACGATTGGCATGATAGAAATACAGCAAAGAATGTAATGCAACAAGCAAGGTATTGTTTTGGATTAGGTGTGTCAGTTTACTAGCTAGTGTGGGGAAGCTTAGCCATTTTGGAATCCAAAGCGAGCTGCCTTCTATATGGAGGCTGAATTGCGCATGCATCCTGTCATCATTACCACTTATGATTATCATTATTAGATAAATGGATACCTGGTGGACATATACTTGTTTTCATGGCCTTTCCTCAGTGAGACATATCCTGTAATTTTGATGCTGTGTCAATCAAGCACTTAAGTTTTACAGTTTTAAAAATTCAATGTAAAAATAATCATTTTCTCCCGCTTATACCCAAATACAGTATTAGCTTCAGCCAAACCATGGATGATTGTTAAATATCACACAGTGCAGTGCCAAAAAGGAAAATTCTGCATCTGAGCAAATATGATGATGACTCTTGTCTTCAAAGACAAGTTGACTCAATTTCACATAATCAAGAGAAAAGATATCACTGAAAGGGAGATGACTACAAACACTAGATGATGATAGGTCATTAGCTTGATTCTTCCCCCCTCTGCCTCCAGGAATGTTATTGTCAGATGTGGGAAATTTTGATGAGTGTGGCAGCCACTCTTCTGATTTTGGGGTGCAACAGGAGGCACGGACCACAGAGAATGATGAAAGTGAATCTGAAAGCTTCCACTTCTCGTTGTGTGTGCGTGCATGCGTGTATGTGTGTGTGTGTGTGTGTGTGTGTGTGCAATGATTCCCAGGATGGTCATTCCTGCTTCTTCTTTTGTTGTTTGTTTGTTTGATTGTTTCTAGAAAAAGAAAGGTCCGGAAGAGTCCCACAATCCACAAATACAGCCTGTGTATGTGTGTGTGCAAGCACGCTCACACAGGTGGTCCTAATGCTGCACTTGGCTCACCAATTTAAATGCAAAGCCACTTGTCATGATACTAGTGAGCGGTGGCTGGGACTCTTGATGCGTTGGCACTGGAAAATACACAGGGTCCATTTGTTTTGCCAGGTATTGATTTGTAAAGCTAAGTATAGAGATAGCTTCATAAAGTTCATATTCCAGTTGATTAGTTACTCTTTCATATCTTTCCTTTTCTACAGTGAGGTCAAAGCAGCCTGCCTGGTCTGTGTCCTCTTCCTTCTCTCTCTCCTGACCTTCCAAAAGCCTCAGGAGGTACCGTAAGTTAGTCTGACACAAAGGCAAGTGGCTCACTTGAGCCTGAATCTTCCAAGTCTTACTGCAACACCCTAGACTAGTGTGACGTTGCTGGTGATTTGTTGCTCGTTGGCTAATATGCGTTAATTAATTGCAGGACAGTGTGCAAGGCCTGTGGCAAAAAAGTTTCACTGGAATGTTTGGAAGACACTACATCTATGACCGAAGCACTTGATCCATTACACTCCCTGTTCTTATTCTTGTTTAAAGATGCTAATGAGAGCATTCAACAACCAAGCACAAACCTGATGCCACCCAATGATAAGAATCATCTGGATAGGTGGATGAATCTCTCTGCACCAATTATGGACAGAATACAGCTTCCTAAAATAAATACCCTCCCTAGTCTCTTATATCAACTAGAACTGTTTCAGAGAATTTAAAACCTCACACTTTAATAAGCTCCACAAGACCTTTTCAAGGTTCATTTGGTAGGCAAAAAAACAGGAATTGTCATTAAAAATGTATAGGCCCATTGAGACACAGGAGAACTAAATCTCCCTAATGTTAGGCTATATTTCTGGGCATCCCATATGGAATATCTGGCAGCAGGGTCCCAGAGAAACCAAGGGCTTCAGTGGCTCCAGATTGAACAGCAGGCATCGGGCCAAATTAATCTGGCAAACCTCCCAGACAGTATAATCCTCCAGCCACTCAGCCAGTACAAGTCGCGCTGAAACCAATGGGGCAGCAGCAAACAGGGCTTGCTGAGTACGAAAACCAGAGAGCCCAGATGTGCAGGTATACTCACCTCAAGTTAAAAGAAGGCAACTTACCTGATAATATAGAATCTGTATCTTAAATTTAGGGTGAAGTACATTAAAAGGCGTGAAATACCTTGTGGACCACATGGCCTATCACTTCCAGCCCTGTTTCATAGCAAATTATTAATGAGTCCAACTGGAGTCCTTGTGTGATTAGTGTGCTTGTACCTTATTTTTAGGCTTATTACAGCCTCAGCAAAATGTATCTTACCTATAATAATTTAAAAATGATTTTCTTATATCAGGTGTGTGGGGGTGATTGAAAGCAAGAGAAAATGCATCACAGCGTTGAAATTTATTTGAGACAAACACAAACGCAAGATTGCAGATTTTTTCCCCTGCATTATTTAAAAAATAAGACATTGAAGGGAGCATTGAATCAGATGAAACATATTTCCAGCAAACTCTGTTTTAGTTAACAAGAGAAGTTCCCCTGTTTAAAATTTAACAAAGAGAGTTCTGTACTCCCTCTGGAAACACTTTTTTTTAAATCTGGTGGAGGCAAGTACAATTTAGTTCTTTAAGTTCTTTGGCCTTAAAACTGTTTTCCTCTTTGTACAGTCAAAATCACTAGAGGGAATACAGTGGACGGAGGCAGGGAGTGATTGAAGGCAAGGGAAAATGCATCACACAGTTAAAATTAATTCAAGGCAAACACAAGGTTAACTTTTATACATAAATTTTATTTCTCCATTGCTATATAATAAAATACTTAAAAACTTAACCAAATGTCTACAAGGAATACTTAAAAACCTCTCCCCTCACAAACCCTCCCTAGTAACATGCCCACATCCAGATCTGGGAAATTGCAGTACTGTTGGGAACATCAGCACTGTTTATTATGTATTAATTGGTTTGGGGAGCTTGTATGCTTACAACCCTTTTATGAACAAAGTATTTTTGTAATATTTTGCCAGAAACATATTGTGGATTTCTCAGTTGCTGATAATATGCTAGCGTACAAATCACTTCTGAAATACCTACTATTTGAATTAATATATGCTTTTGAAGGCAATAAACATTGGAATTTAATTAGCAGCACCAAAATGCCATGGTTTCATCTTAGGTTTTGTGAGTTAACCTACTTATCCCATACTTTGAGTGTAAATAAATGTGCATAAATTTTAAAAAGAACACCCAATGGAAGCACACTGAGATCATCCACCTTGCGTTGTAATAGATTTGGTCAAATACTGCACATACATTCCAAGTTTGCAGTGTTGTGAACATTTCCTAGAAGTAAATTCAAATGAAGTAATTTGTACAGGTTTGGAGGATTATGATGCCATGCTGCCATTTTGTACCCATTTTATGGGGGGGAGGGATTAAATGAACTTGGCAAAGGTAGTGAAGAAAGGTGCCATTTGCCTATGGAACAATCATCCTGTAATCGGGTTGTTCAACTATTACTTAGAAGTTGGTTACTTTATAAGGGAGAGTTGTAAAGATAGCTGCTAGGCTGTAGATGGCATCAACATCCTCTGAAGACAAGCAACAATTTCTCGTTGTTGAAGCTCTGCTCTTAACAAGTGCCACTGTTATTTGTAGCAGTAATGTTCACTGCCTTAATGTGCGGTCAAGTTGAAAGTTAGAACTGATTTAAAATTATGATCAAACTTTTCATTTGACATTTGTTGAAAGGGGCATTCAAAGTAGAAATCACATCTGGATTATCAAAGCAGGTGACAAAAAACAAAACACTAGCACAGAAAGTGTAATAAACTGGACTACTTTTATATACCTAAAAATATTGTTATCCAGATTTAATGTATATTTTGATGGTTGTGAGTTTGCTTAGCGAGCATGCACATTCAGGTTGTATAATAATAATTGTGTGCAATCAAAACAATTCTGACATAGGGTGACCATTTTCAATTATTTCTGTAGAGGGTACTCAGAAGTAGTTTACCACTCTCTTCTTCTGGGAGGCACCCTGAGACTCTGCAGCTTGCCCAAAGCTACCCAGGCTGGTTCTTCTAAGATGCGGATCAGGGGAGTAAACTCCTAACCTCTCACTCTGTAGCCAGATTCCTAGCCCACTCAGCTATCCAGTCAGTTCTCTGTTTGTATGGGACTCCCTAAACCAGTGGTTCTCAACCTGTGGGTCCCCAGATGTTCCTGGACTGTAACTCCCAGAAACCCTTTCCAACACAGCTAGTGATGAAGACAGTTGAGAACCACTGCCCTAAAGCATAGTGAATGATCAATGGATCCTATGCTTCTTTACTCAGAATTTTGCCCACTGAGGGTTGTCTCTAAATTGTCAAAATATAAAACAAGATCTGTCTTGCACTAGTCTGAGCTGGGTGGAAATGGTTTTTGAAGCGGATTCTAGAACATTTGCTGGGGAGAATCAGAAGAGGCAACAAGAAGCAATGTCTGTGTCAAAATGAAATGTCAATCCAGAGAGGCTACTAAATCTGAATGCCAGAAAATGTCAGAAAGAAATGGCACTGACAGACTGTGCTTGGGACTCTAATGCTACTAATGTTGTATTATACAGCGCTGTCTATGTTAATAAAGGTGAATCAGAGGAATTGCATTACTTGGACAGAAACAGAGTAGGTTCTATGGGCTTCTACTCACAAGTCAGTTCATCAGATCAATCTCATGAGAATGTTTGCCAACTTTTGATACAGAAAGGGTAAATCATTACTTGCCTAAAGGCATTTAACAAGTGACTTCCAAGAACAGAGAGTCCTCCAGTAAATATTGCTGTGATTAGGCTTTGTCCCTCCCTTTCTCTTGACAGTGTCTTAAGGGAAATGCCATGCCAGGGGAAATGGCTGCAATGTTTCTTGCCCTATTAGTAGTAGGAGACATCTATTTTGTTTCATTAAAAAAAGGACATTTTAACCCTTTTAACTGTAGAGCATGGAGTGGGGCTCATAAAGTTTGGTCTGAACAGGTTTAGTTGCATGGAAGAGGCCAGAGTGAGGAGATGCAGAATGAAAGTAAATGAGGTCTGTTATCAGAGACATAGATCCAATGTGCCCTACTACTTCAAGGAAGAGCTGCCGAAGAGGAAGGGGAACTGCAGTGTGTGTGTGCATGTGTATGTGTGTAGGAGAACCCAATCTGGAAGGGAAACCAGAGCAGGGCAAGAAATCTGCTCAGCTCATTCACAGGTGTCAGTTTGGGTTCGCCCCACTCCCTACCCCACTGTTTCCCTTCCTTTCAGCCAGTATTTCTTCATTTTGTTAATCTGGGGTTCAAAACGTAGGGGAGGGGGTTCTTGTACATGGAGGGGTCTTATAGATGGAAAAATGTGGTATCTGAAATGTGTCACTTCTATTTTAGCTGATGGAAAGGCTTTTCAAGGCATATTAAAGTGCCTCATTCCTTGCTCTCCTTTCATTGGTGGGCAAAAGCATTTTTATTTCAATTAAAATAATTTGGTAGTCTCACCTTTCTGTCTGAAGAAGTGGGCTTGTCCATGAAATCTCACATTAAAATATAGCAGTCACTTTTTGAAGGTGCCACTATGTTTTTGTCTTTTATTTTTTCATTTTTCTTTTGGTTTTTGCTTCATTTATTTTAACTTGCTCATGGGACCTTTTAATTGTGGCTACTATTTGGCTCTTGGCATTATATTTTAAATGGTTTACGTTTGATATTACCTTATTTCAAACTATATTAATAGTGTGTTTTAACTAGATAATTTATTTAAGGCTATTTTAATATTGTAAGTTGTGTTTCTGGTTGGTTGAGCCTGTTTTAAACATATACTGTAAGCCACTTTGAATTCCATAAGGGAGAAAGGCAGCATATAATTAAAGAAATAAAATGTAGTGACAATTCCACAATTATTAATCTGCAACCTTTTCTTCTGTCCTCCCCATTACTTTTGGTCATAGGCTGGAAAGTGTGATTGTCTAAATAAGCTTAATTGTTTTTCCCTAACAACCAGCTCTGCAGATGCCATTTAATGCAGGATATGGCTACATTAAAGAGGAATATCAGAACTAAATTAGAAACAACACAGACTACAGACACTGGGCATTGCTATACATCAATATTTGTGACTTGCTTAGTAATAATACTTATCTAATCTAAATACTATACCGTTTACCCAACCTTTCTCCTTAAGAAGAACCCATGGCAGCTTACACCGTCAAAAGGCAATACTGAATGCGAGAAATGGTTAAGTATAGAAATACTAAAAAGGATCAAACAAATGCCATACTAAAAGATGAATTATGTGCTGATGTCAGCTCTGATTTATGACAGCCCTTGTCAGAGTCTCCTAGATCCAAAGTATCCAGAAATTCCATTCCCTGTACTGAGGGCACTCTGAGACTATCATATGCAGCTTGCCAATGGCCACAAAGGCTAGCTCTTCTCCCAGGAAGCACAGAGGGGAATCCAACTCCCAGTTCTCTGGAGCCAGGCATTCCAAACTGCTGAGCTATCCAGCCAACTCATGCCTTGCTTACCCATACTTGATTCACTTATAACTATAGTCATCATGCAACTAAGTGCCTGAGAGTAATCTCTAATAAATACAATAAAACTTACTTCCAAGTAAGCATGCATATGATTGCCAGGCTGTCTCAGCTTCAGCTGCCCATCTGCATGGTGATGGATAATATTGCTGAATGGCTTTTGGAAGCTTTGTGAGGATTAGTGCTGGTAATTAGGCGAAAGAAGAACTTTCAGCTACCCTAAAGCAGTTCAGAAATGCAAAGCATTACTTGTAGCCGTGGCGGTTGGCAACCATACAAACACCAGAAATGCATCTGCTTTTCTCATGTCCAACCAACTAGATTTATATATATTTTCTAGCATTGAATGATTTTTATCCTCTGCAAGTATTCTTAGCTGGGTTTAACATTTAACAAAGAAACAAACAAAACCATAGCCAGATCCCTATATATGTTGGTAAAATCCAGAACATATTTAAGAATGCATAGATCTAGTTGCCTTCTTCATGTATAAAGGTAAAGGTCCCCCCCACACACATGCATGCTAATTGTATCCCACTCCAGGGGTGATGGTAGTTTCCATTTTCCAGCCCAAGAGCCAGTGTTGTGCTAGTCAGTGGCCATGTGGCTGGCATGGCTGCACAGAACTCTGCTTACCTTCCTGCTTTTATGGCGGTACCTGTTTATCTACTTTCATTTACATGTTTTTGAACAGCTAGGTTGGCAGGAGCTGGGGTTAACAGCAGGAGCTCACTCCGCTGCATGGCACCCGGGATTCCAACCGCTGAGCTGCTGACTTTGAAGCCGACAGTTCAGTACTCTAGTCCACTGAGCCACCACATCCCTCTTCATATATATCACAGTATAAAAACATATTGTGACTGCCTGGTGATGGAACTAGGAGAATGTGTATGCTTAATAGCTGTCAAAATAACTGAATGAAATTTCTACTTTTGGAGGCCTCTACTGGATACTGTGGCCCAGAATGTGGGAGATGTTTGGCTGGTGAATTTCCAAGAGAAATTTGGCTATGAGTGCTATTTGAAACAGATTAGTAGAGATATCCTGGCTTGACTCAGCAGGGCAATTATAGTACTATAGCTCTGCCTTCAAGGTAGGAAAAGAAGCAGCTGGTGAAAGATTAAATCTACAAATTGGAAGAAATCTGTTGCCTTTGCTATAAATAAAATGCTCCACAAATCTGAGATTGACTAATGCATTGTGTATTATACTATATTATATGCTACCCACATTATTGCTCATGTATTCCTAGACAGGACTTGACTTTGCCCAGAAACGTTAGGACTATGTGCTCTGATTTGGTCCAGAAACTGCTTGTACACATATTGTCAGAGGCACTTACCTGATATTGAATTCGGCAACTCACCCATCTAGCACAGAATCCCTGTCTGTCTCAAAAGGCAGCAGATTTCCAGATCCTGGACAGATGCTTTCCCCAATACTGTATGTGGTTGAAGAAGATTCATGTCTGAGTGCCTCTTAGTAGAAGTGGCAAGAGAGAGAGGGATACTGTGTATATATGCACACAAACATATTTATTTA
This sequence comes from Phrynocephalus versicolor, assembly GCA_023846285.1. NCBI lineage: Eukaryota > Metazoa > Chordata > Lepidosauria > Squamata > Agamidae > Phrynocephalus > Phrynocephalus versicolor. The sequence goes on along the minus strand of JAHTLZ010003518.1, from coordinate 4,721,330 downwards.
TACAACTTATATAAATATATGTGTGTATATATCTACTAAGTGCCCTCCGCCTCACCTGAGAAACAGGAACAGAACCATAAGGAGGAGAGAGAGTTCGAAGCTGTGTCAAGGGAGGATGATAACCCAGAGGGAGTGGAACCCTTAGGTGGTGACAGACTGGCCTGGAGTAGAAATATAGGAAATAGGTAGACAGATAGAGGGAGCAGGAGTAGACAGCCATGGCTATTGCTTTGAGTGGGTGAGAAGTCATTAACTGATGGGAAAAAAGAAGTCAGTTTCTGGGATTTTTCCCTTGCTTAGTGCCTCTTTTTGAATGGTGGTGTGAACAAGAGGGTATCCTGTATACCATCTTGCCTGTTGTCAAGGGTGCTATCGACATTCAGACTGCTCTTTGCCAGGAAAAGCTTTGCATTCTTTTTCCTGCTGTCAACACTGGCATGATATTGCGCAGCAACATCTGGCCATTTCTAGGCATTCTGAATCATGGATAGAGAAACACATGCCACATTCATAAACTGGAGCTTTTGTGAAGAATTGAACTTAGAAGGTGCTTCCATCTCCATCTAACTGCAGTTAGTCTACAGCCTGAGACAAGAAGCAACAGCTTTTACACACTTTTGTTGTCCAGTGACAGTGGTATAACCTTGTATTTTTTTAAAAAGGGCAAACAATACAAAGCATTTGTCATGGCAGTTAGATCTCAGCAATGCTTTCTTAAACAGAAATTGCTTTTATATCTCTCAAGATGAGAGGGAGAGGTTTGTACAAGCCTTTTCCCCCACAAAAGACCTCCAAGGTACTGGGGCTGATACCAAGAAGGTCCCATTGCTATTAACTTTGGCTTTGCATAAAATTAAATTTGGATTAATATTTCTTGAGGCAATCAAAAAATCTAGGGCCCTAATGATTGAAAACCAGCACTTTAAAACAGTCTGAAAACTAAATGGGCAACCAGGGTGGGTAACTGAAAATCTGGGCATGGACTACATCTCTCAGAATCCCCCTTTTCACCTTTGTTTCCACACTGGCTGTGGGATTCTGGAAATTGCAGAGACAGAATAAGCCACAGTCCAAGGGGACTCCCAAAGGAGGGGAATAGCAAACATCCAGCACCAAACTGTGGAAGTTCATTTCCAGCAAAGAGTAGAACTGCCCCCTCTCTTTCAAATCTTGAAAGACACACAAAGAGTATCTTGGTCCATGGTGCTGAAAATGCAGCTGCCAATGTTAGAGTTCTATTTCCTGTGTATTCTGGGGAGTAGACTGTCAACTAAGGCTGTCTGAATCCCAAAGGATCTCAGATAGACCCAAATAATCTGTAACACTCTCCACGTGTTATATTACAAAGATAAAATATACTTAAATTTAAGTCTACTGTTTGATTATACATGTGGAGCAGGCACCAGTTTATGTTTATTTGAGTTCACTGAAAGAAAGATAGGCTGTGTGATAAATAATTATTTTTAGCTAAGTTCAGGATAGAGTGGATTTCTCCGAAGGCTGAACTCACCTATCCATTTCCTCCAAACTGTACATTGACAGTCATTAAACAATAAAGATAAATAACAGCGAAGGTTGCTGAGTAAGCTGCAATCTATGCCTCCTTTAAGCACTAAAGCACTGCCCTCAGGACGTCACATTTGAATTCCAATGGTGCCATATACTTAGTGCTGTGTGCATATCCTGTCATACATGTATACGATTGTAAGACATAGACATATAACCATACCTTTATCTTTGTTTTGTCTCCTTATATTATATTTTATGATTGCTATCTTGTTTTACCTTGTTTTGTTTATTGTACTGTCTGCCAAGAAAACTCCATGGACATGGGGTCACGAAGAGTAGTTTGTATGTGAGATAGATAGATAGATAGATAGATAGATAGATAGATAGATAGATAGATAGATAGATAGATAGATAGATAGATAGATAGATAGAATGTCAGGCTGACCCATTATATGGAGGTGTACAAAAGCATATAAATGCATTAATTAATAAACTCAAGAATGCTAATTGGAGACAATGAGAGCTGCAAATATTAGCTGACATGACTAGGCTCCTTTAAAGTAAATGCATGCCACAAAGGGAGGAAATGGTTGGCAGAGCTACATTACATTAACCAGGCTGATGGGAAGGAATGATGGGAAAACAGCAATGTCAGATCTTGGGGGCTTGGAGTCCCAGGCCTGTCATTCGACCCTCAGGGGGCTTCATTTCAGCCCTAAGTCTTGTCATTCCACTCCATGGGGTTGTCATTCCCGCCCCAAGAGCATCGGCCCAGTTCTAGGGCTGTCACTCCGCTCCCCGGGGCTGTCATTCCAGCCTCTCCAGGCCTGACAAGGCTCTTCCCTTCGTCACGTTCCCCTACCAAAGCCGAGGTCGCTCGGGCCGTTCGGGGTCCTTTGCCAAGCCTTCCGCACCCAAGAGCAGCGTTTCCCAGCATTTCAATCTGGTCCCGATCGGCCGAGCCCAGCCCCAAATCCCACCACCACCTTTGGGTCCCGCGGCAGCTCTCCCCCACAATCTGACTGCCTCTTGGCCGGAGCCACCATTGCGCCCTGAACCAGAAGCGGCATCCCTTTCGGCGTTTCCCTTTCGCTTTGGGACGCGCTTCCAGGCCTCGTGGCCACCAGGGCCAGCGCCGCGGCCCCTAAGCGCGCGAGCGGGCGAGCGGCCCCCTCCTTGGCCTTGCAAAGCGGAGACGAGCGGGCGGCGCGCTTTCCTTCCAGGGCTCCGCTTAGGAGGATTGGCTGCGGAGAGAAGAGGGTGGAGCGCGCGGGTGCGCAGCCCCTTGAGAAGCTGGAGAGAAAGCGCTCCGAGGTAGCGGCCACCGCCGGGATCGGAAAGTGAGGGGCCATGAACGTAGTGGCCGAACGGCGGCGGGTGCCCGCGAGGCGGCCGCCGGAGCCGGGCCTGCCGGAGCCGGAGCGCGTAAGTTCCTCCCTCGCACGGCGTGGACGGGCTCCGCGCTTGCCGGAGCATGCGCCGTGCTCTCCGTGGAAGCCGCGGCTTTCTCTCGGTCCTGGACCTCTTTTCCTGTTTTTGGAGTCCTCCTTTTAGGCTTTTGGGCGGCCGGTGGAAAGGATGGGCTTAGCAAAGGCAGGGAAAAGGAGAGAGCGGCACAAAGAAGGCGCCTGTTGCTTTGGTTGTAGCGAGTTGGAGGAGGGAGGGGAAGGGCGCAAGAAGGCAAAGGAGGAGGAGGAGGAAGCAAACTTCAAGAACGGCGGAGAGCTGTGCGCGCGTGCCCGGGAGTGTTTACAGCCCTAAGCAAATTCCTCCTGACGGCCCTTTGGCTGCGCGGGGATTTAGCAAGTTTAACAGTGGGTTGTGGTTGCTTGTGGGTTTTCTTCCCTCCCCCAAAATAAAAACTTTGTTCCGAAGCCTTTTTAAGGCGCAGGCGAAGTGTTTCTGGCCACGGTTCGGCCCGCGGCGCGGAAAAGGAGAGAAGCACGGGCGGAGCGGCTGGCAAAGGGTTTGGCAAACTTCTCTTGCCAGTGACGCCGGCACGACTTGAGACTTCTTTCTGCTGCCCAGGCACTGCAGCCTCCGCCCGCTCTTTTTGATCTGGGAGAGGAAATAATGTGCTCGCCAGCCTTTGGCTTTACAGTTGGGTTTGGTCGCAGATCATCCGTGAAAAAATGTTCTATCCTAACAAACGGAATGGGGTTAGGGAAGGACGGGAACAGGCTTGCTATTGTCTGTTTCCCAGCCCTGTAACTCTCAGGCTTCATCCGGCTGGAATGAGGGGCAGAACAGGAAGCTTTGGCAAGTGGAGAAGCCTCAGGTTATTATGGGGTCGCGCTGGGGCCCCTCACAAGGTGCTTGATCAATGCTTTCCCCCTGAAGCCAGTGGTGGAGAGCCCTTTAGAGACGGAGTGCCCAAACTGCAATTCAGAACCCACTAATTTTTCACAAAGTGCCAATACAGCCATTTAACCTGAATACAGGTGGCTGTGAAGGGGCAATGATGTTGCCAGGGGCCACTGAGGCTACAGTCAAGGAACTCCTGTGTCTTGGGGCCACCCAAACTTACCACCAAGACTGGCTGAAGCCTACACTTCGGCCTCCCCATCGGCATTTGACAACCTCAGGGCAAGAAGTATGCGCAAATGTAAGCCCTTGGCAGTTTTGGAGCTCTAGGGTGGTCGGCAAGAGAATCAAGGTGACCACAGAGATTGCTTTTCCTAAGGGAAGTGGTGGTCTATCAGAAGAGGAAACTGTAATACACTTCTTGTAGTTTTCACCTCCCGTACATATGCACTAACACCAGAACTGCACGTTGGCTTGAAACTGGTTGGAATGCAAAAGCAACTGCCATCATTTCACATGATATAAGCCCTACTGCACTTTAAAATGGTGCCCAGCATGCACTGTTTTCAAGCACAGTAGGACCTCATCCAGGTGAGAGAGCCCTTCCTCCTCTACAAGGCTTCCCTGTCCCGAGGGAGGAGATGGGCAACAGCAGCAGTGGTGTGCAGTTGGGCCAAGGGCACCTTCAGTGGCTGCAGTGGCCCCTGCGGCCACTAGTGCTTCCAACATACTCCTGGACACCTGATGTCCCGCCACATGCTGGACATGCAAGTCCTGCAGAGGAGGAAGGACAGCAGAATCCTTGCCTGCTCTAATCTGGTGGTATGAAAAAACAGAGCTGATGAAGCAGACCCCTAACAGAAAGAACATCACTGAGTAGCCAGTGTGGCTTGAGGCCTTAGCACTGGCTGGTTGGCACTGGTTTTTTTTTCCCCAAAGGAGGAACCATATTGGATCAGTCATGATGGGAGCAGTTTCACTCCAGTTTGTAGATAACCAGAAGATTAAAAAAATAAGCTTGTGGAAGTTGAGTCATTGAAGTGGACTTCTTTTCTTCAGGGATTGAAACATTTCGCCGCTCGTCCAAACATTTTCGTCAGTTTTTATGAGCAGAGAAACATTTCCATCTCTCAAAAGTCCAGTTGCCATGACCCAACTTCAAGATAAACTCACCTGGATGACTGAAAATCTTCACAGACTCTCTGCAATGTGTCATTCCAGTCTCAGAGATGGGCAGTGGGGGCAAAGTGTTAAATGATTATGATCATATCAGTGATAAAGGCACTGTCCTGTTAAGCTTCCTCTAAATCAGGCATGTCCAAACTTTGGCCCTCCAGATGTTTTGGACCACAACTCCCAGAATTCTAAGCTTAGATTGCCAGTAACAAAGGATTGTGGGAGTTGTGGTCCAAAACATCTGGAGGGCCGAAGTTTGGACTTGCCTCCTCTAAATAGTGAGTCCTACCAGTGTGAAAATGCAGGTCACACCGGCAATATTAACAAGTATAGGGTGGGGATTGCATGGAGATCACTGCAAAATTTCCTACAGTTGCATGTAGGATATGCCAATATTGAATGGGTAATGAATTTAAGCTATAACTTTCCTTTAACTCTGTTTTACCCTCTGCTTTATGCAGAGTGTCTCTTTCCTGGCCATGAACTGCAACAATAATAAAGTAAACTTAAAACCATGACACTGAACAAATTACTGTTTAGAATTTTCTGCTCCTCAAAATTCTTCATTCAGTAAAGATTTTCACAATGTCTGATGATCAAATACGAGTAAGGATGTGTGTAAGGAGGCACTGCCACAAGCAATGCCATTCCTGTGTGTTTCAGACCTATTGTTTAAAAAGACTGAATCATAAAATAGGCCTAAGAGAAGAA
>JAHTLZ010003518.1:4698817-4714091 GCA_023846285.1 Phrynocephalus versicolor | reverse complement strand
GATAGATAGATAGATAGATAGATAGATAGATAGATAGATAGATAGATTATGTTGTTTGCCCTCTATGTAAACCGCCTATCGTTCCTTCAGGAAAATCAGTGCAGTATAGAAACATAAAAATAAATAGTAAATAAAAAATAAAATTTCTTTTAAAATGAAAATCTAGGGTGTTTTTTAACAGATACTTTGCAATAGGATTCAGAATCCAGATGCCCCCAAATGCTAATCACAACAGAATGCTGAAATCACCAGTGATTCGTTGTACACTAATTTTGCAAAGCTTGGCGCCCCGTATCTTTTTTCCTGAAGTACTTTCCAGTGAGCTTTATAGTGTAATTAAACCTATCAGTGCAATGGCATGTGCTTGTTAAAAGAGCCACCTTTGGTACTTAATTGTAGTTAGCCATCATTTGCTTTATTAAAAGGACATTTGCAAATATACAACAAGGCAGGCAAATCCCTCAGGAATCTAACCCACTATCTTCAAAACCCACACACAGCTCTAACCTTCCCTTTGGCTGAAAAGAGCTGGACATGTTTCCCCTCTAGAGCCTATTAAAACCACTCTGTTAAGTGACCAGAGGCTGTTAACGCATTAATGACATTAGTTGCTTCTTTTCCTTTAGGGACTTTGCGCAAAGCTCCCCCCTTTGTGTGTGTGTGTGTGTGTGTGTGTGTGACACTAATAGTGTTTCTACAGAGGATTGGATTTGTTAGCTGAGCTGATCAGAATAATGCAAGCTAATGCCATCCTCATTTTTGGTGTCTGTCTAAAGGCCATATTCTCTAACACTTTATATTCAGCAGAGTGAGTCTTAATATCACCCTTAAGGGGTGATTGGTCTTATCTGCAGCTTTTGAGATCAGAGTTGGTAATTGGTGTCTCCTTTAATTTTTATCCCACTGATACACTTAGCTAAGAAAGTGGTCCCAGCCATATGATAATACAGCTATGCCAGACTGTGCATGCAGATTTACATAGTCCACCCTGTCCCTTGGGACAAGTGGTAGTTTCCATGCAGAAGTCTCCAGACCCAAAGTACTTGACAAAGGAAAGATGATTGGTGTCAGAAAGTAAAATTACATAGACATCAGAGTGAAAGGATTACTACTTGTTGTTTGGCCTTGAAACAGCACATACCATATTGTAGACAGCTTTAGATAAGGCTTCTGTTTAATTTGAATGTAAAATAAGGAGACAGAATTCTGGCCCCTTTGGCTGTTACGAAATCCCAGCTCTCTTCAGTAAGGCCAGATGAATGACTAGAGATGATCAGTGGTGAATAAAGGTAACATACACAGGACTAAGGTTTAAAAAGGAAAAGGAACAGCTTGTGTTAAAAGGTTGTGTGGGACTGTGTTGCTTGTCTGTTCACTCACATCCGACAGCAACCAACAGAGTGCAACCAAAGCATGCTGATAAGAGTAGTAATCGTGCAGAGACATGACTAAGGTTAGGCAAAACACCTCTGAATTTTCATAAGTCTGGGATTTCATATTTGATGACATTGGTGGTTTGATGCTACTGACTTGGTCCGATTCACAAGCTAATTAAGCTTGACTTCAATAAATTAAGTATTCAATTTAAGAGCCTATCAGCTTGATTCCAGCTGTTTCATGTTGGGTTGTTGGTTACCATCTAAAGGTGCTTTGTGAGGACACCCTTAGGATCTTGCAGGAGAATGACTCTTTTATTTAACTAAGCTTGGCTGCATTTATGCCTTTCAAGGAGTGGATTGGCACAAAATGTCTTTTTGTCCATCTTTATGGTTTTTCCAAGATGGCCACCTCTGGGGAGAATGAACCATCTAGAAGAAATTCTCTCTGATTTCTGTATCTCGTTAAGTTAACCCTAAAACAAAATCCTAGCTGGCTGGAATGTGTTAGTAAGTTGACCAGAACTAGAATGTTGTTAATATGCCATCAAGTCAGAACCAACTTATAACAACCCTAAAAGTGCTTTCAAGGTGAGAGAGATATTTAAGGAATTGTTTTACCGATTCTGTTCTCCTAGTGAGTTTCCATGGCTGAGCAGGAAATCAAACCCAGGCCTCCAGTCCAACACTGTGTTACTACACCACACTCAGTGTGGTACAAGCACCTACTAGATTAGGCCTGTTGAGTATGTGGTGAGTCACGTCTTCTGTAAATTCTATTGATTGTAACTTACTACTAGGTTTCAGCCATTTTCTAGCATAGAAAGGGCATTTATGAGTACAGTAGTACCAAGTTCAAATTCTTCTTTTCAACGCATGTCTCATCAAAAGTAAGCATGGTCTATACAGGAAAAGGTGTTGCAGTCTTCTTTATTTTTCCCAAATTTTGTTGACATTTAAATAGTATCCAAAATTTACCAGGCTCCACAATATCTCAACTTTAGAAGCAAGAAAGATATTGTCTAAGAAAGATCAAGAGTCCTTTCTATACTATGCTCATATGTTGGCTCCCTACCTAATGTGTTTCTTCATAATCAAAATCACTGTGTATTATCACCCATCTCTGGGTTCTGTTTCTGCACAGAACCTCTGTTGTACTTTTCTAGATGTGAGAGTCTTTAATCCCTGTTATAGCACATACACATGTTCCCATCCTCCCAGCAGCAGTACAGGAATATCTTGTGGTGGGGCGGTAGTTGAGAAAATTGTGGAGAAGAAAAAAATTATTTATATAAACCGGAACGGGCAAATTCATATATAAACATATAATTAATGCAGCGTGCTTTTAACATGTCACAGTTGCATGACAGCTGCAGTTGAGGGAGCGACTGCATTTTACACCCCTGTAGCAAATAAGTGACTCATAAGGAAATATTGTTCACTCACGGTTCCTTTTGCAGCCCTTTGCTCCATCAGATTCCATGCCTCCATCCAAAGTGGTTGCCTTGGGGATGAAAGGGGGACAACAGAAGTTGAACTGTCGCTTCTTGAATACTCCTCAAACAATGACGAGCCTTCTGAATAAGTCACAGTCCTCCTTTGAACAAACTGGGAGAAAGACTCCAGAAGTTCACTTCCAGCCACTTGGACTTTTATTTTATTTTATTCTCCACCAGCTGGTTTTTGACACTCTCTGTGGCCTGGAGGGAGGGAGGAACTCAGCTTCTGGGTCCACCACATTTGCCTATTCCTGACCTAAAGACCAGTATTGTAGTGTGTTGTTGTTGTTGTTGTTGTTGTTGTTGTTGTTGTTGTTGTTGTTGTTGTTGTTGTTGTTGTTGTTGTTGTTGTTGTTGTGTCGTTACAGTTGTGACCGACTCTTTGTGACTCCCATGTCCAGAGAGTTTTCTTGGCAGGAATACTGGAATGGCTTGCCAGTTCCTACTCCAAGCACCTATGGAACCTGGTATTTCCTGGTGGTCGCCCATTAGCCAGGGCCGGCCCTGCTCAGCTTCTGAGATCAGGCAAGATCGGATGTACTCAGGGCATCCAGGCAGCTATTGTAGTTGATAATTAAGCACAATATACTGTATTTACTTGAAGTGAAAGAAGATCATATGGCTTTGTTAAACGTCCTTAGGTTGACTTAACTGAACAAATCTGAAAGTTTCCTTTGATTTTGGCGGACAATTGAAAATAAGCTATTAGAGGATAATCAATATGGATCTTACTTAGTGGTGTTTTTAGCCTGGTTCTAGCAAGAGTTGCATATTCTTCTGTTCTTGTTCCTGCAGGTACTAAATTGCTTTAGTATCTGCCTGTACAGCTACACTTGATTTTGGAATGGCACATTCACCTCCTCACCTTGATTTTCTTGTAAGGTGTGTTTGTATGTAAAATTGCTGCTCTTGCCCCATGCTTCCTATCAGTACTGTATATGAACAAATATGCAACATGTTGCATTTTAAAATGGCATCAAACAGCAGATATATGGGCCTCCAATTTTAATTAGAAAACTTAACACCTAGAAGTGTAGTACCTAAATGCTAAATTTCCTGCAATTAATTGAAGATTAAAATACCTAGTATTAGTGTACTGTGATGGTTATCGTTACCCAATGCACTTGCTTCTTGAATAGTTCATTATAATTGTTGTCATTCTGTATACTTATTGCCCCTGTTTTCTGCACCCCTTGTGCAGCTCAGGCAGCTTTTAACCATAGGGAATTTCCAGATGTTCTCCATATGTCCTGTCAGAGCTTTAACGAAACAGAAACAAAATCAGATCCCCAGTGATTAAAACTGGCTGCTCAGATCCCCAGTGATTAAAATAAATATGCCTGGATGCCTTTGGAATTATCTTTAGTGCTATATGTTGCAAATGGCACATTATCCCAATTACATTGTCCTGTGTCTGAGTCCCTATACCTGATATATTGCTCTACACATTTGAATTTTCAAGACCTAGCACATTTATCAACATTCTGATGAAATTCAGTAAAAAGAAGAGCTCTCAAAAGTTATGTGAACCCACTGGGTCTTGCGATGGACAGTCTAGATATTGTGTTATTAATGCAGTATGCACAATCAAAATTCTGTACCGGTCTGTTGTTGCAGTTCCATGGGATGTTTCCACTGCCATCAAATTTCAGAATAACTTGGAATTCTCTGGAGAAGATGGTTCTGCTTGCATTAGTATAAGATTCTTAGCTAGCTACTCTGTATGTTAAATTTCTGTTTCTTACTGTAAGTACTTTAGACCAAAGCAAGTTTGATTTTATTTTTGATAAGGAAAAATTCTTCTAATACATTGCAGTAAAGCTCTTTTCTCTCACGCATCTTACCAGTTGTGCGGCTTGTACTTGCATGCCATGGCTTTTTAATAAAGGACAAATTCTGCAATAACAAAGAAGGTGGATGTTTTCCCAGTGGAAGGCGGCCTTGCTTCAGAATGCTTTTCAGATTTTTATTATTACATTTTGCACACTCTTAATATAATGCATATTTTGTTTCTGATTCGCTTCCTTAGATACATCTTGTTCTTTTTCCTACAGCAGTTTAGCTTCAGCCTTTCTCCTTGGAGATGCTTTTTATATTCATCCACTTTGTTTTAAACTAACAGGATTTTGTTTGTTTATATTCAAAATAGTTTCCAATAACTATCGTCTGCAACTGCACTCCTGTTCAGGGCCTAGAACAAAAAAAAGCCTTGCCTTCAGGGTTTGCAGTGGAAACTGGGAAGTGTTTCAGGAGAAGTAAAAGTATGTTGGTCCTTGCTGTAGAAACTTACTGACCAGCCTAAAGTAGGTCAATTCAGGGATGAGCATGGATAATAGAAATCAAGGATAACTGCAGGGCTTAACTAGGTGGGAGTTCTTCCTTCTCACATTTTTTAGTGTCTGCTCCCAGATGCCCTAAGCACATCCGATCTCACCTGATTTCGGAAGCTAAGCACGGTCGGCCCTGGTTAGTACTTGGATGGGAGACCACCAGGGAATACCAGGTGTTGTGGGCGCCTGGAATAGGAACTGACAAACCACTCCAGTATTCCTGCCAAGAAAACTCCATGGACATGGGGCCATGAAGAGTCCATCACGACTGTAACGACGCAACACACACACACACACATTGATAATACTTCACATTCCATGATTTGTTTGTCTGCAAGATCCCCTGAATTGCAGCAGTCACTGAGCACAGGTTTTTATTGTGCCTTTTAAAAACAGAATACCCTTTGGCTTTAAAATTAGTGACCTAATCTATATCTCCATCCGCTGTGTGGAACCTACCGTTCTCAGTCCAACAGTTTGTAGAAACCAGAGATGGGCACAAGGTGGTGGTTTGCTGCAGTTCATTTCCCAGACAAATTGCTGATGCCGCCCTCTCCAGTGGGTGCCCACTCAGAAACAGTACCCCACTCTGCTTCCCCTGGGCTCTGCCATCAAGTGGCTGCCTGCTGGTTAGAGCAATGTACCAAATTGCAGATCACCTGTTTGCCCAGGGGGAAAAACACATCAAACTGCCAAATCAGTGATTCATGCCCATCTTTAGTCGAAACCTTAATGTCCCTCAACAGTATGTCTGGGTGAGTTATGTTTCATTTTAAATAGACCTTTGAAATTCAGCATTACAGGGATGACACCATTCAAGCATGTGTACAGTTTGTGGGCATGCTACCTGTTCATGAAGTTTGTTGTGCTTACAGAATACAGAACACCCAAGATCCAAAATATGCCAGTATCAAAACAGGTTTTGTATGTATGAACTTTGAGGCCAAAGATTGTACAGTAGTGCTTTTCTTTCTGCATTCTTCTCCCCCTACAATACCCCCATGTATATTTGTTACTGTCATTTATCTACCCTCTATGTAACATGTTCAATATAAAAGTAGCTTTATAGTCATCTGCTATGGCTATTCCCCCAGCACTAGGGTAGTTAATTCTAATCAATTTCTTAGATAGGAATCTGAAAGTGGAAGACGGAGAACTAATCAGTGCCACCCACCTGGTAGGTCTACAAACGAGATAGGGCTAGACCAGTGATTTCCCATTAATTGGTAATTCTTGCCACAATTGTTACACTAGAAAAGCAGATGGGGAGGCCCTTCGTTCCTAATTTCTTGTTCTTTATTCCTTCCTACTCTGGCAGAAACGTATGTGTAGAAGTTTGGAGACTGTTCCACAGCCTACCAGCTCTTGCCACCCACCAAGCAAGTGTACTGTGGATTATTGGGATATGGAGCAGGATTTGACACAGAAAGGCCCCATTGAATTCTCCAGCTCTCCTATTATGAAAGGAAAGCCACATTATATGGTATGTTTTATGCAACCCAAATCCATGCTTTTCGAAGACTGTTAATCTGTTTGTAATAAAAATGTCTAATAATGGTGCTTGGATTTTGGTGTGTGTTCCTTTTTAAGAATTTTGTGTATATGTGCTTGTTAATCAGACATTTCCGGATAATGAAACCAGAACTACTGCTCAAGCTTGCCTTAGATGTAAGGCTGGAGAGCCTGTAAGTATAACCTTATTACAGTATAATGACATAAAAGATAGGCCTTTTCATAAATATTAGAGCTATAAAACACAAGATGAGGTATTTTAAAAAGCTCTGTAATTATATTTCTTGAGTAAAGCTTGTAAATAAAAGTTTTTGTTAGTGCAAGATGAGTGCAAACTAAGAGGTTCTTTGTGAAATCTGTGAATACACACCTATGGGTTTCTTCTGCGCCTGCGCACGATCACTGGACGTTCCAAGCTTTTAAGTGGTATAGGACCTCCTCCTCCTAGTGTGCATGCTCCGGGTCTCCTGCGCTTTGATTCTCTGTTTATTTTTTGCCACCGCCATTAATGGTCGTCCTTGTTCCAGCTCCTGTAGAAGTGAAAAGGTTTTCACTCGTAATACTCTCCTAGAGTCTCCGTTCATATTTTATTTACTCCTTATTATTCCTCTTCCTCCTAGTCTACCTTAAACCTCTTTAGCTCGTTTATTCCCCTTCCCCGTTTTCCCCCTCCCCTCCTTCCCCACACCATTTCATGGCCTTCACGGAGCTGTTTAAGCAGTGTATGGTGTGTCTAAATAAGATACCCCCCTCGGACAGCCACAACCACTGCCTGTACTGTCTGGGCAAATCCCATAAGCCCTTGCAGTGCCCAGAGTGCAAGAAGTTGACTAAACCTGCTCTGAAGCAGAGACTCGGCAGGCTTCATGCTCACTTGTGGGGAAAGTCTCTGCAACCCATGGAGTCACAACACAGACCACAGCAATCTCCTTCCTCGCCTTATCCCAAGTCAAAGTCTTCAAAATCCACCTCTAAGTCTGTGTCCACTACCAAAAAGAAGACATCTAATTCTTCCATGCCTCCATTGGACTCTCAACAACCACGAGTGGTGCCTCTCCCACACTGTATTCAACAACCTTTGTCATCGCTGGGGCAGTCCAATGATAGACTTGTTTGTGACACCCTGCAACGCAAAGTGCCCTGGTAGTGCTCCAGAGCAGGATATGGCCCACAATCCATGGGAGACGGTTTCTCCATTCCTTGGATGGATCACACCATGTACGCCTTTCCACCACTACCATTGCTGCACGGGACTGTGGTCAAATTCAACCACGAACATTCTCACACCATTCTGATAGCATTGTGGTGGCTGCGCCGAGCATGGTTTCTAACACTCAAATCTCTCGCAGTGGATCACATCCATCTTCCTCAGAGACCAGACCTTCTTTTCCAGGGTGAGGAACACATTCTGCACCCTGGCTTCCCATCCCTCCACCACACAGATGGCTCATCAATTCACATCACCACAAGTGTCAGCACACACCAGAAAACCCTCTTCTATAGCCCTATACACCTACAAGTGGAGGGCATTTGTCGCCCTTACCTTAGACCATGGTGCTCCTGCCAGCCCCAAAATGCTAGATACATTCCTTGACTTCTTACTCCTTTCCAATAGAGGATTGTCCGTCTCTACACTGAAGGTCTACACTGCTGCTACTGCAGCGCATCAACCCTCAGATTCTGAAGCTGCAGTGTTCTTAAGACACCCAACAGTCAAGCAATTCCTCAAGGGCCTTAAGAATCTTTGCCCTCCACAGAGTTACCCGGTTCCCCAATGGTCTCTTACCCTTGTTCTCAAGAGGCTAACACAGTACCCATTCGAACCTATGACTTCAATCTTCTTGCGCATGCTGTCGCTAAAGACTGCATTCTTACTAGCCATTACGTCAGCAGGTTGGGCCTCCGAACTCACAGCCCTGCATGCAGACCCTCTGTTTTTACTATTTTACCCAAATAAAGTGATACTTTACCCAGACATTTCCTTTCTCCCGAAAGTTGTTACCAAATTCCACCTCAACCAACCCTTGGTTCTTCTGACCTTTTTTCCATCTCCATCCAATGACATAGAATGTGCCATGCACACCTTGGATGTCAGAAGGGCTCTTCTATTCAATACCTCCAGGACGGCCACCTTGCAGACGTCACAACTTTTTGTAAGAACATCTCAGCCTGCAACAGGCACTCCTGTTACCTCTCAGACTATTTCTAAATGGATATCTGAGGTTACCCGCTTTTTATATGAACTTGCCAAAACTCTCCTACCTGAGGTGCCCAGGGGACACGCCACGGGGCAGTTGCCTCTTCCTCAACTTTTCTGAAGGGAATAGGGGTTCAAAAAATTTATAAAGCCGCAACGTGGACTAACCTGGCTACACTTGTGCAGCATTACCAGCTTGATGTGTGAGCCAGATCTGATGCTGCCTTCAGCAGAGCCATGCTCGCCTTCTCATTACCATGACTACCCACTGCCGGCAAGCTAGCTTGCTAATCTCCCACAGGTGTGTATTCACAGATGCCATGAAGAAGAAAGTAGAGTTACCTACCTGTAGCTATGGTTCTTCAAGTGGACATCTGTGAATTCACACTACCCACCCATCCTCCCTGCTATCTGACATGTATCTATTTTTTGTCTCTACAGTGGTGGAGGTAGAAGGAACTGAGAAGCAAACTGCTGGAGACCCAGAGCATATGCACTGGAAGAAGGGGGTCCTATACCACTTAAAAGCTTGGAACATATGGTGATTGTGCGCAGGCGCAGAAGAAACCCACAGTTGTGAATTCACAAATGTTCACTTGAAGAACCATAGTTACAGGTAGGTAGCCCTACTTTTCTTGTATCGGTTTGAAACAATAGGGAGTATACTTCATGTTTCAAATCTACAGTACTCAGAAAAACCAAGTTTAGTTGGGTAGATGAAATCTCAATTCAAAATTTAAAATGCAGAGATTACAGGTGTGTGTCCAATTAGGAGGCATTTAATATTTATAAGTAGAGCTTTCAAAGTATTTTCACAGAAATGCAAGGTGGGGAAATGGAGATGAATTTGCATATTACATTGGGATATTTTTCAGTGTGGTGAGGTGTCGCCTAGTTCAGCTGAAGGGGCGAGGCTAAGAATCGCTTTATTCGCAGCAAAGCGACTGTGCTGTACTTCCAATCAGGCTCCTTCCCCTCAAGGTGTTTTGTAATGGCACACAGGCTTCCTTATTCAGTATAGGAAGCAACTCTGGCCATGCACTTGTTTGCTCATGTAACACTGTCCTTTCTATCCAAATGAACGGATACCATTTTGTAAGTGGGAATTCCAGAGCGTCATGTGGCTCTTGTGGATTTTTAATGATTTTATACTTGTTTGTCTTTGAAGTCACACTAGATTCTACATCTACTGCAAGGTGACATTTCCTTTGGACATCAAATCTAAAATTGCTCAGACTTGACAAGGCTACTAATTTCTTTCTATTTTTATTATATTCTCAATATTCTATTTTTCTCAATATACACAGGGATTTCTGTAGTATTACTGGCTTTGAATCAGTAAAACTTATTTATTCTTTTTTTCTTTTTTAATTTCAGGGGCACTTTGGCCATATTATGAGTTTATAGACTATCAAAGGACATTTATGCACTGATTCTCCATAACAAAATGTTTTTGAGCTTCATCGAATTCCCAGATTTTTTTCTATACACCTCTGAAGTATGTATGTACATGAAATCTGTTGTGTTTCTTTTAAAGTGTTCTCGCTAGGTACAAAGCACACACCCCAGAAGGAATGTACCAATTTTTTTTTATTCCATACAAAGAAAACCAGAATTGACTTTACTACACATATATATTAAGATATACACATCTAGAGTTGCATCTTCAGTAGTGTTGCATGGGAGCCATATGGAAATGCCATAAATTGTTCACAGTATCTCTGTAGTTATTTTAAATCACAGAATCTCATCCTTCTGTCTTCTTTTTTTTAATCCTGAGAGCAGGTATTAGTCATATTTCATGTACTTCTGATTGTTGTATTACATGGTGAGAATCAATTAAGGCAAATTTGAAGAATATAGTGCCTCTTAGGAAGCCCTAAGCAGTAAACGTTTCAGCTGGGGAAACATATGACTTAAAGGTCCTTTGCAGAGACTTAGGCTCCAAATTAAGTACCTTTGTAACTTCTTTTAGAAAATCAAGACAAGAAAATAATCTTGAGGGCTCGAGTTTCACATCATTATAGTATGCCCACTATCAAATAATTTTACACTGCAGTTGAAGACTATCTCTGAATTTTGGCCTATCCTGACAGATGCAATTTGGATAACTCAATGAGCTGAGTACTTATTCCAAGCCACAGAGAGGGAGTCTGTCAAAATCCTAACAAGAATATGCCAACAAATATAGAAAACAAAACAATGCCTCATTAACTGGCAATATTCAGTATGCTGTGTGTTCCAATTCCCAAGAAAAGAGATGTCAAGGAATTCAATAACTAGAGAACCATTGTTTTTGCTTCCCATGCAAGATGTTGCAACAAAAGCTTTTACCTTATATGGAGTGAGAAATGCCTGATGATCAAGCTGGATTCCAAAGAAAGAAGAAGAAGAAGAGACACTCAAGGTCACATTGGAGATATCTGCTAGCTACTGAAGTGGTCCAAATAATTTGACAATGAGAGCAGTCTACGCTTTGCAGGCAGCAGCAAATCCTTTGACTGTGTAGGTTGTGAGAAAGTATGGGTTCTGAAAGACATGAATATGCCTTAGCACTTAATTGTCCCAATATGCATCCTATATATGCATCCTACTGTTAGGACAGGATGTGGAGAGACAGTCTCCTATAGGAAACTGAATGCAGAACATATACAGAATGCTAAACTAGATTGTTCAGTCTGAATGCAGAACATACACAGAATGCTAGACTAGATTGAAATGAAGGAGAAGTAAAAATTGATGGAAGAAACATCCATCATTTAATATCTGCAGATGACTCCATTTTACTGTTAGAAAGCAGCAGTGACTTGACATGACTGTAAGTGGGGGTGGGGTGGGGAGTGCCGAAGCAAGACAGCAGTTAAATTAGAAGAACAAGGTTGTGACTATGGAAGAACTTAAAATTTTCAGTGCTGACAACGAAGCCATTGTTAAACCAAATGGGGATTGCAGCCATGAAATCAGAAGAAGATTGAGATGTGGGAGGGTAGTAATGAAGACATTAGAAAAGATCATCAAGTACAAGGTTGTGTCACTGGAGATCAAGGCTAAAGTCATCCAAAGTCACCATTATGTATGGGTGTGAAAGCTGGACAGTAAAGAAAGCTGACGGGGGTGGTGGAATAAGTCAGTTGACATATGGTGCTAGAAGAAGGCTAGATACCCTGGACTGCCAGAACGATGACTATGTCGGTCCTAGAGGAAATGAAGCCTGAGCTGTTCTGGAGGCAAAAATGAGGAAACTGAGACTGTCCTAGTTTGGGCACATTATTAGAATGCAAGAATTTCTGGATAAGACAATAATGCTAGGAAAGTTTAGAGATAGATTTGGTTTTCTTTGAAGAAGAAAACCAAATATGACATGGATTGACTTCCTGAAAGAAGCCACATGGGAAGCCACAAGTTGAATATGGCTGCTGAAGACATTTTGGCTACTGCTCATTTATACAGTCGACACAAGTCAGAGGTACAGTAATTCGACAGCACATAAAAACAACACATTAGAAATATATTTATTTCTGTTTTCGGAATCCAACAAGTGTGACATTCTACTTATGCACTGAAAGGGCTCCCAATGAGATCAGTAAAACAACCTCAGATAAATGGCTCGAGGTCTATGGAGCCTGCAACCCTGTGCACGCTTACCTGGGAGTAAACCTAATTGAACACAGTGGGAATTACCTCTGAGAAAACATGCATAGCATTGTGCTGTTGGCAAACCAATTGTTTCAGTGACCTCTTAACCCCATATATGGAAAGATGTAGATTGGCAAGTGCACTTGTTTCCCTCCAGGCCCACCCCCCACACACCAACTTCACATACTGTCCATAAACTTTGGAATTGGGCTTCTGAGGGTAATGTCTTGCCTATGGAGGCTCAGTCCGTGCAATCATTAGGTGTCAAAATCTGCCGGTAAAGAACATATGAATCTGTTAATAGACTTCCCTTGCACCAGCCTTATTCTAGTGTTACATCTCCATAGAGATTGGGGAATAGCAAGTACAGGTATAGTTTGGCTTTATCAGCACCTCTCCACTGCTTCAGACCTGGAGCCCTGTGGGAACACTGCCCTGGCACTCCTTCAACAAAAACAGCCCTAGCCATCAATCTGAGACTAACTTCTGCCCATCTTTCTAGAGAGAGGAGATGCTGTTTTCTCACATACTTTTGTCATCTGCATTGTTCTGCATAGGATGTGGAAAATGCATAAAACACTGTAGCTTCTGATGAGCTCTGAACTGAGTCAGAATCAGAATCAGAATCAGAATCAGAATCCTTTTATTTTGCCAAGTGTGGTTGGACACACTTAGAATTTGTTTTGGGGGAAAATGCTGTCCATATATAAGGAAATATAAGAATCATATATTCAACAATAAAAGCACAGTACAACACAATATAACCTATTATTAACAAAGGAAGAAAAGAAGTAACAATTAATTATTCAACAGTTTGATAGCACTTGGAAAGAAACTATCTTTATATCTAGTTGTCCTAGTATGCAATGCCCTAAAACATCGCCCTGAGGGTAGCAATTGAACCAGATTATGTCCAGGATGTGTGGAATCTGTATATATCTGTATATATCTTCATTGCCCTCTTTTTAGCTCATGTGGTATACAATTCCACATTAGATGGCAAATTAGTAGCCATAATTTTTTCTGCAGTTCCTAATATCCATTGAAGTCTGTATCTGTCCTGCTTAGTCGCAGAACTATGTGGAAGTCTTATGTACTTAAATCTGGACCCAGTCCAAAGATTTACATCTTCATTTTCAACTCAAGAATATGGCAAACATGAGCCATAATTTGCTGGCCTTTGAAGTCTTCAATTTTATTTTAGAAAATGAACTTTTTTAAAAAAGTTGGCACAGAACATATACACAGACTAATGTGCAATCTTAAAATGGGATCCTGGAATGTTTTAGAATGATGTTTTATATCTGTGTGAATGATTATATTTTTAAATTTCCAGATCCTACAGAAAAAGTGTCATAAGCATAAAAATATTGTTTTTGACGTTTCATCAAGGTTCCTTTTTTACTTTAAAATAAAAATGTAAATTTATGTTCATATACAAATTTGTATGCAAAATGAAGGATTGCTGCTTTCATATTTTTAAAATGAGATTTAGATTTTTATTCCTCAGGATTAATCAGAAAAAAATCATTTTTTTAAAGTTCAAGATATTTGTATGTTTAAAAAAATATATATATAAAGTTGAAATACTAAACAGCACTTTGGTTTCAAAGTATAGCATTGTTCAAATTTTCACTTTATGAAAATTAGAATTTACCTTCCTGTAAAAGTCAGCTTGTACATCTGTTTCCTGATTTATTGCAGATAATTCCAGTCTTCTGTTTGATTGCACTCTTGCACAGTTTTGTGGAGACATGTTGCACTGAAATAAACATTGTATACTTGGAGGATTGTACGCAGTACTTTTATTTGGTGGGATGTGTTTGTTTCAGGATTCGTGTGGAAAGCATAGTTGAGTTTACAAAGCTGTCTATATGGGAATCCTTTATAAGTGAAAGAAGTAATTTCCACATGGTAGCCTCTCCCTACAACTCTCTTCACCCCTACATGCTTGCTATGTTGATTGTAGCCTAAAAAAACTCTGGAGGCTGCCTAGTTTGAGAAGGTGGCCCTGTGAATGAATGTTGCCATTGTTACGCTTTAAAAGTGTCTGTGCCTGAACAAAAGAACCACAAAGGAAGAATTCAGCATGGAACATCTGTAATCTTTTCAATGACATCTTGAAAAAGTCATCACTTTCAAGGTAAATAATAAAAGATAGTTTATTGTCCCCTCTACATAGATTATGTAATTCACTGCCGTTGTGAGTGTCTGGGAAAAGTGGCCCTACATCCAGTTTCACTGCCAAGGGTCACACAAAAAAAAAAAAAAAACCAGACACAGAGTGAGCTTCAGTAAAGAAAACCAACTCTATGTCTTCTGAAAGCAGGAAACTCCCATACGCACTTCAGAACAAGTATACAGGAAGGCTCTCCTAGAACAAAGATGCAGATACGCTTTCATAGGAAATGCAGTGGAAGGTTTCAAAGTAAGCAACTGAGTCCCTGCCTGCTTTTAAGAGGGCCTTGAAGACCTACCTCTTCAAAGAAGCCTTTGGTGACCTTATTAGTTAGTGGTTTTTTGTTTGTTTGTTTGTTTTTCTTTTTCCCTGCCCCCTATTTTTTACCGCCATCTTGCACTCCGCTGTATTTGTGTGGAGATTTTGCTTTTTATCTTTTTATTATTGTTCGCCGCCCAGAGTTCCCGTTTAGGGAAGATGGAGCGGGTTATAAGTCCTTAAATAAATAAATAAATAAATAAATAAATAAATAAATAAATAAATAA
>JAHTLZ010003518.1:4656766-4698807 GCA_023846285.1 Phrynocephalus versicolor | reverse complement strand
ATAAATAAATAAATAAATAAATAAATAAATAAATAAATAAATAAATACAAGATTATATAGAGAAGAAAAGGAAATAAATACTGTTCAGAAATGCAAAAAAAAAAATCTAAAAAACAACAGGCCTAAGTATCGCTCCGTGCTACAGCTCCACAAAATGGCTGGTTTAGCAGCTGAATGGGGCTATACTGCAGTGACCTCATGCTGAGCCCTCCCAAGTATTTTTCTGTAGTTGAGGTCTCCAGGGATGTTCTTGGCTAGGGTATTCATTGGGGCACTCAGCTTTCAGTTACTTTTCGTGCAAGGAATTCAGCGGACTGATGCTCTTCGCTCTATTCAAATTGCAAACCACCTTGTTCACCCTATGAATGCTAAATGGGATAAGACGAATCCATTAGGGCGTTGCTCTGCCTTGGAAGTTAACAGCTGCTCTTTGTTCCTCCCTGTAGTTGCCCAAAAATCAAACAAATACTCCTTATTTGGTTCATTTTTGAACATTTGTCCAAGTGCATGCCTAGAATCCTTGCTCATTTTACTTTTGATTGCATATGTTCAGTTTTAATGTCATAGACCTTGCTTAACTTTTTAAAAAAAAAATGCATCTCAGAAACCTAAGTCATAGGGCATATTCACAGGAAAGCTTATTCATGTTTCCTTACCATTGCCTACTGCTAGGAGAAAAAATATGTTGCCCCCAAATTAAGAAAAATGCAGGCCTCTGAACCCACAATGACTTGTAAACAAATATTTTCAAAGCTGAGATTTAGGTTTCCTAACTGAGACACTTTGTTCCATACTTATGTGTGTTTTCCATTTTTTAGCTTTTTCTTCTTTGGTTATAATTTCTTCATTCCTCAATCCCACTTTCTCCAGGAACTAACCTGTGCAGAATTCCCTGGAGTAACTAGTTTGACCTCCAAGGCCTTTTTTCAGGATTTAAGACCTTAGCTTTTTCTTGTAAGCTTTGTTTTGTCAGCATATTCTGAAGTCTCTTGGTAGATCTACCACAAGCCTGTATTATTTCTCTTTTCTGCCTTTTCTGTCATCCTGTCGAAGTGGCATACCTACACCTCTGTTGTGACCAGATGTCTCTAAAACAGTATTATAACTTCAAGTACCTTATGATATTAAACAGTTGTGCTGTTCTAAAAGTCAGGGTGCTGAGAAAATGAAACAATTTTTCACTCATTTTATTTAACACATTCCTTAACTGCCTTTTAAGAGTGTGGTCATCCCAAGAAAACTTACAATATAAAATATGCAGTTCATGGTAATTATGACAGAGTTACAACATCGCGCAGTTTTTAAAAAGCCATATCTAAAACTTTGGCAGAGATGGGTAGGCAAAACCTATAGGGTGACACTCAGCCAATATCCCTTGGAAGGAGAAGAAAATAATATCCAAAATGCTCCAGTCAGCATGTCCAATTCTTGAAGCTGCAGACCAAAACAATTAACTTTTCCCCTATCTGGTGGAAAGCTAGTATCTCCAAGGTAGGTTTCACAGAAATATTGTTCCATATGCTTAGGGGATGGGATCAATCACAGTCCATGAAAAAGAGAGAAGTATAGGGAGGAGAGGTATGTACATTTTTTGGGAACAGGAACTGATTTTGGAAATGACAGACCCCCCCCCACCCCGGAAAAGGGCCGGCCTTGACGTGAGCCAAAATGGAAGATGGCGGCTAATACTTATCATCAAAGATGTGGCAAAGCAGCTTATAAATCTGGAAGAAACCTAGTAGGTGCTGGGAAGTTCCCAGTTTGAATAGAATCACATAGAAAATGGACCCAGGCATGAGCTGACCTAGCTGCCAATCAGTTGACTTCACCCTCAGTCTGATTGCTGGGGGAGGATGTGACCCAGCAGATGACTGAATATGTGGTCCCTCTATCAACTGATGAGAAAGGTGCCCCTGTTCCCTTCCTCGGCTTGGCCCATTGATTCTCGCCCCAATATCTCTTTATGAGAAAGGAAGAAGATGGGTATGCATACACTTTCCCATTAGAAATAGACCCCTCCTCATTTCTCCCCACTCTAACAAAGCTATGACTATGACTCAGGGCCTTTTCACACAACCTCTAAAATCCGCGGCAAATGGCTCCCAGATCCGGAGCTTAAAATTGTTTCCCCACCAGCTCCGGAGTTTACAAAAAATTAAGTGCGACCACGCCCACCTAAGCGCGTCCCAGCGCACTTTTCAAGTACCTGGTCTCCGGAGCTGAAAAATTTCTGATGTGGATGTAAAGTAGTGAGTGCCAGGCTCTCCTCGCCTTGTGTTTGTTTTTTTGACCCCGCTGCCCCTTTAAGAGATAGGAATCATGACGACGACGGGGCTCAGGGCGGCTTCCACCGGCAGATGGAGGTGAGCCTCCATTTTTTTTCTCCCTTTTTTTCTCCCTCCCCTCACACAGACAGGAGCAAGGAAGTGCGGAGGAGGTGTGAACACAGGAAGAGTGACGAACCTTCAAGATCTCGGGTCCGAATTTAAGTGGCCAGCGGATCTTAGGGGTCATGTAAAAACGCCCAAAGACAAAAAGATCTCGTCCCCATACAGAACACTTCAAGCCAGACAGCCCTAGGAATACCTTTAAATACCTTTTCAACTGCAGAAGCTCATTGGAGGGTAGCAAGGGTGACATCATTCCTTAAAGCTCTTGAAAATGCTGTTAGGGCTATTCTGTAATTTGGATGCAACTTGCCAGGACATAACACCAAAAGAAAAGTACCTATTCACATCCTATATAGAGCTATCACAGTGGCAGTTAACTTGGATCATTTTAAAAGGGAATTAGATGAAGCCATAGTTCCCAAGTCATCATGACTACGGATGCATATTTCCACCAGTGCTAGAAGCCGTATGCTTCTGGATATGCATTGTTTGGGAATACAGCCAGCAGTGTGCTCTCAGGTCCTGCTTGTGGGCTTCCTGTAGGCAATATGTCGGTCATTGGCGGGAGCACAGTGTTGGACTAGATGAGTCTTTCATCTGACTGAGCAGAGCTGTCCTTGTGCTTTAATCCGTTAAAACAGATGTAATGGGATTTTCTGAAATTGTTAAATGTTACTTGAAATATATTCTGAAATGACCTGAAGTATAGGAATAATGATTAATCACTCTTTTTTAACAGTGGAGTCAGGTCTTCCCCATAATATTACACAAGAGTGTGGACATTATGGACAATTATTAGTGAAGGGTAATGTTCTTCACATGCTTAGAGGCACCTTTCACACACTGGATTACATGAAGCTTGAGTGAATACAATCGAGCATTCCCTGAATTGTATTCACCCAGCCTGCTTAATTATGTGCACATTCACATTGAATTTACACTTGTCCTGACTGTATTTCTTCACTCTTGTAGGAGCAGGATGTATACCAGTATGTTAATCTATTACTATTACTGGAGCAGTATAGAAAGCGCTGCATGATATTTGCTTGCAACACAGGGTGTCATTCATGAGTTATACATAAATGGCAGCTTTACATATTTAAAAGAAACATGAACTGCTTCATATCTGAAGTATGTTTCCCAGGGGGTACCACTACCATTTGATCTATTTTTGATTAAAATGTAAAAATTAAAAATTAAATCAAATGGTAGTATAACTCCTTAGGGAAAACATACTTCAGTTATGAAGTATTCCCCGTAGCAACCCTGAAAATCTTACAACTGCATTGTCTCATCTGTAGGTGGTCCTTTTATGTCACACATAATTAAAATGAATTGCTGTTAGAGAACCCATACTACTGCATACAGATTTATGAACCTGGAGGCACCTCCATTCAGATGTAAACAGTGATATCACAAAGTAAGTGTGAGGGATAAACAGCATGAGGACAGGTATCAGTGAGTAAGACATTTCCCTGTGCTGTAAAAGAAAAGACCAGGTGGATGTCATAAAACATTATGTATATGCCTAGTGAAAAGTATTTCCTGTAGAAGGATAATAATGCAATGTGATTAGCTTACCCTGCCTTTGCTGTGCTGCTTAGTTCTGCCTTCTTCAGCAGAAATAGCATAAGAACTTTTAATGCATACAGAAATTGCTAATATATCACCAAGAAGAGGGAGGGGGGGATGTAAAATTGGATTTATTCAGAAAAGTTGCTTTACAAACACCAATACTGCTTGTGTGTATCAGGACATGTGGATGTACATTTGATAAGATTAGAAAGGAAGCAGGGATTTAAAAAAGGGAGTACAGAATTTGCATTCAACATTTCACAGATCTGAAAAACCAAATCTCACGTGGTTTTCTTTGGGATGCTCTGATTCTTTTGGCTGCATCAAATGACATTGAAATTAAAGTTTAAATATGTATGGAAAATACATGGGAAGTGGAACTACCAATATAGTCCTGTTCTGATGTCAACATCTAAGATTTTTCTCTTTGTGCCCCAACCAATTCAGGTTTACCAAGGGTCTAGTTGGGGAAGGAAAGAGGTCTCTAGACCCCAATGGACTGCCTTCCTTAAGAAAACTAATCAGGTTTCAACAATTTGGGCCCTCCAATGAAGCTTTGGTTCTTCAGTAAAGTTTGGAATCTGACCAATTGCTTCCTTATTGGTTTGCTTTGTATTTTGCTTTGTACCAAGATACCACTTGAAAGTGGGGTGACTTAATAAATAAATAAATAAATAAATTTCCAGTACTTTTGTCAAGGTTTACATCCTGAATTTGTAATATGTCTGTTATAGGGATGGGCTGTTCGTTTCAGAAGCAGCACTTTCCGAAATGACCCACACAAACCCAGGTGCTGTTCTGAAGCCTCCGAAACACAAGCAGCCAATCACTTTCCTTCCTGCACAGTTGTACTGGGCTAAAGTCCATCCAGGAAGACGTATCCTGACATCATCTGTCCTTATACCTGGCACTGGCCAATCAGGAGCTATGCAGGGAAATGCATCATCCTGCCTGCCTGTCTGATTGGCCAGCACCAGGGGGAAGGACAGATGGTGTCATGAGACTTCTTCCTGGTTGGACTTTAGCCCGATATGACCATGAGGGAAGGAAAGTGATTGGCTGCTTGTGTTTCAGAGGCTTCCGAATGGCACTTGGGCTTGGAATGTGCTGCTTCTGAAAACAAACAGCCCATCCCTAGTCTGTTATAATTTGCTGCAGCATTGCAGCTATTCTTAATGTTTACTTGTATATGCTGTGTTGGTGTTTTCAGATTTTGATTAAAAGCAAGATGCATCAAAGATAATTATATGGGTTGAAATATAGTTGAATGTTCTTTTCTTAAAATATATCAGAATTAATTTTTAATTAAAATCATTGTAAAAAATGAGTTTGATTCAGCACAAATGACTTGTTTTATTTATTTATTTATTATTTATATTAGAGTATTTTTAACCTGCCTTTCTCCTTGGAAAAGGACCCAAGGCGGCTTACAGTAATGAGGGATAATATACAATCCAGTACAATTAAGTTATGTTCAAGTATTTGAGAACAAGGAATTGTGGGACATTTACAGCATTAATTGATAACATTATATTAAAGCTATAAGGTTATAAGTGGTTATAAACACAAAGTCTATGTGAACCTATAGTTCATATAAAATATGCATAGTAGTTCATCGGAAAGCTTGCCTGAAAAGAAAGCAGAGTGTTCTGCTTATACACCGCCCCATACCACTTCAAGTAGTCTCTGGGCTGTTTACACTCGTTTTTTTAATAACATTATGCAGGCTACGCATTTGGTCTTTGCCTGTTTCTGGAAGGACAACAGAGATGAGGCAGTCCTGGCCTCTAGTGAGAAGGAGTTCCAGAGTCTGGGCGCAGCAGTTGAGAAGGCCCTTTCATAGGTTCCCACGAGAAGTACCTGTGAGAGTGGCGGGATGGAGAGAAGGGCGTCTCTTGATTCCCTTAACACCTGAGATGGTTCATACTGTGAGAGTCAATCTTTGAGGTAGCTAGGACCCAGGTCAAATAGTGCTTTGTAGGTCAAGGTCAGCACCTTGAATTCTGCCCGATAGCTGATTGGCAGCCAGTGGAGCTGTTTTAATAGGGATGTAATATGATCTTTCTACCCCACCCCAGTCAGCAGTCTGGCTGCTGCATTTTGAACCCGTTGAAGTTTCCTGAGACTTTTCATCGGTAGCCCCACATAGAATATATTACAGTAGTCTAGCCAGGATGTTGAGCTCCCTAGATGCCCTAAGCACATCCGATCTCGCTTGATTTCAGAAGCTAAGCAGGGTCAGCCCTGGTTAGTACTTGGATGGGTGACCACCAGGGAATACCAGGTGCTGTAGGCGCCTGGAGTACGAACTGGCAAATCCATTCCAGTTTTCCTGCCAAGAAAACTCCATGGACATGGAGTCACATAGAGTCGGTCACGACTGTAATGACACAACACACACACACAGCCAGGATGTCACTAGGGCTTGTGTCACCATGGCCAGAGCTGGTCCTAAGTCCTAAGAGAACTGAAATATACTCAAATGTATCTTATTAAAGCCAACGACAAGCTTTTGGTTGTGTTTTTGTCTTGTTACATAAATGCAAGAGTACAGTTAT
The DNA here is from genome assembly GCA_023846285.1 of Phrynocephalus versicolor. NCBI lineage: Eukaryota > Metazoa > Chordata > Lepidosauria > Squamata > Agamidae > Phrynocephalus > Phrynocephalus versicolor. The sequence goes on along the minus strand of JAHTLZ010003518.1, from coordinate 4,692,284 downwards.
ATCATTTTTTAAAACAAATCAAACTAAAAAAAAAAAGAATTTGCAAGCTTTCATGGAGATAATCCTACTTCATCAGGCTGGGCACCACCACTTCACAGAGAGCATTTTGTTTGATTTTTAAATAGTTCAATACAGGTATCATTCTACTCTTGGCTATGTGTAATCCAAAGAACCACACAGACTTCTCCTAATTCTTTCTGGTTTTTGTCTTGCTGAATCATGCTGTCACTGTATATGATTGCATTATTGGAGCACCACAGAAAGCAATTCAATGTTGGCTGGATTATACCTGTCATTAAGTCAAGAGGAAACTCCAGATTTCGTATGTGAGCAGTTCTTAGAAAAGAGAAGAAAATACCTGGGTACGGGAAAGCATTTTTAGAATGAATAATCAGCCTGAATTTCTTCTTTCAGTAAAATTGGGAGTGAGCAGAGGACTATGTGTTTTCATGCCCTAGACCTTTAGTATAGTGCTGTTTGGCAGCAAAAAGAGCCAGAGACTGGTGGACGCCTTCAGGCTGAACTACTTCAGGAAGAAACCGCTAGGGAACCATCTGTTACAAAGATCTCTGAAGACAGGGAAACGAATCCCCTGGGGACATGCTTCTGTCATCACCCGTTTACAGGAATCTCTCTTTGCCAATGTCTTCAGATGCCAATGACTCATGTCCAGAAGCTCACTCAACACCTGGCTGCCTGGCTTACTATCCTTGCCATTCTAAGGCAGCAATAAGTATGTGACAGGGCTTAGAGCCAAAGCACATGTTCTGAGAAACCACGTTCTAGAAAGAGTGCTCCCTCAAGTGCTAAGTAAGGTAGCCCCTTTTTATCTGCTGTGAAGGCACCTTAAAAAGTGAAGAACATGTGTCAATCAACCAAATCAATGGTCTTTTTTAATTCCAGAGTGAAATATCAACACAATGCAGATTACATTCCTAAAGAGAAAATACAGTAAAAGCAGGAAATATGGTTTTCTCAAAACCTTTGTCTCATAGAAATAATGCTGTCTTTTTTCTACCTCTTTTTACTCCAAAGATGATCTTCACCTAGGACTGATCTTCTCACTGTAACAGAACTAGAGGACCCTCTAATCTATCATCATAATCTACTTCATCCTAAAGCAGGACTGGATGAATCACAAAACGGAATTAAGATTGCTGGAAGAAATATCAACAACCTCAGATATGCAGATGATACTACTCTGATAGCAGAAAGTGAGGAGGAATTAAAGAACCTCTTAATGACAGAGGGAGTGACAGAGTTTATTTTCTTGGGCTCCTTGATCACTGCAGATGGTGACTGCAGCAATTAAATTAAAAGACACCTGTTATTTGGGAGGAGACTCTTGGGAGTCCCATGGACTGCAAGGAGAACAAACGTATCCATCTTGAAAGAAACCAACCCTGAATGTTCACTGGAAGGGCAGATTTTGAAGCTGAGGCTCCAGTACTTTGGCCACCTCATGAGGAGAGAGGAGTCCTTGGAAAAGTCCCTGATATTGGGAAAGATTGAAGGCAAAAGAAAAGAGGACAAAAGAGAATGAGATTTTTGGACAGTGTCATTGATGCAACCAACATGGATTTGGCCAAACTCCGAGAGGCAGTAGAAGACAGGAGGGCCTGAACTGCACTGGTTCATGGGTCCTGAAGAGTCGGACATGACTTAATGACTGAACAACAACAAAAACAGATTAAATACTGTGTATGTTACTTAACCTTGTTACTTTCAATCCAGCCTAAACGGCAAAGTCATAAATTATTTCTGAAAATGCAGAGATCTGGACAAATTTTTAGAGGAAGAGAGTTTTATAGTAATAGTTCAAAAGATTTACAATGTAGCCACTAAGAAACCGAAGTAGTTAAAGAATTTCTGTACCTCAGTTCAGTCAGTCCAACAAGAGCCTGCAGCCCAATTGGAGAGGCCTCAATGAATGAACTAGAATTGATCCTCAGATGTAAATGTATGTCGGTGAAGATTCTCAGTCATCCAGGTAAGGTTATCGAGGAGTTGAGCCATGGCAACTGGATTTCTTTTTTTCTTTTTTTCTTTCTTTTTTTTTTGTGGGATTGAAACATTTCACTACTCATCGAAGTTGCTTCGTCAGTCAACTTCGTCGACTGCACAGATATGTCAGTGGAGTTCCAGGTGTGTGCTTGCCATGTGGCCGGAAGACATTTAGCACAATATTTAATACTAAGGGACCGGACATTTATTGTATCTAGAAAATAAAACTAAGTCTTGAATGGCACCAGTTTGGTCACCCAGTAAAACTGAATACAGTAGTACCTTAGATTACGAGTACCTTTTTTACAGAATTTTGCTTTGCTTTGCCAGCAATGTCTTGCAAAACGAGCACCGGAGCAGCCACAAGGGGGTGACAGTGAAGGCAGTGGCAAAGGGTGATAGCAGTGTGGGCTGGGGCATTCCTCTCTCATGTGCTGGATGAGGAAGATGTGAGCTGAGCTGTGAGGGAGGGAGAGAGGAGAGGGACTCCAGTTATCCCACTGCCACTGTCACCTAGAATGGGTAGAACACCCCTGGCCAGCATGGCTGACAGCTCTTTGCTGGGGTCATTGTCCCAGCAGCTTCCAGCCTAAGCCGCAGGTCCTGGCGGCTAATTCCGGGCTGCTGTGGCCACCAGCTCCCAGCCAAAGCAAATTTTCCAATAGGAAATAATGGAAACTGGAGCCTCAGAATGAATCATCTAAGTTTCCATTACTTCCTGTGGGGAAATTTCCTTTGATATATGAGTATTTTGGTTTATGAGCATGTTTCCAGAATGGGAGATCCGCCTGGCACCAACCTTGATGACGTTTCGCGCCAGGTGAAAACTTTCCTATTCCAGAAGTCTTTTAACTGACATAACATAGATTTTGGGCCCTGACGGCAATGTTAGTGTTTTGTATTTAAATGTTTTTATTGTTTTTAATTGTTCATTGACATTTTAATGTTTTAATTATTGTAACTGTTCATTTTAATAGTATGCCACTGAGAGACCTTTGGGTAGTGGGGGGCATATAAGTTGTATAAACAAACAAACAAACAAACCAAGGTACTACTGTAAGTGATCAGATATTTTTAAACCAGTAGAAGAGAGAAGAAAAATGTGAAGGTGAGTTGATGACACTTCTTCTTGAGGTCAGTCCCTCTTCCTTCTGAGTCATACCTCTAACTCTAGCCTGTAGAGCAGCGATGACGGAACTTTTAGAGACCGAGTGCCCAAACTGCGATTCAAAACCCACTATTTATTTATTTTTGCAAAGTGCCAATACAGCCATTTAACCTGAATGCAGGTGGCTGTGAAGGGTCAATATCGGGTGCCCATAGAAAGTGCTCTGAGTGCCACCTTTGGCACCTGTGCCATAGGTTCACCAAGACTGCTGTAGAGGCTAATTTGAATGCTGTGATTCCCACATAATATATGAATGTCACAGTATCTGCCATTTCTTGGCATGGAGGGTGGTTTATGCTTTTCAGAACAAATCTTTCTCAAGTACAAAATAAAGATAACTCATTTGTGAGCAAAGATGATGTAAGAACATTGTCAGGTGATACTGCGAGATAACCCAAAATATCTACAAATTTTGAACAATTATAATGGTTCTGCTTGGGCCCATCCCTGCTTTGAACCTAAGCCACCCATCACAGCAGGCTTTAGCACTACGTATTCAAGGAGCTGCCCTGAGAATCAATCAAAGCTCTTACCAAAAAAAGTTATGTTTTTAATAAGACTTCCACTACATTCCTATAACAAATGGCAAACCTAGCTGAGTATATAAATTAGAGATGAAGGAAATGCCTTCGTAAACAAGGGTGAAGTAAGATATTGTTAGTGATAAAAAAATTAAGGTGAAAATGTGGAGTTTAATCAATGGAGGGGTAGTTCTAATTTTTTAGGCTAGACAAAACAGTACAGATAAGATATCTGAAACTGTAGACAATAGCAGAATACAAAGAACTAGTACAGTGGTACCCCGACTTACAAAATAAATCCGTTCTGAGCATACATGCATAAGTCGATTAACTCGTAAGTTGGGAAGTGATTTCCCATAGGAATGCATTGAAAGTCAATTAATCCATTCCGGATGAACGGATTTCAATGCATTCCTATGGGAAACCGCTTTAAACCACCCACAGCTCCCCCCACACACCAGGCGCTTGGGGGGAGAAGTGACGGGAGATTTAAAATGTCTTTCGCCACTGAAGCAACCACTTTTCTCCATGGCTAAAGACATTTTAAACCACCCGCCGCTTCTCCCCCCTAACGCGCTGGTGTGTGGGGGGGTAAGCAGTGGGTGGTTTAAAATGTCTTTAAGCCACTGAAACATTTTAAACAAGCTGCGCTTTCCCCCGCAATGTTCCTGATTGTGGGGGAAAGTGCAGGTTGTTTAAAAATTGCAACAACAACAAAAAGAGACCCCCCTCCCCGGCAAACATGCAAAACAATTACAGTGCAGTATATAAAAATAACAGAGGAAATATCAATCTACCTTTCTCACAGTAGAGAAGTGCAAGAAAATGGCATGGGTATTTTAAAACCTTCCAAACGCAAAGCACCACAGGAGAAAAAGTTTTCCAAAAAAAAAAAAAAAAGCCTAAATCGGGGAAACCCTATCTTTTGCTACTAAGGCAGTGGGATTTAAAAACCAATGGAATCACGTTCATTAATTGGGATTTCCATATGTCGGGTGCGTAATAAGTCGAGGTACCACTGTACTTTGATGCTTGTTCCTAATGTTTCCAAAGTCTTCTGAATGGGACTAAACATCTCTTGCTCACCTCCAGTAATCTGATGCTGTAATCCGGGTGTATATAGAGCTGACTACATAGATGTTTGGTCCTCTTCAGGGACAGGCTGGTTTACTCCAAACGATGGCGGTTAGACAACATAATTGCTGGAATGAACCAGCCCTCTTCCACAAACAGTCCTATCCACACTTTTCTGAGCCTTTCTCCTTTCCTGTTGTGGTCGGAATCATCCTGTTTTGGTTCATTTCCAGCATTTGTGATCTAGGACCAAAGTGGACCCATCCTTTAACTTGCCAACATTATGAAGTGGCTTAATAAGACAGCCACTTCAGGATACCGTACTAGCTAATTAATTGTTTCCCCGGCTCTGTAGAGGGACTGGGGGGAACAAAGGGGGCTATATTCGGGCAGGAAATATCCCACCGCACCACTTGCAAAGAATAAAAGACAAATGAAAGGCTTCCTCCATAAGCTTTTGCTTGCTTTTCTTTTAAAGGTCCAGTCATGAGTCTGCCTACATCCAAATGGCATGCTAGGCCTCCTAGCGACCCTATTCAGCCAAATCCAGCTTGCTCCTTTCACATTGAGTTCTGAGTAAGGGAACAAACAGAAGACAGAGAAACGGGGATACATGGAGACTTGGGGCGGGGGGGGCGGCGCCCAGCCTGCTCCAGACTTAATGCCTGGGGAATTAGGCTGGCATCCTTTGTGATGTGAAATACATTTGGATCAATTAGAGCCCACTTCTCAGAGAGGAGAAAAAAAGATATAAAATCAAAGTTGGCTTATGAAAATCCATCAGTATGAGCTCTTGAAAGACAGGGTATATGATCAGAAAAGAAGGTTGACATGCCTTCCTAATGGAATCATTTTAGTTGGTAGTCTTGTGGAAACAGAAAAGATAGGGCTTAAATTTCTAGGACCAGCCCTGTCATGTGGCACTGTGAAGCCTCTGCCTTTGACAAGTGATTTTGGTTGAAAAGGTAACAAAAAGTATGGTAATCAACTGTTAATTGTCTCAGTTGTTTGTGTTCCATTTTTCCTATTGATGGGGAAGTGGCTGGTTTATTCCTCCAACTCAGACCTTAAACTAAAGCTGCTAGCCTTGGGTGCTACGCCATTAACTTGTTGAGGGATCCATGTGCCATTGTACCAGAGGCAGCAAAAGCTCTTTGGCTGCTCTGACAATCCCTCGCCTGTTGCAGTTGTCTGACACAATTTACTTCTGTGGTTTACCAGATGATCGCATACTCTTGAAGTGTGGCATTGTGACACCTCTGCATGCAGTGATTGACATTCAGATGAGATGGTGACCTATTGTTGAAATCTACGCACCCAGTTCATGCAGAATTATTGTAGGGAAGTGGTTTCACTGTCCATTGTGTAAAGCAATCACATTTCAGCAAGTGAAGTCGGCTGTTGACTCCAGTAGTCCGGGGGCAGTTACCTCCTCTTAGGTCAGGGCAGGCAATGATGTAGCCAGCCAATTCTGTTTGGGCTGTAACTCCCATCATCCCTCGGTAGTATCTATTCTGGCTGAGGCTGGTGGGAGTTGCAGTCCAGGGTCATAAAGAAAGTCACTGGTTACCCATATACATGCCTTAGATGAAGAGTTGCTTTTCTCCAAAATGCCTAATAGCAAGCAGGCCAATGCCATCTGGATTACCTAAGCAAGTCTTACTACCAATACTGCTGAAGAACACTAACCAGATGGGCCCTGCTGCCTTTCCCAGGAATGTAAAGCTAGGAAGGCGGTATATCATACGGAAAGTATAGAGCAGTGATGGCGAACCTATGGCATGGGTGCCAAAGGTGGCACTCGGAGCCCTTTCTGTGGGCACTCAACATCGCCCCTTCATAGCCACCTGTATACAGGTTCAATTACTGTATTGGCACTTTGCAAAAAAAAAAAAAGTGGGTTTTGAATTACAGTTTGGGCACTCAGTCTCTAAAAGGTTTGCCACCACTGGTATATAGGCTTCAGCATTTTCCTCTGCTATGCAACCAATTCAGTGTTGCAGCTTCTGGCCTTGTTCTCTTCAGGGCTCATCAACCAAGGCAACAGATTTCAGAATCTTAGTTCTGGCAGCCCTCAAGCTCAAGGCTATTCGTTACATGATCAAGTCTCCTGCCCTGTTTAACAAAAGACAGTGAACGCATATTAGAAGACTTTGCAGGCTGTATATTTTTCCCCCTAATTAATAACTGGATCCAAGTCTGTAGATTATTTTAATAATTGCCTTGTGAAAAGAGGACTCTGAAGCATGGTTCCTCTGTTTTTACCACCACTTGCTTTTTTTGTCGGAGCACAGCGACTGTCTGGAGTTCTTGACTTTGCTTAACAATGTGTAAATAATGTTCAATGAGGCTGCCAAATGCGTCTTCCTGACTCAAGGGACCTACAACTTAGCAGTGCAACACTTGTAGCACACTAATCAGCACACTGTTTGAAGGTTTACCAAAAAGAAAAAGGAAAGAAAAATGCATGTTGAAAAATGTTGGAAATATCTGCCTGTTGAGCTCTTTCCTTATGAGTTCAAAATGACCAAAGGACCAATTAATAGCAGACTTCTTCCCCTGTCTTGTGCCGTGTGCTGCTCAGTAAGGGTGTATTAATATACAACAGTTTAATATGATGAACATATTAGAGCTTGGAAAAGTTACTTTTTTAAAAAAGACTTCAGCCTCTCAGAACTTCCTCACCAGTTGAGTACTGAAATATGTTCCAAAGTAGCAGGAATACTGGTTCAGGCCAATAAGCTTAATTTAAGCCTCTGTAAACCCCCGCACCCTCCCAGCCATGGTGAAAGTTCAATTCCACTTTGGTCGTGGCTGGATATAATCAGAGACATTGGCAAGTCTTTGGATTCAAGTCTCAAGTCTGAATTTTTGATACCAAGTCCTGATCCCAAGTCTTGGTGTCTCTTGAAAACAAGCTGTTTTCCCCAGAAAAAAAGGAGGGTTTGGTGGGTTCCATGTCACAAATCAAGCCTGAGTCATCGGGGGGGGGGGGGGACCCCTGAGTTGTGCCTGAGTCACCAAGGGAATTTAAATCTGTCTATGACTTGAGTCCCGATCCCTGGTTACGATGGAGTGGGAATCTCATCTGAATTCACATTTAAACAATACTTTTAAAAGCCACCAGCTCTCAGTGCCATTCTCTTCCAGAAATCTTTGAAATCCCATGAAAAAAATATATACAGTATTAGAAACCCACTTCCCTTGTGTATCTTCACCTTTTGAGGTGCTTGAGTGCTAACCAGTTTGTGCATACAGCATATAGACAACTGAGGCAAGGGGAGTGTTGCATGGGCGGCAGGAAAACTACTGATAACTTCAAGACAGGATCGGTCATATATCAAATTATTAAAACTTAAGAATTTTAGGTGAGTGTGCAGGCAAGAGCACAGCGATGATCCAACAAAATCATTTATGCGGTAAAGAAAGAAAAGAAAAGACTGGCCACTCTTATAAATAAGACAAAGCTCTCAGTGAGCCTCTGCGATTGAAAATTGGCCTCTTATGGGGTGCTTTTAAGTCAATGGAAGCAATGTAGGTGGCTCCAGGGTGATGCTTTTCTCAGAAGCACATCCAGACACCAGTAGAGGGCAGTGGAGGACAAGAAAAGGCAGCATTGAATTGGAGGGTGGTTGGGGTAGCCTCAGAAAGTCACAGGGTGACAACATTTGGGAGGGCAACATGAATTCAGGGAAAGACTGGGGCCAGCTCATGGCATTGCCGCATGTCCTGTGCTGATACGTTGGAATGGACAAGGGTGGGTTGAGAAACAGGGAGATAGGGACTAATCTAGAGATTCCTTGTAGGGATTCCTACAAGGCAGTGCACGTTGCTGGCAGGCTCTCCAGCAGAAAGACATCAAAACCTTGTTGCTACCAAGAAGAGGAAAATAAATCAGTGGAAGAATGGGTAAGGAATAAGATTGCATTTCTGTGTTGAATGCAACAGAGACAAGGCCAGGATGCTTTTCCATCAAACTGCCCATGTATCAGACCACGGTGACTTGACTTTTTTCCACTGCTTAATGACAGGAGTATCCGCTTAGTTTCTTAAGCCCCCATGTGCTCAAATGGTGGCACCTCCTTGCACAACAGTAAGCAAGGAGATCTTGTGCTCCAATGCAAAATCCTGGCCAAAATAACCACCTTGTATGCATATAAGTCAACCTTCGCTTCTTTGGTCCCTTTGGGAGCAACATAGTGTCCCCATGTTTTCACTCTTATGGGCCAAAGGAAAAACTGGTTCTAAAAAATACAAGATAGTTCTAAGTCTCATTGAACCGACAAAGAGCAAATCTTAAAAAAAAAAAAAAAAAAAACCACTGGTCTTGTCATTGAATATGTGAAACGACACTAGACATCGATATCTTCAACTTCAATAATTAAAATTGCTGGGAAAAATACAAAGAGCAACATGTAATTTCAGAAACACAACCGTAGCCCAAATAACTGCTGTGGATTCTTGGCCTACTTCAATTGCTCCTACTATTTTCTGTCCCAAAAATAAAAGCTGCCATTGCTAGGTACCACAGAGATGTTAGGCTTGCCTCTTAAAGGAACTTAGAGGCTGACTGCATGGACTTTTTTTTGTCCTCTGTAGGGATGGGCTGGTTCACTCCTAAAGATGGTTATCAGAGGACATCTTTGCAGGAAGAAACCAGCCCACCCCAGAGCGATCCTGTATAAACCTTTCTGAGGCCCTGTCAGGGATGTGTGAGATCTTCGGAAATGCATCAAAAGGAAGCCTTCCTCTAATTTGCCAACACTGTGAAATGGCTTAATAAGACAGTAACTTCAAGAGACTGGCAAATTAATCACTTCCTTGGCTCTGTGGAGGAGCTGAGGAAGAGGGAAGCAACATTGGCTGCGGCCACAAAGGTACCAGACCTTTATGAGAAAAGCAAACAAAAGCTTCCGGGAGGAAGGTTTCCATTTGTCTTTAGCTTTTCTAAAGCAGTGCAGCAAATGTTTCTGCCCTAGTACACAAATCTTTTAACAGATCACTTATTCAGCTCCTCTATGTTGCTGAGGCAGTGATTAATACAACAATATCCGGAAGTGGCTGCAAGCTACATCCTCATATTGTCAAAGGCTGTGGACCAAATGAAGTTGCTCGAGGTCCGTAACCCATTTGGATGTGAGGAACATACCTCCTAGTGGTCTTATTTGGCCTGATCTAGCATGATCCTTTCACACTGAAGCCCCTGGAGCAGAGGTTCCCAAACTGTGCACCAGGGCCCTGGGGGGCACCATGAAACCTAGTTAAGGGTGACACAGGAGGATGAACAGAACCCCCTCCCAACCATCCTATCTCCTCTCCCCTCCCACTAAATTTCCACAAGGGTCTTCCACCTTCTAGTTCTTAATGCAGGATGAGGCCACCAGAATCCACAGGGGACCACGGAGATAAGAAAGGAGAAGGAGGCACATGGCCTCTACTTACAGTTGCTGTTTGACAGAGAACTAAGAAAAGCTTTTCTAAGTTTGTAGCTCTTTGTCAAACAGGGATCGGATGTGGAGGACGTGTGCCTGCTCTTCCTTTTCCTATCTCTATGGTCCCCAGTGGAGGTCCTTGCTAGATAGCCTTGGGGGTTTTCTCCTACATGATTTGGAAGAAAGAGCCTTGGGGATGTCCAGCAGGTGAGAGGGAAGGAGATGAAATGGTGGTGGGAGGGGGACAGGATCCTGCCTCTCAAAGCAGAGAGACGTGTCATAGCCCCTCTGAGCAAGGGGCATCACAAGCATTAGTCTTGTAATAAAGGGAGCTGTGACTCCAAAATGTTTGGGGACCCTCTGCCTTAGAGGAATTCATACCATGTTGTCAAAAGAGGTTCTGCCCCAGTGGTGAAAAATAGCATATGAATTTCCACATCTACATATCTTGCACTTACCTGTTTGGTGTTTTACCATGCTGTGGAAGAAGAACTATTTGAACTGTGGTTGCTGAAGCATATGTCTCCGAGGGAATCCTCTTGTGGGGGTGGGGGGACAGATTGATATACCTGTTCCTCAACAGACCAAAGGTACATGTGGCATCACCAGATATCCTTCTCCAGATGACCTCAGGGAGCTAATGGGTTGATATAGGAAACACGGTCTCTTGAGTTAGTAGGTTCCAAGTATTTAAGTTACAAGTGTCCAGAGTTTTGGCTATGGAGGGGTCTGCAGATCTAAATTAAATTCCAGTAACTGCTTACAAAAAGGTCTTGAAGCTATATTTGAGTTCCAATGCTCTTGACACGTTAATCTCCTTCATAGCTCCCCACACATGCACCTTGTTTCCCTTTCTAGAATGTAATACAGGTGATATACAGATGTATTCCTTTAAGGCATAGTGAAAATTCAGCAATACTGTAACAGTATTGCATTGGAAGACAGATGAAAAGGCGCTTCTGTTCCGTTCAAATGGAAACAGTTGTATATCTGTATGAAATTCCTTTGCATCAGGTGCCTGGTTGTCAAGCGAAAAAGAAAGAAAGAAAACCTACAGTATCCTTCTCATTATTACCCCAGCTTTTCATATGAGTTTTAAAGAGCTATTTCCGGCAAGCAAATTAATCATACTTAAATTAAAATAACAAGTGAACAACGTAAAGGTAAATGTGCAAATTTGCTGTTTTCACCCCACCTCTATAAGCTCTGTTCAGTGTGGCTCAGGTGTGTGTGCCGTGTATATACCTGTCATATGAGACGGATCGGGCTTGCTCTTTACTGCCAAGAAAGAATTAAGTACAAAATCTTCCGTAGGAAGCAATTGTGAAGTGTGGAAGTTTCTAGTCAGGCAAATAAATTGGATTTAAGTATATTACAGTCATAATCTTTTTCTGCCTCTCTCCAGACAGCCTTTGTACACGGAGAAATGAGAATGTATTCGCAGACAAATCTTGACCTGAGGGAGAAGGCTGAGGGAATCTGGATTTTCAATAACATAAGACAATAAAGCTCAGACTTCTAACCTGCTGCAATATGGTAAAAGTATAAAGAGCTTAGCAACTAATAAAAGGAAAGGGTCTTCCAACTCATATTTGGAGATCTAGACCCCAAAAGGACACTCCATAAAGATCATAATGGGTTAGTCAGTATCTAAGAGATACGATGTACCTTGTTGACCAATTGTCTGACAGTTGTCTTCTGTAGGGTCTGGATATTAATAAGTCGTGGGATGATTTCCTTTGGGTATTTGGTCTTATAATTGTATGTCTTCCTGTTGTGACACGGGTGCTATATATTTATTTAATGACATTCCTGTAGGAGTTAAAAAAAGAATATGGAAAAGGGGGAAAAAAGAAAAAATAATAAAGGGAGAAAAAAAGAAGCACACTTCCATTGCTGTAATCATATGCACACCTTGCAAATTTTATCTCTCTCCAAGGTATAGTGAATCAAAGCTATTATAGTGTATGAGAGAGGACATGATCTTAGGGGCAGAAAGGAAAGCCAGCTGTGTTTCTCCCCCTAGGTCAGAACACCATCTTTCTCCCTTTCTGTTACATAGGGACTATAAAAGATTCAATTATTGCTCCTATTTTCTTTATTTGTATTAATAAAAGTTACTCTAGAAGGCATACGCCAGCTAAATAATGTTTTGACAGCTAACACAAGTGTAAAGCAGGTGTCGGTCACACAGTAAGATCAAGGGAAAACAATTGCAGAAGAGATCACCTGCTGGTTTATTCAGAGAAAATGAAGCCTGTTTAAAAATCATTCCTGCTAATAAAATAAAGAGCCACTTTCTTTGGCTTGATTTTACCTACTGTGTTGATGCTAAAAGCAAATATTTAAAGATATATGCAGGCATTAAAGCATTTCTCTTGGTTGTAGTCTCAAAAAAGGGACCACATTCTAATGCTGCATTATGAAAGCAGCATTTTGCCAGTAAGACTGATACCATGTCTTTATAGAGTTTTGATTAGAAGTCTACTGATGTGTTTTTGGATTGAATTCCCAAAATTCTCCAGGAATCTATGGAACACTATCATTTCCCCTGTTGCTGCTGCTGTTGCTGCTGCTGCTGCTGCTGCTGTTGTTGTTGATGATGATGATGTTTTGTAGGCTTCCCATGGTGAAATCAATTATGTGACCAATAGAGATGGGCACGAAACGAGCAATTTTTCATTTTTGTTTTTGTTTTTTGTTTTGTTACGTAATGAAATGAAAAACGACTTTTGTCTCCAAAATAAAACAAAACGAACCGAAACACCAGAAATTTTGTCGTGTGTTTCATTTTCGTTACGGCAAATACACTGAATTGTAATGAATGCTAACAAAACAGCAATTTTTCATTTTCATTTTCATTTTTCATTTTGTTATGTAATGAAACGAAAATGAATTTTTTTGCAAAAAAATTCACGAAAAACGAAAACAAACTGAAACGGACCCCCTAAACGACAAACGACAAATGAAACACCATTTTTTTGAGTTGTGCCCATCTCTAGTAACCAATCCTGCAACCAATACAAGAATGAGAACATACTAGGGACCCTGCTAGAGTGCAGTCGAGAACATTTATCCAATTGCCTTTCCATCCAGCATTTAGGCAATAGTATACTGGCCGGACTCACTAAGTTGTCTGCCTATTGCACACCTATACACCATCGTGCTGCCAGGGGAATGATGGGAGTTACAGTTTTTTTTAAAAAAAACAACCCCTCTAGTTTTGAATAGTTATTAGTCATCTTCATTGGACACATGAGAAGGTGCCATATACCAGATCAAACTATTTCTCCATCCAGGCCCAGTATTGCCTATTCTGATTGGCTGAAGTTTGCCATCATCTGCTACTTGGCCTTTTCCGCTTTAATTCTGGATACCAAGGATCTTCCAACACCATAACTAAGCTTATGGCATTGGAAGAAGGGATGGTGCAGCTCTCAATTGTGAGCAGCCCTGGTATGGTGAGTGGAGCTACGGTCAAAACTGAACATTCATAAAGAGAACAGGGGACATGCACACATACAGGCATTCTTGTGAAAGTTACCATTTCTGTCTTTCCACCTACCACACTAGCCTCAGAAAAGGCAAAGCAAACCCTTACACTGAGTCCCTCTTTAGTAGGATACAGCATCCCTGTCCCCAAGATTTCAAAGGCTAAACCCTAAGAACTGGAAGGAGACCTTTGTGATATCATAGGGATGGAACTTTTAGCAACAGCTGCAAAATTGTGTGTATTTGTGCCTGGGTAAAGTGGGGGAACATAATCTGGCTAAGATGTCACTGCCTAAATGCTGAGTGGAGGAGCAATTGTTCAACTATTCTGACCTACATTCCAGCAGGATCCCCAGTCCATGCCCATTTGCAGAATTGGTTGCACAATGGGGGGGGTGCCAAAGTGGGGAGACCCTTGTGTGATGGCCCTTCCATTTTACTTTTAAGTAATAGGATCCTGCCCTCCCTAATAAATTTCAAAGTCCAACAGCACCTTTTCGCCCTCAGGCGCTCGAGAGCTATGAGAGGTAATGAAAAAGATGAATGTGCTTCTGGGTGCATCCTGAAGCCATAAGAACGAGCCACAAAAGGAGGATAGCATCCCATTTCATAGGATTTCAGGCCTGAAACCTAAATAATGGTCCTTCAAACCTGTCAGCCTTGCTCCCCCAAGCCGGTCTTCTCTTGCCTGCAGTGCTCCTCCAGCATTTGCATCCATGATCATTCAAACCTAAATAGAAACAGTCATCTCTCATGCAGGTAAGCTTTCATTTTAGCCTAAGTCAATGAGTAACTTTCAAGTCCTTTCCATAAACTGAGCATAAAACTGACAATGACAGGTTTTAGTTTCTCATATACCACTTGCCATTACCTGCTTTTGGAATGGATTATTGCCTGTTGCTTTTTCTGATCAAGGTGGCTCTTGTGCACTCCCCCTTTTTGTCTCATAACAACTCTGTGAGCTGGTCAGCTGCAACCAAATAGCCAGTGTAAGATTATCCAGAGCCTTTTGTGATTTTGGTAGAGACGAGAAGTGTGATCTCCAAAGTCCCGTTTTAACTCTCTAACCACTATATAACAATTTCATGCAAAACCTGCGCTCTTATATCAGAGGGCAATGTGAGGTGTGTTCAGCCTTCTACTTACTCCTTCAGTGTTTCATGAGACTGCCTCTTTTCTGATTTTTTTTTAAATGCCACTTTTTCTGCTTCTCCAAATTGACTGCATTCTTCAACACTGAAACACCTTGTTATTTTCTCAAGATTCTCTATGGCAATTAAAAGGGGGAATAAAAATAGAACCGAATACCCGAATAACAGAAGGGAGGAGGATAGGAATCCCATGGGATTATGAAAACATAGGTATCCCTATTGCATTTAAACAATGAACATGGTGCACATTGATGCGCATCAGCATAAATGTGTTATTTACCATTGCTCAACAGGCACCAAGCCAGAAAGAAGAAGGGGATGGTGGTGGAATCTAACATGTTTAATACTGGAATAGAGATTCTGAGCACCACAAGGATTGATGTTTTCCAAAACAAACTGTACATAGACAGAAAAATGTGCGTTGTCACTCCAATGGCAGTGCTGGTTGAGAGGTGTGAATGTGTGCATTTGTAATTATTCAAATGGACTGCAAGCAAAGATAATTGAATGCATGCTATTTTACAACATATTGATAGTGTAGTTATTAACAGCAAAAATCAATATGTAAATGTCCCAATATAATTAAGAATATACCAGGGTCACACACTGACTGTATAAGGATTTCTGCTCATCGTTACAAGTGCTATTAGGACTTGCTTGCAATTTTCTGGAGACATCCCTGGGAAATGTCTCCATGTAACTAGAAAATATAAAATACGCAGGTGACTTTAGTCATGTAAACATTGCAGGTCTTGAACGATAAACACATAAGACCCTGGAAGACTTTTGTGATTTCTAGTGGGAATGCATTAAACCCACAGCAGTGCCTCCCTGGTGGATTATACTTCTGTTCCAGTCTCTGTTTACTGCTGCTTTCACTCATTCGTGTGATAGACAAGCTGCCATTTCATTCTCTTGAAATGAAGGTGGAAACAACAGTAAAGAGCTACCTTAATGGTGGTGCAATACACCAGGGAAGGGCTTTCTGAATGGTTCAAGAGCTTATTCCAAAATTTAAGCAGACTGTCATTGGAGTCCCCCGTTTTGCTAAAAACAAAACAAAACCCTGAAACATAACTTGAGATTTTATACTTTAACCTTCAGGTAGAAATGTAAAGATGAGTTTATTGATACCTCAGGCAACTCTAGTCCTATTGCTTACTGAATGGATCACATGATGCTTTCCGTGCTCTGCCTGGAACATATGTTTTCCAGCGGCTTTGGAAACTGAGCACTCCAGAGAGAGAAGACATGAAACTGCTTACATGTAAATGTAAGAGCAGTCCCAAAGTTCAAATTGTACCTTCACGGGATATGCAACATGTTCCAATGAAATATAATAATATATGTAGACTGAAATTCTATAAGCATATATTTTACAAGTCCCCAGAGGTCTTAGGGAAGAAAATTGGCCTCTCTTGTTTATTTATAGCTGTACTGTCTCCAAAATTGTTTGCAGGAGGGCTTTCAGTGTGGATGTTTCTAAACTGAGGTTTCCTTCTGCTACGTATTTGCAGACATGGTGCAAATTTTGCATCCTTTCCTCCAAATGGATTTCTCACAGTCAAACAAACAAAAAGAGAGTCAAAGTCATGAAAAACAAAGCACCATATGACTGGAAGAAGACAGCAGACCAAAGTGGTTATGTGCAATCAGGACATCACCAATTTATAGTGATTTTAAGGTATGGGAGATATTTAAGGAGTGGTTTTACTAGTGCCACACATGCCCTGAGTGAGCTTCTATAGCTGAGCAGGGATTTGAACTCATATATCCTGCATTCTGGTCTGTAAATCTCTCCATATACAACAGACTGGCTCCACATTTAAAGTCCTTCTTTAATTATGATGTGATAAAAGGCTTAGGTGCAGGGGCAGCTTCTGAACGCAGCAGGGGAGAAGCACACCCAAGAATTTTATGAGAGCTCCCTCCTCCCTGAATCACAAGCCACCTGGCAGCCCTCTGTGGCTGCCCCATTGCAATATGGAATTCCTGGAAAACTTCACTGCGGTTATTTCCCCATGTTATTTCCCCAGATCATGATCTCTCGCTTTTTGATGATGGTGTTCGGTCCCTGGGCTCTCGTGATTCCAAAGAGTGCTGCTTTTTTGGCATCCCAAGCAAAGGAAGAGCTGTAAAGGCAATCCTTACCATTTACACCCAGGGCATAATCCCTGGCACCCATACGTTGCAGTGAGGGGGGGGGGAACTGTTCAAAACCACACCGAATCACTTCCATTTGGTTGACAGCACTCAGCAATTACCAGGACTGGTATAAGGGACCTCTGTTTGTTTAGAGAACTGGTATGGAGTAGTGGCTAGAGGATGAGAGTAGGGTTCAGGAAGCCTGGGTTCAAATCCTCACTTAGCCATGGAAGTTTGCAAGGGTTGAAATGGTAATATTATGTGTGCACAGACTGATACAATTACAAAAACCAGATTAAAAGTACTGGGTTTTATTAGTGCCAACTAAAGCAGATTCACTGACCCAATGAAAGTTATGTAAGTGCTTGCTGTTCAACAAGTCATTCGGTGAGCCCATGTTTAGTTAGAACTAGTGACAGGACATTGGTTTCTGATTTAATTTAAAAATATGTCAACATTATTTATTCTTATAACTGAGGAAGCATTTATGGTTAACATTGCATTTATTGGGAATTTGGCTAATAACAGGATATGAATGATAGGATACAAACCCCAGACAAATAGCAAGATATGTATACTCAGAACAAGTGCCACCAATGTCAGTGGAATCTTGTTGTTGTTGTTCAGTCATTCAGTCGTGTCCGACTCTTCGTGATCCCATGGACCAGAGTTCGCCAGGCCTTCCTGTCTTCCACTGCTTCCCGGAGTTTGGCCAAATCCATGTTGGTTGCATTGATGACACCGTCCACCGTCAGTGGAACCTACACCCAATTAAATAAAACTAGGATTTTTGCTTCTGTCCAAAAGCTCTGACAATTTCATCCTATCAGTCTAAGGACCTGTACCACTAGACTTGCCTGTAATGAATGAAACAAGACACTAAATATTACTTAGAGGAACTTAGGCCAAAATCCTGTGCAAGTTGTCATGGTGAATGGCATCTAATTGACAGGGTGTTGGACACATGTTAGTCACTTGGCTAGTCATACATGCATGCTCTGCATATGTCCTGGCACCTCAAAAATTAGCCTCAGTTAGCATGACAACTTAAGTAACCCCTTCACAAACACCAGCAAGATTTTAGACTTAGATTTCAGGTGATGTTCGAGTCCCCTTTTTGCTATAAAGTAAAACTTTGTTATAAGTCTTCTTATTTATTTATTTATTTATTTATTTATTTATTTATTTATTTATTGGATTTTTATACCACCCATCTGGCAGCGAATTTTCCATATTTTGCTTCTCCAAAGTGTTTGCTACTCTCTTTTCTCCTCTGCTTTTTAGATCTGATGAGTCATTATTAACATGGAAAGGCTACATAAATAATTAGCAGTGGTTTTATCTACTCCTGGGAGGTGCTAACTGTACCCATCAAATAAAGTACTTTCCAATTCCATGTGTGTCTCCACTGAAGACAATGGAGTAATGGATTGAAGTCAATCATAAAAATGTTTAGATCCTATCCATGATGATGCTTCATTCTCTGGGTTCTTGGGATATAAGCACAGATTTCTCTGATGGGGGAAAAGTGATCAACGTGGCATTAGAATCTCCTGTTGCTCTAAAGCTTCCAGTCCTCATAGTATCAGGACACCTAGCAATTTCCAATTCATTTTATACTAGAAAAAGCCTTCTTAAATATAGTTTCATTGCAATGGGGAAATATTAATCCTCTTTAATTATGAATAGGGATATTGGAGTTTTATGACATAAATTATTATATGAAGATCATGGAGAATGAATGTGTCCAAGCAAAGAAATGAAGCAATGTATCTTGTATTACTCTCCCCACCATGGTCTCACCTTTATTCAGGCCTTTTTTTTTACATAAGCCACCCTTCCACAAATTATATAACTATCTGAGAAAGTGGACTCGATCCATGCAAGCTCATATTAAAAAAGATGAGTCTTTAAGCTGCCAACATGCTTCGTCTTTTGTTTGTTTGTTTTGTCTGACATCTAAATCCACATGTCCAACAATAAGATCTGGCTATAGCTGCCTTGTCACTAAGATTCAGGCTGTAGTTCTTCACAAATTTACTTTCAAGTACGTTTTAGTAAGTTGCAAAGGCTACTTCTTGGACTTAAAAAAATTCTCTCCTCCTCTTACATGATCTCTTTTTAGGTGAAGTGGCATTAGAAACAGAGCTTTTGAATTTTATTTGTGTTCCTAACAGTTAGCAAGCTCCAAAACTTCATTTATCCTTGTCAACTCCCGATTCTGGAGTCTCAATTCTTTCACTGCACTGTGGAACGGAAGTGACCATGGTCTCTCCATGGCAATGGCAACATAATCCAAGGTCTGCTAAGGCTTGAGGTATGGCTCTTGAATCAGAGATGGGCATGAAACAACCATTTTTTCGTTACCGTTCTCCGTTATTCATTCCATTACGTAACGGTACAAATAACGACCGTTGCGATGGGGCAGGCTCGAACCAAACAGAACCAAGAAAATTTTCTTCGGTTCTGTTTGTTTCCGTTACTGCCGTAGCACTGCTCACGCGATGAAAAATGGAGCAGTGGAGGGCGGCAAAAGGGACCTGGGATCCCGCCTCCGCACGTGGAGGCGGGATCCCACCCCCCTGACCAGCCATCTCCAATTAATGAATGACAGCCCGCCGGGCTGTCATTCAACAAGTGGAGGGTGGCGAGAGGGGGCTGGGCCTGACGGAGCCTCTTTGCCCCCTCCCCGCTGGAGCCGACGCGAGACTTTGCCGGTCTCACAAGAGGCGGGATCCGAGCCCTTATGAGGGCTGGGCTCCTAGATCTCCGCCTCTTCATCGGCACTTGGCAAGCTTTGGAGGGGAGGACATTGAAGCTCGACTGCACCCGGCGCCATCTTGGCCACATGGCGAAGCGGCAACGGTGCAGTCGGCTCGGAAGCAGAAGCGGAGGGCATTGTTGGAGCACGGTGGGAGTGCAGCGGCACCCCCCACAGGTTTCCCAGGTCTAGGCCCAGGGGCGGGGGTGGGGCGGCGGTCTGCTCGAGCCGCAGCTCCTGGGGCGGAGTCCCGGGGAGAAGGGCCCCATTTAGGGCGGCACTGCGTGGGGCTCCAGGGTAGCGACCCGATGGGGGTGGCGGACGGAGCGGTGGATTGGTCCTTGGGGAGGGAGCCCAAGGGAGGGCAGCATTGGGCGGTGCTCTGGGGGTGGCGGTCTGTTGGGGGTGGTTACCGGAGCAGTGCCCAGCTCTGGGAGGGCTCCCCATGGCCGCGGGAATGCTCTCTCTGCCCGCATGCCTCCGGCTCTGGTGGTGCCCAGCCCTGGGAGGGCTCCCTGTAGCTGCAGCTTGCCACACCTGAAAAACAAAGAAACGGAAACAACGCGGGCCCCGGGGGCCTGGAAAACAGAAACGGAATGAAGCAGGCCCCAGGGCCCGAATAACGAACACAAAATGCCATTTTGGCATTTCGTGCCCATCTCTACTCTTGATGTTGCATGAGGGTCTTCCAATTCTCTCTCCTTTTTTCAAACTGCAACACCTTGGCTTCTTAAATATGTTAACTCCCTTGTTATGGATGTACTGCAGGAGATCCATGTTGCCTCATTCTCTTATAAATGGACATTAAGTTTGCAGAGATTCCACAAGAGTTCATTTCCTATACCACCACAAGTCTTCCACCCAGTCTCAGAAGAGTGTCCATCAAGTCTTCGGTTTGGGGCTTGAAATATCAAGGGATGGGAAGCTGCTGACTAGGCAACCTCATCAAGACATCCATTCCATCTCAGAAATGGATTCCTATCGCCCACTATCCACCTTGTCTGCAATAGGAAGGGATGTATATTTAAATACATATATCTGCTGCCTTCATGCTTGGTTTATTATATTCAGGAGGGAGGCAGCATCACATGAAGTCTAAATAGGACCCACTATTATAAATATTCTCAAAACACACTATTATTAAGTAAGTTATTCCAGATCTACCCAAGGTGAACCTTTCATGGAAGGCTTGGAAGTCCCACCAATTAAGAATCTAGACATGACTTGTTTGTTCCTCCTGAACAAGAATGTAATTGACACAGGAAATGTCTGACAACACCCTCATTCATCTAAATGTACTGCTACCTGGTGTTAGAACTATATAATTACATATCTACAACAGTCTTTCAGTGAATTGCTGGTACAAAGAGTGAAACTTCTGCCTGGTCTCTGGAAGAATCTGAGGTGAAGTCTCTGCCAAATGCCTCACACTGTGTTTTTCTTCTGAACACATGTGCTTTCAAGGGAAAAATAACCTGTGGCAAATTAATCATTTCTCCTTTTTAAGTAGGTACAAATTTTACAACACATGTTTGATGCCAAGTCCAACACATCAGTTCAGATGTAGTGAAGGTATAGATGCTACCTCCCTCCCTCTCTTTCTTTCTCTTTCTCTCACTCTCTTGCTCACTGTGCAGAGGAAAAATTCTTCAGGTTTCAGTCATTCCCCACTGATGATGGTTCTCTGACTGTACTTTACCTAAATTGGTTTTCTGCATTTTTACAATGCAATCTGGGGTAATTTCTGATTGTTTCATTTAGTACAAACATAAAAGCAATCTGGGAAAGAACAAAATAGAGTCCAGGGGTATCAGAAGCCACTCAGGAGAGATGTGGGCATGGTGTGTGTGTGTGTGTGTGTGTGTGTGTGTGTGCGTGCGCGCGCGCCCGTGCATGCATGCGCCCATATGTGTCTAGCAAGGGGGTGATTAGAAGACTCCTGTTCCTTGATATACTAGTTGCCTCAAGATGGCCCCTACATTCAAAGTGGTCTTGAGTCAATAGGCCCATTTGAAATCCATTGAAAGGTGTTAGGAAATGCATACAGCATATCTGCTATACCTCTAGGAAATGGGAAACTGGGCCACTTGTTCTCAATGTGCTGAATGCCTCCATTAGCACAGTGATAAATCGGCCATTTGGAGATCAGGTGCACATACTTGCCAGATGACATCTGGCTATGATTAATTCAATCACTGTTTTTGGGCAAGCAAGGAAGTTAGGCTGGGGAGGCAGGCGGCTTGTGGATTCATAAACGAGATGCATATTAACCAGGTCTTAGCCCTGCTTGTGCTTTATGGCATATTAGTGTGGGGGCTAATTAAAAGAGAGAAAGAGAGAGAGAGAATATTTGAGAATAAAAATCTGATGGAAAAGGAGCAAATGGAAGCATAAGTGTGGCAGTGGAACATGGGGTTACTTTCCATGTCACAAGTTCTGTTCACAGGAGGGTTTCACACAAAATGACAATATTAATTGTATCAGTGGCTGGAAGCCTAAGCTTCAACCTTCAGTGTTCTTTATTTATTTGGTTCCTGACTTCGAGATGTGGGCAGCTTTTGTGCATGCTTTCTGGCAGGGTCAGTCTCCAGGAAAGGCTAGAGATAGAGAACAAACCTGACTGAAGGATGGGAAAGCCACTGGTGGGGAGTGTTCACAGAATTGGTTTAGACTGGGACAGGTACTCTCAGGTGTCCAGCAGATACCAGAAGACGTCACGTTCATCTCCTCTGTTATTGTGTTGCTCTTTTAGTATTGCCTATATTGTTAAGTTACAACTTGGCCATTTTTGCACCTACCATTTAAGGATCTTTGCAAATTAAACATATTACTCTTTCTGTACTGTACACTCACCAACTTTAGTTGCATTGGGTTTTAGCTGCATTTAGATAAAAGCCTTCCTAGGTCTTCGGTGATAGGGATTTCAAGTGAACAAAGATGCACAGAAAGATTTCCCCAGAGCTGAGGTCATTACTTTTTAAAGAGAACTCATTCTATTGCTCATTACTTCTTGGCAGCAAGGCTGCCATTATCATTATTATTGCTCCAACTATGCATGTGATTTGTTGCTTTGCGTGTTACTGAGGGTTACATAGTTGTAAACAACAGGCCACAACAATACCAGAAAATATTATTTGTTTCCCTCTAGTGGCCAGATCTGATATTGTACAGTGTGGTGCCTCTACTTATGAGGGGCTCTACTTACAAGCAATTCGACTTAAGAGTGGAAAACCATTGGCATTTTAACTGCTGCTTTACAAATTTTAGATGCAGTCTGCACTAATTACTTTTTATTTATTTTCAAATTTTTCAAATTTTTAATTTTTAATTTTATTTTATTTCATTTTTTACTTTTTTAAATACAGCTGCTCTGCTTACGAGTTTTTCGACTTATAAGCAAGCATTCAGAACAGATGAAACTCATAAGTAGAGGTACCACTGTACTTTGAAATAATTACATAAATTATGTGTCATCAAATCACTTCTAATAGATGTTAATCCTAATACTTGTTTTTAGAGATCTGTGAGATGTTCAAACAGTAACTTGCCATTGCCAACAACTCCCACTGAATCTGCATGGCTGAGCAAGGATTTGAACCCATCTCTCTTAAGTCCTGGTCCAAAATTCTATCCAAACTGATGTTTATTCATCAAAATGCAAATAGCAAAACCAAGAAATGCTTCCCTTGCTATTTACGATTGATAAAAACATGGCATACTTGAAAAATCCATGTCAGCATGGCTGTTAAGTGCCTTTAAAAATAACTTTGTAGCTACTCGTTCCACTGGCGAAGCTGTTTGGATGAGCAACGAGATGTTTCAATCAGAGATGGGCACAAAATGCTAAAACAGCATTTCATTTTTGTTTCATTTCTTTCCATTCTGTTTCATTTTATTTTAAATGATTTTTTAAAATGTTTTGTTTTTCATTTTGTGTCCTATTTTGTTTTTTTACACGTGCATGTATGTGTTCTGTGTGTGTGTGTGTGTGTGCGTGTGCGTGTGTGTGTGTGCATGTGTGCGTGCGTGCGTGTGCATGTGTGGTGCTTGTGCAACTTTTTTGTGTGTAGTGCTTGTGTAACTTGTTTCCCCACCCCAAGCCCCACACGCCAGCGAATTGGCGCTGGGGCGAGAAAAGCTTTTCCCCCCACCCCAGCAGAGCTTGGGGGAGGGGAAAAGCTTTAAAAGCCTAGGCTTTTTAAACCTTTCCCCCCTCCCCCAAGCCCGGGGCTCCAGCTAATCAGTGCTGGGGGGAGGTTTCCCCACCCCACCCCAGCACCAGTCGGCTGGAGCCCAGGGCTTGGGGGAGGAGTGTTTTAAAACCTGCCCTTTCCCAGACCCGATCAGGTGGGGGGAAAGGCAGGCTTTTTAAACTCCCCCCCCGAAGCCCCGCACTCCAGCTGATCGGCAGTGGCTATGGTGGGGGAGGAAGCTCGCAGCTTCCCCCCACTGATCAGGCGCATGGGGGGACCACCCATTCCTATGGGAAAACAAAAAAAGAA
This sequence comes from Phrynocephalus versicolor, assembly GCA_023846285.1. Classification (NCBI taxonomy): domain Eukaryota; kingdom Metazoa; phylum Chordata; class Lepidosauria; order Squamata; family Agamidae; genus Phrynocephalus; species Phrynocephalus versicolor. Next base: position 4,668,034 of record JAHTLZ010003518.1, on the reverse strand, counting down.
GTGAACGAAACAGAAATTTCCATTTCATTTCATTTTGTTTTTCTTTGACGGGCCCATTCGTTATTTGTTTCATTCTGTAGTGAAACAAATAACAAATAATGAAACAAATAAAAAATTCATTTCGTGCCCATCTCTAGTTTCAATCTCTCGAGAAAATCAGTCCAATTGCCATGACTCAACTTCCAGATACAGTAGGTTCCCTTCCCTCTTCCCTTTAGACTCCCCTTAGAACTTCAGAGCTGGAAGGGACCCTATGGATCATTGAGTCCTGTGCCTCTCAAAGAGTCACCAGGGGCTATCAAACTACTGATCTCTAGCTCTGCAGCCAGATTTTCAAAAGTGCACTTGATGTTTGTCAAAGCTTGGGCATACCTTTTCCTTGGACTGCAGAAGCTCAGCCAAATGTCCTTGTGATGATTATGGGTGTGTCATGTGCTATTTCAGAAAACTTCATTAAACATCAGTTTGGTTGGGATTTAAGTGTCCCAGAGGCTTGTGATAGATTTTTTAAAGTTCCGGCTGTAAATATAGCACACTGTTAGATTCTCTCTCCCCACCCTCACTCCAACCTCCAACCCCCCCTCTCTCTTTCCTGATAAAGTCTGCTCTTTGTGATTTAGCAAACTTCTTCCTCTCCACACAACAGGCATCTTCATTGTTAGGCACCCCAGAGGTACCAACATCAAAATGGAGTGCACTTTGATGAAAATGGTATTCCCAATCAGACATGCAGATTATACATTGCTCATTCAGGAAAGACACAAAATGAAACAGACCCTGTGAATTACACAAACTTAAGTCTGAGGATTGAACTGGGCCTTATTGGCAGCTTTAAAAACAATTTGACTCCAGTTGCTGGATTCTGTAGTCCTTCACGTCATCCATCACATAAGACCGTCTCTAGACTGCAATAATATAATGTAATACGATATACTCTTTAAGTCCATTTACTTGAAAGTAAGTTCCACTTAAATCAAATATTTACTTCCAAGACCAATTGAGATGCCAGGTGCCTGTCTTGCAAAATTATTTTGAATTAATTCCCCTTTAAATACTGAAAGATAAACTGCAAACATAAACGGTTAAAATAACAGATAGGAAGGCTGACCCTTCCCTTAGGGTCCAGTGATGAGGTGGGTTGAGACAGTTACCCAGGCAGGAGATTCTGGGTGCCATGTAAGAGTGGAGATTTGGGTTTTTAATTTATTAGAATGGTGATTTTACCTCAATGGGGGGAGACATGCCTGTGGGATAATGTGTTTTTGGGTTCCTGAGGACCATCACTTGGGTAGATTGGGGGAAGACATTTGGTGCTCCAGTTCAGATAGCAAAATAATTATAAAGATATATACAACTTTTTTAAAAAGCATCAATAACCTTTCTTCATATGGCTTGAAGTCAGCAGGAAGAGGGCAGCAATTTTTCCTAGTGCTCGGGGGGGGGGTTCCCTTCTTCCCATTTTTTTATTTTAAAGAAATTATTCACCAGAGGGGACCAGATGGTTTCTTCATATTTAAGGAAGCCATTTTTAAAGGGTAAAAATGGAGGTGACGGCTGGAATAGTGGGTTCAACCTTCCAAGGTCTACAGGATAGTATGTATGGTCTCCAAGCCTTTGGAGATTGTCTAGAAGGGCTCTGGGGTCTAAATGTGTGGGCAGAGACCGTCAAGAATGGAGACCAACAGCAAATGGCCATGATTTGCCTCCATACCCTCTCTGTGGGTTTTCCTGATCACTGTAAGAATAAGGATACTGCTTTAGAAAGGCTTTTGCTTTATTTCAGTAGAGTTCAGCAGGGGTAGAACAAAAGCAGAATAACTTCAGCTTTGTCCGAGGACACTAAAAACTAGGAAGCACCAAAATCCAATAATGAATCTGTTCAAATTAGCAACCTTCTTCACATGCTGCCTTTAAGAGTTTTTGGGTGGGAGGGCCCCCTCCAGGCTACAGTGACTTTCAGTTAATGCAGCAGCAGTCAATTCTTCCCTTTCTGCCTCAGATTTTGAAGGCAGCTATGTTTCTCAGCCTAAGAAGCTTTTCCCCATTCTTTTCCAGTCAGACAAGTAGTTACAGTACTGTATGTAGGCAGTTTGAGCCTGTCATGTGGTTAGTCATGTACTGTAGCTATGAATCAGTTAAGCTCTATTTATGTAACAAGTCATTATTTTTCTTCAGTATCCCATTTTTTTCTCTATACAGAACTGTGAATAAATTTTACCTTTTCTGTCTCTGAGTGAGTTATTGAGACAATGAGTGCCAGATGAGGAGAACAAACAATAAAGCGTGGTCTACTGCAGGGAAACGTGAAGATACTTCTGCTCTGTTGGTCCCTAAACTTTTTTGTTGTATAGTTAGAGGGGGGTTTTTTGACCAACATTTTATATACTCTGCCAAAATAATCTACTGTACAGGTGAATGTTAGGAAAATAGCCTTCTGTCAATTCACTTTCTGTCCATTTCATTTTTGGAAAGCATAAATTTTCACTTTCTTTGGTGCAGTGACCAAAATTTTCCTTTTCCCAATTAATGGGTTGGGGGTTGTGCCCATGCCTCACAGTGGAGCAGATACGATATGGTGCCTCTTGCCCCAGTGTCAAAATTCTTATTTATGGTTCTGGTTTCAAGTGACAGTTCTGACTTAAAGTTTCATCCCCAACCCCCCATCCTATCATATTCTTACACTGTATGCTTTTAACATTCAAAGTTAAAAACTAGAGACGGGCACGGAACGAACATTTTTTCATTACCGTTATTCATTAGTCATTCCGTTACGTAACAACACGACAAATGAAAATTGTGATGAAAATGCAACGAAACGAACAGAACCACAAAAATTGTGGTCGTTGCATTTTGTTTTCGTTAATGGCGACGCACAATGAAATGAGCTGTTTTAAATGTTAAAAAACGCCCTGGACATCCGTAAAAATGCAGCAATAACTATTTATATTGTCTGATAATACCTTCCAGGGGGGTTGGGGTCCTTAAAAGGTGCATTTATGTCTTTTCTCAGATCGCTGTATTTTTTCCCTTTAAGGGGAGTTAGGGGACATCGACCCAAAATGGCTCCCAGATGCCTAATATTGATTGATTTCTTGGGTATTAAAACACCCTGGACATCTGTAAAAATGCAGCGATAATGCGATAATTATTTGAAATTATTACCTACCAGGGGGTTGGGGTCCTTAAAACGTTTGTTTTTGTCTTCTCCCATCGCGATGTATTTTTCTTTTCCCTTTAAAATGGATGTCACCACCAGCCACAAAATGGAGGCAAGCCATGTGATGGGATCATGTTCAACCAATAGCATGCCCAGGTTGCAGACTGGGCAGGTCTGGCAGCCACAGAGAGCATAAAAAGTTCTGGCAGCCCCCGTTCTCCTTGCAGTCTCTGGTGGGAGTTAGGGTGGGATTGCTGTCTCTGTGACTCTAGCTTCAGTCCTGCAGCCTCCCTGTGTGTGTGCGTGCTGCATACCTCTTGGTGAGTACCCTCCCTTGCCCCGCAGTGCAGTCACTCTGCGGCTGCCTTGCACCCTGGGCAACGCCCGCCGCTGCCTTTGCAGCCTCCCTGCGTAGCTAGTCTATACTGTGTCTCTGCCAGCATCCATTTTTTTAGTGTTTTCCCTCTGGTCTGGGGCATTGGGGGATGCCCATGCACAGAAATGCTTTAAAAATTGCGCAAAAAGCGGGTAGAAATGACAAACGAAAAAACGAAAAACGGAAACAAAAAATTTCCAAAAATTCACGACAAACGAAAACGAACCAAAACAGACCTCTCAATGACAAACAAAAAACCGAAATGCCATTTTTTTAATTCATGCCCATCTCTATTAAAAACTATAAAAAGCTATTAGCATGATCTAACCAGGCTTAAAAGGTTATAGGTTTGAGTTTGAGTTCCAATGTCCTCAGAAGGAATTGGCCAATATAGTACATATTTCTCAAACAGCCATCTTTTACTTTCCCGTTTCTCAAAAGTAAGAAACAGTTAGAATGCTATAAATCAGTGTCCTCGCCGTATGAACCAACTCGGGTATTAAGATCATCAGGAGAGGCCTTTCTCTCCATCCTCACAGGTACGTCTTGTGAGAACACATGAAAGGGCCCTCTCAGCTGCTGCGCCCAGACTCTGGAACTCCCTCGCACTAGAGAACAGGACTGCCCATCTCTGATGTTTTTCTGGAAACAGGCAAAGACCTTTCTCTTCAGGCAAGTTTTCCCAGAATGATGGACTACCTATTATGTGTCTTTTATATGAATCTATATGATCAACATACACTTTGTGTTTATAACCACTTATAACCTTGTGTGATAGCATTGACACTATGTTTTCAATGTTAGTTTCCATCACTCATAACTAGAGATGGGCACGAATCAGAAAAATGGCATTTCGTTTGTCGTTTGTCGTTTGGAGGGTCCGTTTCGGTTCGTTTCTGTTTTTTGTGAATTTTTGCAAAAAAATTGTTTTCATTTTTGTTTGTTTCGTTACCATTTCGTTACCATTTATTTCAATTTTTTGTGATTTTTTAAAAGATTTTAAGCAATTCACTCATATTGCAGTAACGGAAACAAAACGCACAACAAAAATTCCGGTGTTTCTGTTCATTTTGTTTCATTTTAGAGACAAAATTCGTTTGTCGTTTTGTTACGTAACGAAACAAAAAACGAAAACAAAAACAAAAAATTATTTGTTTCGTGCCCATCTCTACTCATAACTTTTACATGGAATTTTACTCTCTTTTTAATTATGTTCTCTTGTAGCTTTAATGAAACGTTGTCTTTTAATGCTGTAAGATGTCCCTCACTTCCCTGTTCTCAATATTTGAACATATCTTAATTGTACTGGACTTAATTGTACTGGGCTCATGCGTAACCGCGCCTTCTCTGTGGTGGGCCCCACGTTATGGAACCATCTCCCTGGTGAGCTGCGCCTTGCACAGTCCCCGCCCACCTTTAAAAAGGCATTGAAAATGCACCTTTTTAAGGAGGCATTTGGCGACCTCCTTATTTAAGTTTTTCCTTTTTGCCACCCGTGCCACCTTTTCTTGAGGGTATTGTCCTCCCCGTTTTACTGGGATTTTACTGGGATTTTTCTTTCGACTTTTTTTCCCTTTTGTTGTTTTGTTCTATTGTTAGCCGCCCAGAGTTCCGTTCTGGAAGATGAGCAGGGTATAAGTGCAATAAATAAATAAATAAATAAATAAATAAATAAATAAATAAATAAATAAATAAATAATACTGGATTTATCCCTCATTAAAGGGATTAATGAGGCTCTCATTACTGTAAGCTGCCTTGGGTACTTTTCCAATGAGAAAGATGGGGTAAAAATACTCTAAAATAAATAATAAATAAATGTATTACAAATTGCACACGCCTCCCCTTTGCTATGTCACCCCTTGAACATCCAGGAGGGGCACCAGCCTGAACCAGCCCATGAACAGGAAGTAGTATGTGATACACCTTGTTGAACTTTTAGTGCAACCACACCAGAAGTCCACGTGCCATTACTCAACTTCCAGATAAATTCACCTGGATGACTGAGAATCTTCACAGGCAAACCACACCAGAGATGAGAAAAGTTGCATTTTTCTATGACAACTCCTCGGATTCCACACACAGCATGGCCACTAGCCAATTTCTCATCCATAGAAGCATTTTTTTACAATCTCTGTGCCACTCCCCTATAGCTATAGAAGTAACTTACTAAGTACTTATGGTAAATTACAGTTCCAAAGAAGTGAAACTATTGCATATGAAGCTCTAAAAGGAATGAAACATAGTTACATTGGACAGAATCCTTTTTGTTCTTTCCACTTGTACAACAGTCCATTCTTGGAAAAGCTGGAAAATCTCCATGTTTGTGCAAGGCAGCATGACTGTATAGCTTTTTCAGCAAGTCTGGGTACTGTCCAACCAATTATGCAACAGACTGTTGCCTGTGTTCAAGGAATGAAAACGATTCTGCCCATCAGTTACTTTTTTAGTTATTGCAAAAGGGAATTAATTTTAAGTAACCAGTTATTTGTAGCTAGATATTTCTCAGTTCTGTGCCCAGTGTCAGCAGTCCTCAGAGATATCTGTTCAGTTAACAGCAGCACCACCTTTTATACTGATACAATACTGGTGTAATTTTTAGACTGACAATTGTCAACATGATTGAGTTTTTTCTTCTATGTATATACAGTTTAACATTTTCCCTGATCTCATTGGCTCTTTCTTTTCTCACGAAGCAATTCTGACACATTGTTCTGGAAATGAGCTTAAGAAAAATATATAAATATTAGATGTATCCGTATATTACAGTGTATACTATGCTCTATGGAACACTGTATTATGCTTATTGCTGTTCATGTGATAAATAGACCTACCTTAAGAACAATTTATTCATATATTAATGTGCCTTGTGGGAGACATAATCAGCTTCATTAGAGGACATTATTATGGTAAATCTCTGCAAAACATCTTGCATAACAAGACAACAAGATCAATAAAAAGCCTCATCATACATGTATAATATTGGTAAAAGACAGCGTTTTTTACAAATGTTAACGCTGGGCTCTTTGCAATTGTGCTCAAAAATGTAGTTTTTTTCCAACTACAATTCAGTTCACTATTTGCATTCCTTTATCACTGTGTTATATCAAGGCATCTACTTCTGAAAGATTTTACTAGGGTCTTGTAAAAATATCTTTTTATTTATCAATTACTGGGGGGATTCTCTTTTTCGTACATCTACAAGCATGAGTGATCTCTCTCTCTCTCTCTCTCTCTCTCTCTCTCTCTCTCTCTCTCTCTCTCTCTCTCTCTCTATCTATCTATCTATCTATCTATCTATCTATCTGCAATGTCCTTCACATGAACATATTTATGCCAGATGAGCATTAAAGGGCAAGGTATCCTTTTCTCCATGGTAGTTAACTGAAGCTTTCTTTTGCCCTCCTATCACCAATTTCTTTTGGATCCATCATGTGTCATTCAACAACCACTACATCAGGCATGTCCAAACTTCGGCCCTCCAGATGTTTTGGACTGCAACTCCCACAGTCCTTTGCCATTGGCAATCTTAGCTTAGAATTCTGGGAGTTGTGGTCCAAAACATCAGGAGGGCTGAAGTTTGGACATGCCTGCACTACATGTTTTGGGGAGAATGTCATGTGATTCATTGAGCATTCATTTTCCACAAGTTCATTCCTCCATGCTGACATGGGCAGTTATTTTGAAACAACAGTCCATTATTCATGACAATCCTTTGGAAAGTCTGATATGGTAATTGCAGCTCCACCATTTAAAAGTTGGAATCCAATTGCTTTGAGACATTGTAGCATGTTATTTCAAGGCATCTTCTGCCAAATAATTCTGTGGAAACAACTCATTCTCTTTTTGTAGCCTTCCTAAAGGGGATACGTCTTGAACTTGCCACTCTGCAACTTGTGAATACACTTTGACTTAAGGCTGCTTCAGAAACTCATGTATCTGTGCAACAGCATGGATCAGCTCCAACACAGCCTGTTTGTCAGTCGTAAGAGTTGTTAATAGAAGGACCCTTTCTGTTTACTAATGGGTAAAGGGACCCAGAAAGAGAGAGGGGCATAATTCTGATCCACTTCTACCTGAAGCTCCAAGTCATTACACCACATACTATGTAGGCCCCTGAAGAAAATTTCCAGGGGACACAAAGGTCTATCAATGGAAGAAGGGAAGGAGAACGTCAGTTTCTCCCCTTCCACAAGCTGGAGCAACCTGTGAATAGAATGCTACTCTTCTGTCTTTGAGTCCAGCTAGTTGTTCAGGATAAAAGCAGCTACTGAAACATCACGGGGGATTGGTCCAACTATGAAGTAGCTGAGGCTGCTACCAATTGGAAAGGATTTTTCTAGGTCATCTGACACTAATGAGTCTACCAAGTAACTTTCTCCAATTTTTAGCTAAGCCCAGCTGTAACTGGGGATCTGAGTGTTGATATGGTGGATCCAATTCTAATATTTCCTCCACAGAACTCTTGGTCCATTGACCTTTGATTCACATGCTGTCTGTGTTTCCAGAATCTCAGTTTTACCTATGAAATAGGCTAGCCATGGCCATGGTTTCTTGATTTTTTGACATTTCCAAGTATTTGCTATGGGTGTACTGCATGGAGAGATGTCTTCATTTTCTTTTCAATGTGTCAGTTGGTTTTACTAATGGTGACAGCTGTGTTTGAGTTCAGGAAGAAGTCCCCATTCTTATCCCTTTCACATTGGATAGTAAGCATGTTTTGGTTTCTCCCATGGAATGTAAAGTGAGCCTCTTGTCAGAGTCATCTGGAACTATTTGTTCATTTGAATGTTTATGTGCTGCACCTGGTCCCAGATTGTAGCTGTCTGGGCTCAGGTCCATGGAGCTGGCATCATCAGAAATCTCCAATAGGGATTCAGCCTGTGTCCACCTACATGGCTTTCACCAAATTGCAAGGGTAGCTACCACAACAGCCAAAGAAGCTTCTTTGTTTGGTTGATTGTTTGATGAAAGTGTTTATAAATCACTTTTCTGCTCAAACATAAACCCCAAGCAATATTCAATAATGCTGCATTATTAAAGAACAACATAATAAAACAAGGGAGTAACAAAACAAAAGCAAAGCAAAAACTAAAAGCCAAACACTAGACAACATAATGCAGCTTTATCTGTTGAGTGGAAGCTAAGGATGGGGCAAGCCTTCCTTGGGAAGGGGATTCCAGCGCTGAGGATCATAACACAGCAATTGCATCAAACACCACAGTGGTTCAAGGTATAAAACTTCTGGGTTAGGTTTCCACTGTGAGCAACGAGGATAACTGGTATGGAACATGGCACACCATGTTTTCCTGTTTGTCCTCATCTCTGTAGGCTGTTCCTGACTGTCTCTCTGCTTTGTTTTGCTAGACTAAGAGCCTTTTCACACGACCCCTAAGATCCGCTGGCCCTTTAAATCCGGACCAGAGATCTTGGGGGTTCGTTGCTCTTCCTGCCTCCCCACCCCTCTGCACTTCCTTGTTCCTGTCTGCGTGAGGGGAGGGAGAAAGAAAGGGACAAAAAAATAAAGGCTTACCTCCCGGTTGCTCCGAGCCCCGTCGCTTCCTGATTCCTTCTCTTAAGGGGCGGGAGGCAAAACAACACCAACAAAAAGAACCGAGGAGAGCCCCGCACATCCGGATCAGGGATTTTTCACCATCAAAGAGCAGGTACTTGAAAGGTGCGCTGGGTCGCGCTTATGGGGGCGGGGTCGCACTTAATTTTCTGTTAGCTCCGGAGCTGGTGGGGAAACTTTTTTAAGCTCCGGAGCTGGGAGCCATTTGCAGCGGAGCTTAGGGGTCGTGTATAAATGCCCTTAAGACTTCCCTGAAGTGAAGGCCAACATAGTGCCCTGTTCTTCCATCACATATGTGTGTGTGTGTTGTGTCGTTACAGTCATGACTGACTCTTCCTGACTCCATATCCATGGAGTTTTCTTGGCAGGATACTGAAGCTGAATTAAAATGGCCATTCAATGCTATTTCAGTACTGATCATGGGGCAACAGGCTTATTTTGTGGGTAAATATGGTCCACTTTACACATATGGGACACACAGCTCTCCGTTCCAAAATCTTAGTATAGTTGGAGGAAACAGAAGAGTAAAGAACTTCTACTACATTTACCTGCGTCTTCAGCCTGAGATCAGTCCCTGTATCCTTCTACCTAATGGTAGGATTAAACTGCTCCTCTGGCATAGTGCAGAGTTGGAATTATCACCCTGTTGTGGGAGGAATCTCTATGCACTGATACACATAAATAAACAAGCACACATCAACAATGATCACTGGACTTGATTAATTTCTTGGCCCTTGAACACTGTAAGTTCATGAAAGTCCTTTCGTGATTAAAAGGATATAGTAGAATCCACACCCTATTAAGCTTCCACTGTTTTCATATCAAAGCTCCCCTAATTCAAAGAACCAGTAGCAACTCCTACACTCTCGCTCACCAAAAGCTCAATGCATCCTCTGTTTTTGCAGCCTGTGGCAGGTCTGGAATCAGCAAAATAAATGCACAGCCTTGGGATTCCTGTTTTCAGGAACATGAGGTCACCTCCCTTGGTTTAAATGGCATATGATCTGAATAAGTCTGCTTTGCATACCATTAAACCAGCCCCAGATGGCCCAAATATCAAAGCCACCTGAGCTCTCCATAGTCACAGCTTAGAGGCTGAGATGCAATGTTTGTTACATGGGAAAGTTGCATCAACACAGATGCTTGTCTGTCCTTCATAGTCATGTCATAGTTGGAAGAAGCCCTTCTGTGCAATGAACAGATTAACCTGGATTTCCACATGGTCATTTTGTTTAACAGATAGGTAAAGGCCAAGTAGGTCAAATAGATTTCCAAGTACAGACCTGAATAGTGACAATTTGGTCCAGGAAGATATTTATATATCAGCAGTGGCTCCAAAACCAATTCCCTTTTATTTTCATACATCTACTTCATGAGTTTTTATTCTTCCTAATGAACAGAGGTTTCAAACTCTTCTCTCAGTGTAAAAGAAGATACTTGAAGTTTGATGGAAACAATAACTGAACAGCTGCCAGTTGTACTTCCAAACAAAACAGAAGAGAAAGCTGGGAACTGAATACCACAAATGATATCACTTTAAAAAAGAAGAAAAGATTTGTCTCATTGTTTTTCTAATGAAAATTAACCTTTTCCACACATCAATAAATAAAAACTCTGACCAGGCTACTGGCTAAAAGTTTCCTCTAAAGAAGTAAAACAAATGAAGAATGTATAAAAAAAGACAAAGTTTTATATAGAAACTTTGAAATCTTATTGTTCCTATTGGTTTAAAATCTTACCCTCTGCCTAGCCAGCTCACTCTTGCACCCATGGATCCAAGCATGACTGATATCAAGTTACCACCCTTTATGGCAGGAGGTGTTTTCAGATGCAATATTTAAGTAGTAATTAAAGAGACTTTCTTGTTATTCATGTGAAGATGTGATCTTAGTGAAAGCAGAACAGAAAGTGGGAGGAAGGCTGTTGTCATTTAAATGAGCATTCTGACCAACACTGCTTTTGCAAATGAATGATAAAGACAACTTTAAAAATACTTGAAACCTCCTGTGTGTGTGTGTGTGTGTGTGTGTGTGTGTGTGTGTGTGTGTGTGTGTGTGTGTGTGTGTGTGCGCAGGCAGATAGATAGATAGATAGATAGATAGATAGATAGATAGATAGATAGATAGATAGATAGATAGATAGATAGATAGATAGATAGATAGATA
>JAHTLZ010003518.1:4625027-4643438 GCA_023846285.1 Phrynocephalus versicolor | reverse complement strand
TTATTATTATTATTATTATTATTATTATTATTATTATTATTATTATTATTATTATTATTATTATTATTATTATTATTATTATTATTAGTATTATTATTAGTATTATTATTAGTATTAGCAGTAGTAGTAGTAGTAGTAGTAGTAGTAGTAGTAGTAATTTCCTACTTTTCATTAGAGATGGGCACGACTCAAAAAAATGGTGTTTCATTTGTCGTTTGGTCGTTTAGGAGTCCGTTTCGGTTCGTTTTCATTTTTGTGAGGTTTTTTGCAAAAAAATTGCAAAAAAACTCACAATTTTTTGAAAACGAAAAATTGCTGTTTCATTCCCATTTAGCGCAATTCAATGTATCTACCGTAACGAAAACGAAGCGGTCGACAAAATTTTTCGTGTTTCGGGTCGTTGCGTTTCATTTTGGAGTCAAAATTCATTTTTCGTTTCGTTATGTTACGAAACGAAAAAACAAAAACGAAAATGAAAAATCGCTCGTGTCGTGTCCATCTCTACTTTTCATGGCAGAACACTGCAACAGGCAGACCCATTTAAAGGACTTCATTGATCCGTCTACACTGAAGTGACAAAGAGACATTTTGCAGGGGTGAAATCCACTGATTAAAAGGAATACATGTGTCCTTTTTCTAAGCACACATGGAGACTATAAAACAGAAATAATATGTCCACAGCACCAGGGAAAAGATAAGAATCTGACTCTTTTCTCAAGGGCACTGAGTCAAATAAAGGGCCACGGTGATCTTTTCCTCTTTCTCAGTGAAACTACCAGTGTATTGAACAGGAATCAAATACACACATAGAGAAAACAATTTATATATAGTATTTAGAAATGAATGCTATATAATTATGTTATACATAAATATGGTATTGAGATATGAATGCTATATAGTTCATTTATCTGTGTCTTTTGGGGGACTAATATTCTGCTTTGTAAACATTAAAGCCATTAAACTGAAAGTGCTCATATCAGTGCTATCTTAAAACAAACCCTCCTGGTTTAAGAGAACACTGGTTTGCTACTGACATTCTTCCCACATACTATACCTGTATCACACACACACACACACACACACACACACACACATGCACACACACTTCTCCTGTTCAACAAATCCTTTGAACTCCCTGCCTTCCAAATCCCCCAAATGCATTCCTTCATGCTTTGGTTTCTGTGAGCTTTCATTACTTTTCAGATCAGGTCAAATCATCATCTCTTATTTTGTTTTGTCATGTTATGGTTTAAGTTGATTTTCCCAATCAGCTCCCAAGAGGGTGCTTTCCCCTTCTTTTGACTTCCTATCCTGGGTATGCCCTCTCATAAACCAGCTTTCTTCCACTGCTGTTATCTCAGTCAATCCTGGTTTATCCTGGTTGGCCTTCCTTACGTTTTACTTCCCTTCAGAATCTAATGAGTTATCAACTTTCTGATTACTAGCCAATACTCTGTGGAAGTGTCAGTTTTAATTAAACAAACAGATGTTATGTGTGTCATAAAATTGTTGCTGCAGTTGCAGCAGCAGCAGCTAAAAAAGGTTAAGAACATGGTGGTTAGAACATGACCCAGTACAAAGACAAAGACTTTTTCATATTATTCCACTCTCACCCTGTTCCTGTAATTGTGGGAGACAGTACAAATTATCCTATCATGGTGAGATAGTATAATCACTGCCTTTTACTCAGAAATGCATTGTCTCCTTAGACTCCCTCTCATTAGAGGCTGGCATCAGAGCCACCAAAGAGTTAGAAAGAGGAACAAGGCTTCCATGCATAGTAGTTTATGCTTTCCTCGTAGAAAAGAATGGCAGCTTTTACTTGATATGAGACATCATAAAAAAGGTATGATCAAGGATGTTCAAGAATGCAATGGGAAACATGGGTGAATTTTTCCCACTGAACCCAAAGGTTCCTCAAAAGTGGGCTTGCACAATCCCTCTCACTATATTCTTGCTGATTACACTCCTTTCTATATACAGTAATACCTTGGATAACGAATGCCCCAATAACGAATAATTTAGATAGTGAATGGAAATTTCTGGGAAGAGCGTTACCTCGGATAACAAATTTTCCCTGTGGGTTGCTTCAAATAATGAAGTTTTCATGATGCCTTGCAAAAAAAAAAAGTGTAGCCAGGATGCTTTGTTTGTGGAGGGGTGGAAGGAGTTAGAGCATTTTTTTTCATGGTATTTTGGAGCCATTCTGGACATTTTTACTGAGGGATTCGGACCTTTCGAACTTAGAAAGGTAGGGAGCTGAGGTTTCCTTGCTTCCATTTGTGTTTTTGCATTGGTTTTGATTGCAGTTTTGGTAGGGATCATCTGGCATTTGTTTTGAAGCTAGCTTTTATTAATCTTTGCACTGCTTCTCTTTGCATTTTTGTCTGGAACAGGCTGGGGTAGTCATGTTTGCAATCTTTTCCATTGCTCTGCAGACAAGAATAGTCTGGATTTCTCCTGCTGCTTATGTTTGTCTGCTTGAATTTTTTTTCTCCATTGCATTTTTGGCAGGAAAAGGCTGGGGTAATCTTGCTGGTTTCTTTTGTCCATATTTGCATTGCAAAGTGGGTGGGGGTGTTCTGGTGGGGTGTTCCAGTACTTCATGCCTTTAAAGTGCATTTTATAAAGAGGTCTGGGGGGGGGGACCCAGCTTTTTGGCCCTTTTTTGGACCTCCGGAATGGCTTAATTGGTTTCCTATTCATTTCAATGGGAAACTGTGTTTCAGATAACAAATTCTTTAGATAGTGAATTGCCTCGGAGAACATATTAAATTCATTACCAGAGGTACCACTGTATTTACATTGGTCTGAGTGAGATCTATCAAGTCCTGCAGCTCCGACATTATGAGCCTTGACTCCGTGCATGTGTAACAAAGAGAATAGAAACACCAAAATGATATGGAGGTATAATATAATCAACCCAATATCTTCATCAGATACTTACTACATCTTAAAAAGTTTTGCTTTCCAGAACTATGGTATGTAATGGTGTGTGCCATCAAGTCATTCTGACTCAGGGTCTTCAAAGTAGAGGACATTCAGAAGTGGGTTGCTATTATTTTGCTTATGGGGACATTCTGGGTCCGTGCAGGTTGTCCAAGGAGGCACCATGAGGAACCCAGCTCCCAGCCCCTTGCTCCACAGCCAGATACCTCTCTCATTGAACTTCCCAGCCAGCTTCCAGAACTATATGCCACATATTGTATTAAGCCTGGCTTAGTAGGAGAACAGAAAGTAAGCCAATCCTAGAGAAAATGGTGCTCTTAACAAGAATAATTAAAAAGACGGAACAACAATAGAAGAATTAATTAATTCCATGCTTCTTACTGGTCTGAGGGTTTCTTGCTCTTTAATACTTTCTCCCCTCTCCCCATGCTTGGAATCATCTTCTCAAATATTTGCAATTTGCTCCCTTATTTAGTATATTTGACTCTCATATCTCTTTTCAGAAGCTTTTGATTCTGTTTAGTTTTATTATCATATGTAATGCTCTTGTATTTGTTTGACTTCTATACCTTAGATTATTAGCTTCATTTGCAGTCTTTTGGTTGATGATGATGATGGCAGTCACCTCCTCTACTTATTAGCTGTCCTGCTGTATTCGACTATACACTTTTGCAGAGAGATTTCCTCTTCCATTTTAACATTTTGGACAAAGCCATGTATGTTGATGGCATTAAGTAAATGCATAAAAGCAAAGAAACAAGGCATGGCCGAAATTAAACTGCAACCTATTAGCATGGCTGCACCCTGTGGAATTCCTCAGTTTCTCACACACATTAGTTCCTTTTGAAAAGCCTATGCACAGTACTTTGAAGCCAGACTACTTGAAAGGCTACATTTTCCATAACAGCCTGCTCAAGATTTAACAGTCCCATAAAGGAAGCATGCAAGAAATAGGTGATCTCAGAGGCTTTGGAACTCCCTGCTCCAAGACACCAGGCTGCCTTCTTCATTTTTCCTTCTGTGAGCAGGGGGAGAAGTCTCTGATATTTAATCTATGATGTTGACTCACAAGGACTCCAAGCGGCCATGTGCTGTTTATTTCTTGTTTACTCTCAACCCTTTCATTGATTAATCAGGATGTTTTAGGTGAGATTTAGCTTTCTTTGTATTTAATAGTGTTTCCTTGCAGTCAGGCCGGCCATGTGGCCATGGACTTGCACAACACTGGCTCTTCGGCTTGACTACGAAGATGAACACCACCCCTAGAGTTGGACACGACTAGCACACATGTGCGGGGGGAACCTTTTAACCTTCAGACAGGTTATAAATTTTATATTAAAATACATGGGCTCTTCCTGCATTGGGCTGATAAAAATAAAAACTAATATAGAAATTTATAGGCACTGCAGTCTTAGACATGTCTACTTAGAATTAAATCGTACAGCCATCAGTAGGACTGTCTTTAGTGGGGATTACTTTTGAATCAATAGACGTTAATAAGGTTGTGTTTTGACTTGGTTGTCTTGATTTTATGTGGCTTTTTATTTTTGGAATATAAAGGAAAAAGTTTGATTTATTCCCTGACTTGTTTTTAACCATTCAAATGTGGATAAAACACCACTTTCTTATTCTTGGTCTAAGTGGGGGGAAGGATTGTGTAAAAGAGTTTACCATCAAACTAAAATATGCTCAGGCTAAACATACCATAAAAGATGCAACAGTTGGTTGGTGAACCATCAAGTTAGAGGTGGATGGACCTACATCCTGGCTTATCTTTTTTGTTTTAAGTGGGTGATCATTGAGATTCTTTTCAGAGGGAAACAAAGGCATCTTCTCTCAGCATTTCACCTTCTTCAAGAAAAAAGATCAGTTTATACTCATAATCCACACTCAAGAATACAAAGCCTCAATATAATCCCTGTCTCTTATCCTTTATGAAACAATGGAGAAGGTGTGATCATATGGATGCACTCACATGACCTTAAAAAAACCATGTGCTGTAGTGTTCATTATCATATTTTATTTAGAAGCAGAAAGGAAAAAGGTGATAATTTTCTGAGACTGCTGTAGAGAGAAAAAAAGCCCACATATTCTGACAAGTCACTAAAAAAGAATTTTTTTAAACCGAATTTATCCCAGAATTTGATTGATTGATGATGATTATCACGACCATGACCACGACCACGACCACGACCACGATGATGTCCACTTCTGACCGTCACTCCACACTGAAGAACTAATCCGGTTTAAATGTCAAGAACGCGCCACTTAACTTCCTACTGAAGTTAGTCAGTTAGTTGATTAGTTTTACGGATCATTGGGTGGTGTGGCGGTTCTGTTCATTGAGCTTCCCGCTTAAGCGTGTTTAAAGATGCCCATGGCAAAGAGAAAACGAGAGAGGGCCGTGAAATGTTTGGCGTTGTCTCCCTGTTTTTGCCGTACAGTTTCGCTGAAACCGCTTCAAACGGGAGAAGCGATGTTCACCGTTTGCTGAAATCATTTTTACCTGTGGAGAGAACGGCATTTGGTTTCGACAGGGCTTGCTTCGACGTATGTATGGGCTTTAGTCCCTGGGTGTTTCCGGCCCAGAGGGCCATCACCTCAAGATCGGAATAATCTCTCTGGAGGCACTTTTTCAGGGGCGAGCGTGTCGCCCTCCTGGGTCATGGCTCTCTTTTAAGGGCAAAGGGGTTTGGGGATCGCCACGTGTGAAACCGGCGGAGATGCCCACTCCCTCTCCACACATACATACATGCATCTTTTTGGGCGACTGGCCCCCGTGGGTGGGCGCTGTACAGAGTTCGAAGATGGCCAGCGTTGGCAACAAGCCCACCAGTTGCTGCTGCCGCAGGTTGTCAAGGCCACCCTCACGGCCTGCCCGGAGGAAATCGGACGGGAAGCCGACGCCGTCCGGTTGGAGCGGCGGCCTCTTTGGTTCTGCCCGGAAATCGCTTCCCAGATCGAGGCCTGGGAAAGAGGGGCTCGTAGCCTCCACCCCCCCACCCAACGGGCACCCCCACCCCACCCTCCTCGAGAGAGGGAAGAGGGGCACAGAAGCTGCCCGCTCCCCCAGCCGGAGATTCCCCGAGAGCGGCGACTTTTTGGTACCTTGCTATGTCCGCAACGCGGTTTCGGAGGAACAGTGGTGGACTGTGAACAGTTGAGCCAGATCAGCGCCTCTAAGAGGGGCGATGTGGGCAGGGGCTCAAGGGGCAGAACCCGGTTAACCCGAAATAAAAAGTTCATGGAAACTGGGAACCTTTATTAATAAACCAGGTAGGTTTTATTTTAAGTGACAGAAACGTCCGCTAAGGAACTGTTTTAACTGGACTTTGTGGTCTTATTGGGCACCTCTAGGGAGCGGCAGATGGTTCGGAGGAAAGGAGGAAAGAAACCTCGTTGCTAGTGGGGTCCAGCACCACACAGTGCCTCTTCCGGGATCTTGGGTTTCTTCCTCCCTTTTTTACCTTCCTTCCTTCGCGTTTTAAGCGGAGCCTAAATAAAGCCAGATTGGAACCTCTTACTAGCGCACCTTCCCATCCTTCAGCACCACAGCCCATTTTATTAGTCCAGGTTAATCACCTCGGGGAAACTACACATGCACACCTCTTTGGTTTAGTCATCATTTTTGCGACTTAGAAACCCGACGGGGAGCCAAGCCCTTGAAAAGCTCAGGCGCTTCTAGGGACAGATTCCACCCTTCCTGACAGCCCAAATGGCACCGGAGTCGGTGGAAGCCGGTGTTGCCTGAGGTCGGACTGGGCGTCTTCCCGGCCACCACCCCGCCCTCTGCTGCCCTCCACTCCCCAGCCCCCTCGGGTCGCTGCCACGCGGCCTTCTCCTCTCAGGGGAGACGAACCAAGGCACCGAGGGGCCCCGCCGGGCCCTGCCGTCTGTCTGCCTGGCAGTCCAAGCCCTCCAGTCCGCTGTCCTAGTGCTGATCGGAGGCTCCAGTGGTTGTTGAGGGCCGGCGGGCCGAGAGATCGGCGCGTCCAGTACGAGCTGCCGGCCTCCCACTTAACTTTCTTCAGACTGTTGATCACTTCGCCGCCGCCCCCCGCCGCCCCCCCCTCCTCCCGCGCCAAGTCCCTGTTTCAGCTCCCTACCCCGCCCCTGCCAAGTCCCATTAGCTTGGCGTTCCCACCGCCCGCCTCGTTTCAACCCAGGGTTGCGCGCGCGGGTGGGGGGGGCGCTTGCGCACTGCTGCGCTTGTCTTACATCCCTTTGCCCCGTGGAGCTTTCCCGAGACTGTCGTAGGGTAAGTAATGTATTAAATTGGCCAGATCACACACACTCCTCAAGCCCAGCTTTGCGCCCACAATAAATACTCCTAGCCTCCTTTGTGAACCCAAACAAACCTGTCCGTTGCCTAATTATCCGTGAAAGGTAAGCGATTGGGTTTTGCGAGTCCCATTACTACTGCATTTAGCTTGCTTGCCCCCCCTTCTCTTTCTCTTTCTCTTTCTCTTTCCCCCTCCCCCTTCCCTCTCTGTGGGGTCTTCCGTCTCAGGTGTCTTCCTGGCACTGGAAAGCAAGGCGCAAAGTTGCCCCGGGAGTGGGCACCGGATGGGGGGAAGCGAGAGGGAGGGAGTGTTGGAGAAAAGACACCCCCGTGGCTTGCTCTGGGCTCCTACGCTGACTCCAGTGAGGCTGGGGGGGGGGGGGCAGATTGATCAGGCAGGGCGGCGCGCACCCGACGTTCCTGTCAATTTCCCTCCATCCAGGATTGACTTCAGGAACCAACCAAGCCCGAGGACGCGGGAGGTTCTGGCCGCCGCTTCCTCAGCGGCTTCCGCTGCGCAGGCAGCCCGCACGTTTTGTTCGTTTCGTTTCGTTGGGGTTTGTTTTGCGTTTGGTTCCTGGTTTTTGCTTTGGGGATGTTTCGATTTTGTTTTAAATTTCCCCCCACTGTGGTTTCACAGGCAGAATTGCCGAGGGCGCGCGTCCGTCTTTCTTTCTTTCTTTCTTTCTTTCTTTCTTTCTTTCTTTCTTTCTTTCTTTCTTTTTTAGTCTTGTTCTTTTTTGCGGGCGTGGGTGCTGGGCGATTGTCAGCAGGAAGTGGCATTTGTGGGAGAGGTTGTTCAGGGCATTCTCATCGCCCCCCCCCGCTCTCTCGCCTTTCCGGATGGGCTCCAAAAGGGGCATGTGGCGCTGTTGTTGTTGCTGGGCGACGTGGGAGGTGATTTTTGGCAGGAAAGGTGTGACTTTTGTTCTCCGTCCAAATCCTAAAACTCCGAGTTGGGAGGACTTGAAAGGGTTTGGAAACGCCAAAGGGCTTGAACCGAAAGTAGAGGGGAAGGGGAAAGGGGACCCCGGTTGGAAGCAATTAAAAATCCTCCTTTCGGATTAACAACCAAAAATTGATCGATCTGTCAGGAATACTGTTGATTTATGAAAGGTGCTTATTTCCTTGGTATGGAGAATTTTATGTTCTCTAGGTGAAACTGAGTTCACCCAGCTCCACAGTAGATTGATGTTTTAATAAAAATAAATAAAGAGAAAAGGCTCGCCTGTTCTTTGGGGACATCAACTCTCAAATCGCAGAGTTAGATTAACAAATCAAATTGTATTATCTTTACATTTCATGCCGTTTAATCTAAGTTCTAAAAATGGCAATGCGCCTTTTATTATTATTAGTAGTATTAATAATATCTGGAAAGTGGGAAACGGCGGTCGATTTGCCTTTTCTTCTTCTTTTTTAATATAGCGCGCGTGTTTCGTTTTGTTTTTAAAAAGTTCAAATAACAAAGCAATCAATGTTTCATAAGCAAAATGGCACGGAAGAAATGGTCGGGCGAATTTTGATAAGTGACTTAAACAGCCATCAAGATCGGAAGAAGGCTTTGAGTGGAGCAAACGCCGATTGTCCAGAGAACGCCGGCCGTCCTGTAGGTGGCAGGCTCTACCCGCGGTTTGGCGCCGCAAACTCACTCTCTCTCACTCTCTCTTTCTCCCCCATCACCTCTCTCTCTCTCTCTGTCACACACACACACACGCACGCACGCACACACACACGCACACGCACACGCACACACACACGCACACACACACACAAGCCTACCTTTCCCCTCTTTCCAAACTGAAGGGAAATTTCTGTTGCAAGGGAAGGGGGGGAGGAAGAGAGGCAGAATCCCATCGCTTGCTGTTTTACCCAAGACGCTTGCTGTTTTACCCAAGTTTCTCAGACTTGGTCCAATTAAAGCCTGCTAAAGCAACACTTCTGGCGCTCCAGGGTGGAGGATGCGAAGTAACCCTAACCCGTCCACACGCCAGTTTCAGAGAGGGGGGGTAGGGTTATGGTCCTGAGGACAAAAAGAAAGAAGAACAAAAACAAAAAAGAAAGGAAACAAGAAAGAAGAAAACAAAAGAAGAAAACAAAAACAAAACAAAACACCACACCACCCCCGAGAAAGGTGGAGATCTCCTATTACGTAAATCCCGGCCAAGCTCAACACGTGAAGGGGAGCCCTGCCTAAGAGTTAGATGAGGAAGGGAAGTTTGAACATCGTCCTTAAATCAGTTGGGTTTTTTTGGGGGGGGGAGAGTCAGTCCATCCCTTCATCTCCTGGCCCGTCCACGGAGGACCACGATCGGCAGCGCTGGTGCCGCTGAAAGCGACAGACGTGCCTCCTTGATGGCCTGGCGCTTCTCCCCCCCCCTCCTCCGCCCCCCAACCCGCTTCTCTCCTCCCCACTCCTCACTTTGCAATGTAAATTTCAGCGGGACAAATTGCTTATTAATAGTCTAGAAAAGGAGCCCGTTTCTTTCTTTCTTTCTTCTTTTCTTCCTCTGTTTTTATTTCTGCATGGCCCCCAGCTATGCTCTGGGCAGTCAAACCGCCCAGCAGTTCTCGCTTCATTTCAATATACTAAAAAAATAAAAAAAAATGCAAATAGGTTGTGTTCAAAACGCGCGCGCCCGCCCGCCGGCCCCCGCGCGCTTCCCTGGCTCTGATTTATTCTTCTTTTAATTTCAGTGTGCGCTGGACACCGGCTTCGGCTGATTCCCTGAAAAGGCGGGGTTGGGAAGGGCAAAGGAAAGGAAAGGGCCCGGACGGACACAGCACACACGCACAAACACACAAATAAAACTTGAAGGCGGACAAAAGGCAACCGTCTTTCCTGGCTAGCTCTGCTCTTTAAGAGGGCAGCTTTTAAAAACAAATTGCGGAGTGGGGGGGGGGGGGAGAGAAGGCAGCAGCGGCTGGGCGGCGCGTGTGTCCGCTCCTCGGCGGATCGAAACTCCCAAGCCAACAAAACAAATGACATTTACCCAACCCAACTATCCGGGAGCCATCAAAGCCTCTCTGATGGTCTCGTCCCAGAAAGTCGGCGGCGTAACTTCGCTGGTGGTGGGCCAAGCTTTTAAGGGTTTTAATTATTGAAACGGTGAAAAGCCGGGTGCGAAAAGAATGAACACCCCCCCCCCCGCTGTCTCTAATGCTTTCTAAGAGTAGGCAGGGGCTGGGAGAAAGCTCTCGACCCCTGGATTATACGAAAACACCGGCGGGGGTGGGGTGGGGAGAAGGTTACCAGTACGCCCCCTTCCAGCTAAATTAGTGGAGATCATCAGTTTCCTTGCCGTTTGACAATGAGAAAATGGTGTCAAGCCTTGGAGAGGTTGCTGTCTCTGCCCTCTCGGAAGTGTTGGCAAACTCTGGACCTTCCCCCGGCGTACGCCTTCCCCTCCCCTCGCGGCCCCCCCGTGGTCCCAAATTAAGCGAAATCACCTTGAAGTGCGCACTCTTTGAGATGGAGCCGGCCAGCTTCGACCCTTGACGGAACAGCCGGGCTGGGCGGAGACCACGTTCCCAAAGCGCATTAGGTTAGGCTCAATTAGAGCAGGAAAGAGTTAAGTTTCCTATTATTCAGGCGAGGTCTTGTTAGGATGTAATCTGCATTTTCTAACCACGGCGTAATAAAAAGTGAGAAGTTTGGAGACACCTTTCTTGATTATACCTTTGGCGATACTTTAGGTTTTACATTTAATTTGCATTTTGTTCTTGGTGAATATTGAAGTCTTGAGCAGAGGATTGAATTTTATTAGGACATCTGGACTGACAATATCAAATCAGACACCAGCGTCCCAAAGCATGCTAAAATTTCAGAGTTAATTAGAACGAAGTGTGTTTAATTAAAGCCAATTATAATATCTGAAATGATCGGATCGATCCTTGTTTGTTCAGAGTCGGTGGAGATTTGGCTTGTCGGCTAATGACGACCGGTCGACTCGCAACTTTTTGAAAGGGTTTGTTTGTTTGTTTGTTTACACATAAATACGAGCGCGACGGCGCGGGATCCGGGACCCACAACAAAGGGCTGTTAAACGAAAGGTCGCCGGGCTCGCCGGGTGGGATTTCAGGAACCGCGAAAGCTGTGGTGGAGGAAGCCCCGCGTTTCCTTCGTCCCGAAAAGGCTGCGGAACTCCCGCCGTTGCCGGGCCCTGCCTGTAGGCCGAGCTCACCCGCCCCCCCCCGCATCCCCTCCCTGCCTCGGACGTCTCTTTCGGCCGCCGCCTTCATCACTCCCAACGCGCTGCAACGAGGCGCACGGCCGCCGGGCCAACGACGCCCGTCCAATGTGGCTGGCTTTTGTTTGCTGTTTGTCCGTGGTTTTGTTTCAAGCCAAAACATTTCCGCACACCCACACACCTCTCCTCCACGCTCCTCTCCCCCGTGTCTTTACCGGACACGTGTCCGTCCCTGTGCCCCTAAAACCAACGGAAGACTTGGGAAGTCCCCCGATGTGACCTGGGCTCTTTCTATCTCTTTTTTCCCGCCTTTTTCGAGTGAAAGACGCGCTTCCCGGTTTTTAGGTTGATCTTGACGTTCCTTTCACTCCGGAGAGTCCTGTCTCCGTCTCTCTATGAAAGGCCACCACCGTCCCTTTCCCTCCCGGCAAGGCTCCCCTTACTCTAAAGTAACGGTCTCTTCCCATTCTGGGCAAAGTCAAGGGCTGCGCCGGGTAAGGGGAAAGAGAGAGAGAGAGGTGCGTTTGTTTATTTGTTTTGCCGGGTTCCCTGCGAAGGAAGCCTCGACCACCCCTGCTGCGATTCGGCGACTTCTTCCTAACCTGACGTCGTGGCCGAACTACAACAGAAGAGCGGAGAGCGGTCTCGGTCGAAAGAAGCGGGAGTGGCGGGAAAAAGTCTTCTTAATGGTTCAGGTTTTTGTTTTGTTTTTCGTGCTGCCTGCGTGGTGGTCCCCCTGCTCCGCCGCCGCCGCATTTTTATTTTTTAGCCGCAATTCAGATGAACAGACCTAAGGCCTAAGAGACCCCAGAACGGCCTCTGTGTCAAGACAGCTGTTTTCCAAAGGACTGGCAAATAATCCTGTAGGGTCATTAACTCCAAAAAGACAACTCGATAAGCAAAGAGAGAGAGAGAGAGAGACTATCCCCCCCCCCCCCAAAGCGAGAGCTTATTCGCGCTGAAAATCTCTCGTACCCACCCAAGGAGGCGCTGTTCAACTAACTTCACCACCGCGGTGAGGCTTCTAAGGGCGAGAATTTCTTGACTTAGAAAACTAAATCTCTTTTGATTCGGGAGAAATTGCGCGCGGGCGGGCGCCCGGGTTTCATCCAGCTCGCCTAATAAGACTTAAACAGGGTGCTTCCACTGCCCGCCACTTTCTCGAACTTCTGCTGTTTCCAATCTGTACAAGTAAATAACAAGAGAGGGGGGACGGGTTAGACGGGGACTCGTTTCCTTGGAACACCTAATGGCTACAAAGCTTGAGGTTTTGTTTCCGTTAACTACCTTAGAAACGAGGTATTTATCTCGCCTTCTTAAAACACCTCGGAGAAGGGGGCGGATGGAATGGGTTTCTTGTCTCCCGCGTGCCTCCGATTCGTTTTCTTCGGCCACTTTTGGGGTTGGTAAGCACAAGTCCAGATGGCCTTAAATGTGTTTCCACGTCAAGCGCTCGGCTTTGCCCTTCAAAGTAGTTCAGGCATCTGAAGCCAAGCGGCTCCACGTTGTGGCTGGCGGGGAGGAAGTGAGAGGGACGTTCCTAAACCGACCTGGGGTTTACACGTGCGGGGCTGAGTAGGCATCCCTCTGAACTTGAGCCCAGACTTGGAGTAGAGCGCGCGGCGGTGGCCTTTTGTGTAAACCAGTTAGCTGCAAGCCCGTCTGTGTGTGAGTGAATGAGAGAGATTGCCAGCCCTTGCATTGTCGCCTGTCGATCCTTAGCCCTCCCCTCCTTCCCGCACCCCCTTGCCCTTTGGTGCTGTTGTCACTGGTGTGCGGGGTTTGGGGAAGGATATGATGGCGGACTGCGTTTGGGAAAGGATCAAAGGCATCTCCCAGGGGGGTGATTCCAGACCGAGCTCCCTGGTGTCTACTACCATCGCTCAGCGGGACGGCAACGGGAACCGAAGGGCCGCCGCCAATCTCTAATCAAGCTCGCTGCTTCTGCCTCGGCGGCAGGAGCAGCACAGGAAACACGATACACGCCTGGAGCCTGGAGCCATAGTGGGATGTTGTGGAATTAATTCCCCTCGCCTAAATCCCTCGACGCTGACCCCAACGTGCCGATCTTGGCAGGGAAGGGGGTCTTTTAAAGGCGCCTCTAGGACAGGGTTTCTCTCCTTCGGCCCCAAAAGGCAGCAACCCGGTCGCCGGTGGACGCCTGGCGTTCAGACTAGGGGGGGGGGGTGGGCCAGGGCTGCAAGGGCACAATCAGAACTCAGGACATCCGAGGGGTCTGAGTTCGGCCCTCCCAGTTCCATCCAGGTGTGCCTTGTGCCTGCAGCTCCTCTTCCTCTTTCCTGACCCAAATGTTCTGGGAATGCCCTTGCCATGTTTAAACAAATAGCTGAGATACAAATTTACAGCTCCTCTAGAAGCCAGGAAACAAGAGTTTGCTGAGATTTGTTTCGGTGAAATCGGGCATAAATTACTCCGAGTGGAACCAAACATGTTCTTAATCAAAGGCGCCTGAAACACAGTAAAACTGAAATATGGGTGTAGGCAACTTGGCTCGGAGTCCTTGCCTTAGCCCTCTGAAGGAAAACAATACTACTACTGCTCATAAGAATGCACAGAAGACTGAAGCTTCTCTTCCCCTCCCCTCCCCCGTTTTCTCTCTCTCTTAAATTAAAGTAGAGGAGCGGGTGCGCGTTTGTCATCACAGAATGATTGGAACCTCTCTTCCCCTCTCAACTTTCTCCTCTAAAAAGTTTCTCCAGCAAGAGAGGAAACTTAAACATGCGAACGCGCACGCCCTGAGTCGAGTGGGGAGAAGGGGAAAAAACAAGACAGTAGGGGGTGGAAGACGAGCAGGATGAAACTGAGCGCCAGGCAGAAGCTACAGTGAATACACGCGGGAGAAGTTGGAGGGTTTGAACCACTGAGGTGTAACAGTTCTTTCTTATTCAGGTTGGTGGCAGGGAGGTAATAAGTGAAGTGTTTGCCATAATAGTCCCGGGGGTATCATAGTATCATCCCGAATCTCTCTCTCTCTCTCTCTCTCTCTCTCTCTCTCTCTCTCTCTCTTTCTCTCTGTGTGTGTGTGTGAGAGAGAGAGGGGGGGGGGAAGAGAGGGAGAGTAAATCTTCTCCCAGAATGGGGAAATTAGTCCATCAATTTGAACCTGTGCTATCTATGTACAGTGTGTGATTATGGGTCATGTTGTTAGGAGAACCCAGAAAGAATTGGGATGAAAAGGGGATTTTAAACATGATTTATGGGCAGGCTCTGAGAATACTTTTCTGGGGCTTTTAACAGACCAGGGCTGTACACACATTGGAAAGCTACACAGGAGCAAATCTCCCCACTGTACCCCCACACCCTCTTCTGTTGTTGGTGGTGATGGTGTTGCAGCGGTTTTTTTGTCTGTTTGTCTGTCTGTTCAGTGGGAGGGAAGGCAGAAGAGCCTGGGTGGGTAGTTAAAACCAAAGAGGGGACACGGCCCCTTTAAGGTCACTGCATGCTCTGGTATGATGTTTAGAAGGACAGCTGGGCAATGGCCATCTGACTGACTTCCGCATGACATCTGGGAGCCCACTGGTGTGTGGCACGCGAATCGCTTGATGTCGCCATTTAAATGCAAATTTGTGGGGGGGATCACTGAAGCCTCACCCCGTAAATTCACACAAAAGGAACACTTCACGCACTCCAAGGAGGAGGAGGAGGATCATTAGACTTCGGGAGGTCTTGGCTGCCACATGCAAATCTCATTCAAATCCGCCGCACTTTCTGCATGACTAACTTTGCTAAGGTCAAGACTTTTCCGGGCGGGGAGGGCGGCCAGGAGGGGGCCCGGCCGGGCTACTCCGGCGGCGCTGCTACGGACTCCGCAGAGCCCTGGTGGAGTCTTGCCGGACAGAGTGGGGGTGTGGTGGGGGTGTCGGCAGAGGAAAATGGGGGCGATCGCTTCCTTCCCACCGCTCGTGTGGCCCCGGCCGCCGGCCTGACGTTGCGAAAGTGTTTGAAGCCTTGAAGAAAACGGCGCTTTGTCCTCGACCACACCAACACGCCTGCTTGCTCCCTGGTGCCGGGGATCCCCGTGAACTTCACCTTCGAGCGCTTCTGAGGCAAGGGACTGAGATTCAGCCTGGCCGTGGCCCATCACTCGTTCCCCACTCACTCGCCCATCCCATCCTACCCCGCTCCACCTCTCTGTTAGAAGAAAAGGTCCCGAGTCTCATTACCGCAACAATTATCTTCCCCCCCCCCGCCCAAGGGTTATGTGGGCGCTATTAAAAATAAGCCCCTTCCCAGGTAATAAGAAGCTGCCCCCCATCCCACCCCCGCGCCAGGAGGGGAGGATCACCCGGCCTTCTTCTCTCCACCCACGGGGGTCAAAGGCGAGACCTTTGCGCCTTGTCCTTCCCCAGGACTAAAAAGTTGGATTGGATAGAGAGGTCCTTAAAAGCGAGCCGGTAAACAAACAAAGTAACTAACGGGCAGACGTAAAAACAGACCAACACAGAGAGGAGTTCAAGGCACCTTTATAATGCAAACCCCGGGAGTCATATTTTTCTTCTGCTCATTTCGTCTAGAAAGAAAGAAAGAAAGAAAGAAAGAAAGAAAGAAAGAAAGAAAGAAGTTGGTGAATGATAAAGACCGTATTTTCCACGCTTTGGATGCAGGACCAGATGATCTAGAAAATGAGCTGAAATAGATTCAGCCTAAGAGTCTGATGTGAAGAGCAGCTGACTCCCCTATTTCTGGCCAGATGGCTTCTGAACACAGATTTGCATTCATTTTCGCTTAATATCTTCCAAAATAGCGGGGCAGCTGCATTTGTTGTCAAAAAGGTTTAAAACTCCCCTTTCTTTCTGGGGCAGGATCGTTACCTTATGTGATGGGGGCTTATGCAACTTTAACCCCTCTCCTCCTCCTCTCCCCCTCCCTCCTCCCTTTTTAGTCAACAGTATCAGATTTAAAAGGATTTGTTTTAAAACCTTCTAATTTGGTAATCAGATTTAAATCGCCCTGGCGCGTGTAATCTGAATTAAAGATACTGTAAATGGCTTGAAGCATGATGCTTTTGTTACCACCGTCAAGAAGGAACTTTAACCTCCTTTATTATGTTTTCCAGAATGACTTATGGTCAGACTCGTTGCTTCATGGTGGAAAAGTTGTTTTGTTTTTTTTTTTTTTAAAGAAAGGGAAAAGAATTAGACAAAGCTGTTTCGTACATGAGGAGTTGGAGATGCTTTGTCAGCTAATATATATATATATACACACATATAACAAGAGACAGGGAGATGAGGAGAAAAGGATCTTATTATTTTTCTTTCACCAACCTGTTTTGTAACTTTAGTTTTGCTCGCAGTAGAAGTATGGCATTTCCCAGTATATCCCACAGTAATACTGAAAGATGATTATGGACACAGGTTTCCCCCCACCCTTTAATTTATCATGAATACTTTCTATACACTTTGATTTAAGGTTATTAACATTCTATAGACAGTGGCATCTTTAATATGTGGCGATCGCTTCTAAAGACTAATCTCATTACCCTCAAATAGTCATAAAATATGATTTTATTATACTTACGTATTTAATTAGACGGCCAGCAATGTAATGGATTTTGAGTTCGGGTAGAGCAACAGCTTTGATAATTCACTTATCTTTAGCAATAGTCATTAACCCTCAACACCAGCAAAAATAGATTGCTTTCTAACACATCTTCCCGCACCCCCTCACCCTTGGAGGAGGGATCGGGGGTCTCCTGGTAACACAAATCGGACTTCGATTTTCACTGATTAATTAAAATATTAACATACATACCCTGCCAATTCACATAAAAGGAAGTCCTAACCTACCCAACGTGGGAAGCTGCTCATTCTATCCCTTTCTTGGGCTCATGCCTTGTCTTTTTGTAGATATACTTGTAATCGAGGAGTGATGGTTGGCCGAGAAAGGGGTTTTGTTCTGTTTTGTCCAGGCCACCCTTTGTCTACCTCCAGGGTCGTCTTCTTGCAAAAAGGAAATAAATGCCTTTCAAATATCGTCTATCTGTCTGTCTGTCTGCCCATCTCCCTCTCTCTCTCTCCCCCGCCCCTCCCCCGCATCCTTCTATCTAACAACAATTCATCTCCAGCTATCAGTCTGTACTGCCTGCTGCCAAGTAATTAGCGATTTCCTCCTTACTCTTCAGCACTCCCGAAGTTCTTACCCAGGAATCCTAGACGCGTTTCCTCAGAAGTCGGTCCCAATGAGGAACCTAAGAATTTAGTCCCGGCTAAGGAAGAAGAGAGGTTCGCAAAAGCCCTATAATCACCAGCACTGCTGAATCCGCATCCAACCCCCGCTTCCACGCACACACACCCACACACCTCTAAAGATTCCTCGAGATCAGAGTTTCGGAGAGGCGGCGGTGATCCGTCTTTCCTAACCTGTGTCACCGTGAAAGAGCCAAAAGCGAGGGACTGATTCTGTCCCTTGAAAAGAACCACGAGGCACAGGTTTAGGTTTTAAAGATCCCTATAAGGGCTTCTGACCACCACCACCACCACCACCATCCTCTCACCCACCCACCCACCCACTGCAAACTAATAAAATAATAGTATTTGTAACATGACATAAAATTAATATTACTTTAAAAAAGAGCAAGTGAGGGAAATAAGAGGTTATTCTGTGCGTTTTTTTTTTGGGGGGGGAAGGGGTGGCTATTGTTCCTGAGAGCTCACTTTCCCCAAGAATATGGCTTGAAAGTTTGTGGTTCATCAATCCCTCTCTCCTGCCTTTACTGCTAAGAGATGCCCTTTACCCTAAAGGTAAAGGTATTTCATTGCAACTTGGCTAAAATTCGCAAACCACCCTCGCTGCAGCGCGGAGACCACCTGTAATCTTTTTTTCCCCCAAGTTTTCAGCCGTAACATTAAACCAGATCCCTCATTTTAAGAATGTGCGTGTGTTGAAGGCAACCAAGTAGACACGCCTGACCAGTGCACTTTTTCAGCACACACACACACACACACACACACACACACACACACACACACACAC
>JAHTLZ010003518.1:4617080-4622080 GCA_023846285.1 Phrynocephalus versicolor | reverse complement strand
AATGCTTTTTCCTTTCTGGACAAACAACAACAAAAATAAACAAAGACTCTAAAGATTTTGAGATTAAAATTACATGGCTGTGAACACAGCTCGTCTTATGTCATAGAAGGAAAACAAAACATAAACGATCAATAAGTCAATGGTACTTTACATGATTAACCGGCTGGTCTTGAAGCAGAAAGTAGCAGCAGCAGCAACAAAAACACACACACAAACAAAAAACCCACCCACCCAAAATCAATATTTGCTTGAACACAACATCACTTTTAAGAGACTTCCCCTCTCCGTTTCACAAATTAATTTTAATTATTGAAATTGCCTAGTTCCATCATGCCAGGCGTATAAGATTCTATACCAAAATACAGTAATCTTGAAGTTGAGTAGCTAATATTGACAATATGTATAATATTGATGAATCCAAGCAGTCACATTTATTTACAGTGCATCTGTCTTTGTCCCTCTCTTTGGTTTAACTCTTTGGTTTAACTTCATGATAATCTAGGCTGATAGAACCTGCAGTCATTTTTATTTCAATACCCTCACGTTGTTTTAGTTGGGCTTCTGTTGCTTCATGCTATGTTTTGTTGGGTGTTTTTGTCTATACATTGTGTCATCTTGTTACCTCACTACCTCATTTATCTGATAGCAGACGGTTTCTCTTTTGTTTCTCTTCCCCTTTGGCAGGAGTTAGAACGGAACAGGATTTGTACGTTCGGTTAATAGATTCAATGACCAAACAGGTGAGAAAGTTTATGCTTTTTTCTAAGAGTTTTGTGAGTTGCTGAGTTCGTGTTCTACTCCCACTTTGAGGAAATGGACTTCTTCTTGGTTCTGATGTACTGCTCATCCTATCTGACATATTAAACTGAAATTCCATACTACTGATCAATATTTAGAAAGTGAAATCGTTTTATTATTGTTGTTGTTACTACCTTGAACTTTCTAGCAATATGCTGGCCTCTGGAGTGATATTTCCAGCTGCCCGGTATTAGGAAAAAGTAGTGACAGGGGAGGAAAATGCCCTAGTATTAGACCAAAATTATTTTTAAAGAACCTTGAGGATTAATTTTGTAACAGGAAGACAAGAAGAAAGGTGTTTTTGATAGGCTGGAAGAGAAGGCGGCTTGCTTTTTTCATATTCTTTTATTTTTCCCTTTTAAAATTGGACGATTTGGTCTGGGGAGAGGTTTATTTGGGATGTAAAAGTTAAATGTGTTGAGGTGAAAAGTCATCTTGTTCTCCACTAGTCCGGATTCACCTCAGAGTTCCCCATCTCCATAATTCAAGCTCTGTGCTCCAGGGGTCACCCAAACCCGTCCATTTTCCCTGAGATCAGCTTCTGTTTCTTTCTCAAACCCCTGTCATCCCTTGTAAATAACATAATTACAAGCAGGTCCTTATTAAATTATTTAACCTGTCTTGGTCAACTTTCTGGAGGATAACTACAGCTTTAGCAGGATTCCTCCAAGAAAATTAAAAGGAAGGAATGAAGGAAAAAGAACAGCCCTCAAAGCTTCCTAGTAGATTTTGGATGGGTAAAATTGTTAATATTATTTTATTGATAGATTGATTTGATAGCTTTGGGGTTGCTTCAGCTTATCTGAAAACAAGCTTTCATTCGTGTAGGCTAAGGAAACCTGTGCCCTTCAGAAAAGACAGAATTCTAGTCATCACATTTTTACTTTCTCCATTAGACAGCAGGAAGGTTTTGCCCCCTCTGCCACCACTTATCTCAAAAACAAAGGACAGTCTTTCCAAACCGCTGCCCTGGGATACATTTCTGTAACTCGTTTGAGCTTTCAAGTGTTCTTCCTAGCTATTCCCTTAAAACCAGAAAGTTTGGGGACGATCTTGATAAAAATAGAGTTAGATTTAAATGCCTTCAGCAGTAAATAAGTGCTCTTTCGGAGAAAACCCGGTCTGACAGGTAAACACCAGCTTTCTGACAAAGACTGGGGCCGTGTGTTCTCCAATAATTATTTCAATAGGTTACAGAGAAGCACCCTTTTAAATTCTGGAGCGTTCTCCAGTTGACAATGTCTTTTTATTTCCTTTGTACATAGCAGCTAAATGTTTTCGGAAATCGCCCTAGGCTAATTAAGAGGGGACTATAGGCAGCCCTGTAAGTTTCGCTGCTCTCGAATAAAGGAAGGAGAGGAAGCGAGAGAAAGGAAAGAGGGTAACATTTTCAAGCACGCTTTTATTGGTAATTGAAGCTACGGACCTTTGCAGTAGCCCCAGTGCTGAAAATACAAGCTTTTAATCTCTCCTCGCTGACGGGGAGGAAAGGGGGCGGGCGGGGGACGAATGGCCCAGTAACTGATCAAAGAGTCAATGGCGCTGAACCGACAGTTTATGGATTTCTATTGGTGCTACAAAATAAAAAATAAATCACATCTAAATACGCGGATTCATCAGAGGCGACGTAACAATTGCCAGAAGTTATACGGCCGTGCTGCAACAACAAACATTTTTGCAGCCCCCGACTGCTTGTTCTGTCGGCGGGGTCATAGATTACTTCTGGCTCTTCCAGTCGGTACACGCGTTGGAGGCTTGCTGCTGGGAGAAAAGACGAGGCTGTGTCCCCGCTTTCGAGGCAAACCTTGCCTTGGGAAGAAGGCTGCCGCCCGCCTTGGCCTCGTCGCCAAGCCGAAAAGTGGCTCCCAAAGTGGGTAGAGGCCAGGCCGTAGGTAGGCGGGGAGGGCAGGGGAGAGAAGGAGTCGACACATTGTTTGCCTCCCACTTGTGGCCGCCGAGCCCGGACCGCTGAGGAGGAGATTTCTTCTCCACCCCCTCCTCCTTCCCCTTCCCCTTTCTCTCTTTCTCCCCACTCCGCACCAGCCCGGCAGCAGCCCGCTCGCAAAGGCGGCTTGCAGGCCCTGGGAATGGCAGCGAGTGACCTCATGGCGCACAGACGGCGGCGGAGGCCCAGGAGCGAGGCGGGGGGAGGGGGAGGAAAGGGAGGGAAAGCGCGCCCCTCTTCGTCTGGGCACGGCAGGCGAGGCCCGGCTCGGCTCGTCGTCGCCTTCGTCGGCAGCATCGGCCTTTTCTTTTTTTGGAGGGGGAGGAGGGGAAGAGAGGCGACGGGAAGCGCTGGGTGTGTGGCGTGCCCCTCGCTCAGTCGCCGTGCAGGGAGACCGACGCGCGGGAAAACTCTCCAGGGGAGCCTGCGCGGGGAAAAAGCAGCCGCGCGCACGGACAGCTCTCTCTCTCTCTCTCTCTTTCACTACTCTCTCCCTCTCCAGGGGAGGATGGGCTGGGGGAGGGCGGGGGCGGCTGGGGAGCGGAAAAGCCTTTCCAGGAGCTGCCGAGTGCAGCCAGACTGCTGCTCCTGCTGCTCGCAGTCCGGTCAGGCACGACGGTTCCCCTAAGTCTGGAGAGCGGAGGGGGAGAAAGAGAGAGAGAGAGAGGGAGGGAGGGAGCTCACCTATAGCTTCACACCATCTGTTAGAGCCTCTGCTCAAAACCCACTCAACCGTGTGCCCAGACACACTTGCCTTTTTTACCCAAGAAAAATCATTGTTAGCAGTTTCAAAATAAACACCAGATTGCCCATTAGCACTTTCTTCCCCAAATATCAGGCCGATAATAACCATATTGCGGTGCACGCTTCTGGGATTCCTCAAGGCAGTTAGACACTTCTTGTTTTGATCAGGCAAGGTGGCGGGCTGGGCTGGGAGTGGAGTGGAGTGGGGTGCTGGGGGGGGGGGGAGCCGGAGAAAAATCGCCGCTTTCCTAACTATTTCAAAATGCTCGGGCCAACCTCTGCATGGATGCTATTTGAGAAGGAATTCCTCGTAAAATATAGGAGCAAGGGCCACAGCGGCAGCTGAGGTGGTGGGGAGGAGGAAAAGAGACCTTATTTCGCCTATAAAAGACTCTCCCCGTTCCATCTGGTCCCTTCGAGTTCGCTGCTTTTACATGCGGACCAAAGGCTTTGCTTTTGACATTGCCACAGAAAAAGTGGTTAAATTGTCCCCGTCTTTAGAGTGCTCCGTCTAAATTCACTTCCCGCCCATGTCATTTAACATGACGGAATGCGTCTAGTGCTTTTGAGGGGAAAGATCAGGCAGGGATCCATGATCCCTGCATGAGCAATAGTCATAAAGCTCTTCTAATGAGCGAGTAACAAGCTCCAAACTTAACAAAAATACAATAAAATAAAATTGGCAGGCTGTGTTCTTTAACCGGTGAGAGCATTCCTGAGAGCAAAGACGGGCGAGTTAATAATCTTGTAACTGAAACTTTTGGAAACCCATGCTGTCCAAAGGCACTTTTTTTCTTGGGTCTCAAAGGTTAAGGCAAAACTTGATGCTTTTAGGTAAGGAATAATGTTTCTTTTGGTGCTGCTTTTGAATCCAAACCCCAGGGGGTGTATAAAGTATAGCGCTAATGCTTCTAATTGGAATAACATGTTACCACCAAATTGTTTTTTATATATTACATTTTTTTCATTTGCAGCATTTTCTGACAGCCTTTAAAAAGGTAATCTGGGAGGAGGGAAAGCCCCACCACTACCTCAGCTTTTTGGCCGTGCCAAACAGTGTATGTAAGAGGAAAGTTGATCGCCTCTAGTTGGTTGCCCACAGGGAAAAGCATGCCTTGGAAAAGGCTCTGCCTTTGCAAAACCTAAATCGTAGGGGACCAGTGGTTTTCCATGGGAGATTTTCCTCAATATGGGTTGCCCTTATGGTGTGGCAAGGAGAGGCTGATATTTAGAAGAAATTGGCAATTTAAATCTTAATTGGGATGCAGCCCGCCCCCTTCAATGTATTTATTTACTTAAAAGAAAACATGGACTAGTGCTGCAGGCCTGCCTCACGCAGACTTGGAGCGAGATTCTCAGAGGAACGTTTCTCTTATTTCCTCATTTGCCCGTTTAACTCTCCACTTGTTAAGAATTGGATTTGTGGAGGAGATCCGGGTGAGCGGAGGAAGGCGTAGAAGTATTTGGAATATTCTGCCAACTTTATACACACTATAGGAGGTCAGACATTGTT
>JAHTLZ010003518.1:4599580-4612080 GCA_023846285.1 Phrynocephalus versicolor | reverse complement strand
GCTTCCACATTTGAAGATATGGCAATTTTATAGGAATTTTAATCACCTTCCACATTAAGAATTTTAAGGTAAGGCTGTTTTTGCATAATGTAGGAGGAATGTATATTTGGTCTTCCTAAAAGAGTTGTCACTTATAATGACAGAATTCTATTAGCAGTTTGTTACATATTCTGTTGCTCTGGAAAGTGAAGTTATGATACTCTCATTATGACGAGGTGCATTTAGAAACTGTTGCATTTAATGCTTACACAGAAATTATCTTAGCAAAGTTGTGAAGGGAAAATATACTTGGAAAATGAATCATAAGATTTGGACTGTCTTCTTGAAGGATCAAATTGCATTTCAGGTGGCTAATAATAATTTGTTTTGGATAGTTGTGTGTGTTCTCTTTCATCACACAAATGTGATGATAATAGAGCCAGATTTCTGGGTTGCTTATCATTTTCAGCATCACAGAATAATGATGTTAAATTCGTGGGCCAGACCTGTTAAATTTGTGGATCAGTTTACAGCTTCTCTCATGAAGTGTTATCACTTGGCTTAAAAAATTACATACAATATGCTTTTCTCATTTTTTCTGCCACATTAGATTTTGAATAGGAATTTATGTCTTGGTTTTTTTCTTTCCCACTAATAATTTAAGCCTGCATTTGCTGCATACATCTATTCGGGTGAAAAAAATATTTTTGATAATTTTGTACTGAATGTATGCAAATTGAATATATGTAGATATTTTACTTCCTTTGTGAAGCTTCAAGTACAATGAATGTGCACACTAGTATGTCAAACTAGTTTACGTTTTTTATAAGCTTAAAAATTCTACACTGTAAAGATTATTTCAATGCATCCTTTTCTCCTATAGTAGTGTTTAATGTATTTTAGCTTGATTTTCACACTGCAAACATTTCTTAAGTTGTAGCTGCAATAACACACTTTAGACCCACTTTTCTCAGTGTTTTTTTTTAAATTATGTAATCCATGTAACAGATACTGCATATTTTGAGAACTCATAAAATAGTTGTAGCCAAAGTGATGCCTTCAGAAAGTGTCCATGGGAAATTAGGCTGACACAAAGAAAGTCAAATAAAAGGAAAGAAAAAGGCTATATTCTTATGTAGGACTGCTGAAAAGGATGGGAGTATCATTTTCATAGTGGAATTATGTTTTCTGGGAAAGCACAAAAGCAGATGTTCCTCATTAGGAACACCCATTGTCTACATATCACAGCTATGAAGAGATAAATCTATCCTATTTCACCCATACATTCCAATGGCTGTAAATGATTACAGGATGCCGCTATAACTGCTAAACCAAAACCACACTGTGTGCTAAAATAATTCTTTTCTGCCATCACAATATTTTATCGGAAGATAGAGAAATTCCTGGTAAGACACATCCTCTTGACTTTTCCCTTCTTTGTTTGGCTTAAGTCTGTATGAAAGCTCACTGTCCAACTGTTGAACACTGAATAGCCTGATTGTGAAAGAACATAGGAAGACGGAGTTACATTACTATCACAACATTAAGAAGCAACTTGCTAGTAAAACAACAGCAGATCTGCCTGTGCACACTGAATGAGCTTGCAAAGTATTGCTGAGAGCATGCTTGGCATCATTTTTCCAGATGGTACTATCACAGTCATACTGCTAGTTGGCATCTCTGTGGGTAGTAAATACACTCCCTCCCCCAAATAAATCTGGCATTATTCTATAGAGTTTAGAAGACTTATAATTCCAAGTGTGTTCTACTTTTCTGTATAAAAGCCAGACATCTGTTTATCCCATTTTTGTTCATACAAAGTTTGGAACAGATTTAGGGTTTTTTTGTTGTTGTTGAGGGGTGTGTGTGATATTTTGTCATATTTAACAGCTGTTGCAAACTTTCAGCCCTGTGGACTCTTAAAATACTTTTCAGCTGACCTCAGATTTTATACATAATTGACACTGTTTGTAAAGAAAAATACCCCTCAGTAGTTAACCTTTCATTGTCTCTATGTAACTTCTTATTGTCTTCAAGTTGTGTTTAGTATCCGAAAACGCTTGGTGGCTTCTGCATCTTTCAGAAGCAGAATTATCAAGCTTTGTTCATGCCCTAGGTTTCAAAAAAAAAAAAAAGGCTTTATTTCACTTGTAGCTGAAGTTTCTTCCTCCAGAGTAATTGTAGAATGTTAGTCAAAGACTGATTGGAGGTGTGGTTTTTTTTAGTCAACAGTGTTTCCTTTCACTTCCTGTCACAAAGGTCAAAGAAAGCTGACCTTAGCTGGCAGTCCTAGTCACTGAATTATTCATGTGATTGACTTTTTGTCAGTGCACACAGTTGTGCTCTGGGACATTTTATTCATTTACCTCATTTAAAGAGCCTTTCTGCACCTGTTCAAGTATTAATATCATGTAATTTGGGCCTAATGCCGATTTTGCTGAACACTCATTATATTTTTTATTAGCTATATTTCGAAACGATTATGTATGATTATTACCAAGCCTTACAAACAGCAATGGGTAATTCCCTAGACCTTTACATCTTCTTGTCAGGTTGTTTTCAGAAGCAAGAAGGATAAACATTTGACCAGTCCCAATGTTTTTATTCCTACTCCATATCCAACCAGAGAACTTAAAGCTTTTCCCTTATGGCTTTGTGAAAGCATGATTAAATCCAACTCTGCAGAAGCTGTACAAATGCCAGCATTTATAAGGTCAACGCTTTTGTTAAAAATGCTATGTAAATGAGGATCTGCAAAAAGGGACATTAAATAAAATTAAATTCATTGTCTTCTTTAATGTCATTTACATTTTGGCTAAGCCCTGGCCTGTCAAGGAGGATTTTAAAAATAATTTTAATTATACATCATTTAGGGATCCAAGGTTGTCTATTCAGTAGCATTTGGATAACCTGCAAAACGGTGACTGTTTATTAACTTCATAAATGACAAGTTGTCATTTAATCTGCATAATGCAGTGAAAACAGTACAGTTTATTGTAAAATGTTCATTCTTAGTTTCCTTCAAGGAGTACATGTAATTACTGCAGAAAAGGTCCATGTATTCTTTTTTATTTCACTGTGATTTTAAGGCATCATGTAGCCCAAATGCTTTTCCTAAAGTTGCAACATTTCTTGGTGATCACCATTTAATTTTGTCATAGACGATGAAAAGTGCTTGCAAGGATGCTTTGATTTCAAGGAAGTTAAACTTTGATTAATATATATGGCTACAGGAGGCGTCTGGATGCAGAGGGTGTTATTTTTTACGTTTAAGCACACATGTAGAGAATTTTTTGGACAGTTTGTAGGGAAATTGATTATCTTAGTGGTCTTGATATATACTATGTATATTTGGAGAAAGGAAACGAGTGGTGAAACTACTATTTGTATAGTTAGAGTTGCATGAAATATTTGTGCATGGTATGAATTGTGAAATAGGAAAAATGAACTGAATTTGAAAATCTATATTACAGTACCTGACAACAATGAATCCATAGTTCCAACCTATTACATTGCATTTTTTCATTTGCCTATTTCAGCTCTCCATAATGTAAGAGCTGAAATGATTCTGCTGTAGCCAGCCATATTGAATAGCCCACTTGCATCTAAAGCTTCTTCAGTCTATCAGTTTTTGGTTTGAGTGCTATTTATTGCCAGAGTCCATCAGAGAAGTCTAGAGGTAAGACAGGAGGAGAAAAGCAGGGAAATAATAGGGTTCGAATAAATGAAAATGGGAGAACGGAAAGATAGGGGTCAGTAGTATGCCAGAAGCAGAAGTAGAAGAAGAAGAAGAAGGGACAGAAGAATGGGGCTTCAGAGAGATCTGTGGTAGCATAGAGAGCAGATTAAGCCATATCAAAAGTAGAGCAGACCAATAAGGGTAGCAACAAGACCTGTGGGAAGAGGCAACTCAGAAATGGAAGTGCAGAATGATCTGTGGAAAGGCAAGTAGGAGGCAAATGGAAGTCCTTAACGGAAGAGGTTTCAAAACCAAAAATGGTCGTAACCAATGTTGATGTAGAAAATGGTATAGGGCCCAGATAACAATATTGAACAGAGAAGAACATTTGCAAATGTTGAAACAAGTGGTAGAAAACAAAAAAGGATTGAAATGTGTATTAATTAGTCAGGGAAATAAAGAGAGAGAGCAGAAGCATTATGGAAGACAGTGAGAAAAGAGCGAGATTGAGAATATGAGAGAAGGAATGAGAAGAATTAACAGGGAGAATGTTTAGAGAGTTATGGGGGTTGTGTAGAAAGTAAGTTGTGGAATGCAAAGAGAAGATCAGGAGTCAGTAATGGATGTAAGAGAAAACATTGAGTTAAAATTGCAGTTGCTTCTCTGAGATTGATTCTGAAATGTGGCCTCTAGAGTTAGCAAAAATATTAAAGTAACCCCCCCCATTGAATTGAATTGAGTGCTCTTGGTCTGCATCAGTATATTAACATTATAGTTAAAAATTAGTCATAATGCATCATAGTAACTTTTTCTGAAAACAACTTAATTGAGACTGCAACTTTATACCCTCTAACTTGGGAACATCTTGTCGAAATACATGGGATTTGGGGATAAATACACATAAAATTCTGAAGTAGTTGGCAAAAATGTTAAGATGCAAATTGGAAGATGCACCCGTGAACATTTCTGAACTTGTACTTCAATAAAATCATAATGTGTTATACATTTTTTTCAACTTCCCAATGCTACTCTGCTTCCTTTTTCAATGATGGTGAATTTGTATTGCCTTCAGTACAAGTACAGCAGTATGCAAAGGAATAATAAAGCGGTGTGTTTGTGTGAGAAAGGAAAAGTGGGGGAAGGGATTGAAAGCAAAGCTGTCAAAAACTATTCTACAAGAAGTATCCTGATACAAACCATCTGCTGCTTCTGTTAGAGCCTTATCAGGTGAAAGGCAAAGATACTGCCAGAGCCTGTAATTTTGTTAGGCTGCCTTTGATGAATTGGATTAGCTTATGGAAAAATCCTTCAAGAATAGAATTTTGTTGTACATTCATACAGGAAGTAAATATAACCTGTCAGTAGATAATTAAAATAATAATAATTAACCAATTGTAGGATAAGCTGTTTCAATGAAACATTTTTGACAGCAATGTTACAGAAATTTTATTACAATTAGCAATAATTAGTATGTTTATTAATTTCACTACATAAAGTTAGAAGATTTAGGAAGAAAGATAGCTTTTGCTTATGAACAACATAGATGCAACAATGTTCAGTTATTTTTGTGGAGGCGGAGAATAATTTATTAGACAGGAGAACCCAAGGGGTTAAACATGGAACTCGGAGACATATTTGGAGGAGATGGAAATTCCAAGCTCTAACGATGGAAATTGTCACTGCAGATGCCAGGAAGTGATTGACAAGCAGGGCTACAGGAAGTGAAAACTCAGGGAGCTTAACCTGCACTTGGCAAAGCTTCCAGAGCTTACACACTAAGAAAATGAAAACCATTCACCTCGGTCAGACTGCCAGAATACAAGATCTTCTTGTTTATTTATCTTAATAGCAAATCTTACAAAAATATTTGTGGTCAAAGCTATCAAACACAGAGAGAGACAGACAGACAGACAGAGCACTTATTAATGTTTTGAAAACAAGGATGTGTCCAGTTAACGAGTCATTGATGTGCCTAAGAGATTTGTGAATTTCATGCACACATCATAGGATAGCTATTTAGCTTTTTTATTAATTCGTTTATTTGATTAAATGTATAAAGTATTATCAATTATCATAATCAGAACATTATGCTTATGAATAAGCACCTATTCACCTTTTAAAAAGTAAAGGAAGAGCCTTGAATTATGAACATCATGTATTGAATTGGGGTTTTATGTAGTCTGCAGATTTTACCAAGTAAGACCTAGTGCTCTTCATCTCTGCCTCTTTTTGTCTGTTTGTACAAAGACAACTGTTGTTGTGAGGATGCCACTTATTTTATATGCTGCTGCTTACACACACACACACACACACACACACACACACACACACACACACATAGACACATATTTAAAAGAAACATGGTGTTTGACTGTAAACCTTTCACACCCACCAAAGTGAGCAGAGCCAACCATATTCTTGTAGTGCTCAAAGTATATAATATCAACTGCATCTTCTTGACAGCAATAGTAAGGATAGTGTTCTATTCTCCCCTTAGTTAGGAAATGAGTTTAACATGTGTGGAAAGGAAGAGACTTACATTTGTGTTTTTGTAAGACATGTAGCACTGGCCTGGGTACCGGAAGACGTTGGCTCCAGCTT
Organism: Phrynocephalus versicolor; assembly: GCA_023846285.1. NCBI lineage: Eukaryota > Metazoa > Chordata > Lepidosauria > Squamata > Agamidae > Phrynocephalus > Phrynocephalus versicolor. The sequence continues at coordinate 4,605,821 of JAHTLZ010003518.1, read as the reverse complement.
GTCTATAGTGAAAGACGAAACACGGTTACACATCTGGTGAGAAAGAACAGTTCTTTTGCCGAGACAGCTCTCTCTCTCTCTCTCTCTCTCACCTCTGCTGCAGCTTGAAAGAAACTATTTTGATAGAAACAAAACCATGGGGGTTGGGAAAGCCTATTAGCAGTACTGAGTCCACTAGAAAACCCCTGGACTTAACGATAAAGGACTTCAGAGCACTGTTGGAGATAGGATGGGTTTGAGTTCAGAAACCTGATACTGTACTATTGTTTGGAAATGCTTGACCAGACAATACTATCACTTTATGAAGTTTCTACAGAACATTAAAAGATGTTGAGGATGTAGTCATGTATCCACTTATTTAGCAATAAGTCTCACTGCCCTTTGGGTCATTATTCTTGGTAGGCATATACGGCATTGCATTCTTATGCAATCCAAGCAGTTATTCTCCAGGTGGATGGTGTTATTGGCAAAAACATTTACTTTTATTGTTAGAATCATGTAAATATGGTATGTGTGAACTAGAGATGGGCACGACTCAGAAAAAAATTTTCGTTTTCGTTTTCATTTTCGGCTAGGGTCTGTTTCGTTTCGTTTCCGTTTTCGTGAGCTAATTTCAAAATTTTTCGTTTTCGTTTCGTTACGTAACGAAAATGAAAAAATGAAAACGAAAACGAAAAATTTTCGTTTCTTCCCATTTAGCTCCATTATGTGTTTTTCCAGTAACGAAAAACGAAAATTGGCTCGAAATTAGTCGTTTCGTTTCCGTTTTCGGTCCATTTTTGAACCGTTTTTCGTTTTCATTTCGTTACGTAACGAAAATGAAAAAACAAAAACGAAAACGAAAATTGCGCTAAGTCGTGCCCATCTCTAGTGTGAACTATAGCAGGTAGTTTTAATTACTCATACAAAAGAAGAATAAAGGGACCAATGTGGTACATTAACTGTATTTTTGTTTTTTAGTCCTATCAGTCTAGTTTAGTTAAAAGGTTGATGTATAAGAATATTTTTTTCATCTTAAAAATACTTTAGCAACAAACTATCTGAAACACTATTGACCATATTACATAATAGATGACAAAAATGTTAAAATGCAGTACATGGGCATATTGCCTTTTATTTTAAATTGTCGCCAAAAATGAATCAGTCTTGATAATATAAGTGTATTATCAGGAATTACTCATTTCCAATCCAAATTTGATTACAATTTTATCTAGAAATTTGCACCAACTTTTTCAGAATTTTAAAATTACGACAAGTTGCATGTTATCTTCATTGAGCCCATACATTTTGTTACTTCAGTGTCATATGCAAACTTGTGTATATCCATTGGATGGGAAGATGTGATATAACTATATTCAATAAATTAGCTGTGTTTTTTTAATTATGACATTAAGTGTGTTAGTGTAGCACATTCTCTGTCTTCCCTTCCCTGATCATGGAATTGTGGCAACTTCAGCATTTACTTAATTTTTGATGCAGACAGATGGATAAATTGTGGCTAAGAAATAGTTACATACACCATATCTCCATGCAGGTGTTTTTTTTTGTTCACTTAGACATTTTCCTCCTGCAAATTATGTAAACGTGTATCTTGTGGAAACAAATCTCATGTTGGTTTACATATGTGGCCCAAACCTTCACTATTTTTAAAAAGCCAAAAATTATTTTAATCCTTACAGAATAATGGGCTGAGATTAAATCTAGATACAGATGAATCCTTTGACAAGTGAATCCTTGGAATTGCATGTTAAGCAGCTTCTGAAATACATGGGGATGCAGTGACAAAGAATTTAGAATGGGAACATGCGTATTGATATGGAAGAATGTGCATTTTTCTAACAACTTTTTAAATCTTGACACTGGTCTACATTTTCATTACTGTGAGTTGGAAGGCAAATAAGTCCTAAACAATATTCCCCGCCTTTTTAATTTTTGGAATTGTTAGTTTGTATTTAAAATATTTAAAATAGTAATTCATAATAAACTGTCAAATCATATGCCAGTATCCAGTTTCCTGAATATGGAACAGAAAGGTAATCTCTTAAATGTCTGTGTTGCTCTGGCAGGCTCCCCATCATGTGCCTATTCACGCATTGGTTGTAAGATGAGTCATGTAATTGGTTGTGCAACAGTAAGCATGTGGCGGCGGGGGGGGGATAATTATGTGATTGCTCTTCTACAAACAATAGGATACTGGCTGTAATATTATATACCAGCCTAAGTATTTGCAAAAGGTGTAAAATATGAGAATTAAAATATAATAACAGTTGTGAAATTGTTTTTCCCCCCTTTTGGAGAATTTACAATGCAGGTGAAGTTTGAATGCTGCTCCATTTGAAATCTTTATTATTTCTGACTGTGATTTAACTACACTGCTAAGGTTTCATTTGTGTACCTTTGTGTATGGGAGCAAGTCCTAACTCAGCTATACTGAACTCGATGGTACCTTCTTCAATCAGACGTGTTTAGGATTGCTTTGTTGACGCTCTCAGTAATTTGGAAGCAGTTTGCCAATGATGTACTAAGATGTCTGAGCAGTGAAATTCATTTCCTCTTTTATCTTAATTTGTGGTCTTGTAATGTTATGTGGTGCTTCATCCTTTCTACTGCCTGTATTGTCAGAACTTCATTTCATAGTATCATTCTATGTGGGAAAGAAAGAAAAGACTTGTGGTGGGAGTAAGCCCAGCTCAGCGTTCTTTGTAGCATTCTTTTTTTTTTTTTAATGATGGCTCAATCAGGTATGTGGTTCCTCACATGCTATATGAAGTGGTACAGGTCAGTAAGGGCTACACTACATGATTCTTCTGATTGGGTCATACTCTAAGGATATGCCCACACTGGCATTCTTTTACAGATTTTGTGCATCGGCTTCCTGCAGCGTGCAATCACCCTGCAGGATATGCACTACACTCCAGCTGCAAGGTTGAGGACCCATATTTCAGAGAGGCATTGAGGCTGGAGACAGACAATAATTTTCAAGAGAGTTGAAAGTGATATGATAGAGGTATTGTTTCTTGTGTTCCACATACAAACAGATTTCCTTCCCAACTCCACCAGTCACTTCTGGTTAAACGGGCGTTACAGGTTTTTGAACAGGTGATCACTTTCTTTTCCAAATAATTGAAGGTGGTATGAGAAGTATACCATGGTCTATAATATTATTCTGCAGTCATCTTCACCACTCTGAAAAAAAACAAACCACCTGCAATCTGTCTCTTATCTCAAACACAGTACTGTAGTCTGCAAATGTTCTGGAACACTGTTGATTGCCCCGTTCCACGCATTTTTTGTTCAGGGCCTGTCCACACTGATCACTGGCATATAGATATTTATACAAATTGCTGATGGCGTGGTTTTTTTTTAAAGGGACTTACCTGAAAATGTTTCTGTTTAAAATCATCCATCCTTTCCCTTTAAGAGCTGTCAAGCACCTTTCTGGTCCAGCAGTAGAGCATGCACTCTTTTTGGCATGATTGTTGTTGATCCTGGAGATAGCAGCTTCCAATGGCTATTATGGCTGCAGATTCCACAGGAGGAGAGATAAAGTGGGGGGGGGGAGAATGAGGGAATTGGACTAAGGAGTGAGGAAAGGGGGAAGGAAGGAAATAAAAGCACTGACACACACAGAGGGGAACAGTGTAAAAATAATAATTTCACCACTCCTGACCCTCTACAGTGAAGCACTTAATTGACAGCCGAACAGGAGTTGTTAGCTGTTTGGGGGGAGAGGAGGCTTACTGTAGCCCAATCTACCCTCTACCCCAAATGACCAGTCTGGACAGGCCCTCAGTTGCAAAGTGCCTCATAACCGTTCCTTCCTAATCCATCCACATCATGGTGAGATGAAGGAAGGTAATGACATGGCCTAAGATGATTGGTTTCCCATGTCTGTCTGTCTGTCTGTCTGTCTGTCTGTCTGTCTGTCGAGAAAAGATTTACAATGTATTTTGGAGTTCAGGATAAATTCATAGAATATGATATACTTGATTATCTGGATTGTGCATTTAAATAATTATGCAGAGACATGAGAGAGGGCCTTCTTTGCTATGGCACCCTTTGCTATGGTTTTGGAATATTGTACCCAAGGAAATTTGATTGCCAATAATGTTGGTTTAATTTTGGAACTAATTTTCAAAAACAAGGTTTTCTCCAAAGCTTTAGGATCCAGATATCGTGGCTTATCTGGGTTACAGAATGCTGTTTCAGTGTACACTTTTATTTTGTAGAATTATTTTAGTGTTGGCACCCTACTATGAGATGTTTGAATATGTGATGCAATATAAATGAATGCATAAATAATTAATTAATACACATGTGGTATTGTAGTTGTGTCCTTATGGTTTATCTTGAAAGGAGCTTGACTGTATAGCAGGCATCATCTACTGTGAGGATTTTTGTTTGCATTTGTTTTAAACTAACCTGTCCCTTTCTACATAAATTTTAGCTGCAATCCATGGCATTGTCTAAACTTGTGTTTAAGGATTTGAGGATGTTCAGTAAAGCTTAAGTATTGCCAGTCTCCCTCCTTTCCCCTTTGAACTGCAGAACTCTATGAAATATAATAAACAGGTTTTGCCTCATTTTCAAAAGTGATTTTATATGGGGTGCAAGAATGAAATCCCCCCCCCCCCCCGTGTGTGAAAATGGTTATATGGTTCTCGGTTATTGGAATCCTAGCTTTTGGTTTAGAATCTGTATAGTAGAAGCCTGTACATTTATGTCTAAACAGTTGCCTTTATTCTTGTAAGTTATCCTTTAGTTTTGGGTAGTGATTTGGTTTGACTGTTTTATAGTATAAAACAAAATGATTAAACAATTAGTGAAAAAAATAGGATGAACTATAGCTGCAATGAAAGATAATTCTAAGTACTGTAGTTGTTTTCTGTTTGGCTTTAATAAATTAAACTCCAAATTTTCCTAATTACCAAACAAAATCTGGGGCCAGCTTTATCCATTCGTGACAGTAAAACACAACATAAAACCTGCTGAGAATTATATGTGGTATTTAATATGAGACAGAGTAATGCAAGGGTTTTTATGGTTAAGTATGAATTCACACCCACAGCATTTGTTTCACATTAAAAAAGGTTTGTAAATCAGATCAGTATGCTTTGGCGCTGTGGTCTCTTTATGAACTATCCCATGTAATTTCTTTTTTGATATTTGGTATTGGACATGTTGCCAAAGTGAGCACCCTCTATCAATTTCCATTTTCTGAATGAAGCAATTTGTCCTTTGACATAAGAAATATTGGGTTAGGAAACAAGTGGAGGATTGAATTGGACATGGTGCTAGTTTCAACAATTTGAGGTCACTGGGCACTGATCTGGATAGTGGACAGAAGTCATCTTTTACCTCTGAGATACACTATGTGCATTGGTCCTTGGCTAGAAGAAAGCTCAAGGGAAAGGTAGCATGTATTTGGAGAAATGCTTTTACAGGGAAGAATACCAAGCAATAAGCATCATTTATTAAATGTGACAAGACATTTCTAAGTATAGCACCTCTTTCCCAAAAGATCATTCCTTTGAACAAATAAATGAGTTATGCAAGTTTATAAACTCCTGAGCTCATCCTAAAGTTTTCAGGCAGCTCATAGATTTATTTCTATAGTATACAGTTTTTCTTTTTAATACCAGCCCCCAAATTAAGGCATATTTGAGTCCTCTTTTTTTTTTTTTTAGAAGTCCCTTTCCACTTTGTTTGTTATGGGCATATGGTTTAGTAGAGTGCTTCAAATCAGGAAATTTAAAAAAAGAAATAATAAATAATAAATAATACCGGTAACTAAATGCAAAGGGAAAATATCATGTGCCCATTCCATTTACAAGAGCCAATTCGTAGCCTGATAGTTTCCGTCCATCTGTGTATTTTAAAAGTGTAAATAAAATTTAGTATTAGACATGGAACAATCCTTTTTTAGTTTTAAATTACATTTAGGTCACAGTCTTATAGTTATGTTGGAATAATTTCCAGGTGTGTGTGTGTGTGTGTGTGTGTGTGTGTGTATGTCTGTGTTTCTGTACTGGAATGTTGTTTCCAAGTTATGAGGGCTGTAATAAGGTTGGATAGCTTGCTGTACTATCTGTGAGTATAACCAGCCTGTGTGGCCTTGGGCTAGCTGCAGAGTTTCCAAGTTCACACCAGAAAAAGGGTATGGTAAACGTCTTCTCAGTATTCTCTACATGGAAATCCCTGAGAAGGGTCACCAGAAGTCAGAATTGACTTGAGGGCACAT
>JAHTLZ010003518.1:4584580-4597080 GCA_023846285.1 Phrynocephalus versicolor | reverse complement strand
ATCTGAACACTCAAATTTAACCCACCCACCCCCCAAAAAAAAAGAAAAGGGAAAGAAAGAAAGAAAGAAAGAAAGAAAGAAAGAAAGAAAGAAAGAAAGAAAGAAAGAAAGAAAGAAAGAAAGAAAAGAAAGCTGTTTTAACATCCATGTAAGTTGATGCAAGGTTTGCATCTGTTATTGATTATGCAGCACAGGTTGGTTAAATATGCTTGGCAAATATTTCTAATCTCTTTGTTGTTGTTTTTTCAAAATCATCCAGAACTGCAGACTACTGCCATTACAAAATACCTCCGTGATATCAGCAAAAACAAAACAAAACAGTACATAAAGGAGCCAAGCATTAAGGAACTACACATGAAATCTGTATATTGATAGTAATAGTATTTTAGTAGGCTTTGATCCTGCAGATAGTAGATACTCATGGTAAGGTCTCGATTATGAGACTATATTTAAGGTTCTTCAGGTGCATGGTCAGCGTGTAGACCTCAAGTATCTAATTGCTGCATGTTAGCTAGTTTGTTTCTTCATTACATTTCTCTGCCAACATCTGAACCTTAGTAAAAAAATTTTTTTTGGCATAGTGCTGAAAATAATAGACTAAATATCATGGATGCCTCCTTGTGGGGAGGGGTCTTACAATGGTGTATTTCCTTTGAGAGAGCTCTCTACTAGGGATGGGCACCAAACAAAAAACAAAACGCTGATTCATCGGTTCATTACATAACAAAACATTATGAAACAAAACGAATCGGGGAAGCAGCATTTTGTTAGTAACGAAACAAACCTGTGGTTTTTTTTTAGTTTAAAATGAACTGATTCGTTCACCAAATTTGGTGTGAACCTTCCTTGGCCTCTCCCCTTTAAGCCCTCCAAATTCAGAGAGATTTAGGGTTCAGGGCCCCCGAGTTATTCAACTTCAAAGGGGGTGCCCTCAGGAAAAAACATTTCTAATTGCAGTGTTATGTGCTTAAAAATAGTGATCCCAGCCAGCTAGCAGTGTGGAAATTACAGTGGAGCTTCCTCAAGCTATCCCTTTGAAGCACCCCCAATTTGGAAAAAAATGGAGTATAGGGAATGGAGTTGTTGAGTTCCAAAGGGGCTGTGGAGGTACTTAATTGAAAGAGTGTGGATCGGCGTGCTGAGGGGAAGCTGTCAATTAACCCTATAATTGGTAAAGTGCACTGGACACACTCCTTCCACTAAGCACCCCAACCTCCTTTGGAGTTTAATATCTTTGCCTCCAGAAACCATAACTTTTCAAATTTCAAAGGGTCCCCTAAAATCGATTGGGGAAGCAAAGCCTGCCATTGTCATGTCTGGGATCAGTAATTTTCCATTTAATATATTTTTAAACTTTTAAAATTATTTTAATAATAATATCCTCTTATTATTTTTTTAATAATAATCCTCTAGGTCCCAGGGGACCCATTTTATAAAGTATCGAATCAGTTTGTTACTGGCTCATCTTGTATGTTTTTTTTAACTGTTTCTAACTAAAAGAAATAAATCACAGGAGAATGAAATGAAATGAAACAAATCTGAAATTTTCCATTTCGTGTCCATCCCTACTCTGTACTCCGCCCAGTTCAATACAGATGCATAAGGTTTTTTGGAGGAAGATGTTCAGTGAGAATTGCAGTCTGCAAGTTGGTGTGTGGGCCTGAAGAGAATACCTACTAGATATCCTTGTATTAATATTGGACTTTATAGATTAAATGCAACATTTGACATAAATGGACCAATGATGGGCAGAAATGTTTTCAGAATCTTGTTAGTTATGCTCCTATCAGCTGACTGTATGTTCATTGGGCATTTTTTTTAAAAAAATGTGCAATATAGTACATTCAAATAGAGCCAGAAAACCCAACCCCCAAATGAGCACAAAAGAATTCAAATTAAACCATCCCAGGCAGCTGTGACATTGTGTTGTCACACATACCGGTACACCAGTCACTAGTGGCTTTTGGGAACTAACTAATGTTACACATTCTATCCTATTGTGGAGACCAGGACCATCTGAAAGAAATTATCCAATCCTTTACATCTAGAGGTTTACAGTTATATAATGATGGAGAAAACCGCAAACCCCATGGGATGGCAAATTTTAGAGATACTTTTAAAATGAAATTATCCAACCTAACTTACAAGACAGCCTTCTTGTATTTAAAGACAATAACTGCAATCTGGATTTAATTTTTTATGTGATAGAGCAGATCCAATTTGCTTCTTTAGCTGTTTATTAAGGAATCAGCGTACAGTGTTGTCCCTCTTTAAGCGGTCGCTGATTATTTGTCTCTAGAAAGCTGCTGGAATCCCCTAGTATTCGGAGTGCTTGGTGAGATGTGGTAATAATGAAGAGCAGTCTGGTAACATTCAGTTTCTCTGACTGGGCTTGTTTGCATTAAAGGAATCATTTGCTTTTTAAAGGAATGAACCAAGTCTGCCAAAGAATTGCTGTCAAGTAACTATCGCAATTTGGAACATTGAAGCTCTCTTATTTACCCCTTATCTTTTAGTATTAAAATGATTTCCAAACTTTGATAAAAAATAAAAATTAGATTAAAATGATTGAATCTACACTTCAGAAGGGAACCTCGGTGATTTCAGTAAAATAGACAAAATCTCTGGAGTAGAAAGATTTGCTTCCTTTTCCCATATTGTCCCACTGAAATGTGCTCTTGTCATGGAGTTGTGATTTCCGGCTAGCCTAGTTTAGATTGTTGTATCTTTGTATATGTGTGTAACTTTTGTTTTTAAAATTACATTTACCATTATTTGGGGAACTGTAATAACAGATCCCTAAAAACAACTTGGGAGCTGAGGAAAAATACTGTGAAGGGGAAAATGTGTGTTGCTTGTTTCTCATTTTTTTTCCCACCAGTAACATGTTATTTGATACTTGTGAATAATGAGTAATTTTACACATTATTAACACTTGAATGTTAGTGCTATTCTTCAGAGGTGGAGAGAGGAAATTTTCCAAAACAGTTGTATAAAGAAAGAAAGATGAAAATCCTAGTACTGAATGAGGCAAGGCTTCATGTAAGTGATACATTTTAAACCAAATGTGAATGTGAAGCAAACATCATCATACAAACATCTAATGTTTGTATTGTATCCTTTTTGTATCCTCATATTGTATCCTTTTTCAGGGATTTGTACATGGAACTATCCCTGCCTCAACTACATAGAAACAGTTTTTTTAAAATTTCCCTAATTGAGCACTTGACTTCTACCCCCGCTTTTGATAGTTTTTAAGCCAAAACATGTTCCCAAATGCCTCAAGAAATTCCTCCACAATTAATATTTTTGCAATTGCAAGTGAAGATCGTTAATTATGCAAAACTGTAATTGTTTATGATTTTTTTCCTGAAGCATGTTTCCCAAAGCAGCTTATTTAAGACCAACTAAAGTCAGTCCCTGGAAAACATGCTTATAGTTTAAAGATGGAAAACAAAAGAAAAAAGGGTTAGAGATAGAGGAGGTCAGATAGCAATTCTTAAAGTTGTCTAATTTTTATAATAATCTGCTTGACTGAAAATAGTTGAGGGAGAGAAATAACCCAATGGAAGTGGTTTCATATTAGAATTGATAGAATGACTCTGCTTGCCATTTCTCTCTTTGGTGGGTGATTATAAATGAACATTTACCATGTAGTGATACTTAAAAATAGAATTGAAAATATTTATTTTATTTTCATTTTTTTTTTAAAAAAATCAGCTCTCAAAATCGTCCAGTCAGCATAGCTATCATGACCTTTGCCATTTTGACTGAGGGATTCCATGAATTGTAATCTAAAACAAGGAATTGCTTCCTAAACTTTGTGGGTTGTTGTTGATCTTGTCATTGCAGTGAGGCAAGGATTACTACCATAATCTGCAACCACAGAGTTGTGTGGCTGCAGGAGGATAGTGACAGTTGTCTTACTGTATGGCTGTAATAGCGTAATGGTTATCACCTCACTGTTTTAATTTGAAACAATCGTAATACTGATGTTCTGTTTATATACTACTCCATAGCGCATAAACACTCTCTGGGCAGTTTACAATTTAATTATTCAGGCTACACATTGCCCCCCCCCTCCCAGCAAACTGGGTACTCATTTTACTGACATCGGAAGGATGGAGGGCTGAGTCAACCATGAGCCGGCTACCTGGGATTAAACCCCAAGTCATGAGCACAGTTTTAGCTGCAGTATGGGCATTTAACCACTGTGCCACCAGGCTCACAAAGCTACCGATGTAAGATAATGGGTCAAAGTAATCTTGGGTAAATTATGCCAGGGCAAAGAACATGATGTCACATGCAATGTCAGATTGTGCTAGTTAAGGACTCCCCCCATTTGGTTTCTCAAGGCTGAAATGTAAACAGATGGCTTCAGGCATAACCTTTGATCAAAGTTGGGACTTTTTGATTAGTGGCTGTTTGGTTCTGGGGTGAAAGGATTTCCCTTATATTGGTGTAACTCACAGAAAAGATTTTGTCCATAGTTTTAACTGTCTGTTGTTTTTCAAAAACAGGTGTGTATGGTAGAAAGATTACTAGTTAACCTGTTGCTGTTAAGCTAAATGACTCATAATAAAAAGGGGAAATTTATGTGCTCATTTAGGGCTAATCTGTGCATTTTTACTTGGGAATAAACTCCACATGAAGCCAACTTCAAACAATTGTTTATACAGTAATTGTGTCTCATCTATATAAGACATAGTTAAATGTAACTATAAACTATAGTATTATAGATGTTTAAGCAAGCTAGAAGAAATACAATAGCAAAGGAGGACTGAGATTAAAGTTTATGGTGACATTGCAAGAGAAGTCACTTTGACTACTTCCTTTTGTGGTGGAGTGACTTGATGATGGAGTGACATTTACCGTACCTTCACTATTAGGCCTGTCCTTGGTCTATAGTGAAAACCCTATATGATACAGAATTAAGGAGTAGGGATGGTGGCACAATTGCCTTGCCTATCATTTCCTTACTTCATAGATGATGCCTAATGGTTGTTATGGTTATAGTATAATATAGGTACATAACATTTCATTACTGGACTTTCTGTGTTATCTCATTGTCTCCAAATAAATGTTTTGTCAGTTTATTTTAATAGTAGATGCAATCAAGCGATTTCTCTAGAATTTAGCTGGTCATCTGCCCCTTGAGATTAGTAAGAAGGCTACATCATGTGCCTACTCCTACCGTGTTTCCTCAAAAATAAGACAGTGTCTTATATTAATTTTTGCTCCCAAAGATGCGCTAGGTCTTATTTTCAGGGGATGTCTTATTTTTCCATGAAGAAGAATACAGTACACATTTATTGTTATCTTATTATCGGGGAGGCCCTATTTTTTGGGGGATGCCTTGTATTTCAGCGAGAGGCAAAACTGTAAGTAGGTCTTATTTTTGGGGGATGTCTTGTTTTGGGGGAAACAGGATATGTCTACCTCTAGTGTAGCTGTGAGAAAACTGGAAACATTTCTTTCAGCTTTCAGGTAGTTGTTTACTGTTATGTATGAAACAAGATTAACAATTGATTGTTTTAGCTGTTGTCGTTACGTGCTATCAAGTCACTTCCAGTTTACAGTACAGTGACCCTATGAATGATTGATCTCCAAAATGTTGAGTACACTGTTGTGGTTTTTTCCATCTTCAAACTATTGCTTATATTATCTATATAACTATAATTAAATGTATCCAGGATTTCTGTTTTGTACAAAATGGCTAACTGTGGTTTAGTGAAAATGGAAACAGAAGTATATTCTTTCGATCCCTTTTCATGGCCAAACCAGAGGCCATGAATTCATAATCATATGCAGGTATAAATATTCTTGCTTGCTATTTGACAACTGATTGTGCACATGCCCTACTGTAGCCAAACTCAATTGGCCAGATATATTTAATTCTTTATATATTTTTAAATTTTCTTTAGTTTATTTAGTGGTATATTTTAGAGCAAGTCTTTTTGTTACTGCAGTTGTTATACAACTGAGATTCAGACATCTTTGCCAATCTGATGGTAGTTACCCAGAAATTTATAGTAGATCTAAATTTACTTTCTACCTGTAAGTTACCCTCTACAGTTAAGGGAGTGGTATGTGCATTTGTGTAAAAATCATTTATTTATTTAACACAATTTCTGTATTACTTTTTTTTTAATATCTCAAAATAATTTACAAATGAAAATACAATATACAGTGGTACCTCTACGCATGAGTGGCTCTACTTATGAGCAATTCTACTTAAGAGCAGAAAACCGTCAGCGTTTTAACTGCTGCCTTACAAATTTTAGATGCAGTCTGCTCTACTTACATTTTTTTTCAATTTTCAATTTATCTTTTCTGATTTTTTAAAGATACGGCTTCTCTATTTATGAGTTGTTCGACTTACGAGCATGCATTTGGATTGGATTAAACTTGTAAGTAGAGGTACCACTGTAGTTAGTAGCTAAAAGAATAAAACAATAGAAACAGCAAAATTATTGAGAAAAATGTTGTAAATAGCTACTGATATCTGCAACTATTTACATCTGATCTGGCAAAAAAGTTATAAGGGAATTTTTTCATTGGTATCCCTTCCCCCCAAAAAATCTGTGGCGTGATCATCAGAAGAAATTCCAAGCAGCACCCACTTCAGTGTTCTTTTATTTTCCCAAGGCTTGTTAATTGCACATTCCCATCATTTCATGGTTAGTCTTAGTTGACAAAAGTAATTTTTTATTTTTATTTTTATTTTACCTTTAGTGAGTTGATTTAGCTTTCTCTGTGTTTGACTGAAGTTTACTAGTCCTGGGTATTGGTTTATTCATTTATGGTGACACTGGAAGTTAATCCTTGTGTTTTAATTGTTTCAGCTGGGTTTGGAGAGTTAGCTAGTGCAAGGTTTTCATGGGACAGGAACATTAGTGTGTAGTCTGAAAGGATAAAACCCAGTTGCAGCCTCGCTGAGTTAACGGACTCTTTACTGCAGCGTAGTACTGCCTCCCAAGCTTTATATTATCTAGTTAACATGAATTATCTGATTCTGCAGATCCCGGTTCACTTTAGATTTTTAATTCATTGGATAACAAATTGGCCAAATGATGATTTCATTTGGTAGATCACAATTTCTTATGTAAATTGTAAGGTGAGATGGGAGAGACGTAACTACCTCTTTTTGGGGGGAGGGTAGCATGCTTGGGGGGGAGACAGATTTCTTTGTAACCATAGACAATAAGCAAGTTTGGACTGTCCCTGTTGAAGGTGCTTATTTATATAGAAGATTCAGATTTTTACTCATTTTAAGTCATGCATACCTGTAAATGATTCTTTGCATATGGGCTTTCAGTGGCAATTGTGGGTCTAGATTTACTTCATACTGATAGTATGCAAAACATAGTACCTAACAGCTCTAATTGGGCATAGTGAACCTTTGTCTTACCCTTAGTAAGTGAATTGGGGCTAAGTCAGTAAAAATTTAAATGTAGATTCTGTATCCAAGTCATGTATCCAAATCATAATTGTTGCCCATGGACTAACCTGCATTTTTAAAAGCAGAACTACTTTCGGTTTCCACCATTGAAAGTAATAGGATTTTTAATAAACTATGCTCTACTGTCCTGTGCTTTGTAAAAATATTTTAAACCATGCAATAGAAGGTTTTTTTTAAAAAATGACAGTCAATATGGAAGAATGTTGTGGCCAAAATCCTGTTGTATAGCTATGTCTTCATAACTGGAATCTGCACAAACTATTGCAGAATTTGCACCACGGCAGATATTGTGTCTAGGAAACAATTCTGCACAACTAGCTATACAATCATTTGTAAAACTTGTTGTGAAATCATTTCTTCAACTAATGGGACAGCTATATATGTGGACTGGCTTTGCATAACTCTTTAAGAACTTCGTAAATTTGAACGATGCCAACTACAATAGGTTTTTCAGCCTCTGTTTTTAGGACATAATTAGGTATTAGTAGCAGTTGGTATGTAATGTCGAGTTATATCTGATTTACAGCTACCCTAGTAGGGGTTTCAAGACATGTGCAGCATTTAAGGAGTTATTTTTACCATTTTCCCTGAAGCTCCATGCAGCGATTTGAATCAACATATTCTGACTCTTAGTGTAATTTTTTTACCGTTTGTAATTTATTGAATCTACACTAGTTCAGTGTTTCACCTTCACTTTGTTGCACAGTTCTTTGAGCAGAAATTGTAAATAAATAAATAAATATTTTGTCCTCATAATATTTTTTCAGATGAATAAGGCTGTTCATAATTTTTTTTAGTACCGTACTGAGCTTCTGGTATATTTTAATACAATTTGTTCTGATATTGTATAGTATGGAAGACAACTTTTGGGAGTCTCTCCCCCCCCCCCCGAAAAGATATTCTTGATATTGTTGCAGTGGTTTTGCTTACAGAATGATATCATGTTTATTTCTGGCAAGTTATTTTGGCCTATATACAAGAGAGCCAAATTCCAGTTAATAGATACCCCAGAGTAGGTATCCCCTTATGCCGTGAAGAATGAATGATTAGGTTGCTAATGAAATCTAGATACAGAGCCTTAACACAATTATCGAATATTTGTGCAGCTTTTTAAAAAGGTTAAAGTGCTGTTTTGGTTTTGTTCCATTCAGGTGCATCAGAGAATACAATAAAAAGATACAATGCTGCTTATACAAGCACAAAAAAGAAAACAAAAATTTAAATTTCTTCATTTTAACTGGTTACCAGAAATTTTGTACAGTGCTGTTGTAAATGTTATTACAAGTCAGCTTTTTCTATCTCCAGTCATTTGTGGTTCTTTTGTGAACACCAATGAAAAATACAGAAATGGTAATTATCTTTCAGCAGTGTGATTTAATTTGTTTATTCTAAAGTTTCTTTCTGGTTATAAATTGCTCTGCTTAAAACTTTGCACTGAATTTCCGAGCCAAAAGATAGGTGTCTGTTGGAAGAAACTTTGTAAATAATTTTGAAATGTTAGTGTATAACTAAGTGGGCGGATAGGGTGAAGCAAATATATTTAGTAGGGGTAGTCCAGAGTTTCAAAGAGATTTTCTGTTATCAGATACAGACAGTAAACAGAATTGAGCATTATCTCCTTTTAGTGCTAGAACTACCGGGTCACTTACTTAAGTCTGCAGCTTTATTCTTTGTCAATCAGACAAAATCCAGATGACTAAAAAAAAAAGTTTTTTTCCTGATTGCCCCCACAAAGTTCTGTTTTTCCCCATCCTTTAGCAGGTGATTTTATCACTTTCTCTCTCTCTGTGTACCCAGCATTCTCTTCCATTGATTTAACAGCCTTTAGTTGAGTGGTACACATCCTTGATTCTTGGATTCAAGTGACTTCCCTCACATTCAACTGCTTTTATTCATTTCGTTTAGACAGCTTCTGACAATGATATTGACTTGCACTTTGACACCAAAGCTACTGCTGCATCCGATTCTACTGTCAATCTTTTTTTCTTTTTTTTAAAGAAAGAACACCCTTTCAAAATAACTGTAGAACATTTAATTGTTTAACTATATAGCCCATTTCTTCACTTCTGTCACTAGTTTTATGTCTAAGATGCTTGTGCATACCTTGGACTGTCATGTTCCATTCAATGTATGGCAACCTTAATGGGCTTCCAGCATACATTTAAAGAACAGGTTTGCCAGTGCCACCAGTGATTTTCCATGGCTGAGCAAGGATTTCAACCAAGGTCTCATGAAACCCAGTCTGTCACTCAGTACACTACAAGGGCCCTCGTGATGCAGATAGTATATCTTAATATCTTCCTTTTTTATGATGAAACAACATTCAGTTAATTCAGTGCTTAGTATAAAGAGAAATGGTTCTACAGTTCTGGAATGTTTTTAGTCAGTACAGTGGACCCTTGTATAGCAAATGGTTTGTATAACATAAAATTTGTACAAAATAAAAAATTTCGGAGATAGGGGAAATTTGCTTAACATAATCGCCTATGGGGCGAATCTGTACAACATAAAAATGGGATCACAATGCATTCCTATGGGAAATTTGTATAAAGGAAAATTTGCTTAACATAATTTCATTTGGAATGAATTAATTCCTTCATACAAGGTATCACTGTACTTTCATTTCCTTGCATTACCAAATAAACTTTTGGTCTGGATCCAACATTAGTCATGCTAAGAACCACTGATTTAAATTGGTTTGTTCTAAGTATAACTGAATCTCTATTTGATTATTATTTCTTGCAGTGACATTGTGAGTATGATTCTTTTCAGTGGGTCTGCTCTTTGCATTAGTAAGTCTGGATTCAACCCACGGTTATTACTGATATAATGTTATCTGTGTAAATTTAATGTAAAACTATATTTTAATTCGCATTTTACAAAAGTTGATAAAATTTATAGTGGACAGCTGATGCAATGAAAAGGAGGGATTTTGTAATGCAGTCAAAGGAGATAGGAGTGTAAAAGAAGACACTGCTGCTTGAATAGTGATCCAAGTTCAGTATTTTTGTGCAGTTATACATGTTATCAGTGGAGGCAGTCAGTTTTTCCTCGCTGAACTTTCTGTTGCCTTGATTCCCAGGTGAAATATTTTTCTCCATATAGGCTGCTGTCTGTGGATCAGAACCAGAGTGATTTTGTTTAAGTTTCAGTTTTATAACAACCATGTTTGTAATCTGTGTTCTTTTGTTCACAGTTTTGCATGAAAAAAATAATCCTCAAATGAGCACACATAAGGGGAGATAGGAAACTTTTCCTTCTGATTTGCATCCTCCGTAGGGTAACTGTTCATCATAAATATGTTTTAACATTGGTATAGTGGAACTATGGGTGCTTTTACACAACCCCTAAGATCCACTGGCCACTTAAATTCAGACCAGAGATCTTGGGGGTTTGTCGCTCTTCCTGTGTTCCCACCCCTCTGCACTCCCTTGCTCCTGTCTGCATTTTTTTTAAGTCGGGACCTGGTGGGAAAACAATTTTAAGCTCCGGATCTGGGAGCCCTTTGCCTCGGATTTTAGGGGTCATGTAAAAGCGCCCTATAGTTCAGTACTGGCCAAGTTAATCCATAGTTTAAAGCATGCAACCAGGGAGCTAGGTCTATAATGGTTTGTAATGCTAGACTGTTATTTTGTGTTGCATCCAGAGTGAACTGATAAGTAATTAATTACATGTTTCCTGCTGTTAGTAATTGTGACATTTGTTGTCTACATCTTAAAAACAAGTAAGCAAGCCAGCCAACAAGCAAACAAACAGACAAAAGGAAAGCTATCATGAATACATTTTTAAAAAGTTAAAAATATATAATAGTTTTCAAAATATAATATAAAGTTTTAAAAATATATAATAAGTCCTGGTACTAGTATAACTGTGGTCTGCAACTAATATTCTTATTAGTACTTGAGGCTATAAGCATTTCAACAGCTTTGCCATTACCACAGCAAAAGAATTGCAAACTTAGTCTGCCACATGTTAGTGTTTATATCATTGACTTAATTCTAGCATCTCTCGAGCCATAAGACTTCTTTCGTCCTTGCAGCCTTCCTTTCTGTCTGAAAATTGGCTTTAGAGGGCTTTAGGGCATCTGTAGGATCCTTCAGGGGGAAAAGGGTATGCTGTCTGTCTCCTAGTTTCATTGATGGTTGTTGTTGTGAATGTGGAACCAGAAGAATTGCAGTTAGGTTATCCTTTAGATACTGAAATTCTAAACGTGTCTTAGTTAAACACAGTCAAAGGCTGACACTCATGTTGGTTTTAGAAAAGAACCGTTGTGTTATATGGACAGAGACATTGATATTTAATTAGAATAATTCCCAACTGCAGTTAAGTATTCTGTGAATGACTCTTGAATTGTCCTTGGACTTTTGTATATTCCTATCCTTTGTACGCCAAGGGGGATGAATCAGAATCAGTGTTAGTCTTTTCAAGAATTTCAGGCAAAAATCAAAGAAAAACCAAACAAAACAAAACAAAAGACACAAACATGTGGCACCTTAAAGACTAACTTCCATATATGTATAATATGAGATATATCTGGTATGAAATATATATCCCATACAGTATCTCACACCTCATTCTGCTGCTATATATGTCTGAAGAAGTGCACATGTGCACGAAACGTCACATTAAAATATGAAAGTTAGTCTTTAAGGTGCCACATGTTTGTGTCTTTGGTTTGGTTTTGTTTTGTTTTTCTTTGATTTTTGCCTAAACTATGGCTTGGGACTCAGTCTGGCGATTGAAAACCATTTTAAAAGGGGTGAAGACACCTTCAGGCGAGCTTTCCCTCAATGATTGGCTGCCTGAGTGGGTTTTTTTATAATGGATTGTTAAACGCTGCTGCTTTTAGTATGCATTTTTACTATTATTTTTGTTTACCATTTTTCATATTGGTGCTTGTTTGTTCCTTTATGATATTTGTATGCTTACTGTTTTTAGCTTTAAATATTGGCTTTTAATTATGTAAGCCACCTTGGGTCTTCTTTAAGGATAAAGAAAGAAAGAAAGAAAGAAAGAAAGAAAGAAAGAAAGAAAGAAA
>JAHTLZ010003518.1:4547079-4584570 GCA_023846285.1 Phrynocephalus versicolor | reverse complement strand
AAAGAAAGAAAGAAAGAAAGAAAGAAAGAAAGAAAGAAAGAAAGAAAGAAAGAAAGAAAGAAAGAAAGAAAGAAATTCTGTTCCAGAAAATGCATCATGTAAGGTCGATGATGTCATCAGCCATAGTGAGTTTCTGGATGCAAAAATATTTCTGATTTCTTGCCTGAAGGGCATGAGGCTCCCATGGAATTCCTTTTTCTTGGGCAGCCATTGGGAGCCACAGGATGGAAGGGAAAGCTCTTAATGGCTGAGAACTGTAGCCTTTAGGATGTCTTAACTGACAGCAAAGATTTTCAGTAATTAAAAACATTCTCCTCCAATTCTGCAGTTCCTTGTAATTTCACAGTAATGAGAGGGATTCACTCTATAGGAGCCTTTGTACCTTTAGGGGAGAAATCATAAAATTTCCAATGAATGTTCAGAGTTGGTGTGACATAATTTATGGAATAGAATTTCAGCTACTATGTAGTTACGGTATTTTTATTTTACGTCTATACTTCCAACTTATACCACATATTTATCTTTCTTTCAATTATCTGATTTGATTTTTTAAAATTATTTTATTACAGCCTCATTCTTTATCTTTATATACTACACCTATGGCTTTCAGTATAGTGTCATAAGCAATATAGTCCCAAGTGTTGGCAGATTGTGGCCAAAACAAGTTGTGAATTAACAAGTTTGTCCATTTACCTTTGCAGCAGGTGTTTGGTAATTTGGCCCCACGTTCCTTCTGGCGAGCTCCCACTTGAAAAGGCGCTTCCCACCTTCCCTACCCTGCCTCTTCTAGGTTTTTCATCTGGGTGGATGCCCATCAGAGGGGGTGGGTCGCCAAACCACCAAACACCTGTTGCTGGGGAGAATGAACTGAGACTAACCAGAGTAGAGAGGCCCATTTCATGGCATAATGTGCTTGACTTGGACCCCAACTATTATTTTAAATGTAAAATATTACTTTATTTCGCTTTGGCTAAGTAGGGTTTGTTTGTTTGTTTTTGTTATTAGCAAGCCATTGATTTGTTTATGCTTTGAAAAATAAAGATACTGTTAACTCCTAAAGAGAGTTCACGCATTGGCTGAAATCCTATTGCTTTATGTAGTAAATTGTAGTAGAGTAGGCTAATAGAATCAGAGGGGATTTGATAAGTCAACCCATATGTAAGTTCTATTGATTCAGATGGGCTTACTTTACTTGCAGTTTGCTATAGTTAATTCCTTTTAAATATTTGTATATTTACTGTTTTTAGCTTTTAAATATTCTCTTAGTTATTGTAAGCTGCCTTGGGTCCTTATAAGGAGAAAGGCCAGGTAAAAGTATTTTAAATACATCAATTCAAAAGAAATTATATGATCTGTATATTGATTGATCTGATAGGAAAATAAAATACCATATGCGCTTGTCTGACAGTATTGCCAATTGGAAAGCATTCTGTTTCTCCATATTAACCGTAGCCACAGTATATGTTATGTATTAGGACAATCCATTGTTGTGGCATATCCATTTATTCTATAATCATCCTTGGCTTTTCATATCCCAAAGAGTCAAATGTTTTACTATAATATATAACTCACCAGTTGACCCCCCACCCAATTATTCAATAAGTTCCTTATTCAGTGTATATTTGCAATATGATCTGTAATGTCTCTCTATTTACTGAATCAAGCTTGACTATCTGGGGCTTCTCACTACATACATGACAGAAGTCTTTGTTGTAAAAAATTTAACATCCCTTGCTTGTGTGTAGACAATTTATTTTATTTTATTTTATTTTATTTTATTTTATTTCTTCTTTGTTTGGGTTTGGGAATGATACTGAACATTTCTGGGATATTGTTTTGTTTTCCATCTGTCTGTGTAGCTTGAAATAGCTCTATTAGTATCTCATTTATTTTGGGTGTTTTATTACTTCCAAATATTTTTAAGTTTCACATCTATTTCTGTAGCTTCTTCATGACAGGATTTTTCTCTGATAGAATGTTTCATCCTTGCATGTTCTTCAATATATTTTTTCTCATCTTCTCCTTATTTTATCCTGTTCATATACTACTACATATATTATAACATTTCTTTCCATAAAGAGATGACATTCTGATCAAAACTTTTGTGACTAGAGCAGATCGCTGTTGATCATTCATGATCCCTAATCTTGGTTTCTTCATTTTAGGGAAGACATATCTTGTTTTATTGCTCTTTGTTGGTACTGTTGTCTCTGTTTCTCCAAAGATTATTGTACTACTTCTTTTTGTCCCTAAGTGCAAATTGCTGACAAATAGCATTTAGGATTTCAATCCTATTTATGTTACATTCACATTTGTTGTTTGTCTAGTGCTAAGACTCTTAAAAGTTTCATTAATCATACATTTAGATTGTATTGGCTTTTAACTAGATGATTTTTCATTATTTCCCGATATTTCTTTTTTTCCCCCAATTCCACAGTCCTTTTGTTTTCTAGCCAGTTGAGTTCAGTAATCCAAATATTTCTTTATGTGGTTCTTAATTTTTTTTCAGGAATGTTATTTAAATTAGATGTTGGCACTATGTTTCAGTGTTCTTCAGTTTTACTCTAATGTTTGATATTAAGAGTTTGTGATCTGTACCACTGCCCACTCCAGGCTATCTCTTGGCAAAGAAAACAGAGATTTCTACATCTGCTTCCAATTATATAATCTGCTTGATTTCTTCATTGGCCATCTGATTATGTATATATGTACCATAGATGGTTAGGTTGCTTGTAATATGGGGCTGCATTTAACAAATTTGTCCCCCTACCCCCAATTGCTGTCCTGGTTTGTTTCTGATTCTGAGACCAAATTTTCCAATGATGTTTATTTTGACATTATTTCCTATTTTGTATTCCAGTCACCTGTGTGACTCCTGTTTTGGGGTGTGATCAATTTCCTTCTGGCCAGTTGGATTAAAGCTTTGATTTCTTCTTCAGCCTCTGTAGTTGGAGCACAGACTTGAATTATTGTTATGTCAATAGGCTTTCCATGAAGTCTGATTGATATTATTTGGTCAGACTTTGCCTTCTAACAGACTTCACCTTATAGCAAATTGTGTGTGCTACATCTCATTTCACTATTACAGCAAGCCTGAATTTGTCATTTCTAGATTAAAACACTTTGTATTTATCTGATTGGAAGTCCTATTCCAATCCACTTTATTTTACTCATACCCCTTATTACAATGTTTTAATGTTCTTTTTCTTATTTTATTGCTATGAGCTTGCTTTAAGTCACACTCTTCACATTTTATCTTCAAATTATACGCCTCTGTGCCAATTAGCACATGAGCCAGTCCTTCAGATTTAATCCAGTTGCTTCAGTAGTAACACTGCTAGACTTACTTATCCTTTGCTCTTCCCCAGTTGCTAATTGTGCCTTGTGACCCTGGAGTCTCAACATCCAGCAGTGCATCTTATTTCTGCACAGCGGTATTTCCACCTTATTTGGTGCAGTACTAACAAGAATTAGCTCGAGTGTCGCTATAGTTGTCTATGAGAGATCCTTCACCAATGTTAGCTTCTAGTACCGTTGTTATCCATTAGCTGCTCTTCAAGAATTTATCTATATTCATCACAAATGGAACTATTTTTTTTTCCTGCTGCTATGGGTCTTAATTACTGAAGAGAATGGATTCATCTCATTCAGGTGTCTTAACTTTGATCACTTTGCCTGCGCCAATCCTGCCAGGGGTTCAAATTGATAATGAAGTCTCGCCCCAAACATTTGTGCTCTTACTTCCTTGACACACTCAAACCCCACTCATCACATTAATGTTTTATCCAAAGGTGGATCTGCTCTAGTTGGATAATAGCTGTATTTAATAACAAAACTTTTAATCAGAATATCATCTCTTTATGGAAACAAGTGTTATATGGAGTAGTATTCTGACATTCAGAGATTGTAAAAAACATAAACAGTAGAAAGAGCAACACTGTTGTTAACCATAACATCACATATGCATTGCCATCATTTTTTGTGCAGTGAATATTTAGCATGACCTGGTTGCAATTTCCTGATAGGAAAATTAGCACTGTACTACTGTATATCTCCTTATTTCTGAAGATTTATTATACAGAGTCTTATTTTAAAGAGGTCAGGCACCCACATGATGGTTTGTTGTTTATGAATCTACTTTTAAACCAATTTGTGTGTGCATGTGCAATCAAAAGTGACTTGGAGTGAGTGAGATAATAATCATCTGCCTCTGATATGAAGACTTCCTCTATCGGGCTACCATGAATCAGGCTGATTCCAAGTGAATGAGATTTTAATCACCTGTCACTGCCGCCAGCACTTTCTCTATATTTATGATAATTTTTTGGTCTTTTTATTGAAATCAGTGTTGACTGAATCAAGTAATCCTGATTAGCAATCTCACTGTATCCAGTCAAGAGTGAAATGCATCAGAGCATTACTGGTACACTGAACAAAACTAAGATTGGAAAGGAAAAGAGAGGAAAGGAAATGAGAGGAAAAGAAAGACCAAAATATGGGTGTCTTAATTATAGAGAAAATGAGGATGTTAGAGCAAGGATGCTAGAGCAACTTTGTTTTTCCTGAATGTTTTACAAACAACCACTTTAATCAATCATGGCATATCAACCCAACTGTTAACTTGTGTGTTCTAATCGGTATTGGTATTTCATTTGGTTGTCTTAATCAACTTTGATTGGTTCTGCCTTTGCTTTGATTTAATATATAGTACTCCCAATGCAAGTATTATAATGTGACATATAGGGGGAATGGGAACTGTGGTAATACTAAAATTCAGAATTCATAGAATGCAGTTAGAATTCAATAGCATGTAGTGTTATATAGCAACAACAACAACAACAGTTGGAAGTTCATCGTAGCTGTTTAAAATTTGTCTACCCTGTTCACAGCAACTCTGTTAGCATTTGTCTTGACTGTTTACAGCAGCTGTTACGGTATTGCACTAGGAAAATACAGCCTATTGATTGTTAAGTCTATGGAAGTAAAATGTAAAGGTGACAAAAAAGGCCCTTGAAAGCACTTCTTTAGTCTTGAAAAGGATAGATGCTGATAGGTCATTAAATGGCACCATCAGATTTGTAGCAGTGTCTAGGATGCTAAAGAGGTTTGTTGTGGAGTTCAATTGATAGAAGAAACCAACTGATAAGACTGAAAAGACGGGATGAAGGAATTCCAGTTATATAGTGCATATTAGGCTGTTCATGATTTAGATACTGTATGAATATATTTAGTTCTAATGCTTGGTCAGATTCGTTACTACTTAGGTGTGCAGTATTTTATATACTTTTTGAGGGGTCTCATTAAGTTCCATTGAATTCAAGAGACTTAACTTTTGAGTAAACACTATACATGTCTTTTTTCATATTTGACCTTAGGTTCATTTAGTACATGTTGGTGGAAACAGTGTACTTACTTTTGTTATTGCTTTCTTGTTAATTATTATGCTTAATTGAATATCGTAAAAAGGATATACAGTGATGCAATTTTAGAAGTATTCCAGATAATGAAAAGTCTTTCCCCTCAGTTTCAGATACCACAAAACTAGAAACAACTGGAGCTTGTATTATCAAGGCTGAAATGTATTATTTAGTGTTTGTTGAGAGATGACAGAGTGCTTGGCACTGTACTGTACAGAGAAGAAGACACAATTCTTGCCCGAGGGGGCTTATCATCTAAATTAGAGCAAAGACAGAGTTAGAGAGAAGAGGCTAAACAATAGCAGCACTACTAGTCTCTTCCTTCCTTCCTTCCTTCCTCCCTCCCTCCCTCCCTCCCTCCCTCCCTCCCTTCCTCTCTCTCTGTCTCTCTGTCTCTCTCTCTCCCTTCCTTCCCTCCATCCCTGAATTTTGATTTGTTTTCCTGACTACAGTAATTGTGAATAAAAGAATAATAGTTTGGGGGCACTTCCAAAAACAAATTATCCTGTGGCCAAAAACCCTATGAACCATTTTCAGCTGGGTTACAACCTAGTAACTCTGATAAATTTTCTTGTCTGATCCTAAAATAATCTTTCAAGTACTGTACTGTACTAACATGAAAAATGACTGGTTATCTAGACTTGCCATGCTGTGATCTAAAAGTATCTGCTATATCTATACCTGCTCTATGTATCTGAAAAAGAGTAAGAGATGTTTTTAATTTTGGATTAATCCTTCTGGATTGGCCAAATGTGAACCTACCTATAAGTAGGGATGTAGATCCTTGCTTTTCTTATGTTTGTAAGTAAAGACAAAAATTCTTCCCCTTGCTAGTATGGATGGCAAGGACTTCATTAAGCTTATAAATATGGTGATAATAGCAATGTTTTGCACACAAAAATATTTATTTATTTATTTATTTATTTATGTATTTATTTATTTATTATTTTTACAAAAATACTAGGGTTTTCAATGAAAAATTCCCTTGCTTTTCTACAAAACATGCAATTTATAAATTGTGTTAATTGCTCAAAAACAGGATGCCTCCTACTTTTTAAAGAATTTGGAGCACTATATGGGTTGTTGATGCCTTTGCTGACTATCAAGCTTTCTGTGTTTGTTGTGTATCTCTATGTTTACTTCACAAAGAGAAAATAGGAAGGAGGAATATTTACACAAATTACTGAGACAATTGTGTTGACATTAGTACTTTTAGTATTATTCTGAGCTGAAGATAATTAATCATAAAATTGATAAGAATCAGGAATTTGGGAAATATTTTTTCTTAACCTACTTGTAATTTTTTTTCTTATATGAACTCAATTGTCATTACATTCTTGGTTCAGGCCAATGCCAGGAAAAGACTTAGACAGAATTACTGGAGTTCCCTTTAGAAATACCATGCCCCTTTGGATAGCCTTCAGATAAACTCTTTCAAAGCCCTAATTGTCTTATATTAGCTGGATAGCTCAGTGGTATAGGTATCTCTTTGCAGTGCCAGAGATTGGAAATTTGATTTCCCACTGTGCTTTCTGTGAGTGGAGCCAGTCTGAAAAATGTGAGTAGAGCCCCTGAAAAATGTCGGCATAAGTAAGAATTGACTTGAAGGCACATGATGATGATGACGACGACAACAACAATGATTTATTTATTTATTTATTTATTTATTTATTTAATATAGCTTATATGCCACCCACTACCCAAAGGTCTCTAGGTGGCTTACAATTAAAATAAACAATTTAAACAATTATAACATTAAAATACCAATAAAAGTTAAACAATAAAAACATTTAAATACAATAAATGCAATACACTAATATTAGATTTCTATACTGCCCATCTAGCCCATAGATGTGCGGTGTACAACAGTAAAGAAAGAAGTTATATAAGTAAACAGCACTGAAACAAATTATAAAATATATAAAACATATACAGTAGAAACATTTTAACTGAACATAAATTAACCGAAACAATCAAATAACTAACAAACCATGAACATAAGCCTAATGAGAAAATAAAAGTAGATAATAGAGACTTAATAAAATAAATTCAAACACAAGACAGAGAGTAGAATATTTTCAGGCATAATTGTTGTTTGACAACTTACTGAGGGTTTCTGGAAGCTATACTGTAAAGGCAAGTTTTTAATTGGCATATAAGTTTGTAGTGATGGAATTAGATGTATTTCTTTGGGCATTTTATTCCATAAATGAGGGGGTGACCACTGGAAATACCCAACTCCTTGTGGAAACTTTTCAGGCCTCCTTTGGAGTCGGTACCCTCATATGCCCAGTTTGAAAGGAACAAGAGGTTTGGACAGTTCTCTGTAGGAGTAGCTTCTCTGACAGATACCGAAGTTTCAAATAGTTTAGGGCTTTCTATGTTAACATTGACACCTTGAAAATGTGGAAGTGTTTTGGCAGCCAGTGCAGTGCAACTAGAACAGGGGTCATATGCTGGTCCATAGTCATGCAATCCGCTGGAGCTGCAAATATGTGGTGGATCACTGATGCCACCTGGATTTCCATGGTAAGGGCAGGGTCCAGCAGGATGCCTCATCCTTCATGGCGAGAGTCACTCCACCAAACAAAAGCGAGTCTCCCAAACCATCCCCCACCCAGAGGATTTCCTTCTTGCCCAGGTTCAACCTAAGTCTGTTTGCTGCCATCCAGTCCAGTATAGTAGGAAGACAGCTCTCAGGGGATGAGATGGCATCCACTGCAGATGAACTAAAGGAGATATAGAGCTGGGTGTCATCCAAATATTTATTTATTTATTTGCTTGTATGCTTGTTTGTTTATTTTATTTGTATACTGCCTATCTGGTGGGATAAAAATATAAAAGGTGACACAAAGCCCCGTATCTCTTCACATACCTTTCCAGTGGTGTCATATAGATGTTAAAAAGAATGGGAAATGGACATACTAACCTACAGACTAAAAGAGAAAGAGGATTGTAAGTTTTTTGAATCCTGGAATGCTTTCTATGAATGGTTATATATAAGAAATAGTATAGTGGAAGAGGAGATATAATTCTGTATTGTTATATAGATGGCTAGAAAATATTAACCTATCTTGCACTGTATGCAAATATAAATATTGTTAATATACACCTCCTTTTTAGATGGAAATAAAAATATATTTTAAAAAAAGAATGGGAGAGATGATTGACCCCTGAGGCACCCCACAATTGGAGGACTACGGGATTAAGGTAATCTCACCCAACAGTACTCTTAGGGGATGGTCCTTCAAGAAGGACCAGAACCATGCCAAGTACCCCCAGTCCCTAGTTTGGAGAGCCTCACCAGGAGGATACCATAGTCAACGGTATCAAAGGCCTCTGAGAGATCGAGGGTTTGGATTTGTATGACCTTTCCCCCATTTTTACTAACTGATCTCATTTTAGTAGATTGATTGAGGTCAGTCTTGGTTTCCTGTCTTAATTATATTGCATACCATTTGATATAGATGGATTATGGCTGGAGAAGACGGCATGTCTCTGCAATTTTGAGATACAAATATATGCTTCCTCTATCCATGAGCAGCCCCTGCCATTGGGTACAGATTCACAGTTATTAATTACAGGAATTGGATTGGTTAGAGTAGGCTTTTACAGGAAGCCATATAGGATAGTCTTTGTTTATTGCTGTTTTATCTCTCTTTCCACCGAACTGAAGGCAATGTACACATCTTCACAGCTGATCTTTCTCCTTGGCATTGACCACTCCGAAACCTGCATAGTTTAATTAACATTGGTGCATCAGAAGCCTTTAAATCATATACATATATTTGTGGGTTTTTTTATTCTCTCACACAGTATAATCTGGATAAACACATATTTGAGATGAGGATAAAAATATATTTCTGGCAGTTGCCATAGAGGTATCATAGTAATCAACACTATGGAGATCACAGCAAGTTACGGTAATGCTCTTCATTGAAACAAAATGGAAGAAATTTGTTTGATGACTTAGGAAAGTGAAGGCTTATATTGCTAAAATGTTCCTTAGGTGATTTGTATATACACTTTCTGAGTCATTATGTTCAATTTTGTTGCTTGCCCTTGAACCCTACCGAGTTAATCTGCTCCTAATTTGCTGTATATCTGAGAGGGAGGTGCAAGAAAGAATGTGGTATCCCTACGGACATCAGTCTTGTCTTCATCTGGACTGAGAGTAGTGTAACCCAGTTTGTGAAATGTCATACAAACAATTTGGGCAAGAAAAATTATGGGCACATTATCACCTGTGATTATTATTTATTTATTTATGGAGTTTTTGAGGCGTGGTCATAATCTTTATTACAAGGAAAGAAAGAAAAAAAGCTCCAAAACAGCCACAGCATTTTAAAAACAGAAATGTACTAGATCACTTTTTATATTTTATTGTCTGATATTTGGTTGTTTGCTGTTGTTCTCTGATAGGGGAATGTACTCTGTTCAGAAGTTCTACTGAGGAATTCTTAAGTGAGTGTCTTCCCAATGCGTGGAGGAATACCTCCTCTTTCATGGCTTTACTCTCAAGGAAAGCAGGAAAAGATGCTATTTTATCCAAAATAAGGCTCTCCATGAAAGTCAGAACGCCACATTTCTCGTGTTCTGGCTCATTTGAAGAGCCTTTTCAGGGACAGAAGGACCTCTTCAGACTCAGATAAGCAAAGCATCCATAAAAGGGACAATGTTAAGGCTGTCACATTCTTTTCTTATCAGAGAATTCAGGAAATACATTTGAAAATCAAAATCACCAATTTTCCCTCTAAATTTGTAAATTCACATTTGTGATGATACTATACTTATCTATTTTACCAAATATTTTACCAAATGTCCTCTCCCTCCCTCCCTCTCCCTCTCCCTCTCCCTCCCTCCCCCTCCCCTCCCCCCTCTCTCAGTGACATTGTGGCTGTTTCCCTCACTCCCTTAACATTTCCTGAAATTGTGAAGCTTGAAAAAAAAAACCTGGAAAAAAATAGAAATTTTCAGAAAAATTAGCTGTTGCTAGTGATAGTGCTGTGTCCAGTACCTTTACTTTTAAGTTGTCACTGCTGAGCAAAGTATGAAAAAAGAGACAACAAAAAAGAGTCATCTTGGAAGTGCAGTAATTAATGAGCCTTCACAGAAGTCATAAGAGTCTACAAACCAATTGCATTGCTTTTTCTCTCTCCTTACATTCAGATTCATTTTCCCCTCCCAAATCATAACTACATATCCTATGGTGGTGAAATACTCTTATTTTCATTTTGGTGGTAAACTCTTTCACCAAAATTTGCCCTCACTCCTATAATGTAATATTTATTGACTTTTATGAGAGTCAAAATCTTTCTCTTGTGTAGTTTTTGTATGAATAATATAGATACCACATTCTGCATCAGTCCCTCAAATCTGTTATCCATGTAGTCACCATTTTGCCTGGTTCACATATAACGATGCCTTTTGTAAGGTTCAAGTGCGATAAGCGAAAATACATGATCACATGGCAGTGATTTGAGAATGTCTTGATTGAATACACTGTAACATAAATTGTTGTGCCAGAGAAGAGAGCAAAATTGTGGTCTAAATTCTGCACGGTTATGAGTGGCATGCATTAGCAAAAGTCTTCAGTGGTAGATGTGTGAGAATTTTGTAAGAAAACTTTTCATCGCCAGAAGCTCCTTGTCTCATTGGCAGTAAGCCAACATATCCAGTTATTTGTAAACCCCACTGAACTTAGTGGAACTCTACTTCTGAATAAGTACAGTATTTGGCTGTACATCGACAAGGATTCTAGAGTGAAACACGATTCCATCATTCATGAACAATGTAATCATTGGATATATTTATTAAACACCAATACCATCATTTCTAGACACAATCCAGCTTGTGCAGACACCTTGAATCAATAGTTTGAAGACTTGGAAACATCATGTTTCCTTTCAATAGAGCAGGAATAGACAACTCTATCCTAGAGCCATCCATGGCTACTGGCATATTTCAAAAAAAAAAAAAAAATTCTGCAAGTTCACTGATAAGTTCAGATCTCTGACTAGAGTGATCTACTTTTTTCTCAGCAAGAGAAGGAAGTGACAGACAGAGAGAAAGAAAGGGGAAAATAAATTAAGAAAAAAAGAGATTCCTTGATCCCAAATAGAATAAGGTAGCTGAAAATTATGTTGCTAGGAAATTCTGCATCAAGTATGACACTACAACGATTTTTGCTACTGTGCTGTTTGTTTAGTTGTGTATGAAGGAAACATGGTAATCTTATAATCATGATCTCCCTACAAAATGTCTTTCTAGTGCTATGGTACTCAACTATACCTTTCCCAATTTCCAAAATAGCTTCCTGGACTGCTTTTAAAAATAGCTGTGCATTTTAAATAAAATACATTTTCAATAAAATTTCAGCCCACTGAAAATTAAAGATTTAGGAACAGTGTAATATTAATTGAATGTACTTTGAGGTTAAATAACAAGGGGAATACTACAATATTTATATTATTCACTATATGATTAATTTAGGAATAAGCTTCATTTTTAATGAATTCAGAGACCACCCAGAATCTTCAGCCTGGTACACTGGGAGTAAGTTGTAAAATAGAAAAAAATGTTTCAAAACATTAAACTGAGACCCCATTTGAAAATACAGGAAACTGCCTTTTATGAAATCAGATCACTGATTTTTTTATTGTATACCAGGGTGGACTTACCTAAATCAATTGTTTAAATAAAACCAATGTATGAACACTAACAAGACTCTTTTCATATTTGTTTCTAAACAAAGATGCAAATCGAACCACTAAGTCTATTCACACACAGCTCAATAAAATACACTTGCACTGTTTAATTTGGATAAGGCATGGCAAATCTGCTTCACAGCATACATATTGCCTACTTTCCTTTTTTTTACCTATATAAGGAATATCTTCTTACAACCAACACCTGTGGATAGAGAAGTCCAGTCGATATGAACATGAGCTCTGAAGACAGATGAACCACCACATCCAGAAAGGAAAGGGTGGCTTTTAAAGTTCTTCTGGGGGGGGGCGGGTTTAAAAAACTTTCTGGGAATTCCAGTGAGAGTAGCTCCAGAGGTTTCTTAAGCCATCACTGCGGACTGGGAGGGCTTTGTATCCCATGTAGCCACATCCTGAACTACACCATCTTCATTTCTCTTGATGTCAGAACTCTGCTGGAAATGTAACAAATCCCTCAAGGACACGATGCAGTAGGCCATATAACATTTGTTTGGCAGTGGGGAGCTAATTCATGTGTCAGTCTCCCATGGGTAGCACTGTAATCACATAAGCATACAGTGTCATGTATGGCAGATGTAAGGATCTATTCTGCTGTATGCGGTTTTGGCTTACTCTTGTTGGTGCAGTTGATGTGGCCTTGATGTGATTTTTGTGGGGAGCTAGAGGGCTGTGATTGCTCCCGAAGAGCTGCAATCTCAGGCAACAACCCAGGAAAAATGTATGTGTAGTGAACTGTGAAACAGATTGGCCTTGCTTTTAGTGTACAATAGAAATGGGCATGAACCATCGGTTTGGCTGTGTGTGCCAATTTGTCCTTTGGATGAACAGGTGTTCAGCATCTTCCAAGCCCCGCTACCACTGATGGGCTCCCACTCAGCAAGTGGGGCAGGAACATTGGGGTGTTGCCTCTGAGTGGATGGCTGACAGAGGAGGCAGGACTGAGAAACATCAAACACCTTTTGTCCAAAGGAGGAATTGGCATGAATGTCTGAACTGGTTTATGCCATCTCTATGGTGCAACTGGTCCTGACATGATTGAAATTCTTTTAAAGGGCCAAGTACACAGTTCTGAAGAAGTCCTGGAGTTGACACTCTTTATGGGAGTGCAGACACTGTCAGTGTCCATTACAGTGTCCATTGTAAAGAGTGGTAGCTCTACTTTTGATGTGATGCCTTTGTTTATAGCATTCGGTCTGAATTGCTGTAATGCACCCTATATGGAATGACCCTTAAATTGATTAAAAGCTTCATATGGTGTACAGAACTGTGTCAGGAATGCTTTCATGAGGCTAATCTTACATTAATTTTGCATCACACATTGTTTACCTATTCATTTAAAAGCTTATTGAAAGACTGGCATTAGTTTTCACATCCCTAAATATTTGTGACCTGGCTTTCTGGAGAAATACCTACACATACAGTGTATGTTCCTGTTCAAACCTTAAGGTCATCACCCGAGGCTCCTTTTTTCATTCCATCAGCAAGAGCTGTTATGTTGGTGATAAGAGGCTGGGTGTTTTCTCTGAAAATATCTTTGGTCCTTTGCTTGTCAGTCTTTAAATGAGCTCCAAAAGCCACTTTATTTGAGTTGATTTTTGAATTACTCATAGTACAGTAGTTGCTTTATCTACAACCATTATATTAATGTTTTTATTTAATCTTGTTATTTTTAGCTAATGATTTTATTTATTGATCATATTGCTAATTTATTATTGTAGTTATTCTGTTTGATCTTATTGTTTTGTTTTAACATTTTAAATAGTGCTAATTCTATATGGTTTCCTCCTTGAATGGCAACTGTAGATTCATTGGCAAAGCAATTTATCCTGAATGATCAATTAATTCTAGAATTAGTGTCTACCGTCTAAAATGCTTCCATCTGATCTAAAATGGTTTTGTCTTAGCTGTGTGCATGGTTGCAGTCTTATGGAGGATGTAATATATGACCTAGTGCAACCTCAGTACAGCTGTGACTATACTTTCTCACACTGCTGTCCTCAAGGAACTGCCAGCTGTATCTAAGGTCATGTTAGGTCCCATGTTGTGTCTTATGGGTGGCTGCATCTTTTGTGAGAATGTGCTGCCTAGTCTGCTTGAACTGTGGGAATCCCCGAAATTCTAGGCCTTTTTTTAACAGTGGCTATTTTTAGAATACTAATGCATTTCTTTTGGTTTTCCAAGGAAATAAGAGTGAACTGATACACATATAATCAATAAGGAAGTTTGGACAAGAAGTTACTCAATTGTTTTTAGGCCATGTCCTTAAATTTTGCAGCTACTAGGATTCAGAGGTGTGTCAGAATTCAACACCTTCCATTTCATAGCCTTTAGTTTAGGGCTATAAGCCAAGGAGAAAAGAGTCAAGTTAGGCGTCACATCAGTAACAAAGATTTGGTTTCTCTGCCACATAGTACTTTGAAGTGTTATTTATTGTTGGAGAAGGGATATAGAGGTGTAGTATCTCAAACCGAGCTCACCTATTATATTTTTCTTCAGAACATCACAGCACTACAGAGCGAAGAAATGGTTTTAACAACTTTGTATAGCACAGAGAAAGAATGAAAGAGAGAGGGAGATAAAGTATGTAGGATTGTTTAAGCTATACTTTCATAAATAGAGAAGTATATGACTTTCAGAGGGTGTTTGTAAACTCAATATTTTACTCCCCATATACTGTATATTTCTAAAATAGTTTTTAAAATGACCATAAATCACTGATTTTAAAATTCAATAATAATTTTCTGAAGAGCAACAACTAAATTGGCAAGCCTTCCATGATTTCTGACTTGTAGGCTTTCATGGTGAAAAAATAGCCCAAACTGAAATCTGTCTTAAACTAACCCCTTTACTAAATATTTTGAACATCTTTGGCTCAAAAACTTTTCATTTCCTGTAGGCTGTATCCTACAAAGTTTTCTGATATATCTTCCAGAATCTAGATCCTTCCTGATCATCATCCCATCTGAATATATGTTTCAATTGTTGGTATCTAAATGAAATCTATTATGCTAAAAACAAGTAAAAGTATTCTGTGACAAAAATTAGCATGGTACCCAAGGGATATTTTCATAATCTTATCTTTCTTTCAACCACTGGCACACATTCCTAAAGTTTTTGGTATTTTAATAGTAAAAGGCACTTTGACTTTTAGCTCTGAAATAACTGTACAATACACCCAAGCCCATATAACATTCCAACCTGTATATGTTTACTAGATGGTTTTAATAAGTCATCCTATGAGCACCCAAACATTGTTTTACTAACAGTCCTTAGAGGACTAGATGGCAATTTCTGTTATTCCATGTAGTCTTTGTCTTTAAAAAAAACATGCTCTTAGTCCCTATGCTGATGAACTATGGCTAATGACAGATAGACTGAGTGATTTTTAATGCAACTTTATTTCAGGATGAATTTTATATTTAATACTAAATTCCATGATTGGGAACTATACTGTGAACCTATGGGATAGAACTAAATTTCACGAATGTGATGGTGCCTGTGTTGTGCTTAGTCTGTTACAACTTTGTTTTAGATTGGTTTCTCTGACGCCAATTTTATGCCTTGTATGACAAATACAGTTGGGTGAGCTCAATTAAAATAGGAGCCTATGGAATTAAATAGGGCAAGCTCCTTCTTTATGTTAGACTTTATGAGCCACAAACACGAACAACTAGTGTGCAATTAATTCTTTACTTCACTTGTTAGAGATCAGAGATATTAATTTGGGAGATTGTGGGGGGAGGAGGTCTTTTGGTTGTTATTATTAAATAGTTGGGGAGTCAGAAACTCTTATCAATTGTACCTTAAATCACTCATTTGTGTTAGAAGATCCTGATCTAATATTCTGCCTGCCCTTTCTTTGTACTGTACATTGCTCAGAATCCTGTTGAGTAGCCTAGTAAATCACACTAGAGTTGTGGGGATTTGGTCAGGCTACTTCTCCCGAGGATCCATTGATTTGAATGTGCCTATTCTAACTATGAGGTACTTTAGCACAGTAAGCCAGTTAGATGAGGCCCATTTGAATCAATGGAAGCTGCAGGGGAGTTTATTAACTAAATCCCCATTGGCCTAGTGGGGCTACTGTATCTCTATTTATTATACTAAGCAACAGGATTTGGGCAATTCTCTTCTAAACAACTCTACTTTGTACCTACTCTGAGAAACTGTGCTCATATAAACATTTCCAGAATGACCAAAATGCCTTTGGGATGGGACACAAGTGTGTCATTTTCAATCTACCACCTGTTTAGAGTCTCTCTAATTCTACTACTATCTATTCTATAACAGCTGTGCCTATGGTTATTTCTCTGGATTGGAATCTGATAGCTTTTGCTAGAACTGTTGTGTTTTGCCTTGCTGCCATGTATTGTAACAGTACTCAACATTCATTTGCACTATTGTAATGTGTTCTTACCAGTCCAGAATTCTGAAGGGGCCCTAGGATCACCATATGAAAAACCTCATTATATTTAAATGCAGACATGGCCTTGGAAATAATGAGATACCAGAAGTAATTAATGTGCTACTTTCTTTGTTACTGTCTTTTCTCATTTATCATCCTCTAGTTTTTATCCTTACAAACTTTTTAAAGCTATGTCTTATAAGCAGTGTCCCTTCTAATTCTTTGACATCAGTGGTCAGGACCTCACCCTGCATATGGGATTCCAGCTGTGAACGGAACCAAATAGGTAGCAACACTGGCTGTAAGTGTGTAGCACCATTGCAGTGCTACTGCATGGTTGCGAACCTGCGGCTTAGAGGGAATGTGGCTGATAAATAAAGTTTAATATATATATTGAAAAAGATATTGTGGCTAAAAGAACTTTGGCATTTACATTTATTTATTTTTTAAAATTAACTCATAATTTCCTAAACCAAATAAGTCAACTGAGGCTTTTCAGACTTTAAGCCATGATCTTTTTTACTATTCAACTTGCAGCCCACAGCCATTTGATTGACACTATCGTCTGATGTGTCTTTCGCTCCTCAAACACGTTCATTTAACCCACCATCCCTGTTATTTTATTATTTTAGCTTTGTGTCTGTATCCTTCAACTCTGCAACATGCCATGGGGATAGTTTGTATGAAAGATGTTATATAACAAAGTGTTTTTGAAATATTTCATAACCTAGGTGACAAGATTTATTGTTCTTGGTTAGACATACTGCGTCAACCTACAGACTTTATCTAGGAGAATAATTTACTCAAGCGATTAGTTTTCAGACTTTGAAAAAATTGTGTTGAATAGGCTTCTCCTCCATGACAATTTTAACAGGACTCTTTTCTCCATAATGTCTGTACAAATTTCTCTGAGATTTAACTATTTTCACTTTCCCTGCTTAGTTTACTAGCAAACTCCATTTTACCCTTAGAAAAGCAATTCAGTTATCCTGCAGTCCATTTGGCATAAGGCATCAAACATATTAGCTTATGCTGATATGTCAAGGATTTGTCTGCATCTGAAAGGCTATGTTGTCCCCTTTGAACAAGGATGTGGGAAGGTAAGCCATTTGTCTCACTCAACTACCACCAAGTAAAGTGAGTTGGGAAGGCCGCAACTAAATTAATGATGCTGAAATGCCTTATTTTTTCTCTATGGTAGCAAACCAAATTGTCATGAGAGAATCCTGGGAGAAGGCAGATTTGGACCCAGTTCTAGCCGGCATTATTCACAATTGCACTTAAGGAAGGTTGAATTCCAGAACCATTAACATGAATTTTGTGAGGTAAACTTCCCAGAGATGTTTAGGAGTTCTGGAAGATTTTTGCAGAGATATCTGACAGAATACCAATCTATTGACTGAATACTGGATCTGCCACCTCGTAGTTTATCTTTTTCTTAAAACTAAGTGTGCTATGAAATGTTTATTGTATTTTTCAAATTTCCTTTAAAAAAGAAGACCTGCAAACTCATCAGTATGTAAGCTGCAGGACTAAAACAAATAGGTTGCAAGTCTACCTGAAAAAGTTCAGGTAAAGATGGAGATTATAATGATAATTAAAAGTATATTATTTATAAGCCCATTAAGCAGTGCACTATGATAGGAAATATTTTTAAATACTAAAAAACATGAAAAGCAAATTAAAGACAAATGTTAAAAGTCAATATTGTTTAAAAATAGAACAACCACCATTCTAAAAGCCAGCTTCAAAACCAACTTTGCACTTCAAAGCTCATGCAAAAGAGTACCTTCCTAGCTGCCTGCTGCCTGAAGTTAAACCATCTTGATTTCCCCATGAAAAGTGTTCTGTAACAAAAGTGCTGCTATAGAGAAAAACTTTTATCTTGTACTCACTAACCTAGCCTCTCAGGTTATGGGGCCTCAGTGGATTCTCTCAGATTCCAGACACAGTCGTGCAGTCTGACCCCAAGCAACTTAAGGTTATACTTTGGACTTGTCAACATTGGCATATAGATATGGCATACGAACCACCAAGGGGCATGGTTTTGACTAAAAAAACAAACTTGTCCACAAATATTTCTGCTTAGAATGATCCATCCTTCCCCTTTAAGAGCTGCCGCATACCCTTTTGTCTCAGCAATAGGGCATGCATTCTTTTGGGCATGCTCATTAGCAGAGAAATAGCAGCCTCCAGTGGATGCACATTTTGAAAAAGAATTTGAGAAACAAATTTAGGGAAGATTAGGAAAGGAAGCAAGTGGAGAAGAGAGAAAATGAACGGCAATGACAGAAGAAGACAGAAGCAAAATAAAAACAACTTCCCCTTACCTTCCATAAATGATCAGGGAAAGCTCTTAATTTTCAACTGAATGGGCTACAAGGGGTCTCTTGGTTCAAGTGGGAGGAGCATGTCATATGGCTCATTGCTTGTGCCCCAACCACAACAAACCCTCTTGTAGCCCAATCTACCTCACACCTAAAACACCCAGTCTGGACAGGACCTATTTATTTATTTATTTACAACATTCTTTAGCTGCCCCACTACCAAGAGTCTTGGTGTAAATATAGTGTTGGAAAGTATAGAACAAAGGAGGGGACATATAAATCTATTTCATTTCAGTTGTTAAACATATGTTGGACCATATGTTTGCTTTCCAGAGTGTGGTCATGGCAGAATCCCTCCTCATGTGAACATACATCAGGATCTTTTTCTTTGTTGTTTTCAGATTCTATATAACCTCCTGCTCCCCCAAAGTTAGCGGTAATGTTAGATGTAGAATAATCACTAGTAGTCTTTGAAGCTATCTGTCAAATTATATTTTATTGTTGATATTATGTTTACTCACTCTCATGGCTTGTATATGCTACTGGGTATGTACATCCTTTCAACAAGTAGATATCTGCTGATAGCTACTGAGAAGGGATAAAATGGGGGATTAGATCAAGCCCCAAGAATTTACAGATCTACATTTGAACTAGATGGAACTGAGGTACTCTGTAATATTTTCTGTAATCTTCACTCCAACTCTATTTGAACATTATGGAACAGTATACCTTCAGATTCCCTTAGTTTCTAGCTTATATCGGTTTTGCAAAGTTTTGCTAAAGACCCTTGCAAGGAGTTAATTTTGGATAAGAGTTGTACAGTTTGCAGTTGTTTGGAAAAACATGGTCAGAGTAGTTCTGCCACGTAAAATGGGACAGGCTTAACGATATGATGTAATTTAATGGACTATTCCATATATATATAATAAGGTGACAACTAGTTCCATGCAACTGTGGAAACCATCTTGCTGTGCATATGAGAAGGCAAGAATTGTGAGTGTTAAGTGCTAATTTTTTTAAAGTACATATAAACCCCATAGATGGCAATGACAATGTTTTGTTATCTTTATGTTGTTTTCCTTGCATGCTTGTTAAAAAGTGGAGTCAGAGTGTCTGAGAGAGAACCCTAACAAGTTCCTTGTAATCAGCTTCGGAATGTTTCTGTCAGGCGCAAGAAAAATGTTCAGCTTGAACAAAGCTGCATTTTCCCTCTAAGAAACACATTTGTTTAAAGATTGGCCTGTCAATTTGTGAATCAACATTTTGGCTTTTTGCTCAGACATCATGCTTTTGCCTTTCCCTCCCCCAAGAAGGGGAAATAATACAAAGCTGCTATTTGTTGTTTGAAGGAAGTAAACTTCATCAGGTCGACTTAGATGTGTGCTTCAAATGTCACTCAGTACAGCTTTCTTGTAATGAAACGCTGCATACAGATTTCTTCCTTTAGGCTCAAGGGGATTAGGCCCAGTAAAAGAAAAAAATTCAGTCTTCCTTGCTGTGGTGCATCAGAGTGAGAAGTTTAAAATCCACAATTTATTCAAATATTGATATTTCTACTTGTCAGAAGAGAGGGGCCTTGAAATTTCCACTGAGCACTGTTGTCAGAAGAATTGCAAGAAATGTGTCAGATAATTCATAAACGGAGTTCACTACTGTGAAATCAGTTGGGAACAGCAAAAAATATATATACTTGTCGATGTAGAATAGGGGCAATATAACAGAAAATAGCACTCACTTTTCCATCATGTCAAGCAAATGCTCAATTTGGGCAAGGTATTTTTTTAAAACAGCTTGCTGTTTCTAGAGGAACCCACAATGCATGAAA
The DNA here is from genome assembly GCA_023846285.1 of Phrynocephalus versicolor. Lineage (NCBI taxonomy): Eukaryota > Metazoa > Chordata > Lepidosauria > Squamata > Agamidae > Phrynocephalus > Phrynocephalus versicolor. Next base: position 4,563,868 of record JAHTLZ010003518.1, on the reverse strand, counting down.
AATGTTTTGAGTTCTGCTTTGTAGACAAGAGGATCTGTTTGTTGTTTTTCCCCCTCTGAGACCTTCCATTTCCCATCCTGCAGTAGCCAATCAGAAAACAGCTGTTTACAAGGCTTTGTAAGCAATCCTGGTTTCTGCATGTGGTTTGCATTAAGGCCGTAAAAAGCTGTGAACACTAGGGTAATGATGTAAGGCACTAGTGTAAATTCCAAACTGTTGATAGAAGTGAAGGAAGCTTCAAAATATCTTAACCCCGCCATGTGCTGAAATCATCTACACATTCACTTCCAGAGAGTAGAAGCAGAATGTGGAAATAATAATCCATACACAGACATTTACTAAATTTAAAATTCATTATGCAGCCCTGGTTTCTCAGGTTGGTTCACATATTATTTCTGTAGATGCTGGAAAGCTGAAAATACACTATTCAAGTAAAGGACTGTGCAGTGCTAGCCTTACTTTGCCAATAAAAAATAAACCTTATTAAATCCAATGGCATTTACTCCTATTTCACTGTATATATGGTTTGTTACTTACATATCAGAACTGGAAGTTATCGTCATCTATTGAATGACTGGGAGTTTCTTAGCATAGCCATAATTAATAGAACAAAAGCTAGGACAGCAACAACAAATATTGTGAAACATCTCTTACTGCCATGTGATTACATAGTTCATTGTACTGCTGACAAGAGACATTTCTGGTGCAGCTTGCAGCCCATCTGTGAGGCTGTGATACTACACAAGGAAAATTTTGTAAGGTCACATGTAACAGTTAAGTTAAAGCGGTGCCTGGGGTCTTCAGCACAGATTCATAGGCATCATTTTATTTTCCCTTTTTTAAAAAAAAATTGTCTTGTTAAAAGACTAACTTTGTTTTTCAGCTCAAGTTATACATTAATTTAAGACTATTTTTAGATACCTTACCATCTTGAGGCAAGTTGACACTGATAATTACATATTTAGGAACTTGTTAGAATCTCTTCTAGGAATTGAGCAGAATGTAGACAAAGAATAAACAAATTCCATAATCCAGATTACATACCAGGCTGGTAGATTTATCAGTTCAATGTTTTAAAATAAAAATGTTTCCAAGCCTTTGGGGTCAGTATCCCCTTTTCAGGCACAGTATGGTCCTCCCCTTCAGTTCTTGGGCTTGGCTTCTTGGTCAGTATGGCTGCCACTATGTTTTGCATTACCCAAAGGGTGTTAAAGCAAGCCACTTAGCAGTATGGTTGAACAGAATTACAGGATGCTGGGAGCTGAGAATGCAGTCAGAAGGCAATACTATTTAATTTGGCCTATTGCTTTCTTTGACTTTTTTCTGCTTGGAGTGATATCTGAAGCTGTCTTCAGACTTGTCAATATAGGCTTTTATCTAATGAGAGACCATGATCTTGAAACAGAACAGAGTCAAAATTCACAGCTAGATTTTATTTTGTAACAATGGGTGACATACACTTTCCTCACTTCTCAAGCAGAAGAGTGTCTCCTTCCCACTTGAAGGAAGATGTGCAACCTGAGAAACTCACATTTGAATATCTGCTTTATCTCTTCCTCTGTTGCAACTGAGACAGGATAGGGATTTGAAAAAAAATTAGGAACTGATTTGCTTTTGTTCCCCTCCTTTCCTTATGCCCCAACCCTCTTTCTCCATTTTTATAATCCCATGCCTGAGGAAAGTGGACTGGCCTATAAACCGTACATATAACTTTGCATCTTTTTTTTTTTTTTAAAAAAGCGGTAACATCATAGTAGTGACTTCAAGTGGAATATTTTGAATTCCAAACAGAGGATACCCATTAAGGAGGATGTGAGAAAAGATTATTACATTTATGCGTCAATTTGATCCCTTCCAAGAGCCAAATTGGCCACACTATTGTGTCTTTGCGTATGAGAGTTTCCTTGCTTTCTTGTTGTTTGAAAGCATTACCAGGGTCCTGCTCATCATCAAACATTTCTGGAATTTGCGCCCGTGCGCGCGCGCGCGCACACACACACACACACACACACACACACACACACACACACACAGAGAGAGAGAGAGAGAGAGAGAGAGAGAGAGGAGAGAGAGAGAGAGAGAGAGAGAGAGAGGAGAGAGAGAGAGAGCTTATTTTAATATGTATTGTTTTATGTTATTTGTAATATGTGGGGCAGCCTTCCAGTCTCGGTTTTATTCTTTTTGTCTGTTCCTTTGGTTGCTCCAGGGTGGACACTACAAGTCATTGACATCTTTGGCTCGTTAGAGCATAGATGCCTGCAAAAGCTGACGTTTTCCACGCCTGTTTGCAGCCTATTTCTCCTTTACGTCCATTGCTTACTGTCTGCTTGGTGTCTAGGCGAATCTGTCATCTGTGCCAGAGCACAGCCCGCTGCACCACTGACAGTAAGAAGGTAAACGCTTGCTGCCTGAATCCCCCATTAACTTTGTGAGGCGTATTGATTTCTTGTAAAAATAATGATATTGACAGGCTTTCTAGGAGTAATTGTTTCCAGAGCACAAAGGTCAGTACTGAGAGTGAAGGGTTTTGGAGCAAGGGTACTCTACAGACATTTGTGTAAAGTGCCGGAGGATGGCTAGAAACCAACAGCAACAGTTTGAGACTTTTAGATATATTAAGTAAGCTGACAAAGCACCTAGTAGGGGGCTGGTAATATTATTGTACTCATAAGTCCTTCCTAGCAAACAGTTTAGTTGGACAACACCATGAGAACAGCTGCAGAGAAAATCTGTTATAGTAGCAGAGAGATAGTTCTGTCTCTCCAAGATATTTGTATCTAGCTTACAATGCTCCATGAGGTTTGCTTGGTTCCGTTTCCACAATCTGGCTGTGTAACTGAGATTGTGATTGTTTCTGAAGGAGGAAATATCACTAGGGTGAAATCGTCATTCAATACTTAAGAGAGGCTGATGACACCTTCTAATCGGGCCTTCGTATTGAGTCAGAAAAAAGCCAACCACATTATAAACAACCCTGTTGAATCTCTTTGCAGAGTATCCCTTACAGGTCCTGGTACAGGTACAGTGGAAATATCACTGACACTCATAAAGAATAAATTGTCATATAGATGAGAACAGCTGTTCCAAGGTGTAAATCAATACGTCTGCAAAGTAGTTGGTTCCACAAATGCATGTACAGTATTTGTATTTTGCTTGTCATTTTGTAAGAAGGGAGATACAGCAACTTAAATGATTGCTCCGATCAAATACAGGAAGGTGCACTTAAGTTGGTAGAAATCAATGGTTTTAAGTGTATTGGAATTGACTGCTTCTTTATGGACCTAATATTATTATGGACTTGAAAAGGTGGTGTTTGGGGCCTCAGATTTCTTCAAATAAAAGCGTAACAACAAAGAGACTGAGAGATAACTATGTAGCACGTGAAAGCATCACATCCATAAGACTTAGGAAAGCATTCTGACCCACGGAATTATCATGATCAGGCAAACTCCTCTAGCTCTTTCTAGTTAGCTATCTGTGTAAGTTTTCTTTTGAATACTGAAGAATAAAAAACAAAATTGAAGTCTTTGTTCACTATCCTTGCTTTCATGCTAGCTTTAGACAGTGGATACAAAGACACAAAATAGTACACAGAGAAACATATACCATTAGAAGAAAGTAATGACAACATTTAGATAAGAAAGGAAGAAAAAAAATAAATAAATCATTCTTTTCTGAATGTAAAAAACACGACAGAAAACATTACAAGAAAAATACTGTGTGTGTGTATATGTGCATGGACACATGTGCCAACGTACATGTTTACTGTGTGTCTTGCGGAATTGTAGGATTATTATTCTGTGCAAGCTTTTCAACAGGAAACTTAAGACAAAACAAAAATGAAAAAAGATGTTACGGCAGCTTAAAACCTAAGTGCTATATTTTAATGTATACTTTCATGGAACATGTCCATTTCATCAGACATAAGAATCAGAGTATTGTATATCTATTGTGCATATTCCACGTGGAAGCAACCGTTGTACGCTCAACTATAGTACTGCAATTTGACTTCTATGTCTGACAAAGTGGATATGTTCAATGAAAGCTTTCATTAAGGCATAGCAGTTCTTAAAGAAGGGGCCACGTCTCCTTGTTTGGTGTGCTGTTTCTTGTTGAAATACTGTATATCTTTATATGTTATGCAGGTGTGCCCATGCAGAAGCATGAGTGTACCCACACACTCATACTACTGTTATACCATGCTATTTCTTATTATACATGAATACAGATATCTGATAACATAATTTTGTTGTTTTAAAGAGTTAAAAATAGCAACTGTCAATAATTGTCAAGTGGTTATTAATTTCCAAAACATTGAAAAGGTTGTTGTGCATGTGTTGGTGATCTCCAGGATTGACTACTGCAACACACTCTATGAGGGGCTTCCCTTGGGCCTGGTTTGGAGACTGCAGTGGGTGCAGAATACAGCGGCCAGGTTGGTGGTGGCAGATTTACATGCATCACCCCCATTCTGGCCTGTTTGCATTGGCTGCCCATTGTTTCCCATATCAGGTTTAAGGTTTTGTTGTTTGTTTACACAACCCTCCACTGCTTGGGTCCTGATTATCTAGTGGAGCATATTTCCCTCAGATCAGCAAATGCTCACCTCACTAGAGCTTCCCAGGCACTCGTGCTTTAGATGGCCACTCTCAGAGCCTCTGTGCGGAACTGGGCTTTCTCTGTGACTACCCAGTTGCTCTGGAATTCCATCCCCTGCAAGGTTCACCTGGCGCAATCCCTGCCTGCCTTTAGAAGAGCTTTGAAGACCTGGTTCTTCAAGGCGGCCTTTGGGTGATTAGTGTTGTTTTGTCTTTGTACTGATTTGCCAGATGCCTATATCTTTAATGTGTTTTTATTGTTTTTTTGGTTATGTATTGTTGTTTCTATGTGTTTGACTATATCTTGTGTTCACTGCCTTGAGTGGCCATGTGCAAGCTGGTGGTATATAAATCCTAACTAAACTAAACTAAATAAGCAAAATCAAAGACAGCAAACAAAAGCCCACCCTTTCATTCCATGTGAACCTTCCCTCACTGCTTAAAGGGATATACCAAGTATCTTTATATCATAACAGGAAGGTCTTCCTTGTTCTTTTTTAATGTCACTCTATTCTGTGAATTATAAAGTGGAAGCAACCACAACATGTACAGTTATGGGTTTGTTGTGCCCCTTAAATTTGCAGGTGCTGCCCTTTATTCAGTTTACTAGTTTTGATAAGAAAACTAATCCACAGGTTCTTTGATATTCCATGATATTCTTTTAAAAACCTGATTAACATTTATTTATATATCAGGTTTATCTTCACATTTCCATTTTACGTTTCCTATATCATACCAATTAACTAGTGGCCTTAGACAATCAGAATACAGAAAATATTTTTTAATGTACAGTAACCCCCACCCTTTTGAAGTTCATATACAGCAGTCCCAGTATATCACTGAAGTATATGGAAAAAAAAATCCTGGGGTAAGCTGGAAAGGCCTGTTTCAGGCCTCCTGTATTTACCTCAGGCTTGGTGCTGCTATGAACGGGCCTGCAAGGGCCTTCCTGGGCCCATCAGAGGCTCCAAAAGGGCTTTCCTGTGAACTGGAAGTGACTTCTAGAAAATAGGAAGTGACCTCCAAGTCACTAGAAAGCACTTTTGGGTCTTCCGAGGGCCTTTCTAGATATGTCACTTCCTGTTTTCCGGAAGTCACTTTTGGTTCACAGGGAAGCACTTTTGAAGCCTCCGAGGGGAGGGGCCCAGGAAGGCCTTCGCAGGCTCATTCGGGGCATCGCCAGGCCAGGGGTACAGGAGCCCCCAGCTAGGCTCCCCAGGCCCGACCCAACCTGCATCCACATATCATGGACTTTCAACTATCACAGGTTGTGTCAGGTCCCTAACCCCTGCAATAGGCGGGGGGTTATTGTAATAGATTCACTAAGCCAGAATTTTTTTCCCAATTTTCCCTTTTCCTGGCCAGCCCCTTATTCTCCACAGGTTGTTTCCCCCCCCCCTTATCAAATCCTTTATATTCATGTGTTGTTGTATTATCTTGACAGTAACCTGATAGCTGCTCTGCTACTGAAAAATTCCCAAATTTTCCTCTTTTTGGTACCCATATTAGGTAAGACAGATGTGCTTCATCATATTCCCTGGACTTGGTATATCTAAAGGTTTAGCCTGCACCATTTTTGTCATGTTTGTTTTCATGTTGAGATCTGCCCTTTGTTCTGGTTTAATCTCTTGATTCAAGCTGATTTCAGTAGATGTGTTTATCATATTTTTTTGAATTTGGCATATCCAAAGATTTATCCTGCATCAGTCTTGTTGTGTTTGTCTGTAGATTAAGATCAGCTGTCTGTTTTAGCACAATCTTCTGATCAGAACTAATTTCAGTTTTTCTAGAGACCCAGTGTTATCCACCATTCCATCTTGAATTATCTGTTTTGCCTCTGTGACATTATCAGAATTAAAAAATCTCTATCTTCAGAGGTTGAGCCTGTGTAGCTATCTATAATTTTTTGCAAACTGGATAGAATTATGTTGGCAAAATCTTCTTCTGAGCTGTTCTTTATAGCTCACAAGAAAGGGTTAATATTGCTTGTAATAGTTTCTGCCACTTAGTTTCCAAAAAAGAGAGGTACAGAGGAGAGTAACTAGACTGGATTGAAGCCAAAGCAGTGAGGAACAGCCTTCAAGCATTGTTTTCAAAACATGCAGTTACTCCAAGGTCAGATGACTTTTTTTGAAAAAAACAACTTTCCCAACGATGCTCTTACAGTTGCATCTTTAAATTCAGCATATAGAAAGCAGAGAGGCATAAGGTAGTTTCCTTTAAATTTTGTCTTTAAATCCACCACAAATAAAGAGCAGCAAAGGCATAACATATTTTTTCCACAAGAAGAGAACAATAGGCAGAAAGGCAAGTTCATGGAATAATGTGAAAACAATCACTTCTTCTGTGCTTGACTTTTGAAAACATTCACCCCTTCTTTGCTAAAAGCCGCTTCCTCAGAAGGGGGCGGGGGTTAGTGCTTGTTTGAAGGAAATATTTTCCAGATACCAAGGAGAAGCTTCACATAGAAAAAGACAGAAACATTCTACTCACAACACACCAAATATTTACAGCTTTAATGTCTGGCACCGACAGCTCTGCCTTCACCATAGCAAAGGTCTTCCTCCAGTGGGAGATGAAGCATTTTCCTACTTCCACAAAGTTTGCTGCCTCTCCCTTCGTGAATTACAGTTGCTGCTGCTTCTTTGTTTCCCCTCCATGGAAACTTTACCCTTATTAGGGCCCCTTTTTTTGGAGGAATTCAACTTGATAAGCTGGAGCACTTATCAAGTTGTCTCACCGCAGTGGAGCTGGAACCGGAAGTCATTAGTTTGTTACTTTTAAACTCAGCATATAAAGAGAAGATTCATCTGAGTTTCCATTATTTCCATTATTTCTTATGGGAAAATTTGCTTTGATATCCAAGTGCTTTGGTTTACAAGCATGTTTACGGAATGGATTATGCTCATAAACCAAGGTACCATTGTATGCTGAATTTTCTTCACTTACTGCATTAGTGCAGCAGGGCCTATTCATTTAACACAAATAATTTCACATTTCTGGGATAAAATATTCTTTGGGTATCCTTGGGCTGATCCTTCCTTCCTTCCTTCCTTCCTTCCTTCCTTCCTTCCTTCCTTCCTTCCTTCCTTCCTTCCTTCCTTCCTTCCTTCCTTCCTTGTTCCTTACTGCTTTAAAAATTATTTTTCCTTCACTCTCTTTTAAAAATCCCTTCACAATGCAGAAATAGATGCTATTATATTTGAACAAAAATTAAGTATTTTTCTATCTTGGGTTTGTGACTGGCCATTCTTTTAGACCATTTTATTCAAGGGGAAAGAAGCAATCCCGCAAGCCACAAACGTCAATTGGCTGTTGTGTTGTGTCTGCTTGAGAGTTTGAACTTCCTACATTTTAGATGGAATACATTATCCATACTAAGTTTCATTAAAAAAAGTTAATTTTAGATGTAGCCCTATGTATACTTATTCATGAAAATGCCCCACTGCACACAGTGAAACATGCAGCAATTCAGAATAAAAATGCATGGGATTAAAAAACAACACACACATATTTACCTCCTTTTTATCCTTGAGAAGTAAGTTGAGACCACATACTTTGTCCTAAGTGTACTGTTGGTCAAACAGAGTAACTTGTAAGTACTATTTTAATGTGCAGATGGATAAGTCTGTATTAAATTGATTAACTACGGTATACTTTGTAATATCTTAACATAATTATCCTTTTTCTGGTATACTGTGCATTTCTTATCAACCAAGCCTGAAGATTTTTACAACCTGTGCAGTAGACATGATAACAAAGGGAGGAAACATGTGTGGGAGAGAGTAAAAAAATTAAGATGTATGTATTTTACCCTTAACATTAGAGATGGGCACGACTCAGAAAAATTTTTCGTTTTCGTTTTCGTTTTTGGCTAGGGGTCCGGTTCGTTTCGTTTCGTTTCCGTTTTCGTGAGCTAATTTTCAAAATTTTTCGTTTTCGTTTTTCGTTTTCGTTACGTAACGAAAACGGAAAACGAAAAGGAAAATTTTTTCGTTTCTCCCCATTTAGCACCATTGAGTGCTTTTCCAGTAACGAAAAATGAAAACTGGCTCAAAATTAGTCGTTTCGTTTCCGTTTTCGGTCCATTTTTGAACCGTTTTTCGTTTTTCATTTAGTTACGTAATGAAAACGAAAAACGAAAACGAAAACGAAAACGAAAATTGCGCTAAGTCGTGCCCATCTCTACTTAACATAACCATCAACTCCAGTCATCTAAATGAAAGTGGCCTTTGTAGTTTTGGACATAGTCTCCCCCTCCCCCTCCGCCGTAGTGTATGAGAAGAAGAATAAAAGTAGCCATAAGCAAAAATACAGCATTATTGTGCAGTAGTCAGTATAGCCACTCATCCTTAATGGATAAATCTGATCACTGTGACTAATGAACTGTAAAAAAAAAAAAGCTTCTCAATTACCCAGCCCAGGAAATTTTTCTTATTTAGGCTGGTTTTATTTGATTTTATCTAAGCTTTCTTTGAGGAGTTGTTTTTTGTCACTCATAGACATTTGGACAGAAGAGATGTTCTTTCTCTCAACCTGCTTTAACGAAGTCCCTTTCCAGTGCTATTTAGAACAAGATGTGTGTTAGCTGTAATCCAATAAACACTGCAAAGGAAGGCCAATGTAGCTCTGTGGGGAAATAGTGTCCAGACTTGTAGCAACATCTAATGGGCATTTAGGTGCAAACTAGCTGTGAAGTGTTAAATATTTACATGTAGAATGCCAATAGTAATTGTCCACTTTATCTGAGCTAGCCTAGGGAAATGTCTTATTTGTTTCCATGTTACTTCAATAAAAAGAAGACTGGAAAATCCCCTCACTATTTCTTGGGGGCTTAGAATTAATAAAGCTAGGCAGTATAAAATATGTGCTTTGGTTTTCTGAATGATCACTTCTGCACCAGGCCATATAATATGGCTTTAACTCCATGTGGCCTGTCTATTAAGCAAGACAGGATGAGCCTCACAAATAATAAAAAATATTTATGTTTTTCTTAGTGATACTAACAAGGTAACATATCAGAGAAGAAATGGCAGGAGAAGAATAAGGTAACTGTGTCTTATGAATTCATGGCACAGTGGGATCCTTTTCTGCTCCTATAAACACCCTAGGATTCTGTGTTCTATGCAGCTATTATTCCACAAATAGCATTTTTTGCTTTTTGTTTAGGAAATCTGAAGTGTCATAAATGCCTCCATCTCATATATATTTGATAGTTAATATTAGTCTCAACCAGGAAAGTGCACTTTACATGTGGCAACATACGATTACCTGAGAGTGTTATTGCAAAGGAAAAAATCAATACCAATTTATAATTCACGATTGCAGTCTATCAGTTTTTATGGCTCTCTATCCAGTCTCATTAATTTTTTATTATGATTGACTGAAACTGAAAGATTTTTAACATGTTTCGCTGTTATTTATTCAACCTTAATAATTAAATAAACCTTAATTGGCTGTATTTCGAAGCATCTTGAAGCTATGGCCAGAATGGGTTTTGGTGACCATACATTATTAATGCCAGAAATACCACACATTTTCTTCAGAGCCAAGCTCTAGGAAATGATCTGCTATGTACCATAACAAGGGAAATAGATTTTGTAGTCATCTAATCAAATTCTATTTAAAAGGATGCTGTATATTTTAATTCAGAATATAAATTATCAACCGCGTGTTGAGAGAAAATGCAACACACTGTTTCTAAAGTTATGAAGAAAAGAGAGTACTTGATCAAGACTTGTATCTGAACCTAAAAGCTTGATTTATGAGGTTATCCAGCCTATCATATAGAAAATTCTAAATATGATCTCACAAAGGAGTTTCCTGATTGGTGGTTAACTTTTGCCTTTAAAAAGTGATTGGCAGATGGAAAATTGCACTTTCAAATTTCATCTGTATTCATTTCAGTTGTTCTTCTACATGTCAACGTCTTGCCATTCCCAGACAGGCCAAGGCTGTATACATTAGTTGTTACCACAGTGAAAAAAAAGGAAGGAAGACAATCCTATATTTGAGCATTCTGAAGGAAAATCAATCATGTCATAAGTGAGAAGTATGGATAAGTTTGAACGGTGGCAAGTTTCATCATTTCATTTCTGGCCACGCTGGTAGATTTTTGAGTGTACCGTTCTGCTGAGAGGCATCCCCAGCTGTAGTGATAGAATAAGCAGTGTAATAGAGTTGGGCTAGAAGGGAAAAATTTTTCCCTGGTATTTGTCAAGTAAGTTTTTTGTGGTATTGTACAGAAGCAAAATCAAAACCTAACATTATATACACTAGACATTTTGACAGAATTGAAAAAAGCGGCTTGTATTGACTATGACAAGGATGTACCAGCTCTCCTCAATCATATGTCTGAACCTCTGCTTGATGCTTTTTTCTTGGTGGTGACTGGATAGCTTAGAAGTTATACAGACATAAAAATCTATGCAATGACTGACAAACGTAAGTTCTGTATAGTTCCTGTTTTCCAGGAAGTAAACATATACTATTAATTCTAGTAGATTTTTAATTACAATGAAGTGGTTTGGGTTCTTATTGGTGTTTTTAAACTCTTGGAGGGCAGCACTGTGCTTAAAGTACCATAGTTACGGAAAAGGAATACAGAGCAGTTTAATTTCATCTATTTATAGTACTGAGAAGGGACATCATTTTATATTGGATATGCAGTGAAAACTGTGGGAGACAAACATGTTGCAATTTCACAATCTTGTTCCTAATATTATTGAAAGGGAGCTGTTCTTGGCAGTAATAAATTTAACACAAAAATCAAATACAAAACAAATTTATTCTTCCAGACTTGATACACCAGTCATTTCTTCCTTGTCTTGCATTAAGCTTTAAAATCAACTGTCACTACCTATCGATTGCATCTGAATTGTTATCTATATTTCTCAAAAGTACTCTTGACAGTTAATACAGTATAAATTATAATCTGGGGAAATGCTGGTTGTGTTTGGCAGCAAATTGCTTAGAATCTGACTAAAGCTGTTTTTATTTTTCATCCTTTTTCTGCAGCCATTCATTCTGGTAAAAATAATTCAGTCCAAATGATTTTAAATATGCACTCAGTCCAGTATGTAAATCATATTGTGAAAATCACTTCTGAGTTCTGTTCTTGGTGATGTAAAATTAATAAGAAGCAACACTGAAAACTCACAGGTTTGATTATCCTTAACATTACATGTATGCTTAAACTAGGCTTCTGAAAACTACATACTTGCAACTAACAGAAAATAGCGAAGGAGCAAAAAAGAAGGTAAAAAAATTAGATGGTTAGCTACTGATGATATTGTTGACATTGAAAGGAAATTGAAAAAATGCCAGCATACATGCCCCCTTTAAGATACCGTATGTACTTGAGTATAAGACGACTTGAGTATAAGATGAGGGCCTAATTTTACTCCCTCCCAAAAAACTGGGAAAACTTTCTAATTCGAATATAAGCCGAGGGTTTTGTGTGTGTGTGTGTGTGTGTTATACAGTACTTGAATATATATGGTATACTGGCCGAGCTCTAAAGGGGCTGGGGGTAGTAATTGGCAACATGTATTGGGAGTGTTGAGGTAATTAGGGAGTTAATACCATATAGTAAACTCCCTGATTGCCTCCACAGTCCTTGCACAGTTGCCAATACTATCCCAACACCTTTAGAGTTTCATAACTAAGTCCCCTTACCCCTAAACCTTTCCAGATTTCAGGGGGTTCCCAAAAATTGCTTCGGGAAGGTACCCCTGCTACTTTAGATTCCCGAGGTAAGTAAATTTTGACTAGATATTTTAAAAATTATTTTTAGTACAATTTTTAAAACATGCACTCAGTAGCAGGGGTACCTTAAGAAAGTGATTTTAGGGAACCCCCTGAAATTTGGAAAAGTTTGGGGGTAAGGGGCCTGAGTTATGAAGCTCCAAAGGGGGTGCTCCTAAACATTCTCATTGGAATCATATGAGAAATGGAGGCACCCCTATCATTCAGCCGATCAGGACTTGCCCTCTGCTGCTCTCCCCAAGCCATCTGAGTACATATTTTTACCCCTCCCCCCACCAAACTGGGAAATTTATTGACTTGAGTAGAAGCAAGGGCATTTTTTTCCAGCCAAAAATAAGGGCTGAAAAACTCGGCTTATACTCGAGTAGGGATTCCTTCAACAGAAGATTTTGTTGAATGGATATCTATTATGGTATGTTTTAGCAGACATAATAACATTGCATATCTAATTTGCTACAGTTCAAAGAATTGTCTTTTTATGTATTATTTTCTTTCTGTTTATTAGTTTATTTTACTGATATTTTACAAGAGAATGAACCCTTAGGCAGATGAAAAGAATAATTAGAAATTACTTATTGTATTTTCTTTGATAGTTGCCTAGAAACTATTTCTCCTGAACAATCCATTTTTTGGATAGAATCTTACACCAACTTTGAATATGACAGCTGACCACTGGAAATAAAGAGATGTTCTTCATGACATGTTGTTGTTGTTCAGTCATTCAGTCGTGTCCGACTCTTCGTGACCCCATGGACCAGAGCTCGCCAGGCCTTCCTATCCTCCACTGCCTCCCGGAGTTTCATGAGGATTAGGAGGCAGTATTTGTTTAACTAATTAATTTGTTCGATTTTTGTTTCATTTTCATTTCATTTTTTCTCTAGCATACAAACAGAAAAAACAAAACTATAAATTATATTTCAAAGAACCTCCCTACCTCTGTTGCCAGCTGCCTCCTAAAACACCTTTCTAAATAGGTGGGTTTACAGTTGCTGGAAGAAGGCAAGGAGGCAATGAGTCCGCTGGATCTTCCAAGGGAGGGAGTTCCAGAATCTGGGAGCAGCCACAGGAGCAGGAAAAAAAATCTTGTTGAGTCCTCTCTGGAGGTGCTTGCAAAACTGGTGGGACCAAGGGAAGGCACTCCCTTGAGGATCTTAATACAGGTGGGCCTGGTATGGCAAGATAACAGTGTTTCAGATAGCCTGGTGGTGAATTATAAAGGGCTTCAAAGGTCAGACCATGAAACACCCCTACACTAATATCTGAACAAGGCTATATTTAAGAAATATTGGTGACACTAAGTATATATGGATGAAATGAATTTCATTTATTTGGGAATAAGCAAAATCGTTTCTTTAGCCTAATGCGTACCTATGTGCATGTTGGAGAATAATGCATCTGGGGATCCCAGTGGATTAGCAAAAGATACGGGCTTTGACATATTACAGAAATGTGTTGATACCCTGGTAGACACAATATAAAGGAATGAGGAAAATGCTGCTATGTATTGTGCAATAGGGCATATATTTGATTGTAAATGAAAAGGCCAAGAACAGAGTAAAGGAAAGGCTTTCCAAGTAATTTACAGAACATAAAATGGAAAGAATTATGAAAGAAGCAATTAGTCACTGGGAATAATTCACTGTTAAAGTAATTTAATGCTAAGTCAATTATTCTCAGATATATTTCAGCCTTACAGCTTCAAATGCATTGTTCAAAACCCAAGCAATCAGAATATCATTATCACTATCTCATAGTTCCTGTATTTTTCCAGTTTCTCTGGAAGAACTTTTCATCATGAAAATGTATTTATTAACAATGCTAATTAACAATGCAGTCTTTGTGGGAAATAATTCCTAGTATGTTCAAAAGACTTAATACCAGGAAGAAGTGCATAGGATTGCCATGTAATCTTCTTTGGCCAGGCCAAGCGGTATATGGACCAGCCAAAGAAATCAACATAATTTACAAAGACAATCTCTCTTCCCTATTTTAGATGGCTTTATAAAACACCAGTTTGTCAGTAGCACTAATGCCCTACAGAGGGAAGGAGAAGTAACTGATAGTACAACACTGGTCCTACCTTATATCTATAAATGTGCCAGCTTTTCAAAATACTTACTATGCTGTACTTAGAAAATCACATTTGTTTCAGTAGGGCATACTGCCAAGAAATCAAAGTTGGGTCCTCAACCTAAATTGCTTCAGTGTTGTTCCACTTTGGTATTGATGGTAATTTGTCAAGCCCATATGCAATAATGGATTGACTCATATAACTAGGGCTATAATTGCAGCTGTTAGGTAGGCCTTCTTTATCTTAGCCTGTCTGAGACTCCCATTCTTGCATGATTTCTTGCTGTGCTTAAGCCGTGTGTGTCTTGTTTTGTTTTAATACATTACTGACCCAGGGGCTCAGGTTACTGGGGTTCCTGTCATACATTTTGCTCTCATAAAGCATTGCACCAAAGGGGGGAGTAGGGGAGAATGAAAGAATATGCTGTAACAAGGTAACAGTCATTGCTTCCTGTACAAAGTATAAATGTCACTGTTTAGAACTTGACTGCAGGAGAAAGGGAGAAAAGATACTCATGGAGAACACAGTACGCTTACTAAACCTTCAACTATCTGATAATAAGAGCTCTAAAGAGCAGCACACACTACTGTATTTTACTTGCTGTTATAACTTCAGTATAACCTATATGCAATGTGTTCATCAGGATGTAGCACACAGGAATTCCATGGTTAGAAAACAATTTCATAGCCCTCTTCTACAACATCCTTCCAAAATGATGAGCACATTATTTTGACTCGGTGTGAAAATATTTGACAAAATAGTCTCTCTTTGTACTTTAGATGCCAAAAGTGCTTCATTTCATTTGTATGGGATGGGAAAAAAAACACAAGGCAAATTTTTATAAACAGAATGTGTATTTAGCTAAGCAGATGGTTTCTATATTCTTTGCACTGTGAGGCAGCATCATTACCTTGATATTCCCTTTAAAGTGTTTGGGCTTGACAACATATGTTCCATAAACTTATCTTTTAATCTTTGAAAAAACTTACATAATTGAAGATGTTAACAGGTTGGTGGCTTAATGGGGATTCTCATCCATAATGTTTTTTTTAAAAAAAATATTTTGATGGAATGGGAGAGGGAAGCATTCCTGGCTAATACATAGCATACTTTTGCATTTATTACAAAGAAGAATTTTATAGGTGGGTGGAGAAAAGATAGTTTGGGAATTTTCATTCTGTGAAAAAACTGCATATTAAATATGAATTGTGATTTTCCATCTGGCTGTACCGGTTAGGAAGCTGCAGTTGGGCATGATATCCACTGTCAATCAACATTCCCCAACTGTGAGAAGCAAACCTCATGACAAAGCCCATCCCAACTCATTAAACCCAAGCAAACTGTATGAAACGTGCCGCTGTGTGATTTTAATATTTGGTGCATGTGACAGGATCATTTTAGTGATTTGCAGGATTTATCTCCTCTTAAAAGTACTGCCTAAGGCTACTCTAATTGGTAGGAAAGCAAATTCCCCCCTTTCCTCCTGTCACTCTTTGTTTTATTTACTGAGAACTGCTGAAACCTATTTACACAATAATGAGGATAAATCATTGTGATGCTTTCAACACAAAGAGAGATTCTCTCTCTCTCTCTCTCTCTCTCTCTCTCTCTCTCTCTCTCTCTCTCTCTCTCTCTCTCTGTGTGTGTGTGTGTGTGTGTGTGTGTTGAAAACAGTACAATTAACATTAAACCCCAGATTTTTTTATATGTAGTAGGGATAGCTTGTAATAGAGAAATAAAATAATGACAGGCAATAACAACGGTGTTTTATAACTACTTTATGAAGTATGTTAAAGTCACGGTTTTTCAGACATCTTTTATAATGGACAATTTCATTCTGAACTGCAATTAAGTAATTGCGTGTAAGTTTCTCTCAGTGGACCAGATGGCCTTTCCCCTCCCCCTCTAGAGAGTTTCATGTAGAAGGGTTTCCTTGCATAGAAAGGAAGCTCAGCCGCCACACTAACAGTGCTTTTTCTCCTTACTTGGATTCAATGTTACTCCTTGTAGATGCACTGAAAATCTTTATGGACAAAAGATGTAGAAATCAGACAACAGCCCAGTATAGGTAAATGTAAATGCATGGTGGCCTTGGTCCTTCTGCTGATGTCTAGGGATCTGCCACATACTGCCTTTCTTGACCTGTTTTTCTTATTCCAAAAGTACATTTCAAGGAGTGTGTGTGTGTGTGTGTGTGTGTGTAGATAGATAGATAGATAGATAGATAGATAGATAGATAGATAGATAGATAGATAGATAGATAGATAGATAGATAGATAGATAGATAGATAGAGAGAGAGATAGATAGAGAGAGAGAGAGAGAGAGAGAGAGAGAGAGAGAGAGAGAGAGAGA
>JAHTLZ010003518.1:4535417-4545930 GCA_023846285.1 Phrynocephalus versicolor | reverse complement strand
CTTTCTTTCTTTCTTTCTTTCTTTCTTTCTTTCTTTCTTTCTTTCTTCAATTTTTATCCCACTCTTATCAGTGCCAGAGACTACAATAAATATAAAACATGGAATAAATGAAAACAAAAATTTAAAAGCCCTTGCAAGTAACCATTAGAGAGATGGTGCCAAAGCAGCTGTATGGAGGCCATAGAGAATGGGAAAAAGAATAAATGTAACATGCATTGCTAATAGATATGTTTTTAATAAGTATATATGTTCATTCCACATGTAATGTTACTGATAGGTATAATTCACTTAACATAGCTTTTGGAATTTGCATGAAAACTGTTCTAAAGATACTTTGTACACTTGCTCAGCATTTCCCTATTGTGTTCTGATGTCATGTATTTTCAACTGTGTTTCCATACAGCAGTTAGATTAACATCAGCATCAAATCATTCAGTGACTATGTTTGACTCTGTTCCATCACTAGTGGGAAGGCATCAAATACCATTTTCCCCTTCACCTTATGTATGTATTGTGTGCTGTCAAGGTGATTCCAGATTAGGACAACTCTTTCCAGGGTTTTGGAGGCTGAGAATAAACAGAAGTAGTTTACTATTCCCTTCTTCTGGGGGCATTCTGGTACTTTGTGTAGCTTGGCCATTGCCACACAAGCTGGCTGTCGGGAGGGACAGTGGAGAACTGATCTACTCACCTTTTCCTTTTCCTTTCCTTTGTCTGTTCCATTCCTAAATCACTATTCCTGACCTTTCAGCAAACAACAGCCTGTCTCATTCACTCAGAAATGATGCTCTTTCGGGTTGTTTATTTCCACAAATCCCACCTTTTCCATCTCCGAAAACTCCTTATGATTTAGAGGTGGGGAAAGTGCTTCAGTAGTCTCAACAGAAAGTAGGTGAGAGCAATTTGGTTTTCAGATCCAGAGTGAGGAAAATATTTCCAACAAGAAGCCACAGGCATTTACAGATATGTTTTCAAAGGGCCACATTTCATTTGGGGATGGAGCCAAAGAAAGCATATTTTATCTTAAAGGGCTTTATTACTAATAACTAAGATGTAGCAGATAATATGTCAACCATTAAAAATAGGAAACATCTATGAGAACTACAGAGGCACTGTAAAGGCTACTGTTAGTAGTATCATGGGTAAGTATCATGGGTAAGGAGGCATGGCCCTCTGGGGAAGCCCAGAAGACTGGTGTCAGAGCCTTACATAAGAACATAAGAACATAAGAAGAGCCATGCTGGATCAGGCCAACGGCCCATCTAGTCCAGCTTCCTGTATCTCACAGTGGCCCCACCAGATGCGTCTGGGAGTGCACGAGACTAGATATCTGTTTCGTGATATCACTCCCCGGCATCTGGCCCTTGAAGTACCCCGGTTTTAAGACTGGAGATTACACATCTCCATCATGGTTTGTAACCTGTGATGGGTTTTTCCTCCAGGAATCTGTCCAATCCCCTTTTGAAGGCATCCAGTCCAGATGCCATCACCACATCCTGTGGCAGGGAGTTCCACAGACTAACAACACACTGAGTGAAAAAATATTTTCTTTTGTCTGTTCTTACTCTCCCAGCCCTCAATTTGAGTGGATGTCCCCTAGTTCTGGTATTTTGGGAGAGGGAGAAGAGCTTCCCTCTATCCACTATACTCATGCCCTGCATTATTTTGTATGTCTCAATCATATCCCCCCTCAGGCACCTTTTTTCCAGACTAAAGAGGCCCAAATGTTTTAGCCTTTCCTCATAAGGGAGGTGCCCCAGCCCAGTAATCATTTTAGTCGCTCTCTTCTGCACCTTTTCCAGTTCTACCATGTCTTTCTTGAGATGCGGTGACCAGAATTGTACACAATACTCCTTAAGCACAGGTGTCTTAACCCTGTCTTTCAAATTATCCCATTGTAAAAGGGCTTTTTTTTTTTGCAATACTGCTAGTGAAGTTGCACCAGAGAAAGAATAAACAGGTTATTGGACGTCTGAGCCATACAAATCTCAGTCTAATGAAGCAACTTAGCTATACTGTAGCAGCACAAAGCGTTCTGTGCTTAATACAGTAAATGGTACAAACAAGCCTTTCTGTATGATCAGCTGCAATCTTTAGCCTACATCAGAAAAACTAAGTCAAAAACAGCAACAAAATTTCCTTTGATTCAAATGGTCTTTGGAACTGAACTGGTTATGCACTGCAATCCCCAGAATTCACCAGGAATTTCACCAGCTAGAATTCTGAAAGCTACAGAAATTGAAGTTTTCAGAGGGTTTTTGCTCACTCCCAGGTGTAGGCAACTTCTATTTGGGCTGTGAGGAAGAAGGAAATGGCTCAGAGAGGCTAAGCTGCAAGGGAGCTGCAAGAGGTTATAATAGTGATGATAGCTTTAGAGGCACCATGTACAGAGCCTAACCGACAATGAGACTGCCAACATGAAGGTCAAAAACCCCCATGACAACTGCAAAGTATTAGAGGTAGTACTCTCTCTGTTTTATTAGTGTCTGTAGAATACGTCTCTCAAAAAACTACCAGCCACCTCAATTTGCCCTTGCCGTCAAGCTTAGAAAGTTCCACCCATGTGTTTTCCCATGCTTTAATGGCTGTCGCTGCAGGAACGGTGTTGCCAAAGAATGAATATATATCCTGAAGCTCCTCTGAGAACCTGAATGTTTTGGCTAAAGCTACTAGAATTCTAGCAGAGGGGATTCCTGATGAATTCTCATAGCTCTAGGGAGGAAGACCTCAAAATCCCATGCCAACTATTCACACAGGGATGGTGAATACGCTTGTGGTCCGTCTCTAGCCAATTACTTTGATAGGAATAGCACCGCATTTGTGCTTTCGGCAGATTTTGGTAAACTTCGGCAGAAAGATTTTTGCCACAATGGTAGGTCCTGGTATGTATTTGGAAATATGATATAAATGACCCCATTCATCTCTAGCAGGAAGGCTCCACAGCATTATGATGACCATTGTCTCCTATCCTATTCAAGATGTCACTGAGGCTGCCAACAGTGCTGGTATTAGATGCTGGAGGTTCTTGAGCAATATACATTAATTACGGACTGTTTCCTGGATGTGACCATTGCTTTATCATATCTGTTGTCATTAGCCAATCACTTGCCTCTTCCTCTGTGACCAGTCCACACCACTTCCATGATTAAGAGAACAAAGGTTTGGGAAATTGCTTGTTTTTATTGCAGTTTTGTCCCTGTTAAGGGTCTAAGGAGGCTCAAAAAGTATTACAAATACAAAAAAAAAAACCCCTAAAACCATAATAAATAATTGCATTAAAAACAGTACAAAACATAATAGTATTAAAACAATTTGTTACAACAGTTTAAAACACCTCAAAACACCTTCACCTCTCAAAAGCATAATGATGTGCAGCACCCAAAGTAAAAAATCTTCACTGTCTACTTAGTTATTAGAAGCCTATCTAAAAAAGAAGATCTTCACCTGTCACCAGAAGGGCAAGAGAGGAGGAGCCAGCCTAGCCTCCTGAGAGAGGGCATTGTATAACTTGGGAGCAGTCACAGAGAAGTCCCTCTCTCACATTCCCACTAGATGTACCTCTGAAAACAGTGGGACTGAGAGGAAGGCCTCACCCGAATATCACATGAGCAGAGGCATTTCATATGAGAAGATAATTGTCCTTCAGATGGTCTGAACCCAACCTATAATGGACTTGACCGGTCATAACCAGCACTTTGAATTGGGCTTGGAAAGAGATCAGCGGCTAGGGTTAACTGCTTAGTCTATTTATTTACATTTCCAGAGAGTGCAGCTGAATAGGAATAAACAACAAAGAGGAGCAAAATATGGACATTCAAGTAACAGGGATTGCCAGTAGGTTCCTTATTGAGTGGAGTCTTCAGCATATCCCCAATGCTGGCTTACTGGTTCAGGATACTGGGTGAGATTGCATAGTATCAGTACTGTTATGATATTCAGTTCTCTATCACTTCTTCATGTTCAAGTTCAGCAGTTTCTTGACACCTTCCTGTGACCAGCCTTTAGGTATTGGTTGAAGCCCCCTGAATTTAAAGTTGTGAAATTGATAGCATGATGGACGAGGCTTCAGAAATGAAAGAAGAGTGAGAGTTATTTCACTGATGAGGCTCAACATCCTTAAGTAATTCAGCTTTCCATTGTTGCAAGGCCAATGAATTTGTCACAAATGCTGGATTCCCAGGTTGTGGCAAGGCCTGAATTGGTAAGATGGCTTCAGTGCTTTCTCTCAGGAATTCAACTTAGTTAACAGCTATGCTATTCAAGATTAGACTAGCCGTCTTAAGTGACTATTCAATAAAGTTTCAGGTGCTGCCAAATGCTAACTCCTGCCTTCGGGTGGTGGAGGATCTGTATTATTTCCCTAATGTTTTCCTGACTTAATTCAAGGTGCTGGTTATGTATGAAGTTTGTGCCATTCCTCAAAGACTGCTTTCATTGATCAACTAGAAATTCTCCTTTAAGATTACCATTTATATGGCAGTTTTAAGACTCAGTTTCTGAGGTTAAGATCATGTGTAGCAATTGTTCAGTGTTACATAAGTAATGTACTGTACTGTATAAGTAAGTAACATTTTTACTGTTTGTTCATAACAAATAACTTGCACCAAACAAATGGAGACAGCACATTTAAGTACAAAGCTACAAAATGTCAAATTATTGAAACTGACAGGGAAAGTTTACAAAAAGTGTCTTTCAGTGAAGATGTAGGAAAGAGAAAATATTAGAAACTGGAAAATTCCAACCATAGCCTACATATTGAAGAGGTACAATGCAATAATTTGGTGTTTGAAAAGCAGGGTACATTGGAGCTAGATCTTCTTAAAGGAGTTACAAAAGTATGCAAAAGATAGCACATGAATTCACCTATGTAATCATCAAAAATGTAGAACATTCAGTTACATTTATGTTGCATCGTGTAGTTTATATGTGCATGTACAAACCAAGTCTGCAGACACTTCCACTGAAGAGTCTTCAAAACAACCTGCTGGCAAATGACACACCTGTAGAAAAGCTAGACATTTTGTTCCATCTATGAGTGATGTGCATCTGTAACTGGAGCATACAGTTTTGATTCAAGGTCATTATTATCTACGGATGATTCTTAAGATTCTTTAAACTCCCCATAAGAATGAGAGAGTATTTAAGAACTCCAAATCTTACTTTCAGAGGTACAGGAGAAGCTCCACTTCCTTGTTTGACCTACATGGCCCAAAAACTTTAATTTAGGAATCTGCTCTGTTTACTTCCTTAATAAGAACTTATCATCATTAGTGTTTCTCTTTTCTAACAGGTTGCATCTAGTGAGTTGCTAAAGGAGCTGCTTTCCTCTGGCTTCTTATGTTATACCGATGTTTTCCCACTAACTCTTAAAAGACTTGTATTTTTCCTACTTAGATATTTATTGTATTTGCACTGACAGTTTAAGTTACAAAACTAGTATTATACATAAGTCTGGTAAAACATAACACATAGGATTAGGATTCTTTATAAATGATGTTATTTTGTAGCACAATCACATAAATGAATGTTTCCATATTTTGATGTGTTTATATTTCTGCTTATATGTTGCCTTAAATACATCTATAGCCCGTTGAAGGACATCTTAAGAATATTTTTGGGTTGAAATGTCAGGTTTTTAAAATAACTATAAATCAGCTTATAGCTTGAGACATGTCTCTTCAAAATGTGGGATTTGGTGCAGAAAAGAGCCTTCTTTGCTCATACCAACTCATTCCAGTGTAATCAAAAGGACATTTAAATTTGTTATTAAAACTTGCTTTTCGAAAAATAAATTGAGGAGGGATCAAAACTAGTATGAATTTGAAGGGAGAAAACATAAACCCAGACTGTTTACATAGTCAGATGGGGAATGTTTTCTCCAACTTGAGTTCTGTAAATAATGCTTCTGAATTGATTGCGCAGATGTTCAGAACAGTATTCTTGATCGTTTCGGATTAACTTTGGAGGCAATGACCAGAATCATGCTTGTTTTTTGTAAGGATTGCATAACTTCTCATGGTTAAAAGTGCAAGTGGCTGATAAGGTATGGGGATGTATCTCTATTCCATAATTGGGCTGCAGTTTGTGCAATGATCAGGTGCTACATTCGAGTGATCAGGGATGCTAAATGATCTTTTGCCTCCCTGAGAGTTGGTGGGGCCTTGAATCTCTAAGTGAAGATTTTCCAGGTGGTTCAAAACCTCATCAATCCTTGTCCAACGGGGTCTCCTAGTGATTTCAATAGAGGCCATCCGTTTCGATCTGGACTCTGGTTGCACTGATCTGTCCCTTATTATGGCTGGTGCTGCGCCCCCTCACTCTACTCATTTTGTTGAGTTTGGGCCTGTGACACCAGCTGAGGCTTCCAGGATGCTGTTCCACTGGAGGCCGGCATTTTACCCACTCAACACCTGCCTATCATGGCTTATCAAGATCGCCAGAGGGAACATGCCTAAATGGGCTGCTACGATTGCTGCTGGGACAGGATTTTTCCCAGTCTGCTGAAGGAGACAGTGGTCAAGCCCATTCTCAAGCAATCTGGCCAGGCAATGGACAATATGTCCGACTATTGCCCGATTGCCAATGTTCCCTTCATGGGCAAGGTGGTGGAGTGAGTTGCTGCCCAGCGGCTCCAGTCATACTTGGAGGAAGATAATGTCCTGGATCCCTTCCAATCTGGTTTTAGGCACCTTGTGGGATTGAGACTGCCCGGGTTACATTGCATGATGACCTCTTGAGGGACTCCTGAGCTATGTGGAGGTAGGGACTGGGGGTTCAGCCTTAAGCTGGCTCTATTCGTTCCTTGGGGGCTGAGCTCAGCAAATGAGCCTGGGAGGGGAATTGTCATCTCCCTCATGGGTCAGCAGTCTTCCCCATGCTCTTTAACATCTATGTGAGGCTGCTGGCTGAGGTCATCCAGAGATATGGAGCTTGCTAGCATCAGTACAATGATGACATGCAGCAATATAGCTCCTTTTCTACCACTGCAATGGAGGCGACCCAGACCCTTGGTCGCTGCCTGGATGCGGTATTGGAGTGGACCAGGTCTAACATGCTCAAACGCAACCCCGAGAAGATTGAGGTTCTCTTCTTCAGGGAAGGGGGAGCCAATGGGTATAGTGGCCCTCTTTCCAGGCTGGTGGGTCCGCCCTCCAGCTAGTTGAAAGAGTTATGTGTTGTTTTGGATCCGGGACTATTCCTGGAGTCCCAGGTAGCAGCCGTATCCAAGTAAGCCTTTTGCTATCTTAGGTTTATCACTCAGATCCATCCTTGCCTTGGTGGCAACTCCCTGAGAACAGTTGTTCAAGCACTGGTCATCTTGAGGATTGATTCCTACAATGCTCGTTATATGGGGCTTCCCTTGAACCTTGTCCAGGGATTGCAGCAGGTGCAGAATGCGGTGGCCATATTGGTGGTTGGTGCAGGCCATTTTGACCACATCATGCCAATCCTGGCTCGTTTGCGCTGGCTACCCATTGCCTCCCAGATAATTTTCAGGGTACTGGTTTTGGTTTACAAAAACCCTCCATGGCTGAGTATCTGGCAGAGTGGATCTCCCAAAGGTCAGTGTCGACTCAGCCCACCAGAGTATCAGCTCTTTTGCTCCATGTGGCCACCTCCTGGAAGGCCTGTTGGGTTTCCACCCATAATTGGGTCTTCTTGGTGGCTGGCCTCATAGCATGGAATAAACTTCCTAGCAAAATCTGCCAAATTGAGTCCCTCCCAGCCTTTAAAAAAGTATTAAAGACCTTGCTTTTTAAAGAGGCATGCAGTGATCGGTAGGTAACCTGTTATGTCGCTCTCCCCTTTTCTGTTCTCTTTCCCCACCCTTTAATATTTTTGCCTCTTGCCAGATTTTTGTATGATTTGTTTGCATCCTTTGTGTGTTTGATTTTATTTGTCTTGCCATTTATTACTTATTTTGTATTTATTGCTATTATTTATTTGCATTCATGAAACCGCCCAAAGTCCCGCTTGGGAAATCAGTGCGGTCTAAAAATGCAACAAACAAACAAACAAACAAATAAAGAGGACCCTATTCTGAATGGTTCATATTAAGAAGTAAGGATGGACCCTATGGCACCATTGGTTATCTTTCTGTAGATAACATGGAAATGCACCCACACACTCAATGAATTTGTCCCCAGTTGTAAAATTACAACCTTTCACCTTGGGTCCTTTTCCAAGGAGAAAGGCAGGTAAAAATACTCTAAAATAAATGAATGAATAATAAATACCTGTTACATCATCCTGTTGAAGTCTAATTCCTGAGACATCAAAAAGGCATCCTCAAGAGTTTTATGAGAGTGTACATCTTAAGGGATAGAGTCTGTTGACATTGCCAAGGGGGCTACTGTGGTGTTATGGTGGCCTGTGAATTGCCATCTTCAAGTTAGTACAGTACTTGGAGCACCAAACAGGATTCTTCTATTGCTTCCTAATGTGGCAGTGTGCATGAACTGAGATCTGTGGAGGTGATTAGATAATTAGCAAATTTAATTAAGCCATTTTTAAAACAGAAAACCCTCCTGATATTTAGCTATCTAGCCATTCTTTTGCAGCTGAAAGCTGTATTACAACCAACACCCTCACCCATGAAGCCAAAGTAAATTGCAAGCATTGAGGTATAAAACTGAATTACAAGTGTGGGGTTCACGAGAAATTGTATTGGGCCTTTAGCACTACATATTGCTGTGAAATATTGGGAAAGCCACAGTCCAAACTGTAATTTACAGCAGCATCATTCAATATTTGAACAAACTTTCAAACCATACAAAGAAACTGAAGGACTAGCTTCTAAACTTATGGGCTTTGTGTCAGATGTACATAATATACTCTAAGGCTACTCACATTTTGTATGTAGTGTATTTTGACAGTAGGTGATGACCGTTCACTCTCTCACACACAAATTATTCACACAAGCAGATTTTAGCACATTTACTGGATCTTTTAACTTCATCTGACGCTGTTTGGGAGGAGGATGAGAGGAGTATAGTTTTTTATATCCCAAGGGGTCTTCTTTATGATGACTCTTTCAAGGTGAATATTGGCATTTATTTAGCTTGAGTAGAAAATAAAAAAGAACATCCAGAAAAACCCAAGACCGAAACAGTAAAGTCAGCAAACAATAATCTCCTTTTACTGTCTTGACTTATTATTCCTCAAACATAGCTAAATCTAAGTTAATTTGAAGTTTCTCTTGAGAAAGTCCTATGAAATTAAAATGTTTCACTGCAGTGAGGACATGAGCAGGGAGCACTGAATTTTCTCCAAATTATGGTCTACTTTTACAGTATTGTACGATTTCCCTTGCTGAACCCTATTCTACTTTCTAAGAAAAAATAATTTAATTAATGTTAGCTTAGATTAAAGAATTAGTCAAAAAAGAGAAGGAAAAATAATTTTGAAAGCAGTAAAGAACACATACCCAAATAATATTTTATCCCAGAAATGTCTAATTATTTGGGTTAATTGAATAGGTCCTGCTGCACTAATGTAGTAAGTGAAGAAAATTCAACATACAATGGTACCTTGGTTTATGAGCATAATCAGTTCTGGAAGCATGCTCGTAAACCAAAACACGCATAAATCAAAGTACAATTTCGCATAGGAAACAAAGGAAACGTGGATTGATCATTATGGGGGCCCAGTTTCCATTATTTCCTATGGAGAAATTTGCTTTGGCAGGGAGTCCTAGCGTTTGCAGCAGCCAGGACCTGCAACGAGGGCTGAAGGCTTTTTGTCATCTAGCTCCATCTCCCCACAGGGTTCCCAGCAGGGAAAAGGAGGTCTTGGAGCAGGTGACCCAACGCCAACCCGCTTAAGTGGGGGAAAGGCGTTTCCCCACTTTGGTGGGTTCAGTTTTTTCCACCCATCTCCAGCTCCCTCAGGGAGCCCAGCAGGGTAAGGAGGTGTTGGAGAAGGCACCCCGAAGCTGAACCCACCAAAGCGGGGAAAAGGCTTTTCTCCACTTTGGTGGGTTCGGCTTTTTCCTGAAGGTAGTTGGCAAAAAGCCTGTTTTCCACTTTGGCGGTGATAGCTTTTTACCTTCCAAGTCCAGCTCCTCCAGGGTGCCCAGTGCCACAGGGGAAAAGCTGGTGTTAAGGTGGATGCCCATGGCTCGGCAGGTGAAAAGACAGCGGCCTCAACCTGGCATGGGGGCAAGCAGTGGGTCCTAAGAGCAGTGGATCTGCTACTTCAGTCCTGAGGCCACAGTGGCTGGAAGCGATTTGCCTGACCTAGTGGTCAGCTGCCAGCAGCCCCGGTGCTCATATATCAAGACATTGCTCATTGATCAGAGATTGTTGCTTTGATCAACAAGCAATATCTTGATATATAAGCATCAGGACAGCTGGCTGCTAGATTGGGCAGCCATCAGAGATTTTTGCTTGTTGATTAAAATACTCATAAACCAAGTTACTTATAAACAGAGGTAGCAGTGTAACATAATCAGTCCACTTAATTATTATGACATTTGACCATAGGTGGAAGTAGGTGTGGCCTTTTTCCCTTT
>JAHTLZ010003518.1:4525417-4527917 GCA_023846285.1 Phrynocephalus versicolor | reverse complement strand
ATAATTAAAATTAACTAGTTAAATTGATGAACCAGTCCTTTCTATGTAAGATGTCATGGTCTGATAATGGTGTACGTAGCATGAGAAGAGAACCTTTAGCCTGTGAGCCCATGGTTGTAATGTGTCCTGTGGGCTCATAGATGGTCTGAATCTTGCCTTGCAGAGGGTCTGGAGCAGAATCTTACCTGAATTCCTACATTATGGAATGCTGTATGATGACAGGAGTTAACAGTAAGATATCCTGAGCATGCTTTTTGTTATTTAGTGGGAGATGAGGACCACATGGTGGAATTTTCTTCACCCAAAGTCTAAAATGAAAAGTCGGAGATCTTTCCTAGCTACAAGAGGAAAATCCATAAGTAATGGAAACGTCTTGAATGTCACAGAAACAACCCTCCTTTCTAGTAGTATGCAAGTTGAGTTGCTTTCTTTAGTGATTTGCCTTCAAAATTTAATCACAGGATTCCTCTGAGGTTAAATTTCACAAACCCCAAAGGACTGTCTAAACCACCTCTCCAACATATACATGCTGTCCGCTTGAGTTAGTTGCAATCTCTAATATCTGTTTCTAGCCAGAGATTCAGAACTCAATGTCTTTCTCTGGATTGAGGAATTGGAAATGGGTGGCAGGGATGAAAGTGGGTGGGGCTACGCTATCTCAGAGAAGGGGAGGGGTGGCTTCCCTAACATCATGTGGTCCACCAAGACTGGTCCTTGGGAGGAATAGTTCACCAGCACCAACACATTTCCTTGCTTTTAGCATATAATATGAGTTAAATTGAAACTACCCAAACTGTTTATGGTAGCTTTCTTCAAGGAATCTTGGAACAATTGGCCAAAGTAGCTTAATATAGTTCTACTATGTTATTTAAAGTATAAGGACGCAACTTCTCATAACTTCTCATAACACATTTCTCATAACACATTTCCTTGCTTTTAGCATATAATATGGGCTAAATTGAAACTACCCAAACTGTTTATGGCAGCTTTCTTCAAGGAATCTTGGAGCAGTTGGCCAAAGTAGCATAATATAGTTCTACTATGTTATTTAAAATATAAGGATGCAACTTCTCATAACTTGCCTTCCCCCCAAACATTCTTGTAATGTTTAAATGTTAAGATATATGATGGCTCACAACTCACTGCTAGTGTGCATGTTCACTTATCCATGACTTCCCAGGATCAGTCCCTAGCACTTTCAAGGGACAGTTTTCAAGGAAATGTAAAGAGCATCACTATAACTCAGGGGACAAATGGCTTGATTCAATAGAAGGCAGAGTCAACTGAACCCACTTCTATGTGTTCATATATACTTCACTGAATTGTGAAGTGAATCATATTTTCTATTTTCTCTTTGTGATTAATTATTACAAACTTGATGCCACCTGGGTGCTGGATAGAGATGCAAAATTTCTAGAAATTTTGAAGCTCAGAAAAAAAAAGTTTTTTCCAGTTTTTTTTTTTGGGGGGGATGGAAAATTTCGGACAAATTGAAAAAAAAGCTACATTACTACTCCCCCCACCTTTTTACAGCTTGAGAAGTCATTCTGTTACTTTAGGAACATAAAACATGATTATGGACAATTCAACTTGGCATAAAATTATAACAACTAGCATATTAAAATATAGTGTATCCAAACAATTATTACAAAGAGAATTTACTTTTTACGTAATATTTATTTGTAATTTTAAGTAACAAATGGAGAAAAAAATCTCCTGAACTGTTTACTAGTTTATGTGGAACCAAAAACCTTATAAAACAATGTTTAAAAATCCAGAATTAACAAATCATATTTCCTCTCCACAGTTTTAAATAAAAATAAAATAAAAATCTCATTCTCATAAAAAGAATTGAAGAGTGGGGAAATGTATAGAAGATAGTGAGGAGGACAGAACAGAACCAAACATACCCACCCACACACAAAACAAAAGTGAAACCTTTTTCTTGTGACAGTAGCACCACCTCTTTCATTGGGGAGTTCAGTTTGTAACCTAGGACTTGCTTGTCCTCAGTGCACATAAATTGGAATAATCTGATACTATGCTTATTTTTAGAAATGATTTGGAAGATATTAGAATACCTTGTCTTAAAATATTTTATTCATCATGTTAAAACACTCCATAATCATTGTTTCCAGCTTCCCCCCAAATTTTTCTGGTTTATTTATTTCTGGGCCTTTACATCTCTAGTGCTGGATGACTGATAGAATAACTAAACATTCTTGAGTCTTTTCAAGAGTTTCATAAAATGTATAAGCTAACGGGCCAAATCCTGTTCATACTGGCATAACATAAAGTTATGCTGGCGTAAGAACTGCAGTAATCAATTGTGCAGTTGCTTCCATCTCCCCACCATGACCATTTTTTCAATACAAAGCAAAAATGCAAAGTGTGCAGCTGACATACTGCCTCATAGTGCTTAAAGTTATGTAAGCTACACTTGGTCCCCACTCCTGAGAACTGGATACTCAGTTTACCAAATTTGCAAAAATGGAAGGAT
>JAHTLZ010003518.1:4515564-4522907 GCA_023846285.1 Phrynocephalus versicolor | reverse complement strand
AGAGAGAGAGAGAGAGAGAGAGAGAGAGAGAGAGAGAAGACTGGAAATGGAGAGCATGGTATATCTGCAGGTGTATGCCTGGGAGGCCAAACAATGGGTGAAATCCCATTTTGCACAGTAATTTGCACTAGCATAGGCCCATTCATTCAGTGGACACTTGGTGGATCAACACCTTCTTAAGTTCCATTGATTCAAGTGTGTCTATTCTCATTGCAACTTATTATGATAAAGCAGGTCACAACAAAAGTAGAAACATTTGAATCAATGGAACTTACTGAGCAGTTGACTCACCAAATCCCACTGATTTAATTGGCCTACTCATATGCCATTTGCCACAGGATTTCAGCCATCATCTGTCTATAAGGTTTCTATGTGTCTCTGTTTCTGCTTTGTAGCATCATTTCAAAGGGTAAACAAATGTGGTGTCAATGGATCAACTGATATCTGAAAGAGGATGACTGGAGATGTATCAGACTCCCAGTTATCTATATAGCAACAGGATATGAAACAATCACACTGTTTCTTAAATGTTTAGAGGTCATTTCTTCAGAATGCATTGTGATCTAAAGAATGGCCACATATTTCGAATGTTTCACCATAAAATAAAATAAAAATCTTACTGCACACAGAAAGTTCATAGCCCTTACAGAAATCTAGGTTGGAACAATTTCCCCAGTACATAGTCTTCTGTGTGCATGGTGGTTGTTTTAAAGAGAAAATTGTTCAGTTGCACAATTCTCCACTTCCACTTAGAAGTAGTAAAGGTGAGAAACAGTATTACTATGTCATGTTATTTTTATGTAAGGCAGATATTTAGCTGTTGCAGAGCAGTGCCATTATGAAAAGCAAATGACTCTCCCATTATTATCAGATGATCCTTCTTGCGTGGTTAGATTTCAGACATGGTATGCATCTCTCTGGTTGCTAGAGAAAAACATTAAAAGAGAGCAAATCACTTCATATCCTGCTTGTAGATTGTCAGGTGCGTCTGACTGACAGTTATCTAATAAATCTCTAGTTTTTTAAGGAGGTAAACGTCCTTCATCTCAGTATTATAAAAGTCATTCTCACTATGATACTATGAAATCACAAAAAGGACAATCATTCAGTTTTATCATCCATATTTGTATCATGTACTTCTTCTAAGGGGCAGGTTACATGCAATCAACATATCCCTTAATTTTTGTCTCCACTGTATGGGGCTCTGTCCTGTGTGCTCATGTGCATGCTACCCCTCTGTGGGAACCATTGTGGCTGGAACAAAAATGATCACAAAAGGTTCATGGGTGGAAAACCCTGTTCAAAGGGTATCAGATGTGTGTGTGCCCACAAATCCTAGAGGGAACTTTGCATGCAGTAATCCTACCTTCTTTCTTCAGCAATGAGAAACCACTAACATAGTGATTTACTACAGGTAACTCATGAGTTTTCACGTGCCATTGGGAACATTGGCCTTAGTACAACCAACATACACCATCAGAGTTTCATGTGCCCCTTTTGCTACTGGATAGGAAACTATATACGTGTTGGGATAGGTTTTTTTTTCTTCAGAATTTCCTAGTCCCAATACTTTTGTCCACAAGTCCCACAAGTGTTGTGAGAAGTGAAGAAATTCAATTTTGCTTCTCATTTATCAGAAAAAGTTGCCTTGTAACACCCAGAACTGACCTATCTTCTAAATTGGTTCATCAATTGAAATGTCAATTGAACTTTATAGAGCAGGCTGTATTGGGCTGATTTGAATTATGTAAATCCAACCTTTTGAATTTGCTCTCAGGGCTGAGGGACTATTTACTGACATAACGAACACCTAACAGTACTGGACTGCAAACATACTATTTTTTGTTTACTAAAATATGTTTTATCAATTTAATTTTACATCACATTAATTTAAGGGTACAAATAACATCCACACACTCTAAAGTTGTCTTGAATTTAAGACTTTGTCAAATATATCTAAGATAAATTTAAAATGAAAAGCTGAGTTTGTCTACTCTGACTTTGAAATTCTGTAGTCAACAATGCTCCACTTTGATCTAATAAGAGCCGGACAATTGTCTTCTTTAATCACGATTATTGGACTTTGTCAGTTCTCTTCAGCTCTTGTTAAATGAATACTCCCCCTGCTGTTGTCTAAGGATGTCATATTGAAGAGGGAACAGGTTTGTTTTCCATGGCTTCAGTGAGTAGGGCTCGGGGCACTGGTCTCTAACTACAGGAAAAGAGATTCCATTTGAACATTAGGAAGAACTTCATGACAGTTAGAGCTGTTCAGCAGTGGAATATGCTGCCATGGAATCTCCTTCTTTGGAGGCTTTTAAGCAGAGGCTGGATAGCCATCTGTTGGAAATACTGTGATGGGGTTTTCTGCATGACAGGGGTTGGGCTGGATGGTCTTTTTGGTCTCTTCCAACTCTATGATTCTATGAAATCATTCAGGCTGTTACTAGAAAGTGTATCTTACAGATAAACTCTCTGGTTAATTTTATGTCATTCTACCAAGAATACTGTAGCATAGAACAAACGCAGCTCAGAAACCCAAATTTCTAATCTTATAATATAACATATAGGTCAGCCACTTATGACTAAAGACATCTGAAAACAATTGAAATTATATTTGCAGTCAGTTAAGTTATGAAAAGAAGTATAGTGCCATTTTGTAGCCAACATTAATTTCTCGGGTTTATGTTTCTAATTGTGTAGGAAAGTTCTTGTTTACTTCCATTCCATCTTGTACCCCCCCCCCTTTTTACATTATCCACTTATGATTTTTTTAGGAATGTGTGTGTGTTTTTTGTGTGTGTTTTTAAATCTTAACTCCAAGAGTTTCCCCTGAATGTCCTAGGCAGAAGTTGGGCAGTTACAAACTAGATTGACACTAATAGGATACCTACCTGTTGCTTTCCTGAAGGCTAAATAGCTGTTCCTTGCTTTGCTTCCTTTTCCCCCACCCCTAAAAAAAGGAAGCTGCCATAGTGTTTCCTGCTCATTGTGGTGGTTCTTTGGGTTATATGCCCTCTATAGAGCATAAAGTGCAGTGAAAGAGTTCTATACTGTATTAAGAACAAGAAGCAAGGCCTGAGATGGGCACATATAAAAAAAATGATGTTTCAGTTTTTCGTTTTTCATTGTGGGTCCCGTTTCGGTTCATTTTCATTTTACTTGAATTTTTTGAAACAATTTCATTTCGTTTTTTTGCTTTTCGTTTTTAGCTGCTTTTTGCGCGATTTAAAGCATTTCCGCGCCCGGGCGTCCCCCAACGCCCCAGACCAGAGGGAAAACACTAAAAAAAAATGATGCTGGCAGAGACACAGTATAGACTAGGTACGCAGGGAGGCTGCAAAGGCAGCGGCGGGCATTGGCCAGGGTGTAAGGCAGCCACAGAGTGACTGCAATGCAGGGCAGGGGAGGGTACTCACCGAGAGGTACGCACACACACAGGGAGGCTGCAAGAGAAATCTCTTCTTTCTCTACCCTAAGAACCAGGCCACAGCCAGCAGGAACACGGAGACACACACCTGCCTGGCTGGCCTAAAGTAACGAGTCACAGAGACAGCAATCCCACCCTAACTCCCACTGCAGACTGCAAGGAGGACAGGGGCTGGCAGAGCTTTTTATGCCCTCTGTGGCTGCCACACCTACCCATTCTGCAACCTAGGCATGCTATTGGTTGAAATTGTCCAAGAATTTACATGATCCCATCACATGGCTTGCATCCATTTTGTGGCTGGAATCCATTTTGTGTCATCCTTAAAGGGAAAAGAAAAAATACATCGCAATGGGAGAAAGACAAAAACAAACATTTTAAGGACCCCAACTCCCTGGTAGGTAACTAATAATTTCAAATAATTATTGCTGCATTTTTACGGATGCCCAGGATGTTTTAATTCCCAAGAAATCAATATTAGGCATCTGGGAGCCATTTTGGGTCAATGTCCCCTTACTCCCTTTAAAGGGAAAAAATACAGCGATCTGTGAAAAGACTTAAATGCACGTTTTAAGGACCCCAACCCCCCTGGTAGTTATTATCAAGCAGAATAAATAATTATTGCTGGGTTTTTATGGATATTCAGGTTGTTTTTTTAACATTTAAAAACAGCTCATTTCATTGTGCGTCGCCATTAATGAAAACGAAATGTAACGAACCTAATTTTCATGGTTCTGTTGGTTTGTTCCAATTTCATCACAATTTTTGTTATTCGTTTCATTACATAACGAAACAAATAACGAATAATGGAATGAATTTTTTTCATTTTGTGCCCATCTTTAGTTACAAAGTTTTAGACATAGGCTCTGCCCTAGGTGAGTGAAATGCAAGCCTCTAAAAGATAGAGATCTGTGGTGCTGGAAGTCCCAGAATTCTGCTTAGGGAAATTTTGAAGAATAATTGTTGGTGGTCTAAAAAGTTGCTTTAAAAGGTAAAGGTAAAGGTTCCCCCTGCACGTGTGTGTGAGTCGTGTCCAAATCTAGGGGCGGTGCTCATTTCTGTTTTCAAGCCAAAGAGCCAGTGTTGTGCAAGTCCGTGGCCAGCATGGCTGAATACATTTCTGCACATGAAACACTGTTTTACCTTTCCACTTTTTACAGTGGTACATATTTATCTACTTGCATTTACATGCTTTCAAACTGCTAGGTTGGCAGGAGCTAGGGTTAACAGCGGGAGCTCACTCCACTGACATGGCACCTGGAATTTGAACTGCCGAGCTGCCTACTTTGCAGCCAACAGATTCAACGCTCTAGCCCACTTTTTCATGATTGAAGTATATATGCTAGAGATGTTTGAACACAAAGAAAAGAAACAAAATACTACAGCTATATAAGGAAAGAAATTATCTTTGCTACTATTCAGGACATTTCTAAAGAATAAAAAATGAAGAATGAATCTCCACTTCAACTCCACTCCAACACTTTATTACTGATATGCTGGGGCTATTATAGACACTATATGAACAGTTTTTAACTCCAGAACAATTTCATTAAACTCCATAGTATTGTTTTCACAAAAGTTTTTGATGAGGTACAGCTCGTAAGTATGTTTCTATTTTGGTTGTTATAAAAATGTTCCGCACAGGAATGAATGCCCCCTCCCCCTGTCCGCTAATTGTGAGTTCATTAGACAGTCTGTTTTCAAAGCAGCCATAAATATGAGGGAAAATAACAAAGCAGTAGTTTTAGTGGATAACTGCCTTAGGACAAAGACAAAGGATAAAAAAAATGTCTTTTGTATTTACTTGAAATAAATGAGTGGTATGAAGTGAAAAATATCTGTCTGTACTTGTTCAGATTTAAGGCCTACAAATTTGCACCTTATTTCAATTTCCTGCAAGCACTGAGGAAGTGCAAATAGCTTATTCAGAGGCAGATTAATGCAAAAGAGCTGAGGGGGGGACATAAATCTACAAGCTATGACTTGTACCATCATGTAAGTGTAATGATTATCAAACTGAAATCAGGTCTCAGAGTATCAGCTTAACACAGAGAAAATTTGCTTGATGTGAGAGTATTAAAGCCATGCTATAATATATCCATACACTGTGACTAAATTTTATAGTTCATGAAGCATATTAGTATTACACTATATCCTGGTACATTCAAAAGGTGATTTCCATTTAGATGCTCATTTTTCATGAAGATAAATATGACATGAATCATAATTTCCCTGAAGTAAATATTACAAATAATAAAATACTCAGGCAAGCAAGTTGAGGAATGACAGTAATGTTTTCCATTTGTATGGTAAGTGGTGAACCTTGTGGCCTATCAAGTAACAAATTGAATGTTTAATCTTTCTCCATGCAGATTGAGGATGGCAAAGTAGCAGCCCGTCTCACAACAAATTGAGAGTTCTCTGGTGGCTCATGGAGTATCAGCTATTTTGTCTTTGGAGGCCAATAGAGAGTGTCAGCAGAGCTTTGTCAAAATATATCACAAGCATGAAGTTGTGAAATTGCAATTTACAACAAAAAGACTTTGGAATAAGTGGCGTATCTTTGGCATGCTAAATACACAGCAAACATTTATGGAAGGCTTTAAGATGGTTATCCTCAATGGAGGGTCCCCAGGGTTTAAAAAAACAACAACATCCCCTCAACACCTATCCCATTAGGTGTCGTTCTCATCATCCATGCTTCATGCATTTGAAGAATTGGGGTATGTCCACAAAAGCTCATGCCAAACAAACTTGTTAGTCTCTCAAGACTCTTTTGTTTTCCCCATCATATCAACTCTGTACAAAAATATTCCCGCATTGACATAGATGGGATTATATGTGGTTTGCATGCAGGATCATAGAACATTTCATTGTTCTTTACTATCAGAATTATTTATAGAAAAAAGTGTACATGGATTTGAATACTATGGAAACTCCTACCATACATAATGTTTTTCTGTTACATCTTGTGTAGCTAACTTGGCCTTTAGCTAGGTAGGTAAAAACGATCATCAAAGCAATCTCTACTTTCCACGTGCACTCCATTTAGTATGATAAATTATAGGAAGCCTTACACTCTACATACCCAGCTTTTTGCAGTAGTGTTGTGACATTCAAGATTGTAATTCCCTGCCATAGTTCAAAAGTGCATGTACTGTACAATCAGTGAGATGTTCATTTTGCTAAAGGTTCTGTTGTATATTAATTTTAAGTTGCAGTGTCTGCACTACAAGATGACACCACTAGCATTTTGATTAAGGATTTTATACATGAAAAATTTTCATTATCTTAGTTCCCAGAGATCTCCCAGGATTGGTTGGAGTTCTGACCTGCAGCTGTGTCTCAGAGTGTCAGGATAAATGCTTGTGTATTAAAGTGCGACCTATGCTGTTTTCTCTGTTACATGAGCAATTAATGGGCCTTTTTACTCTTGGGAAAGTCAAGACTCTTC
This sequence comes from Phrynocephalus versicolor, assembly GCA_023846285.1. Lineage (NCBI taxonomy): Eukaryota > Metazoa > Chordata > Lepidosauria > Squamata > Agamidae > Phrynocephalus > Phrynocephalus versicolor. The sequence goes on along the minus strand of JAHTLZ010003518.1, from coordinate 4,516,026 downwards.
ATAACAAAACGTGCAACTAGCTGGAATTTAATCATTTTTCTTTCTGATATATTAAGAAAGGTGTGAAAAAGTTGTGTTTGTGGCCAGAGCAGGCCCCCAGTCCATCTAAAGTTTTTGTTTTTATTTTTTGTTTTTAAAAATAATGTATATACATATGGAGTTTTATTTTCAGTTGCTTACTCTATCTATCTATCTATCTATCTGTCTATCTATCCATCCATCCAAAAAGGCTTCATATTTAACAGATGCAGAGAACGATGGGATTAAAATATTCAAAATGCAAATAAGGTACTTCTGAGAGAATATTTCATTATATTGGTAACATTTTAAAAAAATAAAGCAGAGGCCTCTGTAGACTAGTAACAGATAGAGGTCTAGTACTGATGTCTGGTAGTGCCCACATAAGGGGAACTTAATCTGCACTGAAACAACAACAACAGCAAAAGGAGGAGGAGTGCCAAA
>JAHTLZ010003518.1:4486458-4505554 GCA_023846285.1 Phrynocephalus versicolor | reverse complement strand
ACACACACACACACACACACACAGACTAGTGAGCCCCAGTTCTTCTCTGTTACAACACACTGGTCGAGGTACCCAGTTTACACAAATATTCCACTGGGTTAGATCAGTGTATTTATTTTGTCAGTTCTGTCATCAGTAGGTCATCCCCAATCTAAAATGCAGAATAATTTCCTGACTTATTTTACAGTAACATTTGAAGAGTTACTGAGACAGTGTAACAGATGTGAGCACTCAAAAACAGCAAATATGCTAGTATTACTCTTAATATTTGACAGTGTTTTTCCATGTTTCTGAAAGAAAAAAGCATCCCTGCCAACTAAATATGAAAATGTACAGCCACTTATATGGAGGTGGCAGTATATATTTTCATATTTAGTTAAGATGTGACATCTCAGAAGTGGCTGTAGTGCAGCTCTAATGGTGCTCACAACCTGGGATTCAATCCCAGGTAGCAGGCTCATGGTTGACTCAGCCTTATGTTCTTCCATAGTTGATAAAATAATTGCCCAGCATGCTATTTGGGGGGGGGGGGGTGTAACCTGCACAAATAAATTGTAAGCCACCCAGGGAGTGCTTTAAGTAGTTTGCTTTTTTACTTTGCTTTTTAAACTTCTATGGTGATATCAGTAGAAATAAGCTATTCATTATCTTTTATTCATTTTGTTTGTACACTACCTTTCTCCCCATAGGGGACCCAAGGCTCACAACTATTAAAATTGTACAGTTTGCGGTTGTTATGTGCTGCCATGCCACCCCTCACTTAGGGCAACCTCATGAATGAGCAATCTCCAAAATATCCTGTCCTCTTCCAAACTCAAGATTGTGGATTCTTTTAGGTTGTCAATCCATCCCATATGTGGTGTTCCTCTTTTCCTGCTGCCTTCAACCTTTCCCAGCATTATCACCTTTTCCAGAGGATCCTGTCTTCTCATAATGCACCCAAACTAGGCCTGGCTCAGTTTCAACTTCTTTTTTTCTTGCCTCCAGAGATAATTCACGCTTGATTTGATCTAGGACCCATACAATAATAACAATTTCCATACAAAACTATATTTTAAAACAATGGTGTTGTCTTTGCAATTGGTGCATCTGCTTTGAAGAAGCAAAAAAAAAAAAAAAGAAAAAGAAAAAGAAAAAGAAATATATATATGAAACATAATTTCAGAAGTCACCTCTACCTGAGGAACCTGTTGTCATTTTTCTCCAGATTAATTTATTTAAAGCTACCATCCCCATAATCGCTACACCTCTCTGTTGAGCCCTTCAGTGTTTTCCAGTGCTGTGCTATATCCATTCTTGCTACTGTTAGTGTTAAAGAAATTAAAACTTTAGTTTTTTTACTTGTACCAATGAATAAAGAGAATAACAAGATCTGTGTTTTATTGAATGTTTATTTGGTCAGTCTTACATGTACTTTATTGAATTATGATAACTATATTTCCCCCTTTTTAACTTTGGATATTGTAGCCACATGTGATGAAGCTGTACTTACAGCTTCTCTGGGGTGATATGATAGCGTTGCATTCTGAACATTTTCCAGGATTTAGATACAACCTATGTGAGGCTGGAATATCTTATAAATGGGGCACATGGCTACTTTTGTGTCCCAGTTGATCAGTGAGGCTACAAAATAAAAACAGGCTGAACTGTGCTTTCATTATTGTAAGGCTAATTACACTGGTGACAATGAGGCCTGTAATAAGACTTCCTGGGGTAGGAACTGGCAAACCACCCCAGTATCCCTGCCAAGAAAATTCCATGGACAGAAACAAAAGGCTAAAAGATATGATGCTGGAAGATGAGCCCCTCAGGTCGGAGGGCGTCCACCATGCTACTGAGGAAGAGCAGAGGACAAGTACAAGTAGCTCCAGAGCTAATGAAGTGGCTGGGCCAAAGCCGAAAGGACGCTCAACTGTAGACATGCCTGGAAGAGAAAGGAAAGTCCAACGCTGCAAAGAAATATACTGCATAGGAACCTGGAATGTGAGATCTATGAACCAAGGTAAGCTGGATGTATTCAAACGTGAGATGGAAAGAATATACATTGATATCTTGGGCATCAGCGAACTTAAATGGACAAGAATGGGTGAATTCAGTTCAGATGACTATCACATCTACCACCGTGGGCAAGAATCCCTCACATAGAAGAAATGGAGTACCCCTCATAGTCAACAAGAGAATGGGAAAAGCAGTGCTGGGATACAACCTAAAAAATGATAGATTGATTTTGGTACGATTCCAAGGCAGCCCTTTCAACATCACAGTAATCCAAGTTTATGCACCAACTACCAGTGCGGAAGAGTCTGAGAGTGACCAATTTTATGAAGACTTACAAGTGATAAAGGGAATAACTGGCAAGTTTGGCCTTGGAGTTCCAAATGAAGCAGGGCAAAGACTAATTAAGTTTTGTCAAGAGAACAAGTTGTCATTGCAAACACTCTTTTCCAACAACACATGGACATCACCAGATGGACAATACCGGAATCAGATTGATTATGTTCTCTGCAGCCAAAGATGGAGGAGCTCTATACAATCAGCAAAAACAAGACCTGGTGCTGACTGTGGCTCAGATCATCAGCTTCTTATTTCGAAATTCAAACTTAAACTGAAGAAAGTAGGGAAGACCACTGGGCCAGTCAGGTATAATCTAAGTCAAATCCCTTATGAATACACAGTGGAAGTGAAGAAGAGATTTAAGGACCTAGATTTGGTGGAAAAAACACCTGAAGAACTATTCCTGATCTGCACTGTTAAAATTGGAATAGAATAAAGTGAATTTTAGTTACTAGTACTGTATTTAAATTTGTTGCCAGACTCCCTCCTTTTGAGCAATAGCATGCAACCACCCTGCTTTCACTCAGCCTTGCCCCATCTCTGCTGCCTTTTTGGAAGCAGGCAAAGACCTTCCTTTTCAGGAAAGCTTTCCCTTAATGATGGATTACCTACTATGTGACTTTTATATGGATTTCCATGCATGACTGTGTTGTCTGGTTTCATAAGAACACCAGTGTTTTCAATGGAACTTTTCACCCCTCATAATTGATTTTTTTTTCCTTTTTGCATGCTCTTTGTCGCTTTCTGTTACCTTTTAATGTTCTAAGATGCCTCTTCTAATTCCCTGTTCTTAACTTGAATACATCTAAAGTATTCTGGACTGTATATTGTCTCTCATTATTATAAGCCACCTTGGGTCCTTTTCCGAGGAGAAAGGTGGGTTAACAAATATTTACAATAAAAATAAATAAAATATAACATTAAACAATGCAAATTATTTCCAGGAAGCTGCTAATTTAGGACCAGACTGAAATTTAGGGTCACAGGAGAGTTAAGGTGGGAGGAGACAGTAGTAGGTGTAGATCTTCAGGTTGTCAGGCTGTTTCAAAGTGATGTTTCTTCTCTCAAATAAGTTTATAAGCTCATACATTACCCAATGCTTATAAAGTCTCCCAAGGGTGTAGGCCTCCTTTCCTCATTTCATTTCATTCCCTTGTCACATTAACAGCCACAGACCCATCAAGCTTGTTATTAGTATGTAGACAAACTGTGAGTTCCTAAAGAGTGGAGGAGGAGGGAGGAAATACTTCTTGGGAATTGCCCCCCATACTGGAGTAACAGGACGGGGTGGTCTATCTGGAGAACATTTTGCAACTCAGGATTTGCATATCTCAGAGATCCCTTCTTCTTAAACTGTGCCCCCCCTCTCCCGCCGCCAGTTTTGATAGTATTTTTCAAAACCTCCTCTACACTCACAAGTGAAAGACTGTCAGGAGGACAAGCAAGGTGCTTACATCAGTTATTCTGAAGCTGTGACTGAACTCTCCCTGTGGTCTGTGACTTACCTTCTGTTGGTCTTTTGGAGAGAATGTAAAGCAGGTCTTTTCTGTTTGAAATCTGATTGGTTGACTTACATTTACCCTGCTTTTTCCCTGTATCTTTTAAAAAAATCTTGGAATTTGGCTTGCTTTTAGCACATGCTGTCTTGAGTGCTGGAAAGGTAGCTAACAAATGTTTTAATGTGTTTGTTAATAATACAGAGTCAATCTCGTATCATACAGCATGGCAAGGTTTGCAGAAAGGGGGAGGGGGAAGCTAATTAAGCCTGAAATTGCACATTACTGTCTGGTGACTCTGTTTCAACTGAAAAGGGAAAGGTAGTTCTGGGGTACAGTCTGAACAGTTTGGAAAACGCCACCTTATGCGGCATATCTTTAGACCTTAATTCTATTTCTCACTCCAGAATATGTTAAGCTTTTTTCAGCTCCTGTCCTCGGAGAAGCTCAAAGGTCCCTTTGAGGAATGGCTAATCAGTATCAGAAGAATCAGTGCTTTTTTCCAGTAAAAGTTTTCCTATCCACACCCTGCACCCCACATTTTCTTTTGGTTTCAAGTGGGTTTGCACATGCATTTTAAAGTTATAACAGCTGCAAATCAAATACTGTACTGTATGCTATCTAGTGTAGTGCTATTCAGGGCCGCCGCTAGGGTTTTTCGCGCCCTAGGCGAGCGGCGGGGCGGTGGCGGCAGCGGGGGGGTTGGGCAGCGGCAGCAGGGGGTTAGGCGGCGGTGGCGGCGGGGTGGTGGTGGTGGGGGGCAGCAGGCTGTCCAGCGCCCCCTGTCCATTTTGGTGCTCCCTGCCCATTTTGGCGCCCTAGGCAACTGCCTAGTTCGCCTTAATGGACGCGCCGGCCCTGGTGCTATTCCATGGGAATTAATGTATGTGGCACGTCTGTATTGTAAGTATTATAGCAATGAAAAAAAGGAGGGGGAGGAGGGGGTAATACTTGCCAAGGCAAACAGGCTAGCAAAATTAAAGAGGGGAAGAGAGAGAAAGCAAAATATGATACCACTTGAAAGACTAGCAGATTTGTTTCAGAATCCACTATTGCAGGTGGAAAGAGCCCAAATACAATGTCCACTACTGTATATTTATTTGCATCTCCCTAGTGATGAGAATCATTATCAGGCAAGGATATATGGTGATAATATTTTGTCTTATCAAAGCTTTCCTTTAGTGTCTAGCTGCCTAAGTGGGATTTTTAAATGGATTGTTGGGTGTTACTGCTTTGAATGTTTTAATGTTGCTTTTGTTTATCTTTTCTTAGTGTGTGTGTGTTTGATCCTTTCTAGTATTTGTATGCTTACTGTTTTTAGTTTTAAATGCTGTATGTTAATGATATGAGCCACTTTGGCTTGTATGCCAGTGAGATTAGATTGCTATCAGAAATCAAACAAACATTACACAGGCTTATATTCCTCCAGCTTTCACAGAACAAACCAACAAGTCTGTTGTAACAACCAGGCTCTTTGACATAATTGGATTTGCTCAGAACTACAGGGATTCAAAATTAAACTTTTTTAAAACTACAATATGTACCTACCCAACATAGTGAAAAAGCAAACTCAAAGAGCTAGACCTAGGACAGTGTTGGCAAACCTATGACATGAGTGCCAAAGATGGCACTCGGAGCCGTTTCTGTGGGCAGCCGCCATTGCCCCTTCACAGCCTCCTGTAGTCAAATTAAATTGGTGTATTGGCACTTTGCGAAAAATTAGTGGGTTCTGAATCGCAGTTTGGGCACTCGGTCTTTAAAAGGTCCACCATCACTGACCTAGGACAACCTGGTGCAGGAAAGACCCAATAGAATTGTTCCCAACCTTGGATCCTTAGGTATTCTTGAAATAAAACTCCCAGAAGCCTTCATCACTGCTGTGTTGGCCAGGATTTCTATGCATTGTAGTTCAGAAATACTGTATCAGGGAACCCAAGGTTGGGAAGCACTGCAGTGGAGAATAGAATATCATTAGTACTTCCCCAACTCAACTTCCAACTGAGAGCACTGAAATGTGTTGTTAATAATCTGCAACCCATTCTGGGCAACAATATTTCTTTCTCCCGTACTTGGTGTGAGAAGCCAATGCTTGACTACTGACAGCGTCCCACGCTTTAATAACGACAGACAAGTAGGAGGCAGCACAATATGGAGACAGAGACAGGAAGGAGGCCCTTTTGCTCCCAGATGCCAGTTGTGTTCCCATGTTTAAATCTGAAGCATCATAAAGGGTCCCAACAAGTTCAGCTACAACATCAGGGATTTATTTACTTGTTTACCCAATAATGTGATATACGTTATCTTCTGCAACAGGGTCATTCACCATTCCAAAGGATATGCAAGACAATCTCTCCATTAGGAGTAAATGGACACAAAATCTTACATCAGAAATTACAGCTGACATGACAAATGACATAAGAAACCAGTTTCCCTGCACAGCTCTTGATTGACCAGTGCCAATCTCTCTCTCTCTCTCTCTCTCTCTCTCTCTCTCTCTGTGTGTGTGTGTGTGTGTGTTTCCATCAATATAATCTGACATCACAGATTTGTTTCAGCCCTTTATTCACTTTTAGCCATAGAATTATGGTGAAAATATAGTAATTGCCCACCATGACTATGTTGAGATATATTGATGGATTGTTGGGAGATTGGTGTATTATTTGGGTATTATGTGCTGCAGTCTGATTAAAGGAGGAGTCATAGACACAACAGATATATGGAAAATATACTTTATCTATATACTCTAAGAGGAAAAGGTAAACAGGTTGACCTATGAAAATAATAAAACACTCATTAAATATCTGTACAGAAAAATATACAAAATAGAAAATTAGGGCAACAGCAGTTGTGATAAAGCTCATAAAAAGCGATAAAGAGCTACACACACACACACACACACACACACACACACACACACACACACACTCATATCTATCTATCTATCTATCTATCTATCTATCTATCTATCTATCTATCTATCTATCTATCTATCTATCTATCTATCTATCTATCATTCTGTCCTTTGACATAAAGTCTGGATAATGCAATTGTATGCATGTGCTTCATTTTTGTTCATTCTTTAGGCGGAGAATGATTGTGACTTTTCATGATCACTGAATAGTAGGAAAAGGAACTGTCTAACCTCCAGCACATCTTTGTACAAATAGTGAAGTCATTTTGGCTGCAGAGGTAATAGAGTCATAGAATAATGGAGTTGGAATGGACCTGTAAGGCCATCAAGTCTAAGTCCACCCCTTTCAGTGCAGGAATCCTAGATCTGACAGATGGTTGTCCAATTTTCTTTTAAAAGCCTCCACTGTTGGAGGTCACTTGAGGCCCCTTCTGAGTTTGTCCCTTTCTGATGTTTTTCAGTGGTGTGCATCAGATGGAGCAGTCTAAATAAGCATGCCATTGTGCAAACCCCCCTGCTTCTTACTATGAAGATATGAAGTTGCCTTACATAGACTTGCTGTTGTTACGAGTAGCTAACATTTATGAACATGTGGGTTGCTGAACACTTCTCTAAAAGGAGAGGAGGTTATAAATTGCTGCACTTTTGGGGACTCCACAAGGGTGAACCACATGATTGCCCTGGCAGGATGGTGACAGTTGTATATCCTCAGATGCATTTGACCCTGAATATACAGTAGGACCCCCGTATCCACTGATTCATTATCCACTGATTCAGTAATCCATCGTTAGCAGAGGAAAAAATAAATAATTCAGCAGCCATAAAACAAGCTACTGTCACAAAACAGTAGTTTTGGAGATTTTTGGTGTTCTCTCTTATCCACAGTTTTCATTATCCATGCGAAGGTCTGGAACCAATCCCCAGCAGATACCAGATACCTACTGTACACCTTTGTCTTAGTTTAACTTATACTGGGGAAAGGCAATGAGGGAGGCACCTTCAATAATATATGATATTTTTGGAATATGTGTTTGAAAAGATACCATGAATATGAACTTATCAAAAAGGGCCAAGTCATAATCCACGTAAAGATCTCAATTAACAATCCTGTGAACATGTTTCATAATCAGTTCTGTTCTTGGATTTATTCCAAGGAGGGGTGGATTGCTAACTAGTTACATAAATATTATTAAAAGGCCCTAGAAGGTGAGAGATGCACTGTGTATGGTTTTGCTGAAATGCAAGAAATTGTACCTTAACATTTTAGCTTGTGATGTACTAAAGATTTTAAATCTGAAACTATATGTTACTTCTGGAGAAAAAAATGCAGTGAATAGAAATAAGCAATTGTTATGGAGCTTGTATTTTGTCCTAATCATAAGCAAAAATCTGCAGTTATGATCCACAATGGTAGATGGCTGAATTTCGGTTAGGCTAAGTCCTGAGTCAAAATCCTGCTTCACGAGTTACTTCTAGAGAAGGGTGGTAATGTCACACTGGAAGGGGAGATTCTACACAATTAAAGACCTCTGTCTTATGACTTGTCCAGAATCAAATTATTGCAATACACTCAGGCCTTTGCAGAATACACAATTTAAAAATCAACAGTAAAGTACAATATAAAATAAATTAATATAAACTTCTAATCAGATTTACAAGTTCTAAAATTTAATGGTGACACTTCTAAGCATAAACATTATTTCAATTAATAGTCTCTATAAAATGATGGATCCTATGTCTTGTCAGAATTCTATGTAATCTTTCTTATTGTGCACAAGCTGCAGGAGCATTGGGACAGAAGGAGGAAGTTTTCACTTTGGCAGGAATATCAAACAAAAGGAGATATTTTCAGTAATTATACAATCCCCCCCACAGCTCTCACAGCCACACATACTAAAACTGATTACATTCAACTCAGATAACCTTTGGAACAGAAGAGTGAAGTTGCCTCCCCACCCCACCCTGACACCACCACACTTCCACAGGAATAACATATACAACATGATTTGGGACAGCACTTACGTTAGATCAAGTGTGCCCAAACTTTTTGCAAGGAGGGCCAGATATGGTGAGGTGGAAATGTGTGGGGGCCCGACCATTCAGCCACATTTGGCCTCTGGGCCAGACTTCAGACAAGTCTCTATAACATGCAAAGAGTCGGAGAGGATGCTGCACCAACGGAGCTGGGGGTGGGTAGGCTGGGCAGGTGGCTGGGGGAATGGACAGAGGCAGGGAGGACAGGCAAACCATAAAACTGCAAGGTAATGCCTCCATCTGGTATGGGGAGGGGCCAGCTGGTGGGGATGCATGACAGGCTGAGCTGGTGGGGAGAAGAAGCCGCGGGCCACTCAGAATTTGAAAACGGGCTGGATTTGGCTCCCGGGCCTGACTTTGGACATGCCTGCATTAGATGATGGCCTAGATCTAATTATTACCCTGGAATAGCACAGACGAACCAAATCAGTGGAACTAACCTGTGTGCTGGCTTAACATAGTGGACAAGAAGGAAAACTGTGGCACCAATGAAAGGGTTTTTCTAAAATGTGTGGCCAAGACAGGCGTTTTGGGTGGGAATCCTGAGTGAGGAAAGGTTAAGTTGTTCTGCTCAACAATATAGCACTTATTTTTAGGTAATCACTGCTTAGACAGCTATATGGTATGCTTACTTGCAGAGGTACTTCTCTTTTCAGGAAAGAGATGGACATTGTTAGAAGTAATTCTAGCCCAAGTGCGATATGAGGCCTCAGTTGAGTTCCAGACCTTGTTGGATTAAGGCGTTGTACAAAAATAGGCATGCACAATAGGACTAAGGCCTATCTAGTACATAGTATGTGGCATCTGACTGATGCATGAACCAGTATCTAGTTTTGTCATTCAAAGCTGGGCCAGGTGAAACCAGTTCTGACTTATAGGACATCCATGCTTGGTGAATTGACTTCTATATTGCTAGGCTGACAACTATCAATTTTACACTTTAAATACATGAACCTCTATTTCCTTCTCCACTATAGAAAGGGACAGCGTGAAAAGTATGGAGATAAGATTTAAAAAAATCACATATTGTTGTGAAGCACATTGGGTATTTTTGTGGACAAGTGAAGAATTGTTACACCTGTTTCTTTAACTTGAACATATAAGAAGTTGTAAGATGGAACTCATTATGCTGAGTATTTGCTTTTATGGTTTATTTCTAAAATTCAGATGGTTTCCATAGTCAGACCTCTGTCTTTGTAGTAAACAATTTAATCCTAATCTTGCATATTTGTCATCAAACTGAGTCCTACTGAGTTTAATAGGACTTACTCATAAGTAAGTACAGTATACATATTAGAGGCTGAGTGTGTAATTCTGAGCAGAGTTACTAGAAAGCAAGCCCTGTTGGATGTATGAATTCATTTCTATGTAAAAGGTTTTAAGATTTCTCTGTTAATATAGAAAATTTCTTTCCACTTAATTACAATATTTTACTGCCTGTATCCAAAGCTATGCTACCGTGGTTACTGTCTTCACCTCTGATTTCCCCCCTTATAATAACAAAATATTTGGTTTTCAAGAACACATCACTTATGATCTATCTTATAGAGTCTGCTGCATTGTTTATCTATTCTGTATCTCTGAGATTCCTAACACATCTTAATTTTGTATTTTTGTAGATTTTTTCTAAAGTTTTTCCTCAAGTGCAATCAAAACTGTTTGAAGAATGCAGGCAACCCACGAGATATGCGAAGATTCCAGGTACAGATTTCAAAAAGAGTTAACACTACTGTGCAGGGCTTACAAGGCATGGGAAAAAATTATGCAGCTAGTTTAATTTCAACCCTGCTATCAGTCTCGAATAACTGCCAAATTTAACTGGAACATTTATTGTCAGTTCTTTATGGCCTATGTGTAATTGTAACCCTTACAGAGCTCTCAGTAGAGAGGCATGGCTTGTGGCCTTCTCCTTCCTAACTTTACTTCAGCTGTTCCTCCCCTGGTGATTAGAACAAGACTAAGCAAGTACATACCCCATCCCACCCGACCCCCCCCCCCAAACAAGCACAAACTCAGTAGCAGCTGCTTCTCTACTGAGACACTGGAAAGCTCCAGCCTCAGTCCTGCACAGTGGCATTTCCATATGTATGACTGAACAGAGAAACACTGAAGACTTGGAAAATGATAGCACTGCTGTCTTCACAACTTTCTTTCTGCCACTGAGTAGTTCAGGATATAGAAACATTTTGCATATGCCAAATGAAATGTTTACTGAATATAAAGGAATTAGGCCATCTTGAATTTTGGTCTAACCTTTGTAGTTTTCTTCAGGTAAAAGATCTGTTTTTTTTTTAAAAAGGTTTTAAAAGATAGGGTTGTTTCTGTTACTTGTTTATATTTTCAAAAACAGAAACAAAAGAAAAAAAATACACACAAAAGTGGCTCCAATCATGGAATTTTTGCCTGAACAGAATCATTGTGTAACTTGTCAGGAGCGGTTGCAGAACAATGCAGTGTTTTGGATCAGAATGATATTTTAGCCCCATAGATAGTCTTGGAAATAATAACTTGTTATTGAGCATAATCAGATATCCTGTGTCACAGATTTTTTTGTCTTTAGTCAACCAATCAAGTGAAGCTAGCTAACAGTAAATATTTGTATGGCAAATTTAAAAATCTCCCCTTCAGAAGACTTTCACCAAGCCTTCATTTTTTTCATGTAGCTCAGGTGCATGTGGCATTGATAATATTGACCCATATAAGCAAAGCATAAATTGAAACCTAGAATGAGTGGAACTGCACCTCTTGTCTCACTTGTGACTAAATCAGGCGTCCTTCAGTAAACTTGTGGTTTGCAGTGAGGTGAATGGAAAGTCTCTACAAAAACTTTCTTGGGCTTTCTTAGCTCATATGCCTATGTCTGAGAAGGTTTAAGCAGATTTATCAGTATGTCAGGTCTTACACAATATTTTCAACTTTTAAAAATTGTTTTTACTATCTCAGCACTTTTCTTTAGGTACACGGCAGGAATGAACCAATAAAGCATATGTACTTTGCTGAACTACAGAATTTTTCCTTTGTGATTACTGACCTATATATCAGTGCTGGAGCAAAAAAAAGGTGTATTTTAAATAGCTATCTACTTCTAGAAAACACATTGTGCTCTAGCAACTGGAAGAAAAACAAGTTTGCTTGGAATTACACTTAACAAGTTTCATTCTCTGGCAGTTTCTCAGATGACTTCAGTCCTGGAAGCATTATATGTGTTTAGAATTGAGGATGTCAGTCACCTCTAAAACTCATTTAAAGCTAAAAACAACTGCTTTAATAATGTGGCTGTAGGGGCTGGAATTTGGGATGTTGGAGGTAAAGTCCAACTTTATGAATCTCCTGTAATGGATGTCCTGGAGAAGCAATACAGTCTGGCTCTTCAGAGAAAACAGCACAGGCTGAAGAATCACTGTCTTCTGAAGAAACACCCTCCGGCTTCTCTCAAGGGGGACACAGATGGCTGCCTCAGAGGAGGCGGAATATACTGGAGAAGGTGCTGTAATAGCGGATAGCTAATTACAGCATGTGGGGGGCGGGGGAAACCAGGATCAAAGGTGAACTAAAAACAGAGAAAATAGGAAAGAATTTGCATCTGATGTCTTGGACTCAGTATTTTCCAAAGGGAAAGTACCTTGTGTTTTCATTGTAGGATGCGGCTGGGTGGGGGGGAAACCAAAAGTGACAGTACAAAAGTTTTTAAAATGCGTGAGAATTTTGGAAATCATTTTATAAATTTGGCTGAGGGACCTAGTCATATACTTATGTGGCATTTTAAACAAAAGATAATAAGCCTAGGCATAGATCCATGAAAACAGACAAAGGCTTTTCATATTAATTTCCTTTTCCATTATTTCATTTCATTTTATTTCATTTTGCAGTAGTACTCCTAGTGTACAGGTCCCAGTTCTATAGTTATATGATGCACATTTGCCTAAATACTCTTTTAATTTTTTTTATTAAGGAGAACTTAGTACCCACAGTAATACCTTCTTTGGTGACACTCTGATCTTAGACAAAAGAATGGAGTGTAATCAGTTAAAAATAAAGAAAGTTTGGCTGGCATAACATACTTTATCAACTTTTAAAGTAATCTGAAAACAGATGTTTTTCATTGATTGAAATCCTTTTCTGTTCAGAATCATACTGATATACATGTAAGTTTTACATAACTTGTTGCAGCTAACTGTGGTTAATTGACAGTGTGCTGTGGTTATCTTAGTTGTGCAGCCAGGCACATGACCAGGGAGGCACACAACCAAGATTCACTCTGGCAACTTGTCAATTAACTAGAATCGGTCGTGGCAAGTTCTGCAAGCTTCATGCAAACACCAACTGGGTTCTAATAATGGCCTTCTTAGATGTAGAAAAATTTGTGTCACTTTCTATGGTCTCTGAAAAGGCATTCATATCCACCCCCTCCACTGCGTAGGATTGTATTTAACCCTTCCCTTCCTGGATGGAGAGATCTAGTCTAGGAAGACCCAGCCTTGAAGTGATGCATTTTAAGAAGTGGGTTCAAAAAAGCTGTTGCCCCCCCCACATACACATGCACAGTTTTCCTTGAAAGCAAATTGGCCATTTTAAAAAAAACAATCTTTTCAGCTAAGTCCTTCATGAGGCTTTATACTCCTCCTTTGACCATGTTGTAGTGCTTGTTTGACATGTGCATGCCAATACTGGGAGCCAAAGAAAGAAGTCCTTGAGTTATTCCCTGCGTGTGCTAGAAAAGGTGCTAAGATTCAAAGTCCTTCAGTGCTACTGATATGTCTCCCTAATAGGAGAAAAACTACACCAGTCCTGGTCTTATCGTCATTCATCTTTCCTTATGGTCCAATTGTAGAGGAACAGTTTAGTGGGGGAATGGATATTGGGGGTGGGATTGCTCTTAATCACTTCCTTGCCTGAACAGCCTGGTAGGAATTCAGATAAGGTGGTTCCTCCAATTTCCAATCTCCCCCACCAGAAAGGAAACAAAACAAAACACCCCAAAAAAACAAAAAGGAGAGAGAATGGCAGGTAGGGTTGCTATGCAAATTTAATTGTGAAAGTGACCTGGAGATCATTTCTGGAGAGAAAACAGACAGTTCTATATAGTTACTGATTTATGAAATAAGTATTTCTCCCCTCTGACTTGGAGTTGTGATAATTCTTCATTTGAAGACAGTCTCAAGTGTACAAATTTTAATTGCATAAACGATCTAATCAATATATCAACAGATCAATCAAAGCAGTAGTTTTTTTTTTTAAGAAAGAGCGGTTAGAGGGGTGTTTCTGAAACAAATGGTTAGAAGAATATTTTCCCTGAATTGAATTCATTTGCAACCATACTAGGAGATTAAACTCTAATTAGTGTGGCGGGTGTTGAGGAGAGAAAAAACTAAGCTGAAAAATCTCCAAAGATAGCCAGAAAAGAAGTGCATGAATAAATCTATGTAGACAGGAAAAAAAGGAAACAAATTGTATGATTTCAGTATGTCCATACAAATAAAGATTACTGCAGGTAGTATACCACATTTTCTGAATCTATATGCTTCAAAAAGGAAATGTGTTTCTTTCTTTTCTTTTTTCCCCCCCAGGTTGTTGTATCAACAACAGTCAATGTGGATGGCCACGTTCTGGCTGTCTCAGACAACATGTTTGTACACAACAACTCCAAACATGGAAGGCGGGCTCGCCGCCTTGACCCCTCAGAAGGTACGGCCCCTTCTTATCTGGAAAATGGTAGGCACACATTTACATGCCTTTTTAATTTGCAGTGCTTTTTTTTTGCACCATATTTTAAATTTCTACTATATTTACTTTTCCTTTTGCTACAATATTTACTTTTCTCTTCTTTGTCATTCTAATAAAATACAGAACATTAGCATTTCTAATTAAACTTATAAAGGAAAAAAAATCATTCCTTCTGCATTTGTTTTTAGCTTAAATTTCTTTTCCTTAACATGTAACCTTTGCAATAAATAGCCATAGCATTCTTTCATTCTTCCTATATTTTTATAGTTTTTTTTCCTTGCTATTTCACTTTATTTTGTTTTATATTGGCTTGCCATAATTCGTAGTCCAGAAATACATTCTCTGATTATGAATGTAACTTTAAGTGGATCTTTAAAAAAAAAAACATTACCAACTCTATTAGGAATTTACCGTGAGGTCAGTTTCCTGTTCCTCTGCCCTACTGCTGCAGATTAAGACCCTTCAAAGATTCTGTTTGAGAAAAGACATGCTTTCCTTCAGTTAGATTCAATAAAAGTGACCTCTCATCTGCTTTTACAAAAGAGCTAGTGTGTAAAGGGAAACATAGTTTAAACTTAGGGATACAAAGTCACCACTTTTCTTATGCTGGATAGGCAGACACGTAAAGCCAGATATCTATCCCAAACCTACTTACCCAATGAGCCAATAAAAGAATCATTGATGCTCTGCGGTCATGCTTTCCTGTGACTATGAATACATTGACTAATATTTATTTACTTGTTTACTTATTTACTTATTTATTTATTTATTTAGAATATTTTTACCCCAACCTTTCTCCTTGGAAAGGTGGGGTAAATTATACATTATGTATTGCAAAATGTACATTATGTATTGCAATTTGATAATGATTTATTTGTTCATGGCATTTATATGAAACTTATAAAAACTTTTAAAAAAACTTTTAAAAAAAACACGGAGATGGTATTCAAATGGGCTTGGAGCCCATGAAAATAACATAGTAAAGTTAATTATGCCAGAGTATCCAACACTATAGAAACCATAATAAATCTTCTAAAGCCTCAAAACTAATCTGTCATGGGACAACAAATGAGATCACTTTTTTTTGGGGGGGAAGCATTACTTTTACAGCTCTTCAGAACAGAGAGAATGGGACAAATGGGAGTTCCAGATCTCAGGGCGCAGCAGTATAACCGACACTTGGTTCATACTGAAACCTAAATGTAGGATAAATTCTTACATCCGTGGCAATATGTAAATAGTTGATGTTGTGGTACAGTTTTGATGTGCAAGGAATGAAAATCCCCTGAAAGTGACAACTGGCTCAGTCTGATAAAGATATTTGGATCCCAGCTTATATCAGTGTCTTGTCTGAAAAAAGGTTTAAAATAACAGCTTGCAAAACTCCTCCAGTCAATGACAAGTTATCCTGAAGCACAGGTAAAGAAGAAATTCTTCAAACACAGTGTACTCCTCCACATAGTGCATAGACAGACAAGCTATGGAATTTGCTGCTACCTAATGTGATGATGGCCATCAGCTGACAGATGCAAGGGGATTGAAGAAAGTTATGGGAAGTATCACTATCACTGGTGTCTTGAGACAACCTACAGAATCCAATGCACCATTATTCTGAATATCCGTTGCTGAGTAGCTCCAGTGGTCAAGGCATCTTGACTCATGACTTGCTTCAGCCATTTTTGGAAACCGGATGCTGAACTAGATGGGTTTTTGCTCTGACCTCAGTAGATTTTGTACATTTTTATTTGTTTATTTATTTATTTATTTGACTTTTATACCACCCATCTAATACTAGGGCTACTCTGGGCGGTTTACCATAGGATAGCATGACAAGATAACAAAGGAATATACTGTATTTAAAAAAACCTAGAACACAAAAAGCATAATAGAAACAAAATATACATAAATCAGCAAAATAAACTAAAATTAAGCTAAAATGAAAATAGGAATAGCCAGGGGACTGCTAATATGGGGGTGGGGGTGGGAGAGAAGATAAGCGAAAGAAGAATAAGAAGAGTGTCTTGCTAGATGTTTGAAAAATTAGGAAAGGCCATTCTATATAACAAAGTTTTCAATAGCTTTTTAATTTTGAAGGGAGGATGCCAGGTGAATTTCTGGAGGTAGATGATTCCAGATCTGGGGAGCAACCACGAAGAAGGCCCTACTCCTGGTTTCTACTTTCCGGGCCTCCCCTGGGATTGGCATTCCCAGTTGTCCTGCCTGCCTAGCACGGGTGATCCAGGCAGTTCTTGGGAGGAGCTGCTGTGTCAAATACTGAGGTCCCAAACCATTTAGGGCTTCGTATGTTAACATCAAAACCTTTAAGTCAGTGCGGTAGCGTACCGGCAACCAGTGCAGAGCTGCCAGCACAGGGGTAATATGTTGGTTCCCTTTTTGGCATGTTAAAAGTCTGGCAGCTGTATTCTGCACTAGCTGCAATCTCTTCAATAACCTCAAGGGCAGCCCCATGTAGAGTAGCACTACAGTAGTCTATTCTCAAGATTACAACCACATGAACCAACATGGTTAATGCCCTGATGTCAAGGAGGGCCCACAGCTGGACAATCCTCCACCATTGATAGTGAGTGGAATGGGCCATGGATGCCATCTGGTTTCCCATGGTAAGCACCGGGTCCAGCAGGACACCAAACTGTGGGTCCCATCCTTCGCTGAGAGACTTAACCCCCACAAAGTGAGGGAGTTCCCCAACCAACAGACCCCAGGGGCCCCCACATGGAGGATATCCATCTTGCCCAGGTTCAACCTCAGCCTATAAGTCCCCATTCAATCCAAGACAGCTGACAAGCAGCACTCAAAGGGCAGAATGGAATCCACTGCAGAAAATTGAAAGGCGATATAAAGCTGGGTGTCATCTGCATATGGGTGACACAAAGCTCCATATCTCCTTATGACTGTTTCCCAGCGGCCTTATATAAATAAATATTGAAGAGCATGGGAGAGATGACTGACCCCTGTTGCACCCCCACAATTGAGGGACCAAGGGGCAAAGGTCATCTCATCCAGCTGCACTCGCTGGGGATGGTCCTCCAAGAAGGAACAGAACCACTGCAATACAGTGCCTCCGATCCCCAACTTGGAGAGCCTCCCCAGGAGGTACCATGGTTGATGGTATCAAAGGCCACTGAGAGATCAAGGAGGACCAACAGGGACGTTTTGCCCCCGTCGGACTCCATCAAAAGGTTATCATGCAGGGCGACCAATGGGTTTCCCTATTATGGCATGGCCTGAAGCCCAACTGAAAAGGGTCAAGGGCATTTGTGTCATCCAGAAGACCCTGAAGCTGGTCTCCAGGACCTTGTTCATATTGGAAATATTGGTGACAGGCCTATAGTTATCAGTTTGGTCTGCTGCCACAATAGTTTTTTTCTGAATGGGTTTAATGAGTGTCTCCTTGAGGGTCAGGGGAACCCTGCCCTCAAGGAGAGAACCATTAATTATTGCTGTGGCCCATTCATTAGTTGCCGGCCTGGTTGCTTTTATTAAAAAGGCCAGGCAAGGATCCAAGGAGGAGGAGGTGGCCCAACAGCGATCAAGGGCTCTGTCCACTTTTTAGATGAACATCTGCAGCATTTGCATTTAGACTAGATTGAAGCCTGATTTATTACATTACTGAAGTGACAAAGCTACTATGGAACTAAGTTACTAAGCTAGCATAGTAGATTGGTTCCATGCAGTTGGGTTCCATGTTGTAGTGTCAAAAAGTCCAAGAGCCAATGGGTTATTTCCAAACCAGTGCCATATGCCTATGATGCTGCTGGCACTGCTGCTGGCACATGGATTTCCCACATGCTGTGAGAGTAATGCTGTGTTATAGAACTCAGCAATCAGAATGGGGCCTTCATTTCACATACGTGAATCAGTCTTTTGTTTCTTTTTAGCATAACACATATACTAAAGACAGAAGTAGTTGATTATAGCATGTAGTGTTGGACAAAACAAATGTATATGTTAGGTATAAAAAATAAAATGTCACTCTCCTTTACTCCATTTGTTTTTCTTTTCTAATAACTAAGGAAAAAGAGAACAAAAATACAACAATTAAAGATTGCCCCAAGCACAAAAGTCATTATAGTCTATGACGTATTGTTTATCTCTTTTATATGTACTAAAAGTAGGTGTGTGTTTTGCCTGGCAACCATCACTAATGAGGTTCACAATTAAGAAGGTTAAATCCTCTCTCCTAGTTCTTGCCTTCCCGAGAGAGAGAGAGAGAGAGAGAGAGAGAATGAATGGAACATTATATGTTCAAGAAATTATGTTTAGCCCTGTGGTCTGTTAAATAGTAATCTAGGCCCAAATTCAGCATCTTATATTGTATCAATAAGATCTCAAGCAAAATATAACTATTTTTGCAAGTGGCAAAAAATTATTTGACTCAAAAGCAGAAATGAAACCAGCATAATAAAAACTCATTGCATATTGTAAGAAACCTGTCAGTACCACAGCTGTTCTGAGAAGAGTCTGATTGATTGGTTTACATTTATATTAAAACATAGTATAAATTCCACACCTATTATGTCTAAAGAACAGACCATAGAAAACCAGGTGGGTTGCTGCAAAAGCGAATTAATTCTGT
>JAHTLZ010003518.1:4468958-4481458 GCA_023846285.1 Phrynocephalus versicolor | reverse complement strand
CTCCTATGTATAAATATGTCACTGGCTTTAAAGTGATGGGAGAGATCAAAATGTATATGTAACCCAGTAGAAGCAATTCTGTTTTTCAAATAATAACTGAATAATAAAATAGTATAATAAAATAATATGTGGTTTCTACTACAATTATGTTTTAGTTTCAAATGAAATGTATTGCCCATGGTTTAGGCATGAGCCGTATTCGTTTTGTACTCAGCTTCTGCCAGAATGCATTGAATACCCTTTCCATTATACCTCTGTCACATCCACATGCAAACATGTACACAGACGTGCCCTTGGATAAACACAAGCCAATGTCAATTGTTTTTAAAGGGAACAATCTATTTATTTGTTATCTAAAAGGCACCCAACCACATTCACAGGTAGTTCATATTTGGTCTTTACATCTTCTTTCATCTGTCCCCAGGTGTCCCTCAGTGTGTGCAGATAGAATGTACAGCATGCAAGCAAGGGTCCAAATGTAAAGTGATAGCTTGATGAGCATAGAGGAGGTCTTCTGAGCTGTGTAAGGGTTAGCACGTTGCTGCTCATGCACTCGTGTGTGCCAGACAGATGATGTCAAAGCGAGAGATAACCTCACTGAGATTTATAGTAATCTCAGCTCTAGAGACATGGGATCGACAATGGATATAACCAACATTTTCGGCTTTGGTCACTGTACTAGCTATGGTGGCCTTTCTAACAAAGTTCTTAATCTATTCTAAACTTCAGTAAGATAGTGTACTCTGCCTAGTCTCTTGTGCCTAAGATTTGTTGACATTAGCAAGCACATACTAAGCTTGAGATCACAGTATTGCATGTTGGTAAATATTTCTACTGCCTAACAGACAACAACAGTGGCATAATTGGCTGGGATTTGAAACCTGGCGATAAAGGTCATACATGGCAACTAATATGCTTCACTCATGTTTGCTTCAAATATGTGTAACTGAAAGCACAGTGGGTGTTTTCTAATCTAAACATCTTTTCTTCCTTTAATAAAATGGCAAGATGAATGTATGCATGAGTTACACTTATTTACTAATATTTTATATTGACAATTTAGAGCAAAAAATGGAATTTAATGTTTTGCAAAGGACTGTTTGGTAGCTTAGTTATGGTCAAACTTAGACAATTTCAAGTAGGTGTGGCAGCCACAGAGGGCATAAAAAGCTTTGGCAGCCCCCGTTCTCCTTGCAATCTGTGGTGGGAATTAGGGTAGGATTGCTGTCTCTATGACTCGTTATTTTAGGCCAGCCAGGCAGGTGTGTGTCTCTGTGTTCCTGCTGGCTGCAGCCTGGCTCTTAGGGGAAAGAAAGAAGAGATTTCTCTTGTAGCCTCCCTGTGTGCTTGTGTACCTCTTGGTGAGTACCCTCCCCTGCTCTGCAGTGCAGTCACTCTGCAGCTGCCTTACGCCGTGGGCAACGCCCACCGCTGCCTTTGCAGCCTCCCTGCATACCTAGTCTATACTGTGTCTCTGCCAGCATCATTTTTTTGTGTTTTCCCTCCGGTGTGGGGCGTTGGGGGACGTCCGCGCACGGAAATGCTTTTAAGTCGCAAAAAAGCGGATAAAAACAAAAACAAAAAAATGAAATGAAATTTTTTCAAAAAATTCATGAAAAATGAAAACGAACCAAAACGGACCTGCAACGAAAAACAAAAAAAACGAAATGTCATTTTTTCGATTCGTGCCCATCTCTAATCGTAACACTACCTCTTTTGGCAGTTGCTTCCTTTTTGTGGAAAGCACTGAGCTTGCAGAGATGATTCTGTTCACTTGGACTCTACGTGCAAGCAACAATGTTGGGTTTTCACCATTCTTGTTTGTACATAAACCTACACATAAGCAGGATTGCCTTAACTGCAGATTTGTTGCAGAGACATCTTTGCTGTATGGAGGGAAGGGACTTCCCTCCTCTAAACATTATGACCATATTTGGGCAGGAAATGGCTAAATACTGTCCATAGCATACACAGAATAGCAGACGTCTGCACTATACCTGTCAAAAAGTGCGAGTGCCACTCATAAGTGGAAAAAAGAAGCAGAGTAGGTAAGCTGAAGACAGATGTTAGGATCTTATCATAATGATAGTATTTTTATTTAAAAGATTTATACCCTACCATAAAAGGACTCAAGATAGCTTACTTACATCATTAAAATACAATATTGAAAAACTAAAAACAATAAGTATACAAATAGCTAAAATGAATGAAATAAGTATTATATTAAATTGGTAAATAAAATCGATACTTAAAGTACCTTTGGAAGCAACAGAGCTCAACAATTTAAAAAAAAAAACCTCTTAGGTCACCATTTGTGAAGGAAAAACCTGCCTGAAGAGAAAGGCCTTTGGCAGCCCACAGAAGGACAGCAAAAGCAGAGCCACCCTAGTTTTTCTTGGGAAGGACTTCCTGAGTCTAGGAGCAGTGACAGAGAAGGCCCTGTCCTGTATCCTCAACAAGTGTGCCTGTGAGACAAAGAGAAAGACCTCCCTTGATTATCTCAGTGCCCACACAGCCTCACAGAGAGAGAAATGGTCCTTTAGATAGCTTCGACCTAAACTGTTTTAGTAGTGACTAAAATGTTAATAAGCCCAGAATTCTTAAGATTCACGTTTATTTTATTTTATTTTGCATCAACTCTACAGTGAAATAAATTCAGTTATTTGTAGCATTCTGGTTATCTCTGGCAAAGCAGCAACAATCTTGAAGATTCTGTAGAGGTAAATTATAATGCACTTAATAATCATTATTATCCAGACATCTTTCAGACTGGCCATTAGAGATGGGCACGACTCAGAAAAATTGTTCGTTTTCGTTTTCGGCTAGGGGTCCGTTTCGGCTCGTTTCCGTTTTCGTGAGCTAATTTCAAAATTTTTCGTTTTTGTTTCGTTACGTAACGAAAACGAAAAAACGAAAATGAAAACGAAAATTTTTTCGTTTCTTCCCATTTAGCTCCATTATGTGCTTTTCCAGTAACGAAAAACGAAAATTGGCTCAAAATTAGTCGTTTCGTTTCCGTTTCCGTTCCAGTTCTGAGCCGTTTTTCGGTTTCTGTTTCGTTACGTAACGGAAACGAAAAATGAAAACGAAAACGAAAATACCGCTAAGTCGTGCCCATCTCTACTGGCCATTATGTTGTAGTCCTCTCTCTCCTCTCTCTCCTCTCCCCCCCCCCTCTGTGTGTGTGTGTGTGTGTGTGTGTGTATACATTGCAAAAATAGCAAAGCAAAAACTAAACAAGCCAAGCAATATGCACAGGTGAAATAACAACTTTTCTGCATACAGTATATACAATGAGTTTCATTTTTGCGATATCTGATAGTAGTATTTTATGGGGTTTCAAGATGTAGGTAATTATTGGTAATTATTGGCTTCCAGTCTGTAGCTAGTAAATGTTAATTCTGAAATCACCTTTTTTTTAAAAAAAGAGCAGTGACTTAATAAGACTACCTATAAGTGTTTATGAAGGTCTATGTCCTTCTTTTTGAAAGCAGCTCCTGTTAATGACATAGATATTTTAGGTAAAGTAAATGGATAGTTCCACTGACATCAGTGCATGTACTAATGAGAATCTGGGCTCAATCTTTAGAATTCAGCAGATAAATGTAATTTATTGAACGGCTCCTTCCATGTAAACTTTCATAGTTTTACAGTGTTTAAAAGTCACATCCACCTAAAGATCAATTTATTCTTTGTCCCTTTCACCAAGAGTCATAGGAAATGTTAAAGAACGACATTTAAGTGCATCAAATTTACTAAAACTGCTGTGGCTGCAGTTAATTTACTGGAAGTATAAAAATAAAGAGCTACAAGGCTACACATTTTGAATACTTTTTAAGGCGCATGGAAGCCTGTGTGGCTACAGAAAGTAAGAGGAAGGGTAAGGTCAGAGCCTGTCTGACCTGGAAACTTCAGTCTGATTTGTATTGCCCCCAGATTGATGGGGACAATGAGATAATCATTTGAAATTACACTCACCATTGAAAACTGAGCCAAACTTCACTGTATTTCACAATATGAAAATTATGTGGCCCCATATAAGGGGAGGGGCAAAATCACCAGGGCATCTGCTTCTCATCAGTGTCCCACCATGCTTGCAGTCTGGCTTGGCACTCTAACATTTAACCTTCTCAGCATGAGGTGGAACAAAGGGCAAGAAGGCTGCAGAGTAATGAAACAAGGGTGTAGTGTGGTAGACAGACCGCCTTCACAGAGGACAGAAGTTGAGCCACTTAAATAATGTGGGTGAAGGTGGATATAAAAATACCAGATTTTGAAAACAAGGACACACACACACACACACACACACACACACACACACACACACACACACACACACACAAGTACAGGCTGAAAGAAAGGTCTATTACCATATATCCATGCCTTTTTGCCTGCTGCTTTTAGCTATTGTAAAGATACAATTACCTTGGGAGACTGTGGCAGTTCAGTTGATTAGCATGGTGAATTAAAAGAATGAGTCACAAATGACATGTCCAGCTCTTCTCTACTAGTTCTTGGTATTCCCAATGTACTTCACCCTTGTTGTAAGAAGGTCAAAAATTAGAGAGACATAACAGTTTTCAAGCAGCCAGCGCTTACAAGTAGAATTAACAATCATTCTGTATGTAATTGCCAGTTAGTAAATTGCCTTCCAGACTGTAAAATGCAATATAAACTGGTGGGTACCTAAAATTAAATTAATGAGATACTCACTGCATTTAAAAGGGAATAGTGCAAATTAATAATTGAGTGTAGTACTTGTTTTAATATTTGCCAAGTCGTGTATCATTTGCTTGTTTAATAACAATTAAAATAATTCTTACCTGAAAAAGTATCTTGGCATATTTATATTAAACAGCTTTCTGCAGGTTAGATTCATCATTTTACTTATAGAAGTCACTGAAGGTTCTTAAATTAAATATCTGAGATTACTTTTTAATTACATTATAAGCCTTGCAATGTTATTTGATTAAGCCAAATTGTGATTTGTATGCATGTAACTGGAATTATGTTACAGTTAGTATTCTTGCCCAAATTATTGGAAGCCTAAGAAATCCATATGCATGCTGTACATAAGATACAGCAATGTGGGTGAAATCCTGCCCTTCTTTTCATGGAATGCATTTCACATAACTGTTAAGCTAATGAAAATCAGGCCAATAGACTTGATTTCACTTGCAGACTCAGACAGGTGTTTTGGTGCCCAGTTTGCTCAACTTTTTTCAGGCATGCATTCACAATATAATTTTTCAGCATGCTAAGATGAGTGCCAACATCCAGAGTATTTAGATTTCAGTGTATGTATCAGAATAAGAAAAAGAGAAAACTAACAATTGATAACATAATGTCAGTGCAATCACACAGGAAGAGATATAAGCACAAAGTTATAAGTGGTTACTGGTTACAAACACAAAGTCTGTGTAACCATATATGGCAGATTCATATAAAGACACAGTAGGTAGTCCATCACTCAGGAAAAGCTTGCCTGAAGAGAAAGGCCTTTGCCCTGTTTTTGGAAAGACAGCAGAGATGGGGCAATCCTGCCTCTAGTGGGAGGGCGTTCCAGAGTCTGGGCACAGCAGCTGAGAAGGCCCTTTCATGTTTTCCCATGAGATGTACCTGTGAGGGTGGCGTGTTGGAGAGAGAGGCCTCTCCTGATGACCTTAAGCACCTGAGTCAGTTCATACTGTGAGATTCAATCTTTGAGGTAGCTAGGACCCAGGTTGTATAGTGCTTTGTAGGTTAAGGTCAGCACTTTGAATGTGAAGTACTTCTAGGTCTCTATCTGTGTTCACTACCTCTAAACATAACTCACTAGCTCTAAGCATAACAATTACTTTTTGAGTGAGTTTTCTTAATAGAACATGCTTCTTATTAAAAATATTTTGTGCTGCTTAGTTCTACTATTATTCTGAGCCTTCCAGAGAACTGTTTCCCCCACCCCCCATTTGTATCTCTATCAATTTTAGCTAGCTTACATTAATTTAGGCCACTTCACCCAAGAAGTGACGATCCCAAGCTTCAAGTATTTGAAGGATCTTTTGTGAGAAATCCAGTGTAGTTTTGTCAATGAGGCTGCTGCACTGTGTTCAGAGTCAATAGTTCCCTTCCATCACAGCCAACACAAACTAGCTGTCTCATAGGTCAGTGCTCTTTAAACAAATTACTTGTATCCACAGAGCAAATGGTTGTTAATTGCCTCCCACAAATCATACTATTTTTACTATGCTAAACTAAATGCTAATGTTCCAGTTAAATTCCAACCACCTGATCATTTCTTGTACATATTCAATTACAGTTCTTAACCACAGAGCTTTGTCACCATAAACAAAAAGTAATAAAACAGAGATAGTGAGCGGTTAATATTTGTTGGCTGACACTTTAAAAAATTGCTTCAAGCCAAATTTTGCCTCCTCCCCCCTCCCCATTGTATGCTATCTTTCTTTTTTTCCTTATATTATTATTCATTAATCATAAGGCAACATACAGTTCTTATACTATCAAGTGTTTATTGATCAGACCTTGGGTAAATATAGGTTGTCAAGAAGCCTTTAAAAGTAGGACAGATACCCTTGTCTTCCTATTGGGATTATTCTTACAAATATGTCCTTCAAAAGTCATTTGATAATTTAAAAAAAACTGTCATGACAAATATTTTAACTTTACTACACTGTAATTTTAAAAAATCAAGTAAATCATGCCATATGTAAAATATACATGTTAAAAATGAGAGTGGAACAAAGCATTCTTTTTAACACTGTCCTTTCCTACAGTTGTTCTGTTCACAGTGCAGTAAACATTTCAATTAGTCCAACAATAATAAAGATTACAAAATTTATTTTATGACCTATCATGGCAAGTATATATTAAAATTGCCATAAAGTAGCTCATTTTAAGCAGCTGCTCTTTCAACAAATATAACATGGTCCTTGTTGTCCCCTTTCGTGTCTGTCTCAAAGGAGACCCGAAGAATGAGACATACCATTTGTGCTATTGCACAAGTAGACTATTTGTTCTAATCAGTGACACCCATTTACTAGAATTGCTTAAAATGAACTATACCTCACACAGAAATCGCACATTTAGAGTGTTCCATTCATCATCTGAAAATTGAGGGCCAGTAAACTTTTCTGTTCCTCCAGCGGGATCATAGACATGCATCAAAATGTTAAAAAATGATTGGTGAGAGAGAACTGTCACCCATTTATCAAAGAAAAGGAACATTATTTGCTAATTTCCCAACCAAGGCAGTGACAGGGTGCTTCGTCTTTAGACCCATGGTGACCAACATGGCCTTTTTGTTATTAGTACAAGTCAAGCGCTTTTTGGCTGTTGCTAACAAGACACATTTGTCTATCATCAGAGAGTGCTCTCTCTCTCTCTCTCTCTCTCTCTCTCTCTCTGTGTGTGTGTGTGTGTGTGTGTGTGTGTGTGTGTGTGTGTGTGTGCATGTATTTCAAAGTAGCTGTGACCAAAGTCTGATCTCTGCATCACAACTACCTCCTCTTCTCCTGATTGTGGCAGCACTGGGTAAAGGGAGAAATACAGATAAATTAGAGTTTCTCTATTGCCTGTAGCCTGTTTTATCAAGGTGAAGTTATTGAGGCTGTGGTGCCAAAACTGGCAAAATGTAGCAGCAAGGAGTTAATCATTAATTCTCTTCTCCAGAAACCAAAAATGTGTGTATGTCTGCAGTACAATATTCCCTTTACTTTAACCATTTATCACTCCATTTACTTAATAATTGCTAGAATGCGATCCTATGCACAATGTGCACATTTTAATTTCACAGAGTTATTTACCCCAACTGTTTCTTTGGCTTGACTGCACTAATCAAGTTGTCCAGCATTATGTCAGGCATAAGAAACATATTTTACTACATACATCAAAGAATTTAAAAAAGCATTTTTGTTGTTTTGCCATTTTTGCCTGCTGCTTTCAACAACTGGATCAACTCTGAATGCCAGAAGAACTGGGAGTTGTCCCAAGAACAGAATCAGAGCATGGATAGGAAGGAAATTTAACACTTTCCTTCTGTTTTATATCCGGAGGAAAGTTTTGGCTTAAAATATGGCTTGTTTTGAAGAAAATTCCTCATTGATACAAATAGGATTTCCTCCTATTCAAGTACAGTATAGAATGTTCTGATCCTCGTAATATTAGATGTACAGCATCATCTAATCTAATTGAATTTATTGTACAGAACCATTCAGTTTTAATTTAAAAACTCCCCAAGCATACAACATGTTTTAGCCAAAAAAAAAAAAAATGCATTGAACACTATATGTACTTTGGCCTATACCTTGAAACTTGCTACAGATCTGAGAATCTAAGCTAGCTTTGAAATTAAGAACTCATCTCATTGCAGTGAATAATAATAGGGTATGTTATAGGGAAGTAAGTAGGACAGAAGAGCTACAGGTTTTATTTCCAACAATCTGCTTGGGCTTTGTCCTAGTGTCAAAGCAAGGGGAGCCCATACTTGAACTTTCTCCCTCAACCAGCAACCTGATGTCAGTGTTCTACAGGTGTCATTTATGCAACAAGACCTGAGCCATTATATCTAAGAAATCTCGCTTTGATGTATTTATTGCCTTTGATAGATTAGGGCACCTGATGAATGCAGTTTGGGGCATTATCATGATTAATGTACAACTTCAGTATGGGATTGGGAATAGCTTCAGGGCTATGGTCTCAGCGATTTATAACAAAAAAACAGTGACAAAAATAAGACATTTGTTTCTGTGTGAAATTTTGAGCATTACAAGGGGTGAGGGTACTGTGGAACTTGACTGCCATCCATGAAAGTTCACACTGAAATATATAGGCCTGTGAAGATTCTCAGTCATCCAGGTGAGTTTATCAGGAAGTTGAGTTATGGGCAACTGGACTTACTTTCTTGAGAGATTGAAATGTTTTGCTGCTCATCCAAACAGCTTTGTCATTCTGAGGAAAGCTGGTTATGAGTCCAGCCTGAGGACTTGCAACTAGCTTTCCTCAGACTGATGAAGCTGTTTGGATGATCAGCGAAACATTTCAGTCTTTCAAGAAAAGAAGTCCAGTTGCTATGACTCAGCTACCAGACAATGAAATAAATAATTTTACCTCTCAAGTGCCACAGTACTTTTACTTTTGTTTTATTTTTGCTCTACATGCTGAAGTAGACTAACATAGATGCCTCTTTGAAAATGCATGTTGAGAAGCATCAGAAAAAAAAATGCACTGTCTTTATCTCAGTCTATCTGAAAGATGGTAGAGATCCCTGAGAAATTATAATCCCTATGGTGAAAGTTAGCACCAGATAAGGCCACAAATATGAAGACAGACAAGCACAACTACATTTTAGATTATTAAAATATATCTCAATTAGTGAAACACCTTGGAGTATTTAATAGTTAAAATGGAATATATTATTTACTTTGACATAGTATTCATGTTTCTGTATCATATTAGTAAAATCCTTTATCTTATTAGTAAATTGACAAATTATGTTAGTAAATATTCTGTCATATTAGTGAAATGTATTCTCAAAATGCCATGCTCTATTACATTAAATGCCATGTTAAACAGCAGCAGTTTCATGCACAATATGAATTTCCATAGTTTTAGATAATGTTTTCTCTTCTCCCAAGAAAGTCACAGGAAGCATAATTGTTTTACCATCATTAGCAACATGTCATGTCTATGTAATGGTCTTTGTGCTTTCAACTACTCTGTGTTTAGAATTCAGTGACATCCTGAAACAAACCCTGGATTTTGAAGTATGACAGTATATTTCCTTTAGATATATTTGAAAGCAGTTTTGTTTTTAATTAACAAACATGGAGAAACAATAACAAAATGCTGCGAATGCAGGAAGGCTGTAGAATGGAATGCTGAAACATAAGTGCCCAATCCATCTAGAGGATTATGCAAATAGAATGTACTTCCTTATTTTTATCCCTAACTGCATGAGGAACCATTGGTGCAAATAAATGGTGCGTGGAACTCCTTCCCAATGCAGCTGCTGCAATGTTGTTAAGAAAATTGCCATGCCAACCAAATTTCCCACTCCCACACAACTATTAGTAAGTCCTGCTGACTTGCTTGGTTCAATGTATCTGTGGCAGCTAAAACTGTATACACACTCCACATGCATAACTCTATCTTGTTTGAATACATTTGGTTGTATTTGAACATATTTGTGGCATGTGTTCATAATGGTCTGTGGGAGCATTTCACCCTCTGAGCATACTTTGATGGCCATAGCAGGTGATACAACTAGGTGATAGGCAGAGCCTAGATAGAATAGCCCACTTCATTCTTAAAATGTGGAGACTTTAAAGCAAAGTTCAAACCAACAGAGCTACATATATTCTGGAAGAAATGCTGTTCAGTCATATACGGAGTACGATGTGAGGGGATGAATGCTTGAGTGAGGTAAAGTTTTTGGACAGTGAAATTCCATGCTTACTACCTCTATCTGTTGCACCTTAATTAAACATTTATAACCTGAACGGTGCAGGGAAGTACCTATGAAAGATGTTGAGTATTTGGAGTGTGCTAGCTGTGGATCAGCTTGGTTATAAATTTAGTGTTGATCAAGGAGTGTGTGATGAGACATTTTCCTTTAGCTTCTGGAATTCCTAATTTTAAAGTCTTCAAACTAAGGAACTTTACAGAAAGCGTGATCTCCATCATCATTGCTTAAAAAAAACCTACATAGATTTTTAAAGGCTATATGTCATTAGCAAAAGATCACTCAAGCTCTAGCCTTAGTGGGCTTTCACGGAAAAAGATGCAAATTCATATCTGCAGATGAGAGACCAAAAATTAACCCTATTAATTTCTTTCTTATTTGGAGTGTTTCGTATTGGTTTTTTTCCATGCTTATGTCCTTCTGTCCCCTTCTATACAGTAAAAAAAATATTTATATCAATAATAAGAAACCTTGATTTCTTAGTGCCTGTATCATACAAGCAAAAATGATGTGGATTCAAAATCAGCTGAGGTTTGGTGGCAGCTGTGCACTGGCTGCATATCACTTGACCAATTCCTTATGAAACTGTTGATTGTCACTCCTATCAGCATCAATGTCAGGGAAATTTGCTAGATAAACCTATTATATTAATTATTCAATTATACTAATCAAGAAGTTGTGATTGGCTGCACTGTGTATACTTGGTACCAAACATACATTATTGGCCTTAGATAGTTTAGGTTTCCTTGCTCCCTTTATTGTTTTTATATCAATGGCCAAAACAGCTAAACAATAAGCAGTCAAAGGACTTTTGTTTTGCATCTGTATTCCATCTAAGACCCTCAAGGTGGTGATGATTTGCAATGGGTTAGTGCCCCTTGTTCTAAGGTTGTCATAAAGGATCTGTCCATGTGAGCTTATCTTATTACTTAGATGACAGGTTTCCTTGTCTAAAGAAATGTTCATTTTAGAGGTGGGTAGATTTATGTTTTGCAACTAGCTCCTCAGAATACTCTCACACAGTATGCTGCCTGGGGGGATTCTGTGAGTCCAGAAACTCAAATGTTTTTTAAGAGTGGGTTTCACCACGGTCTCCTTTAGATGGGCAGGGAAGCATCCCTCCCTAAAGGAGGCCGAGGCAATAGTGGAAACCCACTCAGGCATGTTCCCTTCGGCGGATTTAATAAGCCAGGCTGGGCAAGGGTCAAAGGGAGTGGCCGCCGGCCGGCAACAAGCCATGGCTCTGGAGGCCTCTGCCGGAGACACCGGCCCAAACTCATCCAAGAGGGGAGAACGGAGGGGTGAGGCCACAGAGATTTCAGAGGGTGGACTAGGGCAACTGGGGGGCAAGTCGGAACGGATGGCCTCAATTTTAGATCTAAAGTGGGCTGCGAATTGCTCACTAGTGAAATTACTAGGAGGAGGCCTCAGCTGACTGGGATTAGCGAGGTCCCGAACCACCTGGAACAACTCCGCCTGGCAGTTCGAGGCCCCGCCAATTCTCAGGGAGACATAAGATCTTCTAGTGTCCCTGATCGCGTGAAGGTAGCAGCCAGTCAGGTGCTTGAGTGCAGCCCTATTCTCTTCTGTCTGGCTTGCCCTCCAAATGACCTCCAGTCTCCTGCGATCTTGTTTCATCGACCACAACTCCTCCGTATACCACGGAGATGAGTGGTCTCCACAGTGCAGGAGGTGCTTCGGGGCGATCCGTTCCATGGCCCCGGTGGTTCCCACATACCACCTCTCCACCAGGGCATCGACCGGATCATCTGCCAGACTGCCAGAAAGCTCCCCGAAGGCTTCCATGAACCTGGCAGGGTCCAGAAGCCTACGGGGGCAGGCCCAGATGTATGGCCAGTGCTCCCCGCGAGGCGGGGGGGGGCGATCAACAGGGAAAATTTTAGCAGGTGGTGGTCCGACCATGACATGGGCAGGGGCAAAATACCCCTAACCCCCAGAAAATGTAGTGCCTTAGGTTGCATTTCATGTATCCCAGATAGATAGATAGATAGATAGATAGATAGATAGATAGATAGATAGA
>JAHTLZ010003518.1:4460945-4468948 GCA_023846285.1 Phrynocephalus versicolor | reverse complement strand
ATAGATAGATAGATAGATAGATAGATAGATAGATAGATAGATAGATAATATTTTATCATTCACTAAGCAGCTGTCTGAAGGAGGTCTGGATTCAGGTGGATATGGTCTGGAAAAAAAAGGTCCATTATGAGTAGAAGATCCAAGACCCTATTAACTGCCACATCACACCAAGTAGTGTTTCAGTTAGTCCAGCTACTAAAATGATTTCATAATCCCTAATCAACTGTATAGGAGTTGAGTAGGCATTATTAGTGA
This sequence comes from Phrynocephalus versicolor, assembly GCA_023846285.1. NCBI lineage: Eukaryota > Metazoa > Chordata > Lepidosauria > Squamata > Agamidae > Phrynocephalus > Phrynocephalus versicolor. The sequence goes on along the minus strand of JAHTLZ010003518.1, from coordinate 4,468,693 downwards.
GGAAAGAGATAAGAGAAATATTTGAGCTTTTTTACTGCCTGTTATTTTTCGGGGAGGAAATGGGAAATAGATCATATTTTATGGCAGGGGAGCCACTAATATCTATGTCTTTGGACTTCCTTTCTGTCATCTAAAATCTGAAGCCTCTACTCCTGTTGGCTGATCAATCTATGATCTTGTTCAATAACTATACCGTACTTCTCAGATTGGCACGTTATATTATTCTGGTTACACACAAGGCAGATCTCTCCCTGTTGTCTGCTAAGTGAGCTGTTTTTTTTCCCCATGGCTTACAAGATCAGTCAATTGGATTGCTCAAGTAGGCTGAGCCTTATTTGGACTATTAGAAGTGGGGCTCTAAGTGTCCTGTGTGGTTCCTTTAGGGGGAAACCCTCAGAAAAGATGCCCAGTGAGCACTAACCATCACCTTTCAAGGCCTTACTTTGACCAGACCATCCATCATTAGATGAATTTGAACTGAAATTTAATGCTTAACAACCCAAAAGCCAACCTGGTGAATAAAAGAGACAAAGTCTTCACATCCTGACAAATATAATCCACAGCTTTTTTACATGAATCCAGTTAGATTTTGACACTTCTTGTGACTCAGGAGTAGTAAGGGTCTCATCTTCAACTGTATATCCCTTAAGAGGTATACAGTGGTACCTCTGATAATGAATTTACTTGGTTCTCTGAGGCATTTTGTTATCTGAAACATGGTTTCCCATTGAAATGAATGGGAAACTGATTAATCTGTTATGGAAATCTGAAAAAAGGCAAAACAGTTGGGTTTTTTTCCAGACCTCTTTATAAAGTTCACTTTAAAGGCTGGCAGTGCTGGAACACTACCACTCCCAAAACACCACCACCCCGTGGTACAATGCAAACATGGACAAAAGAATCGAGCAAGACTAACCCAACCTTTTCCTGCCAAAAAATGTAATGGAAAGCATTTCAAGGATAAATAAAACCAAGGTCCAAAAAAAAAGAGCACCTGTTCATTACCACCAAACACACAGAAAAAAGCCAGGAGGATTCTCAGCAAACCTCTCCTCAGCTCACCCCTCCATTTTGCATTGGAAAGCAATGGAAAAACAGAAAAAGGGCAGGAGGATTCTCAGCAAACCCTTCCGCAGCTCACCCCTCCATTTTGCAATGGAAAGACAGAAAACAAGCCATGAGGATTCTCAGCAAACCCTTCCTCAGCAAACCCTTCCATTTTGCAATGGAAAGCAATGGAAACGGACAGGAAAAAGCCAGGAGGATTCTCAGCAAACCCCTTGTCAGCTCACCCCTCCATTTTCCAATGGAAAGCAATGGAAACAGACAGGAAAAAGCAAGGAAACCTCAGCTTCCTATCTTTCCAAGTTCAAAAGGTCCAAATCCCTCAGCAAAAAATATCCAGAATGGCTCCAAAACACCATTAAAAACACTCTAACTCCTCCCACCCCTCCACAAACTATGGGGGTGCAGTGCATCCTGGGTATACTTTTTTTTGCAAGGCATGATGGAAAATTTGTTATCCGAGGCATCCCATAGGGAACATTTGTTATCCGAGGCAGCTCTATACCTGGAAATTTCCATTCGCTATCTGAAACATTTGTTATCAGAGGCATTCGTTATCTGAGGTACTATTGTATTTGAATCTGCATTGTTCTGATAATTGTATGTGACTGAACAACATCTTCAGATTGAATATGTTTTCAACACAACAAAATGTGTGGTTGTTTGCAGACAGATATTTTTTCCTGCTCAGAATTATCAAGACATCACTGATGTCACTGTCAGTGTTACCTGATTAGAATATCACTGGTATATGACTTAATAATCAGCAGTTGCTTCAGTAGGTCTATTTTAGGTGCATGCAGCCCATGTCAGTCTTGTATTGTCAAAGTATGATCTCAATTGTCGTATCAGTATGATCTCAATAAACATCTTGGCTAATAAAGGTACATATTATCTATTAGACGTCCATGCCATCATGTGAGGAATCTCTAGTAGGGGTGAAATAGGTATATTTATATAGGCCTCAAATAGATCTATGGGGGACATGGCTACTGTGGCCACCTTTACCTAAAGCTATGTTCCTTTAGGAACACTTTAGGAACAAAATGTTTTTAGAGCACTTTAGGAACAAAATGTTTTCTTTTTTCAGTAGTGTAAGGGTAGGAGAAACAAGTTCCATCGCTGATGACAAAAAATGGAAGCAATAATAGCCAGAATAGATGCCTTGAAGCAGTGACGGCGAACCTTAGAGACCGAGTGCCCAAATTGCAATTCAAAACCCACTATTTTTTTTTTTTTTTGCAACATGCCAATACAGTAGTTTAACCTGTATACATGTGGCTATGAAGGGGTGATGTTGGGTGCCCACACTGCCTTAATGTATTTTACACATTGTGTGTTTTGCTCCTGAGCAAGGCATAGACTGAAATCTGTCAAGGTTGCTATATCCTACCGTAGAGTTTTCCGTAGATTCCAGCACTGATTTAAGGCTTTGCCTTTTTTTACTGTTCAACTATCACTTTGAAGTCTAAATATACCATATACAGTAGCTGCCAGAAGCATTTGGTATTCAGTGAGATTCTTGAAACATGGAAAAATGATAAACCAAGGCTTTTTGGCTAGCTCCAGGGCAAATTCCTTGGACAGTGTCTTCAGCATTTAAGCATCTGTTGTGGACATCTGCCATGTGTTTTACAAAGTACTTAAAGCATTCCCTATACTATACCTGCTACTTCTATACCTGCCTCTTCTTAATTCCCTACAATTTGCTTCTGGCCCACAGGTGTTGGTGCAGAAAATCTGCTACTTGTATACTTGTCTGCATTCCATATTCATTCGTTCGTTCATTCATTCGTTCGTTTGTTCCTTCCTTCCTTCGTTCATGAGTTCGTTCATCCGTTCATTCATTCATTCATTCATTCATTCATTCATTTGTTCATTTTATGGCTTATACTCAATTTCTCTCACCAAGAACATACAAGGACACTTACAATACTAAAACAAACAATATTAAAAAGCTAAAAAATATAATACATTATGGCAGTATAAAAAAGCAACTGTGTTGGCATCTGGAAAAGCAAAATGATTGTAACTGATTGACTTTATGTTCTCTTTTCTTTCCCATAAACTGGACCCCCTTTTTGCTGAAATTCAGTGGTACTATAATGAGTTCAGTAATTAAACAAAAGCGAACATGTAAAACACTAATGATTATGTCCAAGTTGTAACACCATATGTTCTGGTACAACACCACTTGGCTAGTACTTGAGTTATAATGGAGGAATTTACCTGATTCATATCTCAGTTCAACTGTGTGGACATAAAATCCACATATAACTCATTAAATGGCCTTGGGATAGTCATTTTGTCTCAGACTGACTTACGTAACAGTAATATTGTAGGAATAAAGAGGAGAGAGGAAAACTCATTGAAAGAAATGTGTGATGTAGATGTGATCAAAAATTAACCAAAGCATGAAATTTCACTTCTGAAACCAGTATGTTAATGGAAATGTAGCAGTCTTTGGCATTTACACTCCTTCTGATTTCACAAAGCAGTTATCCAGTTAAATGTTGCATTCAAAATTCAACATACTAGGATAAAGTTTATACAAATGGATACCATAGTATAAAAAATCGATTGAGAGAAATATGCATGAAGACCTGTGCAAAAGTTCATGTAGCCTTTTAAAACAAACCGCAAACAAATGCAGAAATGAATGAATTAGAAACATGATTTTAAAAAAGACAAAAGTGAAGCTGACACATCCATAGCAGAGCCTGCTACCAAGGTTGCATGAACCACAGTTAGTTGTGCAGATGGTCACACAAGCTGAGAAAGCCTCAGAGCTCTGATTTAAGGCTGCATTTGTCATTCCTTCCCCCTGCATAGTTAAGAGTTCTCAGTGTCTTAAGGAATGACAGTTGACAAAATTAAATGAGATTAGGATATCTACCCACAGAACATGGAAACATGGCATGTTCGAAGGTTACCTTGTTTACTGACCTCTGGAAGGACACAGCTATACAGAACACATCAACTGGTAAAAAAATCACCAGCAGCATGATTTATGGCTTCAGAAAAGCTAAAGTGATCTCTTTGAAGAGAAGGGTAGAGGAATCTTGAGTTGAATCCATCAGTTTGTTATGGCTCTAAATCTGGATGGTTTTAACCAGTTTTGGAAAGTGCTTGGAGAAGACCAGCCTCTGCTAGATTAGCTCCATCTTGGATTTCTTTTCTTCCAATATTTATTTGTTTGTTTGTTTGTCTTTTATTTCAACTCATATACCACTCAGTGTTGTAACACACAATCTGGGTAGCTTACAGCAAATATTCTTGTCTCTGCTGGGTTTCTCGTGATCTAGATATAACCTCTGTCATTTGGGGACTTTGCTGAATGTTTCTGCTTTGTTGGTTTTGGAGCCCTTGGAGATGGATGAAGCCACATTAGGATATTTGGGAAGTTCTGTTTGTTTCCACCTTTGATCTCATAAGAAGCCATTCCCTGGACTCTCAAAATTATTAGGAAATAAAGTACTATTGAAGTAAAAAGTGGCCATGTGGTACAAACAAAACTAAAAACAAATGCAAAAACAGTTGATACCTTTATAGACCACTAAAACCATACAGTAAATGAGCTTTCTTGGATTAAACATCACTTTGGCAGGTTTGTACCAGCGTGAAGAACCTAGAGTCCAAACTTGAAGTCCATGCGCACATGGCAAGATGGATATTGCCAAGCAACTTGCTCTTAGATGTTAAATTCAGTAGTTCTTGGCATGTTTTGCAAGGCTTGTCTCTTAGATGGAAGTCAGGAGTCTAGTTGCTGCTTTATGGTCACACCTTAGGCAGCTGTGGAAAGAACGTAAGAACCCAGTTCTCCAAACAAAAAAGACGAGGCAGAGGCCATGTTCCTACCCACACTTAGAATTAAAAGAATATCAGTATTTTCCTGCATTTTCAACTGGAGTGGAATTGCCTGTGATATCTTAACTAGGACCTGCAAGGCTCCCTTTCTTTGTGTGTATTTTTCTCTGCTTCCTGAGCCTTTCTTTCAGTTTAACAGTTTTATCAAGGTGTATGCCCATAACCATTCTTCATAACAGTTTTTAAAATATTTTCTACTTGGGAAAAGCTCAGATTTTGAATGACTTATAGATAAAAGTGGAGTCATTATGGAATGAATATTTAGGTTGTTTTGTGTTCCCTTGGTCCTGATCCACAATCATGTGGTTCAGTTTAGCTTGGAGAGTAGAAATATGGCAGCCACTGAATATGCAGATGCAATCACTGTGCCTTGATTGATCTTCTCAACCTCCTTGAGTGCTTCTGTGCAAAGCTAGGTTGTAAATATTAATGAATTAGGTGGTGGTGGTGGTGGTGGTGACGCATGAGGAGAAGAGTTTTACTGATCTCTAGCACAGCAGTTGTCATTTTTCCATCTGCTGAGAGAGGGAGAAGTCAGTGAAACTTGTGACTGTATATCGGATATATTCCATTCATATTGCAAATGTGTGTAGATGGGGGAAATAAATATCTCAAATCTACTGCCAGACAGACAATGTTCTATGTTGTCTGAATTCTTCAAACCTAAAGGAATAGGCAGCTTGTTTTGGTGTTTTCCTCCTCCTTCTAGTGTGGTTCAAGAAGAATTTCAGGCTGGTGTCTTTGAGCCAGGTCTCAACTCTTAGCCATTACGGGGAAGGTGGATATGGAATGAAATGGATAGTGGATATTTAAAAAGTATGTAAATGAAGCTTATATAAAGATAGACCACTTGGTAGTTAGCCTGTCTAATAGACAGAATCAGCTGCTGTCTTCACTATACTCCAATTCTCCCTTTATTCCAGTATCAGGAATTACTAGGAAGAATAAGAAAGAGAGAGAGAGAAGGAAAAAGGAATTGCTATTAATTTAGCAAAAATGAGAAGGGGAAAATCCCTATAGATAGAAGGCCTGTCTGTGGAAATTTCTGCTGGTGTTAAATGGCAAGCCTGACTTCAGACCAGAAGAAGATCACACCCTGGAATGGGGACTGGTCCATTTGAAGCCTCCATGAGAAATAAAATTCCCCACAACTAGTGGGGAAACAAAAGACTGAAATTAGGTAGGAGCAAATTGGTCAAACCTGGGTTTCAAGGGGCTTAAACATTTTGAAAGATTATGACTAAAATAGTTCTGATTTCTTGCTATAGAGGAAGACCGAACTTTGGTATAGAGATTGTCTTTTAGTGGTCCAGGGATATTGGTCCTGCTTCAACAAGCAGGAGAGACTTCTGATGAATGATGTGTCCAACTTCTCCATGCCTTTGTGTTTCCTATGCATCCCACAAAGCTTGGCTCACCCGGCCGAGTTCTGTGATTGAAATTCATTGCCAAATTTATTGAGAAATTAATGAGAAAAGCAGCAAAGTATTGACTTTGAGAGGAAAACACAACTCATCTTGAATGAGGAGGAAAATGCAGCAATAATTTAGCCACTATTGATTTTGCCCTGTCCATGTATTGATCTTCATTTTACAATATTAATTTGCACCTGCAATCGGCTGCAAAGGGAACAGATTTCATTTCTTTGCAGCGTTAATGTGCAAAGCATTAGGTGCTCTTAAGGAGTGGTGTATTTGAAGGCATAGCAAAAAGGTTGGGATTATTATGATTATTATGATTATGATTATTTGTGCTTGCTACTGTGGTGCAATAAAAATGACTTTTTTTTTTTTGCTTGACAAAATAGTAGAGTGCAAACCCTTCTCAAATGTGCACCTCTTCTCAACCCTGTAGGCTGCTTTTCATCTGTGTGAGGAACAATCAGCAACCTGAAATTCCAACCACTTCTCATCATCATGCCCATATCAGTTCAAAGTTCATGAAATTTCTATGAGCATTGATCTCTACCCATTGATTTTTTTTGCAGCAGATCTTTGAAATTTTAATTTCCCAGGCATCTGAATTTCTTATAGATGAAATGCACTTGGTAGAGACAGTTGATGATAAAGTGGTGAACTTAGCATCGTTTTAAACACACGCACCCCAAAAAAAACCAAAAAAAAAAAATACAGCCACAGGCATTTGCAGACTTTGTATAATGTTTTTGAGGTGAGATGATGAAGGTGTTCTGATAGGGGTGAAGTATTCAGTGGGGAGTTAAATATCAATTTTGCCTTCTGTGACCACACATTTTAAATGCATCTTTGTATACAGTCATTTTTGAAAGAAAAGCTATCCAGAGAAACAGCAGGACTAAGAAACATTCTTCACTCCACAATCATTTGCTCACAGCAGTCTTTATCACCTGGTCAAGTTCACCTAGTTACTTATCAGTAGGACATTTAATAACCTCAAGGTGATATAATTGCTATTGGCATTTTTCCCCCTTGGATTCAGCTGGTTAATGTGTAAACTACTTGTCAGCAAATAGCACTTTGTCACTGAAATCACTAACACCCTCTAGAGGAATGTCTCTGTATTGAGCAATTTAATTTTACTTTATTTAATTTTTACACATTACAACCTGTGTTCATTCAGGCACATTGAAGGCTTGCAGTCTGTTAAGGCAGGGCATAGGTGTCCCTGTTTGTGAAATATAGTATATCTTATTTAACAATCCCCTATGATTTAGCTGAAGCGCTTTCTTCTTACCCAGAAAAGGAACCGCAGATGTTCTTATTATGTAGTTATGCTGCTAATGTGAAAAACTGCCTCATTATGAGGATCTGTTTGTAGCTGGAAAATTACTGCATTAT
>JAHTLZ010003518.1:4453445-4455945 GCA_023846285.1 Phrynocephalus versicolor | reverse complement strand
ATTTGAGGGATAAAAAGATTAATTACTATTTGTGGCCTGCAATTTTGTGAGGCTAGTGGATTGCAGCTGTAGAATGATAGTGCTCTACATCAGTTTGTAGTCAGCCATTCACAGATTATTAAAGCTTTGCAAGATTAAGTGCTCCTCCTGCCTGGTTTGTGCTCAGGCAATATGCTAGACAAAAAAGGACCACAGGGATAAATCTGAAGCTAGCAATAGCTGGACATATGTCATAATTGCCAGTTTCCCATAAATCCACAGCCAGTATAGAAAGCAGTGCATGATGCAGACATCATATCATGATGACTCTAGTGATTGCTATATATGGCCTCAAGACTTGTAACTTTGTTCCTATTCTAACCTTTTTTTCTTTCTCTCTTTGGCAATATATAAAGTCACCCTTTGACTCCCATTTCTCCACTATTATGGAAAAAATAATAATAGCATCTGTGCATAAAAACAAAAATAGAATCTCACATGAATTTCAGGAAACCTGTTCCTTATAAAACGCAATTTGGTTCAGTTAATGGTGTGACATATTTCTTTGCACCTGTTTGCTAGCAGCTAATAGGTAGACTGACACACTTCTCTGTATACATTTCAGCCCTTAATGAGCCAACAATAGATTACGGATTCCAGAGGTTGCAGAAAGTCATTCCACGGCATCCGGGTGATCCTGAACGGTTACCAAAGGTCAGTAGAGTTATCTATGAGTTTCAACATATCGCCCAGTGTCATCATACATTTCAAATATCAGAGGTACTCCAGTGCATGCTATGGAATACTTTTAAATTGAAGATGCATAAGAAAGGCAATATACAAAAAATGCACCATAACCATGTATGCCTTTCCATTTCTAGCTGCTCCAGTAACTTCATCCAGGCATGTTATGAAAATAAGAATATACATAACAATATCAGTTAGATAGTTATATTAATGGAAGAAGGGAATGGATTTTCTGATAGGAATATTTTGGATTTTACAAGAGGGACATAAAACTTCCTGCATAATGAAATAGTTCAATTAAACATTTTCCACTCCAGTAGCTTGTAGTGATTTCAATCTAAGCAGCCCTACTCTGATCTGTGATTATTTGACTCTTGTTTTCCTTTCATTTTCTAAAGCTTGATTCAGTTTAATCTTTTGTTTACAAAGCTTTTGTTATAAGTCCCTGACTTAGCAGGCTAACAAATGAAGTCCACATATTAATATCTAGAGGGACTTTTCATTTAAATTCAACAAAGACAAAAGCTGCCTGTGTTGTTTATGCACATGACATATCACAGAAATTTCATTTTGATGTAAAACATTAAAGATAAGTCATGCTTATAATTCTCCCCTTTTCTTTGATATAGTTTTGCCTTTTTTTCTCTTATTGCAATTTCTGATTTTTCAAGGCAATCTTGAAAATAAACAAAAATGCATCTATATCATTATGCCCGATTATTTAGATGCTCTCCTTGTGTGCACAAGTCTTGACCACCTCTGAATTTTATTAACACAATAAAAACCTTTGAGATATTACCCTTTTAGTGCACAGCATGAATGTAAGCAATATCATTTGCTTCCTGTTTTAATTTGTGAACATGCTACCAATTCATATTAGATTGTCGTTGTCAGAAAAAGAGATATTACATCAAGATTTTTTTGAATGTTGCATATTTCAACTTAGCATATCCTGGTCTGCTTTGGAGTGCTACTCATACGGAAATAGGCTTGTACATACGTACATATCCGGAGCAGATGGGCTGATGGATATATATGGAACTGTGGATGCAATGGGTTCACATAGATGGTTGCTCTCCTGCATCAGCAACTAGGGTTGTGTGTGTGAAGCCCTTTTAAAAATACTTACTATCCAGTGGTTTGCTATTCTCCTGGCTGGTTCTTCAAAAATACTCCTTGTTGCCAATCATCTTTTTAAACCTCAAAACAGACTTAACACAGAGATATGCAGTGTTCTCCTTCCATGCCAGACAGAGCTATTCCCAAAGGCTTTGCAGTGCTGAACGTATGATCCTCTGTATCTGGATGAGGAGCTTTCGTTCCTGGATGCCCAAGCACAACAAAGTTTTATTGCAAGACTACCAGAATGTACATAGGCTTTTGCTACTGAAATTTCATTCTCTCTGTATTAATATAATCCCTATTCCTTCACCTATTTGCTGAAATCCAGTAGTAAGTTCTAACCTAAGTAGGACCATTGAATCAGTGGAACTTATGGAGGAGTTGTTCTTCAATCATGTCCTACTCTTCATGACCCCATGGACCAGAGCATGCCAGGTCCTGCTGTCTTCCACTGTCTCCTGGAGTTTGATCAAATGTATGTTGGTTGCATTGTTAACACCATCCAACCATCTCATTTTCTGCCGTCCCCTTTTCCTTTGGCCTTCCATCTTTCCCAACATCAGGGACTTTTCAAAGGAGTCTTCTCTCCTCATGAGGTGGCCAAAGTACTGAAGTCTCAGCTTCAAAATCTGTCCTTCCAGTGAAGATCCAG
>JAHTLZ010003518.1:4445945-4448445 GCA_023846285.1 Phrynocephalus versicolor | reverse complement strand
TAAGACACTAAACTTTAAGTTTTATTACAGCTGAAGGATAAAAATTCAGATTTAAGTCCATTTGTATTTAAAATTAACTAAACTATGGATTAATCCCTTCCAATCGTAAAACTGGAGGTAGGCATGCAGACAGGGATAAGACAAAATTCAGTGCATCCATGCCCCCAGGCACAAGTACTCAACACTCTCTGAATGTGAAGTCATTTATGAAGTCCTTTACAACATGCAGTCAAAGAGGTTAATTGAAAAATTTCTTAATGTCATTATGAAAGAACTAGATTAACCCAAGTTAATTCACTTTATTGTTCAAAATAAAGAGGAATAAGCATTGAACTCACTTGCAGATTTGGGGCATGAATTAGGGGTGAGATGTTGTCTTTAAGGACTCTGCCAGTTTAATTAAGATATGGAAAATTACTTATTGTTCTTCACCACTAAAGTGCTAGGAATTAACAGCCAAATGTGATGCCTGTGCCTTTCATATCTCTACCATGTGTTTGTTTGTTTAATACCCATAAGACTACATCATTAAACCTCAAGCACTGATTTCACTAATTCAGCACTAGAGTTACATGCTGCTGCAGCAAACACCTTTTCTAGCCAGTTATAATAACAGCTGGATATAAAACACATTTTCAGACTGATATCTAACTTTGATTTGAAACCACAAGCACTCTTTTTCTCCAGAGCAAAATGTCTTCCAATTTTTGTAATACCTCTAACTAAATGAAACAATGGCATCAGATTTTTAAACATTACCTCAATTATCTGGTATTCATAAGTACCTATTCTATTGGACATTTTCAACACCGTGGATCTTTGTTTTTCCACTGCTTTTCTCCTCTGAAATTTAGCTATGGTTCTTTTTTCCCACCTTAGGAAGTATTACTCAAAAGAGCAGCTGACCTTGTTGAAGCGCTGTATGGTATGCCACACAACAACCAGGTAGGTTCTTTTTATTGCCCTTTCTCACATACATACAGGATAGCAAATAGATGCCTATTCTTTACAAGACAGCAAGATACCAACAAGTTCTTTCCATATTCCGGATAAGTCCACAAGCCACTTTGACCATCATCTGATATGAGGAAATACTCTTGAGGGAAATTCAGATTCACTTTCCATTTTCTTCTTCCAGGCCATTTTGCCACATGGGAATGAGAAATAAGTTGAATCGCCAAAATGTACAAGTAGTCATTAAGGCGAGAGCAACTTTAAACTTGCTCCATTGTATTGGTTTCTAATAGAAAAGACCTAAACTTGCTCAATAACCAATAAATATGATGCGTCAGTTATAAATTATCAGAAGAAATGAGTTGCATCATCCAAGTAAAGTGCATCATCTACAAATATACAAGTACAAGAGAGGAATTTGTACCAGTTATCCCCCAAGATGTATCTCTGATAAGGTTTCCTGGGATATATACAAAATGTCACTAGACAAAAACAGCACATCTAGAGCTTGATTAGCCTGATCACATATTTCGTCTAATTTCAAATTGAGATGGGTAGCGATACAAGAACATGGTAAATTATTTTATCTTGTTGTAGGAAATAATCCTGAAACGAGCAGCTGATATTGCAGAAGCATTATACAGTGTACCACGCAATCACAATCAGATTCCTACCCTTGCCAACACTCCGGCTCATACTGGCATGATGGGAGTAAACTCATTTAGCAGCCAGCTAGCAGTTAATGTTTCAGAAACATCACAAGCTAACGACCAAGGTATGTGAAATTTTAAGTCATATATCCAAGATTTGGTTATTCTTACTGTTACTGTGCTCTACTTCGTTTTCTACACATAGTTATGTAAAAGTATGCTGAATATACTCCCTGATCATTCTGATTCCAAAACTTACTTTCTCTTTATCATACAGTCTCAGCATTGAAAAAAAATTAATAATAATACTGTAGTACTGTAAAATGGTAAATATGAAATGGGAAAGTGAGTAGCCTCTACCTGCTGAAAACACTAACACACCTCCATTGTTGGTGTATTTTTGACATACTTCCAATTCACTAGATGCCATCAACTCCTATGTATCCAATGATTTTTCCCCTTATAAGTATACTGTATGAAGTCATAAACGGAAATTAGCAGACAGTTTTAAAAGTGTTGTGATTATTAAATAAAATAAATAAACAGAAAAGAAACAACCATACTAAGACATATGAAGAAATCTTATTAAGTTTATTTGTATGTATTAGTGCCTGTCCCACAACTGACTGATCATACAGTTATAAAAGAAAAAACATACTGGTTTGGATGTTAATCCTTAGTTTATAAGTAGAAGGATAGACCTCAAGGTTCTCCAAGCTTTCATTCTTCCCCTGCATATTGGCCTCAGGGAGCAGCTTTGAATGGAGCTCATGATGCAGTGGTTGACTTGCTCTAGTACAGACCAAACCCTGCTCACAACTCAGGGTTCAATTCCTGGTAACTGGCTTGAGGTTCACTCAGCCTTCCATCCTTCTGAGGATAGGAAATTGACCTCC
>JAHTLZ010003518.1:4435945-4443445 GCA_023846285.1 Phrynocephalus versicolor | reverse complement strand
ACTACCAGGAAACAATAAAAACTATGCATTCACATTTTTGACTTTTTATATTAGAATATCACTCACTCTGCCATCTTCTCCCTCCCATCATCTTCCCTTTAAAATGTATATCCCCTATACAAAACCTTTCAGTTTTCAGATATATTTTAGACATACGGAGAAAATAAAATAAACATCATTAATACAGTTGAAAGAGGATGTGAGATCCGTCTAACTCTAATCTATAGAGTTCCTTAGTGAGATTTGTTATTACTATCATTATCATCGCCATCATCATCAGTGACTTCTAAAATATCTAATGAAGGAAATCTAGCAAGCTACATTGATTAACTGCCATCTATTGATTGTGATCTGTTCTTTTGGATATTGGCACTAGAGATGGGCACAAAATGATTTTTTTGTTTTGTTTTTCATTTTTCATTTCGTTTCAGAACAAAATGAAAAACAAACTGATTTTAAATGAAAAATGAAACGAAATGAATGGGAAGTTTTTGGGTTGTTCCAATTCTTTTTGGGGTTTTTTTTTCCTGAAAATGCTTTCTTTGGTAGCTCAAAGATGGTTTAAAAACCCTGCACCTTCCTCCTCAATCAGGCATGTTGAGGTGGGGGAATGGCATGGGTTTTTTAAACTGTCTTTGAGCCATCAAATCAAGTGGTGATGGCTGCAGCTGCTGCTTGCTTCAGTGGCTCAAAGACAGTTTAAAAACCCAGCACCATTCCCCCCAATGTGCCCGAATGGGGAGGGGGGAGGCACGAGGTTTTTAAACTGTCTTTGAGCCACTGAAGCAAGCAGCAGCGAGAGACAGTGTGGTGTTTTAAGAAAAATGAAAAACAAAGCAGAATGACAAATGAAATGAAATTTTTAAGTAAAAATTTGTTAAAAACAAAATGAACCAAAGAAAAATGAACTGAAAAAATGAAAGGAAACACCATTTTTTCATTTCATGCCCATCTCTAATTCCCACCATTGCAGTTGGCAGAGGGAGAAGGTCTTGCCGTAGATGCTGTTACACTGGGAACATTCCAAAGTTCACAAAAAATGCTGGTGCTCTTCTAATTATAAAGTCTTCAGTGGCAAGGCAGTATATATTTGCTCCCTGAAAGCGTGTTTCGGTCAGAGTGACCAAACAGCCGGAAACCTTTTTCCTTATATCCCTAGGATGAGGCCACTGAAACATTAGCAAATAAAGAGAGCCCTAAGCATTCTATTTGGAAATTTCTTTTCCTTGCCATTGTGCCAAAATATGACACCATGCCCTAACAAAATCTAAGCTGTTTATTTATCTGAAATTACAGTTATCATGGTTGACTGTGGCTTAGGGCGAATTAGAGTTTCTTAGGCATAAAAGGATTTATCACTCCCTTGTTCCGATTATGCTCTGGGATTATGCAAAAACTTGTACAAAACTGCAAAGGTGGCAGAGCACTTAACCCCTTCAGCCACATTATCTGTGGGTGATATTGGCTGGCCGTCCCTCTTGGAAGGCACCATGTGAACGTGAACTCCCATACCTGGTTCTAGAGCTAGACACTCCAGTCCACTGAGCTATTGTAGCCACTTCAGTGGGGCTCTTATTCAGATAAAAATTATGAGGAATGGGCAATGTATGGACTAATTCCAGCTTTCCTCTTGGCCTAATATTTAGTTAGTTAGTTAGTTAGTTAGTTAGTTAGTTAGTTAGTTAGTTAGTTAGTTAGTTAGTTAGTTAGTTAATTTATGGATAAATTTTTAATCTGAACTATTATAAACCATACCGGAATGTTGGTATAAATATCCTATAGAGCTTGATTTGAAACTAAAACACTATAAACATATTAAAACATATTAAAACATATTAAAGAAAAGTTTATTAAAACATACTGCTTACATCTCAATTTATATGTTTTATAAGAGGAGTTGATGTTGAGGATGGGTTATGTGGGGCGACACTTGGTTTTCCTTCTGGGATTTAAGTTTCCGGGTAGGTCATTGACAAAAAGATTAGGAATTCTAGGGTAGTTTTCCATCTGGTGCTTATAAGATGGCCAGGATTACAACTTGGAATCATACAATCCTGCAGTTGGAAAGGGCCTGTAACCCCTGGAATGCACCCTGGATCTGAGATCAGAGACCCTAAAATTTAACTGGCTTCATGGCCCTTAAAGGCAGATTTGATGTATTTTCTCAATCATTGTTCCTCAATCTGGGACCCTCCAGGTTGAGGAACAAATGTTTTGGACTATTATAATTTCTATAATATCTGACCATTGACTTGTGCTAGTTGTCAGCCAGTGGAACCCAATTACTTTGTGAGGTGGTGAATGTTCCAACTTGGGAAGTATTCAGCATCTGTTAAATACAGTTTGATTTGTAGTCCTGCTTTATATTCCCAGTCCCATTTCTCTTCCTGCCTCTTATATCTCACTTAACTTAAAATATTTCAGGTTGCTTCACCCCCCCCCCCCCTTTTTCCCCCTTCCCTACTGTATCATCAGCTTTTCTGGTATGGTCAACATTAGGCTAAACCACACAAACATTGCTTTCTTCACACAAGGGGAGGTAGTTGTGAAGTGGTATCTACAAGGTTTAGCATCCTGGAGTCAATCACATGCCAGATAAAATATGGAGGGAGGCACCCCTACAGGATCACAACCATTAATTTCTAGGAGAAGGAAAGGGTCCAGCTGGTTTTGAAGTTGAAAATGAAAGTAGGGTGTTGTGAAAGAAAATGTATCGGCCGTGCTTTTCATACATATTTTCAATGTAGAGACCTTTTTCACATACCTGCATTTTGCCTGCGAATGTGAAAAAAACCCCACGGTGAATAGGACATTTCAAGAAGAGAAAATAGGGTTTCATCTTACAGCCCTCAGTATGATGAAAGAACACTGTTTACAATGCTGGAAAAGCATATTGTCTTGTAGTGAAGAAATCAAGTCAGAGGTTTTTGAAAAGCATAAAAATGGATTCAGACGAGCATAGTGAGCTGATCTGCTCCTTGTGGGGGGGGGATTTGTAATTCTTTGAAATTTATATTGGAAGACATTTGTTTGGTCCATAGTAGCCCAGTGTGGCAATCACCAACAATTCAAAACTTTCTATATCTTCTCTTTCCTCATAGAGAGAAAGTTGTAGCTGTCTATTGGTCCTTTATTTTCTGATGTGGTACACCTTGGCATAGAAAAATGTTTTTCATGAATAACTTACTTCACCCAAAGCACTCATGGTGGTGAAGTATGAATACTGAACCACCTTTTTTTAAAAAATAAAAATCTCCTTACTTGGTTGTTCCACTAACTGTGTTATTAGGGTGTACTGTTTTATAACCATGGGTTACATTCTACCCATAGAGGGGTTGCGTTACTGCTGTGGAAACTGACAAAACAGGAGGGAAGTGGGTTTTTTTTTTAAAAGTTCTCAGCAGTAAGTATAAAACCTGTTTCATTTGGCTATTTTGATCATTCCATACATAATATAACTCTTGAGAGTAGCTTCAGGGACAAATGAGCAATTTATATGGCAGTAAAGCAAGTGATGATTTGCCTGGATATGTGAAAAAACACACTGAAGAGGACAGTTTGAGAAGAGAAAACAGTGTTTCATCTTATGGACCCTAAATGCTCCCCCTTCATTTTATCTGTGAACATCTGAAGGCCCGTAATACTATTTTTAGCGCCTGTGGTGAATACCTAGATTTGTCTGTTTGTGTCTTTGTGAGTTCAAACAACAAGAGCAAAAGCTTAAAAGATTGTTTTGAAACACATATAAATAAAGGGGTATTCACTTTTTTGAAGGAGTTCACCAGCAATAGCAAACCAGAACAGTAGTTCACTAGAATAATGCCCATGTATAGCCTACCCCACTGCAGTACATCTGTGTATTTTACTTCTATGTGTGTGTGCATATTTTGATGCTTAGTATCACATTAAACAAGTCTGAAGAGCATATTTTACATGTCACCTAGTCATTTCTGATAGCAGTCCTTTGAGGGTTATCCAGATATGAGAGATGCTTGAGGAATGCAATATCATTGGCATTGCCACACCTAGTGAGTTTATTCAGCTAACCGGGTTGAACCCAGGTCTCCTAAGGACTAGTCTCGTAACCAATCCACTATTCTGCACTGGCTGCAGTAAACCTACAGTGGGACAGAAATCCTCAAAACTTGGAATTTGACAGCATTACTGAGGCACAAGAGGTGCTGTAGATTCTGACAAAAGTGTGTGTGGAATGAGAGCCATTAGGGGGAAAATTCAATGGAGCATTCATCCCTATACATTAACATACATAATACTTAACAATGTATACTACCCTCACCATACTATTGATCCTCATATTCTAGAACGGCTTCCTTCATCTTAGAAACATTGGCAAACATTATACAGAAAGTAGAAATGGGCCAAGCCTGGAATACTATTTCCAGGTGGGCAACATTTCTTCTAAGGTGGATGGCCTTGCAGCACTGAATTGTTGCCGCACAGTTGAGCCAAAGTTGCTGCCCATTGGCTTCCAGTTACATCTGGAACCCTCCCCCCCTCCACATGTGGGGTGGCTGCCTGTCCCGCGCTGGCAGAAAATTAGAGAGAATATTGTAATTAGGTTAAGGGAGAGATAGCTACCTTTGATCTGGGATGGGTACGTATGTCTGGTCAACCATTCATTTTACTTTTTCCCATTGTTTATTAGTTACTTTTTACATCAGCTAACAGAAAAGAATTTGTGCATCATTTGAATTTGAACTCTACAAATCAGGGGAGATTACTGAGGCAGATGTCATGAAGGCCATGTATCTGTTCAAGGTTATAGTTCAAACTACAAAAGTCAAGTTGTTGACTCCCACCCTCAAAAATACCTTTAGTACCTTGAATAGCCCCTTTAAATATTGGGCTAAAAACTGGAGCAGCTTTACTCCCCTGTGACATTGCTAGCCATCACTGGCACAACTGTTCTTCTGGAACTTCATTTCATACTAGAGAAAGCCCTGATAAATCAAGTAAACAGGCCTACCTGAATGTGTGTCTCCCTGAGGACATTAACATAGCTAAGCTTAGGATTTGGTGGGGAAGTGACACACCCAGGCATCCAAATATAAATCTGGCAAAAAGTACAAGTGAAAATCAAAAACAAAAAATCAAACATATAATAATTTACCATAGCAATTAATAAATTAGTTTCAAAGCCAGAAGGGAACATGCAATTAATCTTTGACATCAGGATTCTATTAATCCTGGTTATTTCTAAGTAACTTATGAAGCCTGAAGGCACTATCAGGCACTTTCAGTTCAACATTAAGTTATATTGTCTGTTTCAAAAGCAAAATTGAGAAATACTGATTTCAAAATATAACACTTATGACTATACAAGTTTAGGTTAAAATTCATCTAATTATTCCTAGAAAGCTTAGGTTGTTTCAACTGTACTAGTGGAATGAATTAAATTGCATGTCACCCGTTTGTGGATATGGGAGTGATCCATTTTGAATGCAACATGTCTTACTTGTGAATCAATGTGTAGGAATGCATTTTAATGTCTCTATTAGGAGCACAGGTATCAACAGAGAGGTGGAATTATGCAGTCAATTTTAAGGAGCTAGAAAGGACTCTTAGGTGTTTCCTTCACACATTACCTTTGTTGAAATTTGTTTTAATTCAAACAAATGTTAAGGCATCCCTGATTGTGGAGAGATCATCTATCAGTGTACTATGAATATACACGTGCATACATACACAATGTGTTAATTTTCCCTATTCATAAACACACACAAACTAATGTTACCCAAATTGTCCTGATTATAGCATGCCATATGCAGAGAGCAGGAGCTAACAAGGTACACTGTGCCAAAGGATCAGTTTGGTAAAAAGGTGGCTGGTTGATATATGCATATTCATCACTTGAACGAAGCATGTCTGAATGTGGCATGAGTGAACATAATAAGGCTCTTCGGTGAAACCAATTCAGCCATTAAGCTGTTTGTAATCAAGTGATATGCATGCATGTGTGAAGCAGCTCAGAGATTAGCCTTGGTTTGCATGCTGTGCTAAACCATAGTTTAATATTATGTGCATGTGCCATGGGCTTGTTTCCTTTCCACCCCCCCCCACTTATTTTTGATTTCATATCTGAACCAGAATATGTGCCTTTTAGTAACTAAAAGCTGCTGAGACAAGACAGGGTCATTAAGTGTGGTCTGATGTTAGTTTGTTTCAATAACGGTGAATTAACTCTAAGTACAGTTGGGTCAGAACAAGGAACAATGGTTAAGTTTTAAACAGGAGCAAATTATTCTGATCTCCTTGTAGCCCTAGGCAAGGCTTGAACAGGTGAATGCACAATTATGTCCAGAGGAAATTTCAGCCAAAGCAAATGCTGGCACTGCAGAATGGTTAAGAAACATTACCTTCTCTCATTACTTGCAGCCTTGAGCACTGGTGTGAAACAGAAAAGCAGATGCTAACCAGCTCAGAAATATGGGTACCACGGGGCATAACCTAGGCATCAGACTTAGAGCCTGTGTAGGTCAGTTGGTAGGCCCATGATCCAGTGACCTCTGAGCTTGAAAGGCTTAGAGAGTTCATTGTCTCAGATTCAGCAAAAAGAACGCAGTTGTTAGGACAATACTTTGTTGTTTGCCTCCTAATTTTATTATATTGACCACTATTCCAGACTAGACTACTCACTTGCAATATATTCAAGTACCCTGCTTGTGTTGTCTTCCAACTAGAGCATGGCTCATGGCCTGCACCCTTACACAGAAGCAGAACATCTTTCTTGCCTGTCTTTCCATCCGTCATGCATGTGTACACCAATAACACCTGAGATAATCTGTGAATACAGTGTAGCATAGGAATGACATACTGTGGAGCAGGCAGACAGTGTGAGCAGATCCAGTAGGAAATGTCCATAATGAACATTCTTAACTGGCTCTTAATGGTACTGTACATTTATTTAGGTCATGCGATGAGGTTTATTTGCTTATCTCAGCCTTGCAAACAGTTACCTGGTATCTGATCAACCATGATGGGATCTTGACACTTGTCCCTCTCCTGTACCCAGTGGCCACTCAGATGCGGGTATTTAGAGACTGATCCCTGTGCTTCTTTATCCTTCTTCAGCAGGAAGATGAGTGGAAGAATCAATTCCCTGTCACTGCTGTCTCTTCTTCTGGGGCGGGTTCAGTATCATCAACAGGTTGTGCATGTTCTTAAGGCATGAAGATAGAGGGAGACATTAAAGCTTGACTTTTAATAAATAAAATAAAGCTTAATTTTTAATAAATAAAAATAATAATTTTCTATCTTGTACTTTCAAACAGCTATTGAAATCCTTTCAGCTAGGAGACAATATGTTGCAGAGTATGTGCACCGAGATAGTGTGTTGCAGAGTATGTACACCATTGTGTAATTTTCTTGTTAGGCATACACTTGCTTTTGTTGGAGTACAACAACAACAACAACAACAACAACAACAACAACAAATAATAATAATAATAATAATAATAATAATAATAATAATAATAATAA
>JAHTLZ010003518.1:4412666-4425683 GCA_023846285.1 Phrynocephalus versicolor | reverse complement strand
GGGAGGGAGGGAGGCAGATAGGTGATAGACAGATGGATGGACGGACGGACAGATGGATGGTAGACAGACAGACAGACATATATTTACAAGTTGCCTGTCCAAATCAGAAATCTAGAGCTGAAGTTGATTTACAATAACATGAACTAAAATATTGACCAACACAGAAGAAGCAGCCTCATGAAAATATGCATACACACATGGTTCCAGCAGTTACAAATGTTGGCCTGTGACTTGGGTAGCTGACTGTGGAGCCAGAGGTCCAGGGATCAATTCCCCACTGTGCCTCCTGAGAGGAAAAGCCAGCTGGTGTAACCTTGGCAAGCTGAGCAGACACAAGGCACTCCCAGAAGAAGGGAATGGTAAAACACTTCTGAGTACTCCTGGAAAGTGTTGGCATAAGCTGGACTCAATAGTGCATTACCGTCAACACAATTCCTTTGGGGCAATGTCTCAGTGGGAGTTGTTAAATAATAAGGAAATATTTCACATGTGTACATTTAAGTAAGGATTTAAAATAGGGACATACCCCAAGGGCAACATGGAGTCTCCACCCGTAGAATGTAGAGAGATGCGGTAACTCAAGGATAGCAAGCACAATTTACAATATGAGCCCATAAGGTCCTACAACCAGCCCCCAATGCATCCATCAAAATCTATCAGCTCAAAGAGGCCTATGATAGTATATATCACAGTCAAAATAAGCAACACAAGCTAGCTTGATCCATGACCTGACATCACACATTTACTCAAAGATTTGACACTATTTCCTTGAGTAGCACTGTTGGAGGACAAAGGCCCAGTAGTCTGCTTAAGGTCGTTTCTAAATTGCCATTTGCCAAAGTGAAAATGACCCCAGCAAAATGAATGAGGCATTTCACTTGCACAAGGAGGTGGTAGGTGCCTTCATGCACAAGCTCGGTCAAAGTCTGATCCTTTGTGCTATGGATTGAAGTGTGAGTGGAACAGACAAAGAAGATGCTGGTGTTTGCTACTGATGGATGTTAGTCCCAATGTTGATCACCTATGACCAAAACCAGAGGCATCATGCTTCCCTATACCAGTTGGTTGGGAAAGCTCTGATGCCATGCTTGCTGGTTGCCATGAGCATCTGATTGGCCACTGTAGATAAACAGCACAATTAAGTCACTCTGAAGGATATTTTTCTATCTTACTCCCCTCGACACTATTCTGGAGTCCCCCCAGTACCCCACAATGGTTCATCCAGAAATCTTTGTGTAAGGGGAGGACTCCTAACAATATATGGCTCAAAGACTCCTTGTATGGGACTCAATGAACAATCTTTGGGAAGGAAGGAGTACGATAACTCAAATATTTATTTATTTGTTTGTTTGTTAAGCTTATATCCCGCCCATCTTCCCAAGAGGGAACTCTGGGCGGCTTACAATAAAAACCAAGCAAAACAAGCAGGGACAATAGAAAAGGGATAGCGGGCAGGACCCAAGCAGAGATGGCGTGGGCAAAAAGAAAAAAGAAAAAGAAAAAGAAAAGTAAAAAGAAAAGAAAAACCTAAGTAAAAAGGTCGCCAAACGCCTCCCTGAAAAAGGTGTGTCTTCAGGGCCTTTTTGAAGGCGGGCAGGGACTCTGCTAGGCACAGCTCACTGGCGAGATGGTTCCATAGCATGGGGCCCACCACAGAGAAGGCGCAGTCACGCGTATGCGATTTCTGCGCCTCTCTGGGTGTGGCCACCCTCAGTGAGCGTGCCTGCGCCAATCTCGTGGGTCTGGTCCCAGTTGATCTCTGAGAGATACGCTCCACCAGATACTCTGGTCCCAGGACCTTGAACCTAATCTGGAGGACAGCGGGTAGCGAGTGCAAGTGAGCCAGAACTGGGGTGATGTGCTCGAATCGACGAACACCCACCACCAGCCTGGCCACCGCATTCTGCACCGATTGTAACCTCCGGACAAGGGTCAAGGGCAACCCGACGTAGAGGGCATTGCAATAGTCGATCCTAGATATGACCAGAGACTGCACAACTGTCCTCAGGGAGGACTCATTGAGGTACTGGCGGATCTGGGCGATCCTGCGGAGATGGATAAAAGTGGGCTTCCAGGGAGAGGGCTGAGTCCAGGACCACGTTCAGATTCCTGGCCCTGTCCATAGGCTGGAGGGAAACACCCCCCAGTTTAGGGAGGGGGCCATTGTACCGAGACGAGGGCGCCCCGAAGAACAGAACCTCCATCTTCTCCACATTCAGCTTGAGCCAGTTATCTCTGGTCCATTCCAGGACCACCTCCAGGCACAGGTAGAGGGAGCGAACTGCCTCCACTGCAGAAGACGAAAAGGAGAGATAGAGCTGTGTGTCATCAGCATACTGATGACAGCGAACTCCAAATCTCCTGATGACCTCTGCCAGTGGCCTCATATAAACAGCATGGGTGAGATTGCCGACCCCTGGGGCACCCCACAAGGGAGGGTCCAAGGAGCCGACAAGTCATCACCCAGCTGAACCCGCTGAGTCCAGCCGCTAAGGAAGGAATGGAGCCAGGACAAAGCCTGACCCCCAATTCCTGCCTTGGCCAGCCAGACCAGCAGGTTACCATGGTCAACGGTATCAAAGGCAGCTGACAAACCAAGGAGAACCAGCAGGGAGGAACACCCCCTGTCATATGTCTTTCTAATACTCCCTGTCTCCTTGCATAGGCTGATATGAGTGTTTTAGGTTAAACATGTATCACTGTAAGTTGCGGAAATAGAAGCAGTCGGTTTATTTAGTGCAACAGATAATGCCCATGGAAATTGCTTATCTCACTGCAATTCACAGTCAGACATTATGCCCTTTACCATATAGTAAAGGGCATAATGTCTGACTGTGAACCATATAGTAAAGGGCATAATGTCTGACTGTGAACTGCAGTGAGATAAGCAATCTCCATGGGCATTATCTGTTGCACTAAATAATG
Organism: Phrynocephalus versicolor; assembly: GCA_023846285.1. Lineage (NCBI taxonomy): Eukaryota > Metazoa > Chordata > Lepidosauria > Squamata > Agamidae > Phrynocephalus > Phrynocephalus versicolor. The sequence continues at coordinate 4,422,758 of JAHTLZ010003518.1, read as the reverse complement.
GTACTCAATATGGAACAGAAAGTATTTACACAGAGATTTCTTACCTTATGTTCAATCATGACTAGTATTTTCACCTTTTGAGTAATTGCCCAGCAGGATGTTGGCTACAGGATGGGTTTTTCAGTCCTAATGCAAAGATGCACCTGTTTTAGGGATCAGGGTCAAGCACAAGATTCCTCCTGCGGGCAGAAATGCCTTCCTGCTGACAGCATTGGCCAGAGGACTGGAGGATAGCAGATGTCACACCAATTTTTAAAAAAGGAAGGAGGGGGGACCCGGGAAACTACAGGCCAGTTAGCCTTACATCTGTCCCAGGTAAGATGGTGGAAAGCCTCATCCAAGAGAAAATCTTAAAACACATAGAAGAACAAACCTTGCTGAGAGAAAATCAGCATGGCTTCTGTAAGGGTAAGTCTTGTTTGACAAATCTTTTAGAATTTTTTGAAAAGGTCAACAGGCATGTGGATTTGGGTGAACCGGTGGATATAGTCTATCTGGATATTCAAAAGGCTTTTGACAGTCCCTCGCCAAAGGCTGCTGATAAAATTGCACAGTCAGGGGATAAGAGGGCAGGTCCTCTTATGGACTGAGAACTGGTTGAGATCCAGGAAACAAAGAGTAGGTGTCAATGGGAAATTTTCACAATGGAGAGAAGTGAAAAGCGGTGTGCCCCAGGGATCCGTCCTGGGACCTGTGCTTTTCAATCTGTTCATAAATGACCTGGAGACAGGGATAAACAGTGAGGTGGCGAAGTTTGCGGATGACACAAAACTTTTCCGTGTGGTGAAAACCAGAGAAGATTGTGAAGAACTCCAGAAGGATCTCTCCAAACTGGGGGAATGGGCCGCAAAATGGCAAATGCGATTTAATGTAGCCAAATGTAAAGTAATGCATATTGGGGCAAAAAATCAAAACTTTATCTACCAACTCATGGGCTCTGAGTAATCCGTGACGGATCAGGAAAGAGAGCTTGGTGTTTTGGTGGACAGCTCCATGAAGGTGTCTCCCCAATGTATGGCAGCGGTGAAGAAGGCCAATTCCATGCTAGGGATTATCAAAAAGGGGATTGAAAATAAAACAGCCAACATTATAATGCCATTATACAAAACAATAGTAAGGCCCCACCTGGAGTATTGTGTACAATTCTGGTCACCACATCTCAAGAAAGACATAGTAGAACTGGAAAAGGTGCAGAAGAGAGCGACTAAAATGATTACTGGGCTGGGGCACCTTCCTTATGAGGAAAGGCTAAAACATTTGGGCCTCTTTAGTCTGGAAAAAAGGCACCTGGGGGGGGTATGATTGAGACGTACAAAATAATGCAGGGCATGAGTAAAGTGGATAGAGGGAAGCTCTTCTCCCTCTCCCAAAATACCAGAACTAGGGGACATCCACTCAAATTGAGGGCTGGGAGAGTAAGAACAGACAAAAGAAAATATTTTTTCACCCAGCGCGTTGTTAGTCTGTGGAACTCCCTGCCACAGGATGTGGTGATGGCATCTGGCCTGGATGCCTTCAAAAGGGGATTGGACAGATTCCTGGAGGAAAAATCCATCACAGGTTACAAACCATGATGGAGATGTGTAATCTCCAGTCTTAAAACCGGGGTACTTCAAGGGCCAGATGCCGGGGAGTGATATCACGAAACAGATATCTAGTCTTGTGCACTCCCAGACGCATCTGGTGGGGCCACTGTGAGATACAGGAAGCTGGACTAGATGGGCCGTTGGCCTGATCCAGCATGGCTCTTCTTATGTTCTTATGTTCTTATGTTCTTATGTTCTGCCAGATATTCTTGGACATCTGCTGATATACCAATGCATGGGTATCATTGGTATCCTTGCTAAGGGTTAGAGAATAGAAGTGTTGAGGGAGGAGCCACGTTACAAAAGATCCAAGCTTCCTCCAGCCCAGGGAGGCTATTCCAATGCTAGATCACTGTTAAACAAAGGCAAGAGTAGTTCTAAACAATTCTAAACCTCCTTGGGCTAGGGAGGGGTTGACGTCATCGCAATTCCATTTTGCCCGATGTTGACTCAGCTGGTCTTAACCAGTTTAGATTGCATCCTAAGTTTGGATCCAAATCGTGATCCTCAGAAACATTCTACTTAGTTTGAAACCATGCAAGGATGGAAAGTTTTAATCTTTTGGCACTTTTGTGCTTTGTTTTGTTTTGTTTTTCCTTCAGAACTGAATGAATTGTGAACATTAACTGCAGAAGAAACACACAAAGAGGAAGAAAATAATCTAGAACTCCATGTAGGTAACAAGAGCTAGAGCGACACATCATCTGCAACCCCTCCTAAGGGGTTAATGTTTCTACCAGTTTCCTAGGTAACTACGCCTGGTTATGTGATAAGTGAATTGCTTCCTACGTATGTGTAACATTGTAATAGCTCTTGTATGGGGGGGGGAGTGTTAAGTCAATTTGGAGGGACTTTTAAGTATTTTTTTATCTTTTATATTTCTAATCAAAACTAAGGAATGGAGACACTAAAAATATATGCCAATTACTGTAGACCAGCCTTTTAAAGTCTTTCAAGCTTTTAAAGATTATTCAAAGCACTTGAAATGGACTTCAATCTAATGCCTCATTTCATTGCATTAAACAGCCTAGTTAATAAAGAATCAATATATTCAAAGGGCAAGGTTATCTTTTGTCTATAAGGGGTGGTGTCATTCTGAACCTTTTATAGTTCAAATGCTGAAAAAGACCTCATGAAATCCATACTCATCAAGTGGGTCAACTAGAGCAATAAAGAGGGCCCTGAAAGAAAGGCTGCCCTCCTTTAAAACAACTATAAGTCTTATCTACCTCACATAGTGCTCCCAAATAATCAGTCAGAAAATGTCAATTTCTCATCAAGACAAGAGGCCCCAATGATAATTTTTTTCCTAGAGAATACATACAATTAAGAGAATGCAGAAAGAAGGCACCATTGGTGATTTGTAGCTTATTATGTCACCAACAAGCTGTGATCTAGCTCTCAGCAGATAATAAGGGTGGTTGATAACTAAAGTGTCAATATGCCAAAGAACGATTTTTGAATGTGAGCCCTTGTGCTTTAGCTCCCTCCCCCTCGCTGATCACAGGCTTGATAATGGTACATCTGCCAACTGACACCACATGTTGTACCTCACAATTAAGGCGATGAATAAATAGCACAAAAGAGTTGGGATGCTTTGAGACAATTCCCTGTTTTACCCTTCAAGGATTTCTTTTATGTTTGAATAAGGTGGCTTTTAATGAAATTTAAACTCATCAGAGGAAATCAAAAACCTCAAATCAGATTACAAATTGATTTCCCCCCCCCTTTTTTTTCTTCCTTTTTGGTCACTTGTGTCATTAGGTAATGTTTGTGCTGCCATTGGTTCCTCGGAGGACAGAAGCGTAGCACAAAGTCAGAACACCAAAGTCTACCAAGTATACAAAGAGTAACTTACAAGTAGATGAAAAGACACAGAGACCACTCCAGAAGTCAAGAAAAGGGGTTAAGGCCTATTGGCAGATTTGTAATTTTAATCACAAATGGGCCTAGGCCAGTGACGATTAACCTTTTAGAGACCGAGTGCCCAAACTGCAATTAAGAACCCACTAACTTTTTGCAAAAGTCCCAATACAGCAATTTAATCTGTATACAGTTGGCTGTGAAGAAGCGATCTCAGGTGCCCACAGAAAGGGCTCTGAGTACCACCTTTGGTTCGCCAACACTGGCCTAGGGTAAGGCATATTTCAAATAACTCATGTGTGCCTGAACAGGCATTGGTTTCCTTTTGCCTTGGATTTTAGCTTCCCACCCTTGAAATGTGGTAGAAAGTGATAGGAATAGCTGTGCCCAGTCTATTTCCTAATATATGCTGAAAGCTATCCACCTAATTCTTCATTACTAAATTATTGCCTTGTTTCTGAAATTATGACACTTGTGGTATATCATCTAGTTGCTATGGTCATATATTGGTCACTGTGTTCACTAACTACTGTCAACAACTTCATATACATTTACAGAAACTTTTCAAACACCATTATATCTCCCACTCATGCACAGAACTGTCTTTTCCCCATTCCACTCCAGTGTATCTATGATGTCATTTCTGACCTGTTGTGGGTAAATATCTTCAAAGCACACAAATAATTATCGTTGGATCTATTCTACTTCTGGGGGAATGGTGGCTCAGTGGATTAAGGCTCCGAAAACTGTTGATTGCAAAATCAGCAGTTCAGTGGTTCGAATCCCGGGTGCCTTGAAGCAGAGGGTGCTTCTACTGATAACCCCAGCTCCTGCCAACCTAGCAGTTTGAAGGCATGTAAATGCAAGTAGATAAATATGTACTGCGGTAAAAAGTGGGAAGGTAAAACAGTGTTTCCTTGCAGCAATGCCAGTTGACACAGTAGTTAGTGGCACAGTGACCAATTGTGCCATGGACTTGCACAACAATGGCTCTTCAGCTTGAATATGGAGATGATCACCGCCCCTAGAATCGGACAGGACTAGCACGCATGTGTGGGGGAACCTTGGATTTAGTTAGATTAGGCAAAATTGATTCATGTAACCAGATAGAAAGAGTAACCTAGTGTTTGTTATTTTGTCTGCAAATGAGTTCATACCTTAAGTCTGATAGGTTCTTTGATGTTTTTCTGAATCTTTTTCAATTTTGGTTTGCTCTGCATTTTTATTTAGAAATAAAGATCCATTATATTTTACTTTTTGGATTTTGGAGAATCATTTTAAGCTGGTAAGCTTTGCAGTTTTAAGAACCTAAAAGAAATTCTGCTTAGCTGGTATGCCATTGCAATGAGAGCCTGTTTGTTCTCAAAATCCAGCGTGTTTAAAGGCAGAATTCCTTCACACACTGCTGGATTTAGGTGCAAGCTTAGTATGTTATGGTTTAGACCTTTCTATAATCACCTCCAAATATGCACCCTCTCTCATTCTTCTAGAATAAAGTAAGTGGCTTTATCCAGAAAAGCTCATACGGTAATAAGGTTGTTAGTCTTTGTGTGGCCACCATTTTGTAGTTTTATTTATTCTTGTTTATTTTTCTATTGCTTTTGTCTGAATGTAGTTATTTGGGTGATTCATATTCTGTTTTCCTTGCAGAAAAAGAACATACAGTATGGATTGCTCAGGCCCAAGTGGCAAAATAACTTGAAAACACTGAAACTATGCAGCTTGGCTTAAGAAGAATTATGGTTTAACTTCAAGGAATAAAGTGTCTTGGGCTGGTCCTGCAAAAATCCTGCTTGGGCGTGTCCAGCAGATGTCACAGTGAGAATTAGAGCTAGCCATTTTAAGATGGAGGGTTCTAGAGGACATAATTTGGAGGTGACTTGACAGCATGCAACAACAAACTGTCATCATGATCTTGAACAATATTCTGAGCGTAGCAGCCTGCGTCTCCAGATGGTCCTTGAGACCTATGATGTCTGTGAGATTTTGGGACTTGTAGTCCTCTAGCAAACAGCTTTGATCGTACACTGTTGTGTCATTAAATTTTGACTTGAGAACAATGCCAGGTATGGGATTCTGAGATTTTCTAGTCTCTAGTTAGATACACACTTGTTGATTATATGGTATTCTGATACTACATTTAGACAGTTGGAAATCTTGTCTCATTCAGTAAAACTTCTAGCTTGTTAAGAACTTCCCAAAACACAAAGATGACATTTCAAAACAAGAAAAGTAATTTCAGGGCACTGAAAAAAAATCTCCCGCTGTAGGATTTCTAGCTTGTTATGAAGACTCCTTGAAATGAAACACATAAATTTCAAAACAACAAACATACAGAATAAAAAAGAAAAAGAAAACCACAACTGACTATGAGTCACTAATGAGGAGCTATCAATTTATGATGAAACAAAGCAATTTCCAAAATATCAATGAGATACACACAAATAACCCCCCCAAGGATTAATAAGAAAGTGATCAAAATGAAGTTGCAGCTAAATTAACAAGAGCAATACATTAAATAATATAAACTACTTGGCAGTAAATCAAATCTAGAATTAATGAATATAAGAAATTCAAAAGACAAGGAGGAATTGGTAACACTCACAAGGGTACCAACTATAGAGCCAATTTGTTGATAAGTAAAATCAGTAAATATATGGCAAGATGCATTTTGAATGGAGTTGTTTGTTAGAGGCAGTTGTTCCACATTGCCAGTTATGGATGGCAACAAAAGAGGGGGAAGGAGAGTTAAGGACTCCCAAGGCCTAACATATGTAAGCAACACAGATTACCTCCCTTGGTGATAATCCCAATAAATCTTGGAAGTGTGGTGACGTGAAAGATTGTGTGTCTGCAGTAAAACAGCAACAACAGGTGGGTATTTACTAATGCCCATTTCTTTTTTTTTGGGGGGGGGGGTGAGTTACAGAATTTATTTTTTATTTATTTTAGGGTATTTTTACCACACCTTTCTCCTTAAAAAGGACCCAAGGAGGCTTACAGTCCCATACAATTAAGACATATTCAAGTTCTGAGAACTACAGCATCAAAAGACATTACATTGAAGCTACCAGAGAATGCAAGCTGTTAAAAAGAGTAAAATTCCATTAAAGCTACCAGAGAATGTGAGACTTTAAAAAGAGTAAAATTCCATGTAATGTTATGAGTGAGGGAAACTAACATTGAGAACATAGTGTCAATGGAATCACAAAGTCTATGTGTTTGTGTATGATAGATTCATATAAAAGTCACATAATACGTAGTCCATCATTTAGGGAAAGCTTGCCTGAAGAGAAAGGTAATTTCCTGTTTCCAGAAAGACATACGTAGAGATGGGCACGAAATGAACTTTTAGTTCGTTTTGTTATTCATTATTCGTTTTGTTACCTAACAAAACAAAAAATGAACCCCAGAGTGAATTTAGAATGAAACAAAAAAAAATTGGTTCATTTCATTTCATTACGTTAATGGCAGCAATGTCTCCTACCTGGTGCTGGTCTTCGGTCTTTCTGGCTGCAGGGAAAAGCCCAAGAGCCTGCATTACAACTGTAGCGCGGGCCATGTGATCAGAAGTAAAAAAAATTTACGGTTGGTGCTTAAAAAAAGAATAAAAATAAAAATAAATAAATAAATAAAAATAAATAAAAATAAAGAAGTGACGACCCAGCCCCAGGGGTGGCCAGGTTGGCACCGTAAAATAAAGAAAAAAATATTAAAAATAGAACCAGCACCATGCCGGCCCCAGGGGCTGCATAGTCAGCACTTGAAGAAAAAAATAAAAAATAAAAAGAAGTGATGACCCAGTCCCAGGGGTGGCCGGGTCAGCACCCTAAAGTAAAGAAAAAAATATTAAAAATAAAACCAGCACCGACCCAGCCCCAGGGGCCACTTGGTCGGCGCTTGAAGAAAACAAAAAACAAAAAAAGCCCCACGCTACAGCTGTAGCGTGGGCCAGGAACCCGGAAGTAAAAATAAAAATAAAATAAAAATAAAATAAAAGGATTGCCCTGCTGCCGCTGCCGCCGCCCGATAAAATAATGAGGAGGAGGAGGAGGAGGAGGAGGAGGAGGAGGCCAGTCTAGTTTGTGCAGTTGCAACGTCTGTTTTTGTTTGGTTTTTTGAATGTTTTTTCCCACCCTCACACTGTCAAATTGATTAAATTGTTCAAAGCCGGAAAAACGAATAACGAATTAACAAACCAATGAAACAATTTTTTCTTAAAAATTCATTAAAAACAGAACGAACGGAACCAAACCCTAAAACTGAACCAAAACAAATTGCCATTTTTTTGGTTCGTGCCCATCTCTAGACATAAGAGATGGGGTAGTCCTGGCCTCTAGTGGGAGGGAGTTCTAGAATATGGGCACAGCAGTCGAGAAGGCTGTTTCATGTGTTACCACGAGACGTACCTGTGAGGGTAGCAGGATGGAGAGAGGGCCATAACACCTGAATCGGGTGTCATGTCCATTACACCCGAGCTGGTTCATACTGTGAGATTCGATTTTTGAGGTAGCTAGGACTCAGGCCGTACAGTGCTTTATAGTTCAAGGTCAGAACTAGATTTAAGCACAATACCATTTGGATGAAAAAGGCCTGGTGAGAAGTTATAATTGGGGACATTTGCTCAAAGTCCATGGCACTTAGGAAGGAGCCGGAAAACCCACTGCCTCCATTACTGTTATAGATTTCCAAGTACCCTGTTGCTGGAAAGCTGTAGGACACAATCACAATTGACCCTCATGATGGCTCAAAAAAAAAAAAACACAACCAATTAATTAATTAAAACAGTGTAGGAGCAAAAGAGTGGGAAATAGAAACTGCTTAGCTGGACCCCTCTGAGATAAAGAACACAGGTCCTGTTCATCAAGTGCCCATTTTCATATCATGTTCTTATTTAATCTAACACTTTAGCCAAAGAGCACCAGATGTCATATCCCATTCCATCCTTTCACAACATGACAGTAAGGCCCCAGGTATAATGTTTTGTCCCAGGGCTACTCACTAAGCTTCATAGCTATACAGGTAAAGGGGCACAAACATCCTTATTCCACTCTTGCATCAATGGCTGAGTAATGCAGTTCTTCAATCAGGCAGGATCAGACTGGAGGTGAGGACTGGGTAGCCCTATCAAGTCTTCCAATCCTTGTCTGAGTTAACTATTCAATTATGGCTTCTGCTTTTGTCATCAAAAGTTCAGTCCATGGGGTGGAGGATCCATACAGCCACACATGCATTTCATTCCCACATGAGACAATAAAATATGGAGCATCCTACTAATGGAAAGTCATACTGTACATTCGTCAAGTCATAAATGCTGCTAAGAATTCTCTTGGGGATAATGGCGTGGTGAGGTAGGGTGGGGAGGAAATAGCATCAGCATGAAATTTCTATTGGGATGCCATGTTGCTTACAAAAAATGACAATTGTTGAACTTCCTCCCACATTCAAATTTTGAAAATGCTGGTAAATTCCAATTTTAAAAGTAAACAACCCTGAAAATGCTATTCTCTTGCATGCCCAGGCCAGCCTTGGTAGAATGGTTGAGTGAAAGTGTTCCTTAGTCATCTTCCCTCTTTTTCCCTTTCTTTTCACTGTAAATTGCAGTACCAAACTCTCAGTGACAATGATTTTTGTTACAGCTAACATGGAATTTTTGTAGGTTGTAGCATATATCATGTATAGTTAATATGAATGGGAGACTGTTAAAAGGCTGTAAGTCCTCAAGTGTATGGGAACCTTTCAAAAAGTTCACATCTTTATCAAATCATAAAAAGGAATAAACATTGTTTTTCCACACAGAAATTACTCATAAGGCTTTTAGTTTTCAGCTATAAACTAATATTTACTGGAAGTCAGTTGAAATAAAGCTGTTGCCTAATACCAGTGTTCTTCCCACTCCTTTTTAAATTTGGACCTTTTCTTACTTCAGCCTTTACAATTCTCCTCATCAATTTCACCCTGAGAAGAGAAGCTTGTTTTGACAGTCTAAAAACACAGAGAGGAAGCTGCACTCAAAAAAGACAATAACCTGTAAATGCTTCTTTATGACTCTACATAAAGATGTAAAAGAAGAAACAGAACTATTTGTCTTTTCAAAACTGGCAAAGCTATACATACAGTAATTGCTTGCAGTCTAATTAACCTCGAATGGTAGGGTGAAGCAAAAACACTGGTTAGTTTTTGCAAAGAAGCTTAATTTTAATAAAGACATCTGACCTTTTCTAGTATACATGCTTTAAATGTGCTATTGGAATTCTAAGCCTCTGTTTACCAGTAACTGAATCCCTTCTACACTGAATATTAGAGCAGATCATCTTTCTAGAAATACCAAGATAGACCTTTCTGGGAGATTTTCACAAAGTTCAGGCTTGCAAAGGACATTTCTGATGGCAATTTTCACACAGTCACTGAAAGGTATTTATTCTAAAATGCTTGCAATATATGACCTAGAATGGTTGTGCAACCCTGTGACTGTGGCTAAAATCCTGTTGCTTAGTGTAGAATGTCAAAACTAGAGTAGACCCATTTGAATCAATGCAATTTATGGATTTTTCTGAATCCTGAATGCCTGAATTTTCTGAATTCTGAATCCTGAATGCCACTTAGAATGCCTAAAAAAGACTAGGGTTGTTATTATGTTATG
>JAHTLZ010003518.1:4402026-4412656 GCA_023846285.1 Phrynocephalus versicolor | reverse complement strand
AAGTGGGCAAAATTTTAACGAACAACCAGCCAGACATTTCTCCTGGCTGTGAAACTGGCAGATGACACTGGCTAGCTCTTAAATTGGTTTGGGAAAAATCCCAACATGTGTAAAGACTCCAGGGCTTTCATCCATAACCCAGGCTGGTTAGAAACCAAAGCAGCTCACAATATGAATGAAAAGAGGTTCTGTTAAATAACTAACCATTACTACCCATGATGTTCCACAATTCCACCCTCTATTATATTATTCACAACATATGTGAAACTGCTAAGCAGTGTAGTTGTGAATGCTTAAGTACATTTCCTCAACATGACATTCCCTCATCAGTACACCACCAAGGAAGTACACTCCTTCTCACAACACAATGCCAAGAACAACATAACCCACTGTGTTATTATGTGCCCATATGCCCAAACTCTCTATGCATCCAGTGGTGTGCTTTGGATTCAGACAATATTGTGACTTAGGCTGATTCAGACAGATTCAGGAGACATCTGAATCAAATGGATACCACAACAAAGTGGAATGATTTTTTTTCTCAACGCTCCTGAAGTTTAACTAGAAACATAGATTTAGTAGACCAGGGAAAAATAAAATAAAAATAAAAAATTAAACACCAGGCAAAAATAAAAGAAAAATGAAACAAAACAAAAGACACAAAATACAAAAAACATGTGGCACCTTAAAGACTAACTTTCATATTTTAATGTAACGTTTCGTGGACATGTCCACTTCTTCAGACATATAGCAGCAGAATGAGGTGTGCAATATAATATGTAATGGAATATATGCTTCATACCAAATATTCATTGGCTATTGCATGTAGGTGTATTTTCATGCAAGCCTGGTTGTAAATTCCTATAGACCCCCCGCTCCGCCCAGGGGGCCCCGGGGCGGGGGGGAGGAAGAGGGGAGTTGGTTGGAGCCAGTTTGTTGATATGTAGGTGTTGTTTTATGGCCATGCTGTAAACATTCCAAAATAGACAAAAAAACAGACACTAGTTCCAAGCAGGTGAGGGGAGTGAAAGAGAGGGGGTAGAGTAGCAAAGTTTTTACCTTTTGGTGAATTTTCATGAAAAAAAAAACGCAGTGGCAATATAGTAATATTACATTTGATAATGACTCAAGAAACTTTGGCTTATGCTTGTATGTGTCCATCATGCATATGAATTTTATCTCTGCTGTTTGTCTTTGTATTATTGATTTGTAATGATTCTGTTCCAAGATGGTGAGCTTAAAATCCTTCAAGGAGTGGTAGACTGAAATGGTTTGAGATAGGTTTCTGTGTATTGTGGTTTCTTATGTCAAACTTGGGTCCATAGATCTGTTTTCTTAGAGATTGCCCTGTTTGTCCAATGTAGAGTACAGATGGGCATTGTTCGCAAAAGATGGCATAGATCACTGGTTGAAGAGCAGGTGAAGTTGCCCTTGATAATGTATGTGACATTGTTGGGTCTTGTGATTGTATTGCCAGAGTAGATGTGTGGGCAAAGTTGGCATTGGGGTTTGTAGCAAGGCTTAGTTCCATTGTCTTTGTTGCTGTTTGGTAATCTTGTGTGTGTTATTATCTGTTTAAGGTTGGGAAGTTGTCTGTAGGCAAGTATGGGTCTCCCACCAAGAGTTTGGAGAGTGACGTGTTCTTGTCAAGGATGGGCTGGATATCATTTAAGATGTGTGTGAGTGGTCTCACTTGTGACAACCGGTGCTGTTCTGTTATTTGCCTCTTTGGATCTGTCTTTTAGCAGGTTAACCCTGGGTATGTGTCTTGCTTTGTTGATTTGTTCCTTAAACTTGCTAGGTGGGTACTGTAGTCTGAGGAAAGCAATTTGTAGATCCTTGAGTTTGGAGTCTCTATCCTGTGGGTCAGAGCAGAGGCTATTGTACCTTAGGGCTTGACTGTATACGATGGCTGTTGTTGTGTGTTCAGGATGAAAGCTTGAAGAATGCAGATAGGTATACTGGTCAGTTGGTTTTTGGTACCGTGTGGTACTAAGAGCCTTTTTACATGACCCCTAAGATCCGCTGGTCCCTTAAATTCGGACCAGAGATCTTGGGGGTTCATTGCTCTTCCTTCCTCCCCACGACTCCACACTTCCTTGCTTCTGTCTGTGTGAGGGGAGGGAGGGGGAAAAAAGCCTTAAAAAGGGACAAAAGAAGAAAGCCTTATCTCCGGTGCCGGTGGAAGCTTGCTCCGAGCCCCGGTCGGAGCCCTGGTTACTTCCTGGTTGCTCTTAAAGGGGCGGGAGGCAAATAAACAACAACAAAAAGAAGCGAGGAGAGCCCGGCAGATCCGCATAAAGGACTTGTCACCTTCTGAGAGCAGGTACTTAAAAGGTGCGCTGGGTCGCGCTTAGGTGGGCGGGGTCGCACTTAATTTTCTGTTAGCTCTGGAGCTGGTGGGGAAACATTTTTAAGGTCCAGAGCTTGCAGCCCTTTGCTGCGGAGCTTAGGGGTCGTGTATAAACACCCTAAGTTGCCCATGTTGTAGTTTCACAGTGGTGTCCAGAAAGTTCCCCTGCTGTGTGGAGTGTTCCAGGGTGAGGTTGACATTTGGATGAAAACTATTGAAGTACTGGTGGAATTTTCTTAGGGAGTCCTCTCCATGGGTCCAGATCAGAATAATGTCATTGATGTATCTCAAATAGAGAAGTGATCACACAGAATCATACAGTTGGAAGAGACCTCAAGGGCCATCTAGTCCAACCCCCTGCCATGCAGGAACCCCCGTCACAGGACTCCCGGCATATGGCCATAAGAAAGTGTTGTTCCAAGTCAGCCATGAATTTGTTTGCATTTTGTGGGCTCATGTGAGTGCCCATTGCGTTTCCATTGATCGGGAGGTTGTTTTTGTTGTCAAAAGAGAAATAGTTGTGTGTGAGTACAAAGTCACAGAGGGCGATGATTATGTGGGATCCCTCCTTGTTTTGGATGGCATATCTTCACAACTGAGACGTTTCTTCTTAAATAAAGATAACACCACAGTGGTGATGGAAGGGGGGGAGTTGTAGGTTGTGACTAGGAGCGCCATCTTCTAATGAAAGTTAATACTTTAGCCAATCACATTGCTCTGGGGAACAAATGGACTCTTGCAGTGTACATTATTCTTTGGCAACATGTCTTTCAGTGGAGAAGGTGCATTGCAAAGAATTTTTTTGGAGTCTGTGTAGCCTGGGTAGAAGGTGGATCTGACTGTTTACTTCAAAAAAGCTGAATGTTCAAATCATTCTGCTTCTGCCATCATATTCCACACATCCATCATCTAGCCCTGTCTTACTGCATTTTGCTTGACCGTTAACAGCAGTACCTGCTGCTGTACGGGGTAAATCAGTAGTAGTTTTAGCAGCATTACTCACTGAGTTTCCTATTTCATAAACATTACGAAACTCACCTTATCCATAAAATCTTGTTACTTAAATTATATGTATTTTTAAAGAGGATGCATCATTAACTAATCAATATATTGATATAGGTTAAGCCATGAAACTAGCTGTCAGAATCTTCTAGGAAAATATCAGGCTAAGATAATTTTCTGTGTGTGCATGATATGAAAGGGTGATGCCCCCATAATAGTTTTATCTAACAAACAAGAATCAATACTTAACATTATGTACTATTCACGCCAGTTTGCAATGTTTGTCTAAGGAAGGACAAGATCTGAGTCTTTTAGAAGTGAAATGACTAAATTTTAACATTGGCTGGGGAAAGAAAAAAAATGAAAAACAAAGGGTTAACTTTTTTTATCCTGTGCTGAATTTTAGTTCTGCCTTCTAAATTGTCCCCAACATAATGAAACTGTCTGTTTTATTTATACTGCAAGCCCTTTATGCTATATTCAATCCTGAGATGTAGCAATCTTCCATACTATACTTAAACCTGAGATACCATAGGAAATAGGACTGGCCTTAATGCTGAGCAGAGTGAGGTAGACACCTTAGGTCAGGCATGTCCAAAGTCAGGCCCGGGGGCCAAATGCGGCCCATTTTCAAATTGTGAGTGGCCCACAGCCTCTTCCCATTGCCAGCTTGGCCTGTCATGCGTCCCCACCAGCTGGCCTCTCCCCATACTGGATGGAGACATCAGCTTACAGTTTTACAGTTTGCCTGTCCTCCCTGCCTCTGTCAATCCCTCCAGCCACCTGCCAAGCCTACCTGCCCATGGATCCATTATTGCAGCATCCTCCCTGCCTCCTTGCATGTCCTAGTGTTTTATGCAAAGTCCAGCCCGGGGGCAAAATGTGGCTGAATGTCGGCCCCCACACATTTTCACCTCACCAAATCTGGCCCTTCTTGCAAATACAGTGGTACCTTGTATAAAGGAATTAATTCATTCCAAATGAAATTATGTTAAGCAAATTTTCCTTTATACAAATTCCCATAGAAATGCATTGAAAATGGAGTAATCCCATTTTTATGTTGTACGGATTTTCCCCATAGGAGAGTATGTTAAGCAAATTTCCCCTATCTCCGGAATTTTTTATGTTGTACAAATTTTATGTTATACAAGCTGTTTGTTATACAAGGGTCCACTGTAGTTTGGACACCCCTGCCTTAGGTGGCAGTTGCTGGGATGTTGTGATAGACCTTTTGCCTTCTGAACAAAAAACTTCCAGTGTAGTATACAATCTTCTCCTGTTATGGCTCTTGATGAAACATTAAGCTGCCAATCCAGTTGACTTTTGTATACAGAATGAGAGGGGGGTATCAACTTCGGATCAGGCAGCAAATTGTCTTGGGTCAAGCCTTGTGTGTGGGGGGGGACATTTCAGCATTACAAATCAGGAATCTTCCAAGTGGAAAAAACCTATATTTCTTCCTCCCTCCCTCTGTCTCTGAAAGTCTCCATTTTTCTTTACCTCACCAATCTCTTGACATGCATTCTTCTAGCTGCCTTGATTAGGGGAGGAATTCTTTTTATTGTCAATCCTTGATAGCTATTATGTTCCATATTTTAATGTGAAGATTAAATATTTATAATCTGCCTATGAAGTCAAATTCTTCCAAACAGAATTTTCAAAAGCTACATGCTATGTGATCAGTGTTCACTTAAAGGAAGTCAAATGTCACAAGGTCAAACTATCAACGTACAACAGTGTCTATGGAGTACAACTGTTGTCCTTATTAGGAATGCAGCTTCTCACAGCAGTGCTTCTGATGCAAAGAAAGACTGACCAGCAGTGAATGTCAGCTTTCTCTTAACTATGGAGCATGATATCTAAAGCTATTGAGCTATATATTGACTATTGAGCTGTAGATATACTGGTGACAATAAATAAAGTAATAAATAAATAAATTGACTGAGAATAGGAAAGCATTACCAATTGCCACATTTTAAAGGAAGAGAATACCATAGGAATTCTGTCTTTGTTCAAAATCCACCTGTTCTTCCTTCTTGCTCCTGACTGGAAGGGTTGTTGGCCTCCATAGCCATCTTGGAATTCCATCTGCAAAATTCCTGGGACCCAGTGGTAGCCCCTGTGTACAGGGAGGCAAAAATAGACATTATGATCAATATAGAGCTTGCCAACATCCTGTTTTGAATGACACCACAACTCCCAGAATCTTCTTGCCAGCATGGGAGTTAATAGTCTCCAAAAAGGAATTTCCCCACGCTCTGACAAAACCATCTTTGCATTTCAGATAACACATTAAAAGAAGAAAGGGGGAGGAGGAAGAGATTTAGGGTAGGGAGAACAGCTGAGCAGCTGACGGGGGGGGGAGATTGCTCTTTCCTTCCTCTGGCATGGCTAAAGAAAACCACTTCTTTGAAGCTGCTATTGGCATTGGAAAGAGACAGGAGCTTCTGAAGAACTATGTCTGGCTGCAGAGGCAGAAACTGGGAGTTCAGCCCCCACTGCAACTTCTTGGCGGGTGAGTCTTGGGAATCCAAAAGATCCTTTCTAGCTCTGCAGTTCTAAGAGTTGTTGTTGTTTTCAGCAACACAACAGCAGTGGACAAAAAGCAGTGGTGAAATCCCGGCCATTGCTAGAAGGCGTTCTTTGCTTGTTTAAGTCCAAAGTGCAAGTCTGAAGGCTCCTTTTATATCAAGTATAGAAATGAAATGTCCTTGAAATGTCCTGAAATAAGACTTCAAATCTTATTCCTCACTGAATATGAACTACTATGGGACTGTGGGCATTTTCTGAAAGTTCCTTCTGGCTAGCTGCTCCTACAAGGAAACAAATGTTCTCTTCTCCTATGAAGGAACATTGAACTAACCAGAGTTAGGACTAACCACTGTTTAGGAATTGGGTGTAATGCTAAACCAGCTCCACTCAACATCTGTTGCCCTCCAGATGTTTTGGATTCCAAAGCCTTACTTTCCCTTAGTAAGTACTAGAGATGGGCATGAACAACCAGTTCAGTGGTTCAGCATGATTCATTTCCTGGTTGAATAGCATATCCACAATTTTCTCCAGCAGGCATCTGCTTGACGGCAGAGCCCTTCATCTTCTGAACAGTGCCATCAAGTGGCCACCTGGCGGAGGGGTCATGGTGTTGAAGCATGGATGAGCTGTTTGGCTGGGAAATGAACCACGCCAATCCACTGAACCAGTGGTTCATGCCATTGCAGCATAACCCATGCACTGTGGAGCTCAAACATCACAAAATGTTTTGACCTTTTCTGTATTATCTAAGGACCAGTAGTGTAGTAGTAAATTGGAATCTACAGCTGTCCATCATAACAGTCCACATAGGCAACCCACCCCTGGCAACAAAAATGGACCAAAATGCAGATGGTGGATTAGCCCTTAAAAACTAATAAAAAGCAGACATTTGGTAAAGCAAATGGCTCTCAATTGCTCCTTTGGGACCAATTTATCTCTAAGTACTTTGCAGTGCAATAGGGATAGCCTGCAACCACACACTTTCCCCAGGAAATTCTGTACCTTTCCCGACTACTGGGAGGATTCAAGCTAAGCTTGGGGGAACAGAGAAGTGCAGTGGTGGGTGGCTGACATCATGTTCACTGCTACTCAAAAAGTCTACTATACCACTGGCCAAGACATCTTGTCTCTAGAAGCACAAAGGCAAATGGTGGTGTTGTGCTGTTTCCTTCCACAAGGTTTACAGCAGCCAAAGCTGATTAATTTACTTTGGCTTCTTCTCATTTCTCTACTACTGGAGGCTGGATGTCATCAGGGCTGGACTGACCTTGGCTGCGGCAACTCTAAACAAAAAGGTTGTGTTGCATCTATACCAGTCTCCAGGGATTTTGAGCCAATATATTGCTTCCTGTACTTTCTTCCCCATTTATTTTGCCTCCACTAATCTTATGTGGCATCTTGTATTCTTGTTTTTTTTTTTATGTGACCAAAAAAAGGTCTTCCTCCATCCTCCATGCTCTGTGATTCCTTACTTTTGGAACAGAAGCTAATAAATAAAAAATAATAATTTTAGAAAGAATGGATTAAAGTCAAACCAGTGGCCCCACAAAATATCTTGGTTCTTGGCTTCCACAGTCATGAGCCATGGCTAATGATGAAACCTATTTTCTTTATTTCAAATGCAAAGTCCTTTCCCACCAACACAGATGGGCTGGTAAGCATTTTCAGAGATTCTTCTAGGGTACATTCTTCTTTTGTACATGCATTGTGGATACTGGTCATTGACTAATAAAGCTTTCATTCATTCTAGGGAGCTCACCAAAGCTGTGGCACTGTCACTGAAACACCTTGCATAGGGTCACTGGGTGTGTGTGTGTGGGGGGATCCTATTTTGTTGCATAAATCTATGCACCATTTCTACTGTTTTCAGTCGTACACAAGTGAAATTAAACTGGTTTAAGAGGGAGAAGTTCAGAAAATAATGCCAACAGAGTGGTTTAAATTCAACCCTTTATTTGAATGCAGCATAATGATATTAAGTAGCTTTCAGCTTTGCATCGTTGTAATAGAACTGGCAAGAAGATGTACCAACACATCCTTATATCACAGGTTTATAGCCAAGCCCAATCAGGGAGAGGATTGAAAGTACAATCAAGAATGCTTTCACCAGTCACATGGACAAGCAGAGGGGAAAGAAAAAATACAAATGCATATTACTTGAAATACTTTGTTCCATTACAGGGGAGTCAAAGTTTCCCGTAAAAGCAAGAAAAAGAAACCCTAAATATTTTAACCTATTTTAATCTGGTGATATTTGGGGAAGAGGGGAAGCATTGACTCATGGGTTTTGAACATTTAGACCTGTGGAAACCCTGATTTCCCATGGGGGGAATATGTAGTCCGTAGAAATAACACCATAGTAGAGAGCAGCTGTTGCTGTGCAACCTTAATGGGAGCTGCATGGGAAATGTCATTGCCTGGGAAGAATCTCCAGGCAGGAGAACAGGATCACCTTCATCCACATCTTCTGAACTGCATCCCTCATCATGAGCAACAGCGTCTTGATACATTTCATCTTCCTGGTTCATAGGGGGAAAGAAGAAGTCACAACACATGATGGAAAATGTAGTTCTCCAATGGGGAAAGCCAATTCTTCTCTCTGGCATTTTCTCTCTGTACAGTCTATAGGGCCTTCAATGCCACATATATTCTCCATACATTCTGTGCTGGCAGAGCAGCTCACAATTGCACCAAGCTCCCGAGCTGCTGAAGTACACAGATCATCATGATTTCCCTCTGAGAAATGCCTCCTCCACTCTCATTATATTTGCTAGGCTGACTGAGGTGGTGCTCTTTCTTAAATACTTACTTGAATAATCAGTTCTGACTTATGGCAACCCTTTCCAGGATTGTCTAGTACTCAGAAGTGGTTCTCAGGTTTCTCCCTGGAGGTCTATAAAGTTCAGTAGGACTTTTAGGGAGATTTCAGGCCTCAGACTCCCTGACCTGATTGTTGTACTTAGCAATAGTTGTTATCCACTCAGAGTTCTTTCACCAAATATTTCTAAGTCTTTCTAACGTTATTTCTGCTCTGCTGAGGTTTGAGGCTTACCTTATAGGTGGTGAGCATAGTCAGGTTAAATCCCCCCTTCAAGCAGGTCAGTACAGGCCAAGTGAATGCCAAGATGGGTCCTGCTGAGTTGAACTGAGGACTATAGAACTCTCCCATTTGGCACTGCTAGCCGGACTGTGGAATAAAAGAGTTTCCACAATAGGGAGACCCAGCTGTCTGGGGCCTTATGAAGCCAGCCAGCTCTTCTTGGGCTTTGGCTACATCTCCCAGAATGAGACATCTATAGTCTTTAAAGTGACCAGGCTTGACTCTATTCTTTAGCTTCTTCAAGATATGCAAGATGGTGGTTGGTGCCAGGGGTTAGTCCTCTAGGGACATTGGGAGGCCAACTAACAGGGGTTAATCCTCATGGGCCATTGGGAGGCCAACCTCACTAATGCCACACTAGGTTGTTCACATCATAAGATTTTTGTGTGTGGAGCACAGTCTACTAGCTTGTGATGAGTAGGACATATTTGTGAAATTTTGCAATGAGGTTGTGCTAATTAGGCAAGAATAATGTAATCATTCCGTATCAGGTAAGTATTAAATCTGTGGTAACTTAATAGCCAAGCTCAATCATATTCTTCATCCATCCCTATTCTCTAAAATATTTTTATTACTGAATTTCACTTAACGTTGCATGATATTTAAGTCAAATGTTACTTTTTTTTACAGTTTTACTTTCACTAGATCACTGGAAGTAGTTTATATTACTCTCCTGTGGCCACCCTCTGAAATATTTATTTATTTTGAATTGCTTCTCCACATTCACTTTGCTAGAGAAATGCCTTTGTTGTTACACAGTTTCAATTGCTTGATCTACCAAGTGAGCAGGAGATCAAACAAATAGGCGATCAATATGATCATTGGCCAAGTCTCCCTCTGGGAAATATAAAAGGAAAATTAATCACCGCTCTTCTGAGACTCCAGCAACAGAAGGCACCCTTTGGTTTTCAAAACAATGCTACAGCAGCCCTCTTCATGCACATTATTCTGATAATTGTGCTCCTCATATCCAAGATTTGTGAAAGTTACAGTTTATAAACAGCCACTCTCTAGTCTCTCAAATACCTTTTGAAACCTCTTTCTGATATAATACTGTTTTCCTTTCTTAACCATCATAAGAGATACACAGCTCTATTTTAACTCATGCATAAATCACTTTTAGAAATTATGATGATGATGATGATGATGATGATCATCATCATCATCAAATTATCACACAGCAGACGAGATAACTATGCTGGATTTTGTATTACAAATCACTAGTCGAACGCTTCCCAAGTGTTTAGGACTATGTGATGTATCAGCAAATTTTGCGAGCAGATCCCAGTAAAGTGGCTTTCTGCAGCTGACTGATCGTGACTTTGTCAACTCCAATTTCTTCTAAATACTTGTTTAGCTCTTTAGGCACCATACCCAGCGTGCTGATTACCACTGGGACCACCTGTACTGGTTTATGCCAGAGTCTCTGAAGTTCAATTTTCAGATCCTGATATCGGGTAATCTTTTCAAGTTGCTTCTTGGTGACTCTATTACTGGGCATAGCAATATCAGTGATCCACACTTTTTTCTTCTCCACATTCATAATATCCGGGGTAATATGTTCCAAGACCCTGTTGTTTGCTGAAAGATATATCAAATAATAATAATAATAATAATAATAATAATAATAATAATAATAATAA
>JAHTLZ010003518.1:4388422-4402016 GCA_023846285.1 Phrynocephalus versicolor | reverse complement strand
ATAATAATAATAATAATAATAATAATAATAATAATAATAATAATAATGCAAAATGCGGCAGCCAGGCTGGTGGTGGGCACTCAAAAATACGATCATATCACCCTAGTTCTGGCGCACCTGCATTGGCTGCCTGTTGTCCTCCGGATTAGATTCAAGGCCCTGGTTTTGGTTTTCAAAACCCTCCATGGCTTTGGACCTGAATACCTGGTGGAGCGGATCTCCCAGAGATCATCTGTGGCCAGACCCACTCGATCATCGCAGGCGCGCTCATTCAGGGTGGACACACCAAGAGAGGCGCAGAAATCGGTAACCCACAGCTTAAATAGAAAATTTTCAGCACAACTCTGAGTAGACGAATCATAAGAAATCTGCAGACATTGTCCTGAATCAGCAACTGGCTAAGAAAAAGGAAACAGAGGAGAGCACTAAATGGACACTTCTCCAAGTGGAGGGAGGTAAAGAGTAGGGTCCCCCAAGGTTCAGTACTGAGACCCCTGCTTTTCAACCTCTTCATAAATGATCTAGAAGTAGGAGTAAATAGCAAGATAGCCAAACTTGCTGATGACACTAAATTATACAAGGTAGTGAAAACTGAGAGAGATTGTGTGGAACTCCAGAGGGATCTCTTGACACTGGGGGAGTGGGCAAACCAGTGGCAAATGAATTTCGACATTAGTAAGTGCAGAGTGATGCGTGTTGGGGCAACCCCCATTACATTTATAAACTGATGGTGTCAGAACTCTCTGCAATAAGCCAGGAAAAGGGCCTCGGTGTTCTGGTGGACAGCTCAGTGAAGGCATCAACCCAGTGTTCCGCAGCAGTGAAAAAAGCAAACTCAATGCTAGGGATCATTAGGAAGTGTATAGAAAATAATTCAGCAAGTGTCATTTTGCCTCTTTATAAAACTATGGTGAAGCCCCATCGGGAGTACTGTGTACAGTTCTGGTCACCATACCTCCAGAAGGATATTATGGAAATGGAAAAAGTGCAGAGGAGGGCAACCAGAATGATTAGGGGACTGGAGCACCTTCCTTACCATCTGAGGCTGCAATGGCTGGGCCTCTTCACTCTTGGATGACGGCATCTAAGGCTGCTTTTACACAACCCCCAAAATCTGAGGCAAAGGGCCCCCAGATGTGGAGCTTAAAATTGTTTTCCCACCAGCTGTGGACTTTAAACAAAATAAAGTACGACCACACCCACCTAAGTGTGCCCTAGTGCACTTTAGAGGTACCTGGTCTCCGGAGGTAAAAAAATTTCCGATGCGGATTGTAAAGCTGTAGATGCCAGGCTCCCCTCACCTTCTGTTTGTTTTTTTATCCCCGCCTCCCCTTTAAGAGACAGGAATCAGTACGGGGCTGCTCTGGACGGCAGACGGAGGTGAGCGGAGGTGAGCCTGCATTCTTTTCTCCCTTTTTCTCTCCCTCCCCTCACCACAGACAGGAGCAATGAAGTGCGGAAGAGTGGGAACACAGGAAGAGGAACAAACCCCCATGATCTCTGGTCCAAATTTAAGTTGCCAGTGGATTTTAGAGGTCGTGTGAAAGCGCCCTAAGAGGTGACCTGATTGAAGTGTATAAAATCATACACGGTGTGGACAAAGTATATAAGGAAAAGCTGTTTTCCCTATTGCACAACACTAGAACTAGTGGGCACTCAATGAAACTTTTGGGTGCTAGATCTCAAACAAATAAGAGAAAGTACTTTTTCACCCAGAGGATCACTGGTCTATAGAACTCGGCTGCCAGAAGAAGTGGTGACAGCTGTCAGCCTTGACAGCGTTAAGAAAGGATTAGACAAGTTCATGGAGAACAGGGGTATCAATGGCTATCTTTACGGATGCCTAAGGAAAACCTCCGAGTTGGAGAGATAAGCAGGATATCTCTCAATGCCACTGCAGGGAATCATAAGCAGGTGAAGACATCTGCTTTAAATACCCTGAAGCCAATGGTGAGCCACTGTGTGAGACAGAATGCTAGACTGGATGGGATGTGGCCTGTTCCAGCAAGGCGGTTCTTATGTTCTTATGTCTTAAGAGACCTGCTTCATAATTCAGCAGTGCTGCTGTGCAGGATTAGAACATGTGCTTGCATGCCAGTTTGTTCTCCACACACCCATACTTTCTTTAGCCTTTAGCATCCAAATCCAGA
The DNA here is from genome assembly GCA_023846285.1 of Phrynocephalus versicolor. Classification (NCBI taxonomy): domain Eukaryota; kingdom Metazoa; phylum Chordata; class Lepidosauria; order Squamata; family Agamidae; genus Phrynocephalus; species Phrynocephalus versicolor. Next base: position 4,399,866 of record JAHTLZ010003518.1, on the reverse strand, counting down.
TGAGAGGGATGGAGAGACAGCCTGCACCAGCAAATATGCTCTATGTTAGCCTGATCCTATTTTGCTTTATGAAGCCTTACTGTTTTTTTCTAGAGGGACCCTTAAGTGAGTTTGCCCATTCCTATTTTTACTGATTGGTAGATGCTTGGTAGATACCTGAGAGGGGCCACTTTGCAAGGCCAAATCAGCACAAAGGAAATGAGTGTATGCTAGGATATTGGCACTGAATGGTTAAGCACAAGCAGCCATGGTGCACACTTACTGTGCTTAATGTATACGTAATTTGCACATGGAGTGTATACATTTCCTAAACAATATTGACCTTGGGAAATATGCCTGTCTCAGTTTCATTTTTGTGTTTTTGGTTTTCATGTAAGGTAGAGATTTGAACACCATATTTAAAAAAATTCTAGCAGATCCTAGTCTGGATTTTGAACAGAGTATAATTTGTCTGGACCCCTAAAGCTGTTTCAATCACAAAACCTATTTCTTGGCTGCTGTTCTTCCAGTTTGTATGTCTTTAGTTCTGAGCCTGAGAAGGTGGAGACGAAGCAGAAAAGCAGTATAAGTGAACCCAATACTGATGATTAAGGTCCTAAGAGATGATCTAATTTAGCTATATAAAATCATGAAAGGGGAAGAATTAATTGATACTAATGAGCTATATGAGATAACATCATAATTAATTCCTACATAACAAGAGGACACAAGCCTAAAGTTAGGAAAGGAGAGGAGAGGGAAGCATGGGAAGGAACGTACCAAATGCCTGGCCTATATATATCCTAACAGATTACAGAATGTATTTGAAACCTGAAATAATCTACCAAGGTCAAAACTGGGAGGAAGTTGGTGTACCATCTTCACCCCCGAATGGGATGTTGGTCCCTCGGGAAGACATTTCTGACACTTCCATCACCTGTTGGGTTTTTGATGCTACTGCTTCAGCTCAGGTTGGCTTCTGATTTTTCCCAGGGATTCACTACTGAGGCTGCCACGGGAGGACTGTTCTTTAGGAAAAGTGAACACATTCCCAGTTGTATTCAAGGCCATGTAAGAGAGTTTGCCTTAAAAAAAAAACACTTGAAAAATGTGAAAGTTCATTTTACACTTCACTGTGTGGGCTTCCCAGGGAGACCCTGGACCATGCTTATCCCCAGTGTAGTCCATAGAATTACACCAGGGATTTTACTGCCTAATCTGTCTATCAGCAAGAGTACAAACAACATATTATGGCAGTTGCTAAGGTAACTACACAGATTTGATTTACCCCCCTTCTAAATACCAGAGCCAAGTAAATCAGCACATAAGCCTTTCTGAAATTTCTCAGTGTATTAAGTTACCATTCATATATTATTGCACCAATTTGGATATTCCACCTCCCCTTCTTTTAATATTCTCATTTTCATGAGACTGTCAAAGCATCAGCCCCTTCCCCCTCTTCCCCCCCCCCAACAAGGAGCTACTTACTCCTTTGGTGTATAAATCACAAGTGACCAGTTATGTGCCAAGGATAGAAAGCTTTGATAAATCACAGAAATAATAAATTATGTGCAGAAAAGGGCAGTTTTTCCTCATTGGGGTGGGCTGGATTGAGAACACGAGTAGAGGCAAGTAGAATTTCCATAAAAATTACCATTCCATATTAACTCCACACACATCTCAATCCAAAGGGCTTCCTTGTTTCAAACAGGCATAATCAAGTCTATTTGTTTTTAAGATGCCAAATATTTATTCTAAAATGAGTTTTGCACAGCATCTTTTTCATATGTACAGGACATCACACATGCTCTTTGCAGTCATAGAAACAAGCCGTGTAAGGCTAGCTGGCCCTGTCAAAAGCAGGATGCTATACTGATATAGGACTAATATTACAACTGATGCATTGATGCTACTATAGATGCAGGTGTTTCTCTCAAACGTGCTAATTAAAGGGTCCCAGCACACTAGCCATTACTCCATTGACCCATCAAGAGTACAAAACATATCTCGTAGAAATGGAGAAATAATAGGAAACCTGAAGACTGTGCTTCTATGCAAATTTCTCTTGGCTTGCAGATGCTCCATCACCCAGGCATGACAAGCCTAATGAAACACCAGATCATATAGTAGAAATAAGACCCACAGACCTGCACGCTTCAACTATGACCACTTCTGTGGTAGAAATAAATATGAAGCTTGCTCATGGGGCTGTGATAAGGGTTGCAATTTTTAATGTTTGTTCTTGGGCAGGGCTGTAGTCACCTACAGGACGTCTCAGCCTGCACATTATTTTTTCCTGGCATTTGGTCCTTATTGCCCAAACACAGAACACCCAGACTGTAGCCTTAAACTGCAAAGAACGAAGATACTAAAACATACAAAACTGTTCAAGGAGCAGAGAAGAGCCATGCAATTTGGAAGAAGGAGTCTGTGGTATTTGCCACCAATTGGCCATCTGAAAATGTCTCAAGGAAGAGGATGGATCATTGATGAAACAGATGAACAAAAGGCCACAAAGACCTGAAAAATTGTTTAAACTCCTCCATGTTTCTCAGCTGGGGTCACAGTGGACAACTCCCCTTCACCCTCCTCTGGTGCTAATAATAAATCCAGACCAGAAAATCTTGATGTAAAACATGTGTCAGTTTGTTGAAAGAGAGGGTAAAAGGTTGGGAGGTGACATCACCATGATGTGTTGCCTTTTGGGCCTCTGCCTCTTGACTTGAAGGATTAGAAGGGCATTACTCCATGATGCAGGCATGACTTCTTTCTCCCATTGGCAGGAAATGCCAAATCTCCCCAAGCCCTTGGTGCTTAGTTTTAAGATTCTTAAGTACAAAGAGCAGGGGAGAGAAATAGTAACGCTGTTCCAACAACTGTATTGTGAAAAGTGCTGGTGCTCACTGCTGCACATTCATAATCAAGAAAACATTGAAGGAAAGGAAGACATGTTCATAAAGGGAGACATCTTTCTCTGCATCGTAAATCTCCTCAGATTCTTTGGGAATAGCCTTGTTAATCTGTGGTAGGAGGAGCCACAAAGGAGCTGTATATCGAAGGCATCTCCATGCAGGTGTTCATATTGTACAGGTGAATCTGAGGAAAAAAGATTTAGAACGATACACCAAGAACAGAGCTACTCCCTCTGGCTTTCTTCATGTGTGGCCCAACCGCTTTTTATAATGACTAAGTTGGGTCATTGGTGATGCATGACAGACAATAAAACTGTCTGGACTTTACACTGAGTGATTTACATAAGCTACATTTTCTTTGGGAAAGTATTGCAATACTTTTCACCTTGCACTCATCTCCCCTAGTCCTGGTTGCCTGAAGCTGGGACAGCACTTAACACACCATTCCTTTTACAGTGTCAGTTGTGCAAATACTGTGACTTCTACAAGCTCATGTGCATGATCCATCAAGGAAGCAAGAAAATGCAGAGGCTTACTTCTGAGTCCAGACTCTGGAACTCCCTCCAATGGAAGGTCAGGACTGCCCCGTCTCTGCTGTCTTTTCAGAAACAGGCAAAGACCTTTCTCTTCATACAAGCTTTCCCTGAATGACTACCTATTATGTGTCTTTATATGAATCTACCAAACATGAGTAGAGAGACTTTGTGTTTATAACCAATTATAAGATGTCCCTCAATTCTGTTCTCAAACTTGAATGTGTCTTAATTGTACTGGACTGTATATTGTCCCTCATTATTGTAAGCTGCCTTGGGTCCTTTTCCAAGAAGAAAAACAAGGTAAAAATATTCTAAATAAATAAATAAATTTACCATTCTCCTTGGCTGTGTGTGCCCCAACCTGCACAGGCTGGCTATTTTCGCTTGTGAACAGCGGGAAATCAAGATTCTAGTTTCTGTCTCTGCAGCTAGATATCCAAACCACTGAGCTATCCAGCAGCCCCAAATATTTTTAGCAATGTTTACTTGAGTTGGTTTCTTTGGGGAGGGGGCATAATTAAATGGAGTTCCCATGTGGTGCCATCAATAAAACTCAACTTCTGGTTAAGGGATCAAGAAGACTCTCCTGGAGTAAGAGGCAGCAATACAAAACCACACCTTGGCCAGCACATATCCTTCAGAAACCTTCCTAGGGTCACGAAAAGTTGGAAATGGCTTGACAACAGCTCAGGGTGGTGACCATTTAAAGCCATTTTTAAAAAAACAACAGCACACAAATTAAAGCTATTATTTATAATTTTATTAATGTTTAATGTCACAACATAATTTTAAATAATATTCTTTTAATATTTCAACCTTTCTTTAAAGATGTGATATAAATACATTGATATTATGCGAATATGATCAAGGGGTTTCTTCAAAACCCCTCTCTCAACAGAGGTGGGGGCTCAGGTACAATCTGTCTGCTACTTCTCAAGCGGCCAATTCAACAGTGCCCAGACAAATCAAGAGTACTTCACACCTCCACCAACAAGGCCATGTCTAGCAACTCATACTTAAGGGTGCTGGGAAGGTTGTAAAGGTAGTCCATTGTCCACCTAATGAGCCTATTGAGATTACTGTCCACCTAACAAGTCTATTCAGGCCATTGCTCATCTTATGAGCCTATTTCAGACCAGGGTGACATGAGGCCAAAGTGAACTATAAAATGGAGGACTCACAACTAGCTTTCCTCAGACTGACAAAATTGTTCGGATGACCAGTGAAACGTTTCAGTCTCTCTAGAAAAGAAGTCCAGTTGCCATGACTCAACTTCCAGATAAACTCACTTGGATGACTGAGAATCTTCACAGATATGACCAAGGTCTGCTCAGTTGAGGGTTGTGTAGCTAATTGGGTGTTGCTGAAGCAAGTGGTGGGCAGGGCCAGTCAGATGAGGGCTGCCCCCCTCCTTCCTTCTCTCTTTCAACCCTTCCTTATTCTTCCAAACTAGTGAATGGCTGACAAAGTGAGAGATTGTCCTTAGCGGATATATTAATTGACCATTTTTGCAGAAGCGTAAAATCAGGCTGAGGGCTGCCTTTTGCCTGCCCCTATTTAAATTCTGATGGACTTTAGAGGAGTGTCCTGCTGCCAGAAAATATCAGTGCTAACAGTTTGTGTTAATAGCATCTCCATGTGAGTCAAGTCTCAGCTACGTTCAAAACACTGCATTTCCCTCTTTGCAACTTCCCTCATCTTAAGAGAATTTTGTTTTTTGCTTTGAAAAAAAAATACATAACAGTTCTCTCTCGCACTTTGCATTTTAAAGGCAGGTATTTGATAGAGCCAGGAGTAATGGCCCCTCCTACCTCATATCCCACATTCACATGTTTTCAGACGTTAAGAAAATGTTGGGAATCTCATAATGCTTCTTTATTCTTTACTGTTACTGCAGCTGTGATTGGACAACACCATGGAGTTTGGCTGGCCTCATTGGTGTGTGTGTGGGGGGTGATACTGAGAAGAATACTGATTCAGTCACATGATTTCAGGCAGGATAGCTACACACTCAATACAGCATTTCCAGTGTGGTGAGCATAATAGATGAAACCTTATACATTCTGGCATAATATAAAGTTATGCCAATGGACATGTGCTGGGCATTGTGCCCAGCCAGGCAGCTTTGCAGTTACGTGGCATCTGATCAGGAAGCGCCTGTTGCAACAAATATATAGCATGCATGCAAAAGTCATGCATGAATATCACGTCTGACTTGCTAAGCTTTTCACCAGCACTGCGGCAGCTTTACCCTGCTTATGCATAGCTGCAGAACAAGCCTAAGCCTTCAATCCTATAGACCAGTGGTGGTGAAACTTCAGCACTCCAGATGTTTTGGACCACAGCTCCCAGAATTCCAAGCCTATTTTGCCAATGACAAAGGACTGTGGGAGTTGTGGTCCAAAACATCTGGAGTACTGAAGGTTCATCACCACTGCTATAGACACTTACTGGTTTTATTTATTTCGAACATTTATATTGCACCCTACATAGGACAATTGTTTACTTATTGAACTGTGAGTCTTGTTAAACTCAGTGGCACTTACCTCTGCCACCAATACACATTCACAGGGCAGGAATTCTATGATAAATACCATGTGACATTAGCAAAAATAATTAAACACAAAAATAACACTAAATGCAGCAATTAAATGTAGAACAAAATGGTTGAAGGGCATACTTTTGAATTGAATGGTTTAAATAATTGGTGAAGCGGTCATTCTCAGCACTGAAAAGGTTTCCATTAAAGCATTATTATGCACACTGAACTTAGCCCAAGACAAATTAATAGGTTAGGAAGTAACTAGTTTTGGGTTCTTGATGCCAGGAGCATTTCTGATTGCAAAACCTCTCTTGTACGGGTTGCCTTTTCCCACTTCCTGTTGTGATCATATAACCTTGTTTTCAAAACAGAGCTTGGTCTGTACCTTGATATTTAGAAATGTCGGAACACAAAAGGCAAACCCTGTTCATTCGCCGCCCCCCCTCCCCACCCCTGACAGAGTTAGAACATCCTTCTGCTGCTTATAGTCATGTTTGCCAGGTGTTGGACTCCTTATGCACACACAGAGAGAGTGCAGTGTCAACAAAAATGCTACACTGACATTTCCACCTCCCCATCTCACCCACGCCGGCACCCTCTCTCTCAATTACATGTAAGCTTTTCACTGCCAGCATAAAATACATATTGTGTTCTTGCAAGATTTATTGTACCGAGGTCAGCTGGAACTTACTGTCTTCCTTGCCTTGGAACAAGACAAAACTGATCTTGGTAAGATTTGCTGCTAAATAACCCAGAGCAGAAAAGGAACAGGACAATATGAAAAATCACATGTTAAGACTCTGTTCTAATACACACGGGGGTGGGGAGGGGGAGGTTTAACTATAAAGGAGTTTACTTTGCTGTTTATAATTTGTACATTCTGATAATTTTACAATATTTTATGCCCCGGGAACTGTCCCACCCCCAGCACACATCTAATTAAAACACTGATTGTTGGGCTAGCCTTTAGGTTTCTTTCAAGTTTCTGTTTTCCAATTTAATGCATTGTTTGCAACTTCTTGAATACCAATAGACTTAGCAGATATTTAAAGATCCCAATTAAGAAAAACAGATTAGTTTACTTGACACCACCAGTCAATAAATAAAAATAAGTTAATCAGCCCAAAAGACATATAATGAAGCAGGGCTGGGAGAGGAAGAAAACGGAGTACGGAGGAGAGAGAACCAGAAACGGCACAAACCATTTAAAAAGCCCCTCGTTTGCAAAAGTTGTGGGTTGCGGTTGTTTAGATGTGGGGGGAGCCATACAAAAAAGGGAAGTGAGCCTTTCCTTAGAATGAACTGCTGATAAATCTAATCCTGAAGGACTGGAAATGAGGTAACAGAAATGTTGATGAAAATTATGTACACGCACTGTGACAAGCTCATAAACACTGCCGCTATGATATAAGTTTTCATAGGTTGTTGGGGGTTTTTTTTTAAAGGCCTGACACAACTGTATAAGCCCAAACTCTAATTTTTACAGCCTTGGGTTTGGAGATCTGTCATTGGGAGATATAATGGAAAGAATAATTGCTCGGTAGCTGCACAAACATGAGATGTGTTGTCAGGCTGCAGTGCAGAGGCTACATCTGGCTTCAGAAATGATTGATGCTGTCTCTGTGTGCAATTTGAGACAAATCCCCCCCCCACCCCGCAGCCAACATGCCTATCTTTCCCACAATTAATTAATTACTAATGGGGGGGGAAGTGAAAATTTTCTCTCCCCCCCCCCAGGTTTTGTGTAATTTTAATCCCCTCCCCGTTCCCCCAACATAGACCTTTTCTAGCACGGTCACTCAGCATTCAAGAAGAGTACAGCAAGGTAAATCATGTGATTTCAATTTGAAATGAAAAGTCATGTCTGAATAACAGAACAGCACTCATTTTCTAATACTCTAGTTTTTACTACTTTGCATTCAACTGTGAAAAGTCTTTTAAAACTCCGAACAGCAGTAAAACTTGAATGAATTTTTGACCCATTATTGCATAGCGGGTGCTCTTTCCAAGTGGTAGAGACTGCCAAATTCTCCCCACCTAATATTTCCACTTTAATTGTGCCACTTGAGAAATTTACGTGCCTCAAAATATGGCATGAATCTTACGCTTATTGCAGTATCATTAGCAGCAACATTTAAGCAACATCTGTGTGCTATAGAACTAATTGAAGTAGCAGAAGTGGCAGCTGTAAATCCACAGGAAGATGGCAGTTTGCACCCAGCACTGCTGAGTTAGCTAGTAACTGTCAGCCTGTTCCTGCAATCTGCTCTCGAGTACTCTGGTACAGGCACACAGTGTCCAAAAAAATATAGTGAGTAGGCTAATGATCCTATTAACCACTTTGCTGCACCAATTTGGCTGTTTTTCCAGTTTCCTTGTTGAATTTCATTATATATTTCACCATGCCAATAAAAAGCCCACTATGAGACATGTCTGACTTTCAACTAGTAACGCAGTCCGAAGGAGCGCCCCACCCCCCACCCCCGCCCTGCCTCATCCCTTCTTGGCAACAAAACAAAATGAAACAAAAAGAAGGCAAATAATCTATCCGCCCAAAAGCCAACCAACAAGCAACAACAAAAGCCACCTCACGCCCATCCCTCATTGTTACTGACTCTTGCTTGGTAGTATTTCCACGCTTTTATTTAAAAGGGACATTCATTCCTTTAAAAAAAACCTCATGCGTACTCTTTTCCCTCCATGAAGATGCAATACTCTGAAATAGCTTGTGTGTACACAGAAACACAGAGATACGCACACTTTATTTCTAAATCAAACCGTACTGTCAAAATCCTTGCTTAGAAAATGAATGATTTCATTTAAAAATGATTCATCAACAACCTTAACCCTTATTTTACTGCACAAAAACTTGCTGACAAGCACTGACATATGGATCTATCCTGTAGAACCGATATCCTGCCTCTTTTCCTTTTCTTTCCATTTCCATATTGTGTCCTTAACAGAGGTGATACCACTGAATCATTATACTTCGGGAAGCATGTCTGAATCCAGCTTGTAGCTGGCAATTTTATTGTTCCTTAGAAGGATATTTGCTTGCATGATGCAAAACATATTACAGAGCAAACCTTTTAGCCTGCAACTGTTGTTCAAAATGGACCTTGGAGAGGGAAGACTACTCTTCTCTGTTACCCCTCTGCCTCTCCCTGCCCCTAAATGCCCCAAGGGAATTTTTATTTTCCCCTACTATGGCCCCAATGAAAACAAGTCATTCAAAAGCATTGCATCAGAAGGGTGTCTCCCCCGTACAGCTGGAAATGGAGATGTTTCTTCTTTGTTCTACAGCTCCAAGAATGGCTGGCTGTGATGTTCAAAAACACAATTTTTGACTACCTGTTCTGTGTGGTGGTTTTCATTAAGACCCCAGCAGGCGGGAAAGAGTTAAAATTCCCCTAGGGCCTCCAACAGTCACACATCATTGAGAGACACAGCTTTGCTTTGCTATGGTCTGGTCTGCCACTGGTAGGTCTTGGAGACAGAGCGCCACTCCAGTCCGAGGGGGCTTCACCCTGTCAGAGCTGCCAGATACTGGCCAATGTTGGTGGGAATTGCTTTACTTCCTCAACCCTTTCAAGGTTAGCAGTGCTGAAAGAAGCAAAGATGTAGCTTGTATGATGGCGCTAACGCCTTGGTGGCCTTCTCCTCCTCACTCCCAACAAGCCACAAGGCTCACCAGTCAAGATGGAAGTGTTTCTCTATGTGGCACGCATACAGTATTTACTGAGAAGTTCAGGCATGGATCACTGCCTCATGAACGTATGCACACATTGAAGCATGTATGTGCTTGCACATTGATATCACAAACGAACACCCAGCTGCTTTTATCTCAGGCTTGGGAAGCTGCTGGCTTGGCAGCCACCCTGTTGTATCACACACTGGAGCAGTTTTTGAGAAAGGAAGGACTTCAGCTATTGGCCCACATGTTCCACACACTATCAAAATCAACGTAGTCTATTATGAATAAGGCCTGGAATAGTTTCACTGTCAATTCAAAGGATGGGAGGGGAAAGGTAAGCAGATTTTTAAAAAGTGCCTCAGAACAGCTCTTTGGTTTTGGCATCTGGCTGTGGAGCAAGTGGCTGGGAATAATTCAGCTCTGCACCAAACCTCCAAGGAGAAGAGCCAACCTGTGAGGACAAGCCTCACAGTCCCAGAGCAGGCCCAAGAAGGGAATGGGAAACCACTTCTGAGTATTCTCTACTTGGAAAAACCTGAAAAGGGTTGCCATGTTTAAATATTTGAAAGGATGTCACATTGAAGAAGGGACTGATTTGTTTTGCATGGCTTCATAGACTAGGACACGGGGAAATGGTTTCAAACTACAGGAAAAGAGACTCAATTTAAACATTAGGAAGAATTTCATGACAGTCAGAGCTGTTCAGCAAAGGAATAAGCTGCCACGGAGGGTGGTTGAGTCTCCTTCTTTGGAGGTTTTTAAACATAGGCTGGATGGCCATCTGTCGGGAGCACTGTGATGGGGGTTCCTGCATGGCAGGGGGTTGGACTAGATGGCCCTTGATGTCTCTTCCAACTCTATGATACTATGATTCTACGATTCCATGATTCTATAAGTGAGAATTGACTTGACATCACATGACTTTTATAACATTATTAATTTCGGTGGTGTGGATCTGCTTTCCCTAATAAGATACAGAAGGGCAGACAACTGTGAGAGGGGCTGAATTATTAAATCCTGCCTTCATTGTTGTTAGTGGTGTAAAGAATGCTGGTGCTTCATTCTTCTCCCCCTCCAATGCATTCCCAAAGGCCAAATATATGCAGTACAAGCAGCAAATAAATGTGCAGCCTATTAAGATTTTCAGACTTGGTGTGCCTTTGCTTTTAATTCCAGCGTTTCCTTTCTCTTTTGTGTTGGTGCTGCTTGGATGCCTTTTCCCTCTTTGCTTGGCCCTTAGACAATTATGTAACCGGTATCTTTAGAAGCATTCAAGTGTGCTGGAAATACACAAAAGAAGACCTCTTCCAATGTAAGATGACTGGTGTGTTTGCCAACAACCCAACTTCATTAGAAAATTGGCACGTCCGCTGAGCTACCATGTGACACGCCATTAACTGTGGATATTTGTTGCCTTAATGCACAAGTACTCAGGGACTGAACTGATAAGGGGAAAACTCTTCCAAATCTGCTGAACTACACGCTTAGGGTGGCACAGAGCCTTGCAATATTGAAAATCAATAGTCATGTGACAGTTTAAAGATCAGAGGTTTCTTGAATTAACTTTCTAGTACTAAATTACCAACCTCTGCTTTATTTTGCAAGTGCTAAGTATATATGTTTCAGATGGCACAGCTCAGGTCCACTGGAAAAATGAACACCATTGTGACAATAAAGACAGTGGCTGTTATAAAATCATAAATACTTAACATTGTTTCATTTAAATGTATGTCCCTTTCTTTCTTTCTTTCTTTCTTTCTTTCTTTCTTTCTTTCTTTCTT
>JAHTLZ010003518.1:4356990-4386696 GCA_023846285.1 Phrynocephalus versicolor | reverse complement strand
ACATGTTCACTATCACAGAAGTGAGTAGTTTTGTTATTTATAACTATTACCTTATTAACTCTGCCAGGGTATTACATTCATTGAGTATTACTGCTTAGCAACCAAGATCCCAGCTGGAACAATTATGGATAAATTAAAAATCTCCTGAGCTTATAGGTAATGTAGAATGAGGAAGCATCTGCCATAACTAATATGAGAGCTTTTGAAGGTTGGGAGGCCATGAATATCTGAAATAACAGGAAACTGCCATGATTGTTTCTTTCACCAAACTGCTCACCAAGTGGAGGATTAGGGAGGAAAAATATCTACAGAAGGCCATAGAAAGATATATTAACAGCAGAGGTGCTGAACAAAGATATCTTTTTTGGAAACAGGTGTTTAAGTGTTGTGGAGTAAAAAGCTGTTGTTGGCTATCTGAGAAAGTTTATGGCCTGGTGAAAAATCCAAGGCTGGAGCTGAATTCTTGCAGGACCTTCATGTTGAAGCATTCTGCGATATTTTGTTGGCCTTCTGTACTATGTGCATGATGGAGGTAGACACCTGGTAGCATTTGGGATATTTCGGCTGTTTTGTCAGTTCAGTTTGTCCAATGTTGTGCCTCCTTTCTCAAATACTTTTGCAGAGATGCTTTCAGATCCTTTATCTGGTTCTTGAAGACTGGCAGATGTGGTTTGATGGGGTTCAGTTCTAGCTGGTTAACAGGCTCTACTGTATATCATTCTCTGAACACACTCTCTTTACTGTGAGGTCTTCTGGATATGCAACCCCTCATTATACTGCTGCCAACCGTAATGGTGACTCTACTATTTGTAGTGGCTGAACTGATTCTTTGGGTCATCTCCTCAGGAACTGTAACCACATATGAAATGTCCTCAGGTCCTGAGGTGAGTCACCTGAATCTTGATGATCACTCTTGGCACTGATATCGGTTGAAACATGTCTCAATGTCAATATATGAAATTTCTTTTGCTTACAGAATTAAGAGGGGGTGTTAAAAAAAGGCAACCCTGAAAAACCTATGCTGTATGTTAAAAGCAAGGTATGAACAGCAGTTTACTAAATGCCACTATGAAATAATCAGCCAGCTCTCCAGGCAAATCTGGAACTAAAGTTAATGTATAAAAAGATTGCCTTGCAAAACAATCTTTTTCATAGCTGACAGATGAATGTGTAAAAAAATGATAAGAAATACTGTACAGAACAACTGGGGAGGGGCAATCCTAGAATTCTAAAGTTCAGATAGAGCAAATTGCTATCTGACCACCTTAACCCATAGCATTTTTGATGCTGCCCAATCAGTTTACTGTTATATATTTATTTATTTATTTATTTATTTATTTATTTATTTATTTATTTATTTATTTAATAATTTTTTAGCTACCTCACTCCTGCTCTTTGGGCAGTAGACATCAATATATTAAAACTATAAAACAACATCGTTATTAAAACCATCAAACACAAAACAATTTAAAACAATAAGTATACAAATAATAATATCCTGTTGCTCATGAGCCCAGCTAAAAAGAATGCTACCTAATTAAAGTGCTGGCTGAACTAAAGTGTAGGGACCTATTTTGTCAAAACAATAGTGATTATCTGTTATGGGGCAACTTGGCAGCCTTGTAATTTATGAGAGTTGTATTTTATCTCTCCGGTAAAAACAGTAGAGATTTCCATTGAGAAAATTCTGATTATTTATAGGGATTAGTAACTTATTACACCAACAAAATACATTTGTTTACTGTGGAATGGAATTGTAAATAACTGACAGAAATGTAAATACAGGGTGGCAAAGAGAAACACCAGAAGATACCATGTCAACCATAGTTGGATATCAGTAACACTTAGCACCATGCAGCAGCACAACTCACAGTACCTCCTTGGAATAGATTTATTTATTTATTTATTTATTTATTTATTTATTTATTTATTTGATTTATATACTGCCCATCTGACCAAATATCTCATTAGCTGAGCTGAGAGCTTTTTTCAAATAAAAGACTTATTATTTAACCAGCTTTGGGTGGTGCACGCTATACACACTCTTTCAATTAACTACTGGGATCCCCTTTGGAGCTTAATGTCTCATTCCTCTGACCCCCCCCCCCAAATATCACCAAACTTTGGGGGCTTACAGGAGAGCTTGATGAAGCTTCCCAGCAGTTTTGGTGCCAATACATGGTTGCAATCTGTATTTTCAAGTAAATAAACAAAACAAAAGATTATGTACGTGGAAATATGGATTGTAGCCATGTTTCAGCCTGGAAATTGCAGGGTAGCTTCCTTAGGCTCTTCCCTTTAAGCCCCCGAAATTTGGCGATATTTGGGGGTCAGGGGGCTGAGCTATTAAGCTCCAAATGCTGAATTATTAAGCTTCAAAGGGGGTCCAAGTAGTTAACTGAAAGAGTATGTACAGCATGCGCTACCAATTTAGGGGTTAATTTAACCAGCTTAACCCCTATTATTTAACCAGCTTAACCCCCATTATTGGTGGTGTGTGCTGTGCATAGTCTTTCAATTAACTACCAGGACCCCTCTGGGGCTTAATAACTCAGCCCCCTGATTCCCAAATCTCTTCAAATATTGGGGGCTTACAGGGAAGAGGTTGAGAGAGCTACTCTGCCATTTCCATGCTGAAACATTGCTACAATCCATATTTTTGAGTACATAATGTTTTGTTATGTTTATGTACTCGAAAATACAGATCAAAGCCATCTATTGGTACCAAACCCGCTGGGGAGCTTCCTCAAGCATTTCTCTGTAAGCCCCTGGAATTTGGAGAGGTTTTGGGGTCAGGGGACTGAGATATTAAGCTCCAAAATACCACAGTGTATTTCTAATTGAATCGGGAAGTCGCTAATTGCTTGCCCGCGGGGGGGCAGTATTGATTCTGATTCAATCAGGTTGATAATGACTTGGGGGGTGCTGGGAGCTATGGTTCTCTGAAATCATATGGAAAATCCATAAGACATACAGAAAAGCAAAGAAACTCCTAATCACATATGTTCCCTGTGATTAACATACACTGCCTCCACCATGGGTATTTCCTAGAAATATATGCCTTAGCAGTCAGACTTGTTAATGGATAAACTAAACCCATACATACATTCCAGTGACCAATCACAAAACAAACACAGCAAAATGCAAGATATAAAAGAAAACCATATGCTATGCCAAACAAAATATTTTAATTCTTAAGTCAGCACCTCTTCTAAACACATCCTCAGTGTATCATTTAGTTTGACTCTGAAATAATATTAAATGCAGATATTGCTCTAAGTGTTTCTATCCATTTCATTTCTTTTTATCATTACTGAGTTTTACCTCAACCTATTCTGTCTATCCTATTTACTCTACCCTGGGATTTCCTAAAAGGGTCCGTTGACTTGTTTATGTACCCTAAAATTAGCACTAAACATTTTGATGGTGAGAGAGAAAGCTGATCAGCAGAGAAATTAGATGCACACTATGCACCATGAACAGCTGCTATACCAAAGCTCCCCTTCTAACAAGCTGGAAACAAGTTGTCTATAAATATTTGATTCTTCTGTGCTTCTTCGTGCAACCAAATAGGCACATGTATGTATGCTCCATGTGGCTCACAGGAAACACATCCTGTTGGAAAGATCATATAAAACAGGCAGAATGCTTTGTCACCCAGCATGCTGCTTGCCAAGACAAAGACAGAAGCACATCCATTTTCCCAAGAGAAAGCACTCAACAGATGATTGGTAAAACATGAATTTTCTGAATGCGTAACAAACTGTACAATACTCTAATTTATTTCTTATGTATTCCATGGGAAAGGACTTTTATCTTCCAGAGCTTCTTCTAAATTCCAGATAGGTCTAGCCATTTGGGTTTAGAATTAATAAATGTGATCATGTTTGTTTCAGACATAGATACAAAGACCACAAGGTCATTAAAAAGACTTCTTTTTTAAAGTTACAAAGTTTAGGCTTTTGAGAACATACTGTGGATGTTTCTGCATACACTCCCACCTCTTTTATGCAATCATGGTAGCTAGTTATGTTTCATTCATGAGTCTTGCAATTTCAGTCTTTCTAGAGAGTCCTGAAACAGGAAATCACAAGCATTGAGATTAAATTGTGCTGCCGATACGTGAGAGAAGACACCAACGTGGGTGACAAATAACCCAAACATGGGACACCAGTAGAGTGTTGCATATTGCAACTGACCTTTTAAAACTCAACTTTTCACAGCAAGAGGAGTCTATGAGCACCATCTTTCTCAACTGCACAGTCATTACATAAAAGAATCCTTAAAAACCACTGAAGTAATATTTAAGAGAGAGGAAGAGAGAATGTGTATCATAGAATTAAACAAGCACACTCTCTCTTTTTGTAAAAAAGGTCCTGAAATATTATTCTTATAAGAAACAGAGATGCTCATTATGTCAACTCAGTATGGAATCATTTCTTTATTCTTTATTTTTAATCCTGCTGGCCCACAGGCCGGATCGGGTTATTTTTATTTTATTTTATTTTATTACTGCCGACAACGTGGCCCACCTACCAGATGTAGCGTGGGCCGGTCGGCTTTGAATTTTTCTCTCCTGCCAGCCCGTGGGCTGGTTTGGCGGCCCGGGGGTTGGTTCCGGTGCTCGTGGGCCAGTTTGGCAGCCCGCGGCCTGATCATTTTTTTCTCCTGCCAGCCCGCAGGCCAGTTCGGTGACCCATGGGTTGGATCGGAGGCCCGCGGGTCGGTTCAGGTGCTCGCAGGCCGGTTCGGCAGCCCGTGGGCCGGATTAGGTAATTTTTTAATTTTAATTTTAATTTAATTTTTATTTTTTACTGCTGGCCACGTGGCCTGCCTACCAGCGGTAGTGCAGACCCATCGGCTTTGCTTTTTTGTTTTTGTTTTTTGTCCTGCCACCTGTGCCAAAGCCAACCAGGACTGGAGGACCAGACCAGGACCACCCCGGGTGGGAGACACTGTTGGAATGAAAAACAAAACAAAACAAAATGGAAATTTCCATTTTGTTTCATTTTTCTTAGAGGGAGGCAGTTTGTTATTCATTTCGTTATGTAATGAAATGAATAACGAATAACAAAATGAACCAAAAGTTCGTTTCGTGCCCATCTCTGCTCAGGAGATCTGAGTTCAAAAGCCTGCTTGGCTATGGACATTTGGGGAAGGGGGTTAACACTGGTAAAACAACTTCTGAAATATCTCACTTGCCTTGAAAGACCAATGAGGTTTGCTAGAAGTCAGTTCTGCCTTGATGGCACATAATATGCACGCATGCACGCCCACGTGTGTGCACGCATGCACGCGCACACACGCACGCACGCACACACACACTGCACTTCTATACAGTATTTATATCTACTGTATATGAAAAGGAAATAGTGGTGTGTATGACTGTCACATGTGATTTATATATGGTTGTCATTCCTCTGCCTATACAGAAGTGGTGATGATCTGATCTTACTTTTAAAGAAAGGCTTTCCACTTTGATTGTTCAGTTGCTCCTTTTAACCATTATCTGCTTCTCAGTATTTTGACTGCTTTCACGTTGTGTTGCCTGCTATTTTCGAATGGTATGCTGTAAATTGGAGAGGTGTTTCGACCGGTTATTTGTTGACTTGTCATAAGCCATCGAGAACTACTCAGAGATACGGCAGGATACAAACATTTATATATATTTTTAAAAAGCATAGTGCTAAGATGACTCAAGCATTATAAACCTGCTGTAAACAATACAATTGTAAGCTTCCTTTCACTACTTCATACAGCCATTGTGCAAGGTAACACTGTGGTACTTGAGTAATTCGAATGGAAATGTCAAGTTTTCACAGCCTATGATTAGAGGTAAGTGCCCTGCTATTATACAGTAGTTCTGTCAAGTAGACTGGGCTGAGTACATGTCATGACCTCTTCTCAGCCAACGCTCCTCTCTCTCTCTCTCTCTCTCTCTTTTTCTCTCTCTGCTCACAGAGGCTCACCGCCCATGTAGTCTGCTGCAGCTTGCAATGAACAAAATCGGCAATAATATCACACTTTATGATTAAACACCAAGCCCTAATTTGGATAACTGTATTGCTACATCCTTCAGTAACACAACCTGTGATTCTTCCCTTACTGTTTGAAAGTCCTTTGGATTATGTTCACAATTGTTTAATTCCTTCATTAAACTTGGCATAAAATTAATAGCAGGCTATGATTTGTACCCCTTAAACAGAGAAATCCCCACCTCCAATACATACATACATATACACAGACAGATACACATTCATGCACACAGAGTATCTGTCAGTTGTGCTTGACAGCAGGGTTTATGATACAGACAATAGGAGTTGCAGTTTAACAATTTAATCCACTGGTTTAACAATACCAAGTGCAGGTTTGTGTCATGGGTGTTAAAGATATGTGCAACGGATTTGGTTAATTCCATGAAAAGTGACCTAACTCTCAGAATACTGTACTGGCTGTGGGACTCAGAGAGGGGTAGTCTTAAAAAGAAGATTTCCAATCTCTGGAAAATGCTTTCTTGAAACTACCTATGAGTGCAGGAGTAAGTGGAGTGAGGTGGTGTTACATACTATAGCTCTCAGTGAATTAAAATAAATGATACTGCCACATACCTGTATGTATATCTAATGCAGTGTTGGTTACTAATTATGAGACTTTTTTTCTTAGTTGGTAGATTTTTATTTCAATAACTGCACGCCAATAACTTGATTCTGCTTTATGCTGACATTTCTTAGGATTTTCTAGGTATTTAATTTTTGGCAGCAGTGGCAGTGGGGGGGGGGGATGGCCCTTAGCTTCATGAATGTGGGATATTGTGCTTTTGTACCCACAATTCAAAAGCCAGGAGATGGCCTAATGGTGCTGCAAAATCTCGTGCTCACTTTGCCAGCAGGAAAAAGAATGCCAAGCTTTACACAGGGAAGCATGAACACTGAAATTGCCAATGGCAAAAGTCAAAGTGGCCTCTGGGATGTCCTTTTGTGCCATTCATGAAAATACATCAAACAATGGAAAATCCCAGAAGCCAACTCTTTTTCTCATCGGTTACCCACTACATTCCCAAACACAAAGCAATTGTCATGGCTGCTTTTTGACAACTGTGAAAGGTAAACTAAGAAAATGGATTCATGGCCAGCTCCAGTAACCTTGGCAATACCAAGAAGTTGTTCTTGTCCTGAATAGACGGACTTCATGAATATATGTGCCAATTGCCTCTGGGCACCATGGTCTGCAGCCTACCTCTTGGGTCATGGTGCGATGGGAACATGATAGCTGAAATCCATTGGTAGTGAACTATAGTTAGAATAGGGCCATTGAAGCAGCGGAACTTACAAAGGAGTTGAGTCACTAAATCCCCAGTTATTCAATGGGTCCACACTAGTTTCCTCTCTTAAGAAAGAATTGGTTTCCAAGATCACGTTGTGTCATGTGAACGCACCTTGCAATGCCACAGAGTTAAACCAGCTGGTTTTGGGTACAGGTACAGTGGTACCTTGACTTACAGTTGCTTCAACAATTGAATAATTGCCCTTATGAATACTGCTCTCTCCTCTGCATGACAGCTGACTTTGACAGGTCCAACCTATCAAAATCACCTGTTGTGCGGAGCGTAGAGTAGCAGTTGCTGCCTATCACCACCTCCTCCTCCTTCTTGGTTGCTTTGATTTCTGCTTTGCCCAGCTGGGCACCTTGCAAGGTAAGTACTTACCTTTGGGCTGGCCAAATCAATCTATGCCCAGCCCAGAGCTAAGTGCTTACTCAGAGGTAAGCGCTTCCCTTGCAAGGTGCCCAACTGGGCAAAGATCGCAGGGACTGTGACTCTTTGGCCAGCCCCGGTGCTTGCAAGGCAAGGAGCAGTGGCAGATCACCACTGCCACTTACCTTGCAAGCCTCCTGAGCTGGGCGAAGATCAATGGGTCTGTGCTCTGCCCACCAATTTGGTGGGCAGAGCACGGATCCATTGATTTTCACGCAGCCCGGGAGGCTTGCAAGGGAAGTGGTGGTGGCGATCCGCTGCTGCTGCTTGCCTTCCAAACTGCCTGGGCTGCAGGAAGATGCATCTGCCTGGAGTCATCTTCCCACAGTCCGGGCAATTTGGAAAGGAGGTGCACCTCCTTTCCAAACTGTCTCCTGGGGCGGATGCATCTTCACCTAGCCCTGGCGCCTTGCAAGGCAAGCGCTTACTTTGCACAGTGTCTGGGCTTCTCCCTGTCAAAGTGTTCAAAGTCAACTGTCTGGCGGAATTGCAGAGAGCAGCCTTCCACTGCCCTTGGTTGAGGGGTGGGTGGGACAGCCTTCCCATAGGAATGCATTGAAAACGTATGAATCTCTTCCCTCTGGAACGGATTAATTGATTTTCAATGCATTCCTATGGGAAACCGCTGTTTGACTTACAACTTGATTGACTTCCGAAGATGCCTCCGGAAAGGATTAATGTTACAATTCAAGGTACCACTGTCTTTCGGTAAAATATTTTCTGAGGACAAAACCTACTTTTGCAGGGGATCTTGGAGAAGTGCAGGTAGTAGAAGGATGCATTTGGCACTCAGTCTTTGGTACTGGTTTTATATACAGCACTCTCTGTCCTGGGTAAACAAAACAACACTACATTTGGGATCAATCTGCTTCAAACTGAAGTGCAACTGCCATCTCTTTTATATCAAAAATAAAGTGTTGAGGCTATAATGTACAGACAATTACACATTACCTTGGATGGTAATATTTAGATTTGTGTCATTTCTCATCCACAGTAAAAAGCATTTCTAAATAAATGAGTGATCTTATACTACATATTTTATAGGCTATGTACTTAGCAAGATCCATCTATATTTGCATGTGTGTATATACTCATGTTATCTTCAATCTCATGCTGCATATTTAGAAAGTCAGACCTTTAATGCTTTCCGCCAACATGGACTGAGTGAACAATTAGGGCTGCATTGCACAAAACCCGGGCCTTATGCTGCATTTTATGGAAGCTTCGATGAGTTCCACATTAATTCTGGAAGCGCAAGCTTTCCAAATTGGTTACTGATGTTTGCTCTTCTCAGCAAACAAGTGGAAATGTCTCAATAACGCACCATCTAAAATGGGCTGGCACTACCTTTGCACAGCACTCTGGGATCGCACTGGCAGCTCGCCAGGAGCTTGAGAGCGGCACCCAATTAGCATCTCGTATTTGCATAATGTACACTGAATTCTGAAATGCACTGGTTATGTTGAAACTTAATATTTACACTGAGGGCACTAAACTTGCACCCATTACTTTATAAAGCACACAGAAGCTCTTGTAGGTCCTGAAGAAGCTGCTGCTAAAAGCACTAGCAATTCTCTCGTGCAGTGGAATTCTTTGGCCTTCTCTCTGGGCCAACTAGCGTCCATGGATGTAACAAAGGCTGGAGAAATAGATCTCTGTTTGTCATGACATTGCTTATTCTCCTTATCCAAAGTGATGCAAACTTGTGCCTCCAATGATAGCCAGAATCTTTTCTAGGAAGCCAAGGTACACCTGCCAAACTCGGCTAAGGGCTTGAGTGGCTGCATTAAATGAGATTAGAAAAGACTCTTGCTCAATCAATCACTCGTGTAAATATAATCACAATAAACACTTGAAAAAGAAAAAAAAAGAAAAGACTCTTGCTCATGAACACCAATAGCTGGAAAACTAATTTTTGATCATTCTTGCATATAATCTCAAAAATATTGTTCAGCATCTGTAAAGTGTACAAGGTCCCAGTCATCCCAGATCTTATTCCAGGTCAAACAGACATTTCTTTGAATACACAAGCTCAAGGGTATAGATGAAATTATAACTCCCATGAACAGTGATGGGAACACAGTCTCAAAATGCTTAATTTTCGAACTGCCAGCAACTAAAACCACTAATCCATTAATCAACTAATCAACACAGCATGAGTTTTAAAATAAAAAAATAATAATCTAAAATTGCTTAAAGAGGGATTTTATTCCCTGCCCCATCTTAAAATATGAATAAGTCATTTAGAATGAGATTAGTTGTGGGGAAGTAGCTGGCTTGGGAGATTGGTAATGGGATAGAAAGCCCTTCAGCTCTAGGTCACTAGTCCAAATCCAGAACATCTTCTCATTGATGGATCACTGCCATCGGAAAAGCCAAAAAAGAAATCCTCCTGCAGTGCTATTATTTCTGCTGACTTCTCTGGTCCTTCTACTTCCTCTTTTGGGTACAATTTTGCTTTTTCCGGTCACAGAAGTAGGCTATCAAAACCAATGTGTCATGTAGGTAATCTAAAGGGAGAACCAGAAAATTAGCTACATTACTTTGAATGCAAGAACAACAGCATGGCGTTATCCTAAAAATAATTTCCGAAATTGAACCAGATAATGGGAAAATGTCAGTCTAAATTGGAACAAAAAGTGGTTTAGCAAAGTGCGGACGGGGACCGGTTCCTGAGAAAACGCCCAAGTGCGGAATGCTAAATTGCTTCAGCGACCACGTAACCGGGGCGGGCAAAAGGTGATTCAAAACAAAAGGTGGTTGCTGTTTGAAGTGCGGTAGCGGACAAAGGCAACCAGAATGGGTGTAGGGAACACAGAAAGGGCACATAGCATTAATGTATTTGGAGAAGGAAAAGGATTTTTGCTGTTGCTGCTGTGGTTAAGACTGCCAGGAATCAGTGGTTTCAGCAGATCAGCTCTTGCTATAACCCTTTAAATACTCCTAACATATTACTCGGCTTCTTTTTATAATTGGAATTTGGAGGGTAGTGCTTATCTAAGTCTCATAAAACAGGGTGGGTGGCTTTTAAAAGTATCCCTTCCTGCCACCTTGTCTGCTTTAGGTACTTTGATTCCCTTGTGGATATAGGTTCAGCTGCAACCAAAGTAGAATTTAGGATGAATCCAGAAAGCAAAAGAGAAGACAAAAAAAGAAGAAGAAGAAGAAGAAGAAGAAAGAAAAAGGAAGGAAGAAAGGAAGAAAGGAAGGGAGGGTCCAAACTGACCAAATCTGGAATAGCCCTGCAACTAAGCCAAACTCAGGCACTTTGAATACTAAGAATTTGGGACTAGCTTCTGTGAGCTATAGGCCAAATTCTTAAAAAGATGAGTATTTGTAGAACTGAGCTACAACTGAAAAACCCCAGTGAAAAAAATGTACCTTATTATTAGTCTTTGGGTTTTCCCCAAGACTTAAATGTTGTTTTCATTAAAAATGCATCACTGCACCCTCAAATATTCTTCAAACGGGAAAGGAGGAGGTGACTGAATCTGTTCAAGGCTGTACTTCCTTCGCTTCTTTATTCTGGTAGACCTTTTATGAGGTACTGACATTCAGACCTTCGCTCAAAGCAACACAGCAGGGTGCTGGAGGCCTGAGAGGCACTCATTGCTCCTTGTAACTTGCAATCTACCCACTGTTTCTTTGACACACATTTGATCACAGAGGTTCAAATTATGCTAAAAGCAGAATTCTGTTATGCAGAATACTAATCACAAAGTAAGTCACCATTACCAACACCATCAGTTTTCCTTACAACCATCAGATGATGCAACTTCAGTCAATCCATGAAGCTTCATTACTTGGGGGAAATTAGAACTTGGTTCTTGACACGTCCAGCATTCCAGCCACCCAGTACAACCCATGCCACATTCCAGTTCCCAGGTGAGCTGGGCCTCACCTTTTACACCTGGCATTGCTACTACTATATTTTTCCATCTATAAAACACATTTTTTCTTAAAATGTTAAGCTAAAAATTGAGGGTCATTGAGCCTCAAAATTGAGCCACTGCCACGATGAATCCTCCGCATCTTCTTTCCCTGGTCCTGGCAGGTGGTGGGGGCGTGAGAAAGAGGAACAAGAGCAAACCATAACAATAAAAATGAAATGGACGCCACTACCGTTTTGGGAGGGGGTTAGCTGGTTGCTTTTTGAGCCTGGAGAGTTGCTTGTCAGTAAAAGCCTGGATCGGAACAATGGAGAAGTTAAGTGCAGGGTCTCGAGGCATGAGTGTGTGAGTGGTCAAGTTGGAGATGGTGTGTGTGTGTGTGTGTGTGTGTGTGTGGAGCAGTTGCCGGAGAAATCATAGAAATGCATTCCTTCTTGTCCCGGTAAAGACGGCACCGAGAAAGAGGAGTCGCTGCTGCCAGTTGAACATTAAATAAATAAATAAAAGCAATGAACAGATTTTTCAAGAGAAAAGGAAAGGTTGTTAGCTGTCAGTAAGTGTTAGAAATGGAGAGAGTGGCGGCAGGAAGAGACAGAGAGGGATTCGCTATTGGAATTCTGTGTTGTATTCTATGGGTAAGAAGATGGGGCGGATCCATCCTGGATGGTACCTCCTTCTCTCTTTTCTATAATTTGGGGTTGGAAAAGTGAAGGTCACCCTATACTTTGGCGTGTTTTAGAAAGGGAAAAATATGGTACTTTTCAATTTAAACACAGTAAGAAATCTGGACTTGCTATTTCTTAAATGATGGCTTTTGGAGGCCATTCTGTGGAACCTGGGGCAATTTCTCAATTTTTTGAAGCATGTTGACTAGAATCTTATGGGTTCATATAGCCTGATGTGTCAACTGTAGCTCATTGATAAGATGCCAGGGAACCCTTTGGTTATGTCCTATGTGTCCAACTGCTTCATAAGTTAGTGGCAACTTAAGCAAACTTTATATCAATATCTGAAGGATTCCATCCATTTTGTTTTTATAAAAGAACAAGAAAGTGAAAGATGGAAAACATGTTACTCTTAAAGTAATTGGTAACTAGTAATGCTTTCAAGTGTAATGACTAATGCCAATTAGTAGCACCTTCTGCTCTGAGCAGAGCACTGCTCTCAGCAGTGATTAAATGCCTGTACTGCAGCTGAAACTGTGCTCACAACCTGGGGTTCAATCCCAGGTAGCAGGCTCATGGTTGACTCAACCTTCCATCCTTCCGAGGTCGGTAAAATGAATACCCAGCTTGCTGGGTGGGGGGGCAAGTGTAGCCTGCATTACTGTAATTAAACTGTAAATTGCCCAGAGACTACTTGAAGTGGTATGGGGTGGTATATAAGCAGAACACTTTTTACTTTTGCCTTGAAAAGGAAGATTGAGGCTCCCTCCTGTTTAGACCCTAATCTAGTGGTATGCTATCAATCCATTTAAAAGACACGTCTAAGATCTGACTTCCACTAGAAAGCTTTCCAGTATCTCCCAGCTGTAACACTACTTCCATATGAGCTGCTCTTTGATATTTAAAACTCTCTCTCTCCCGTATTTGAAAGATAAAACCAGCATATTTAAAAATATACAACAAATGTATGTACCATGGCTAGTTGGCCCCTTTCTTCCACTCAGCAGTAAAGCTTATAGAGCAAGAGAGAAGAAACAAAAGTCTCTGAGCTCCTTGCTCTTTGAAGAAGTCAGCCACAGAGTCTGATGAAACGTCAGGAAGAAAAACTTCCAGAACACGGCCAAACAGCCCGAAAAACTCACAAGAACTATTAGATCCTGGCCGTGAAAGCCTTTGAGAATACATTAAAACTCTCATCCATTTCCCCATTAATGTAGCAAGGATATTCCATAGTTAAGCTATGCAAGTCAGCCTCTTCTCTCAACAAAAGATATTGCAGCATCTCATTTAAAAAAGATCCCAGTTAACGACCAATATTTTAAACCAAAGTACCAGGACATGTCATGCTGAGAACAGGAAAGATAGAAAGGTCTTTAGACAAATGAGCCATTCGTGCGGCATTTTGTTTGGATAGAAAGCCCATCTCAGGTGTCTGTGTGGATTCTATCTTGAGACCAGCCTCGGGCAGACTTGACTCCATTCCAGCCGTACTACAACTGTGCTCTCTGCTTAGGCAGTGGATCATTTCAGAGAATGGCAGGTGAAGTTATAGCCATCAGTCAAGTGACCATATATAGAACATCTCACATAATGCCAGCATCTCACCATGCAGCAGGCACTGCTGCAGATGAAAAGCAAACAATAAAAGAAAACCTACATTCTGGTTGGTAGGCATTGTGAATATTTTAGATATTTCCTACTACCACGTCATGCTCGCCACTACAAAACCAAAGCCATAGTCTCTGTACATCCATATGAGTTAATGAACTTATTAATGAAGGAAGCAAAATCAATGGATGCATTCTGAACTAGTTGCTTTGCCACTGGAGTAAAACCACAAGTTGTGTTTAAGCTATGAAATGTAGAAGTTCCTTATTTCACATCAAATACAGTACATGTCTGGTTAATAGTCTACTGCAGATCTTTCAGAGGTTGCATCAGACTAGGTCTCTCTGAAAGATCTGAGTAGTTTTAGGGAGGAAACACTTGCAGTTCCCAGAAGACTAAAAATACAATGCACATAGAATCATCTTACAATTTTGAAAGACTGTAAATGTCAGAACTTCTCCAGAAATCCATCAGTGTTCATAAAGTAGGCATGAGGAGTACCTTCCAGTCCTTACACGAAGGCCTCCAGTCCTGTACCGGGTCTAGGTAACTAAACCTTGAACAAATGCCGCCACATGCAAAGTCAATTGCTAGTCCTGTTATAGTTTCTTAGATAATATTTTACAACTGGAAGTTCACAAAACACAGAAGTCATGCTGGAAATTGTGTAATTATATTATTTATTCATTACTTCCATCAAAAGATGTTCTTTTCTGTGTTGGCGAAGTTGCTTGTTCTGGTGTTTTCACTTATTCTAGACCAGGGCTGTCCAACTTTGAACAGGCCGAGGTCTACTTTTTCCAGATGAAAGTGCCTGAGGGCTACTACACTAAAACCTCTATTTATGAATTTTATCTGTTCCAAGCATATGCTCATAAGTAAAAAAAAATGTAAGTAGAGCGGCGGTTTCCCATAGGAATGATACCATGAGAAATCAGGCTCCAAAACATTTATTACATTAAGAGTGTAAATTAACTTGAAGTACATGACTCCAGGAAATGGCAGACACCTGGATGAGGGGATTATCCCCAAGGTAAACTGTGCCTGAGGGACAGGAGATTGTCTCATTGTCTGAAGTTCCACATTCCCTGTCTCTGCCCAGTCTCTGCCAGACTGGGCCCAGTTGAACAATAGAACACCAATCTATGGAACATTGACTCAAGGATTTGGACCATCAAGAGCTTGATGGCACAGGAGATTGGATGCAACTGTAAACAATGACCCACCAATGCTAATTGAAGGAAACCTTGAACTGGTTTGTATGTATAAAAACTGGTGTTAAACAATTGTTCAGGGCTCACTCACACCATCCAGGGTGAGACCACTGACTGTTGCTTTTGGCTTGGCTTTAATAAATCAGACTTGAACAGTTCAGTGTTTGCGCTTCCTTACTTTATTTGAATTTAATTATTGGACACTGGTTCCGAGCCAAGCACGGACTCAAAATAATCTGTAAAAACTGGTAACAGGAACACATTGAAAATCAATTAATCCTCTCTGCAGGGAACATATTTCAATGCATTCCTATGGTAAGGCTGACCATGCACATGCTTCCCTTATACCAGCTCGAGCCTGTGCAGCTGGGATGGGCCAAGCCAGCAGCAGGGCAATAACATTGCCATGGCAGCGCAAGGAGGAGGGAATGGCTCAGATGGAGAGCAGAAGGAGCGGCAGGTTATAGTCTCTGTGAGGCAGCTGTGGGGTTGGAAGGAGGAGGAGGAGAAGGGAAGGATGGGAGGAAGGAATTCTCGGGGGGAGAAAAGGGGGTGTCAACAAACAAAGGAGTTGGGCTCACCCCTGACCCCGCCCCTCACTGCCCCTCCTCTTCCCTTCCTCCGCTCTGCACCAACAACTCACTTGGTCATGAGACAGTGGCACACCGATCATCTGGCCTGTAGGGAGAGTAGGGGACTGTGCCATGGCCCTTGAACTGCCCCGCTTGGCTAAGACAGTGGGCTGGTAGACCCAGAGCTTTGCTGGGGCAGTGGTGGTTCTTGGGGTGGGGGAGGTAGAGGTGGAGAACTTACCCCCTCACATTTTTTATTGATGGCTGGCGGGCTACTTTTGAACTCTTCACGGGCTACTGGTAGCCCTTGGTCTACCTGTTGGGCAGGCCTGTTCTAGACCAGTTAGTGTATTTTTCTGTCTATAAGAGGCCACCATGTATAAGATGATCCCCATATTTCCAACCCAAAATTACAGTTCTGCAACCACACAGTTCTCTCCTCGGCTTACTTCTGCATATAAGATGACCCCCAAGTTTTAGTCTAACAATTTTAGACAAAAATATAGTCTTATACATGGGAATGCATTGTATATGTCTGTTCTGCTGGCATCATTTTCAATATCTTCCAGTTACATGAAGAAAATTATTCTACATTTTATCCAGGCAAACAAGACTAAGAATCTCAGCTAGCTCCACTATGAATTTCTGTGAATTGATGATGTGGTCTACACATTTATGTCTTCAATTTTTCAAGGTTTCTACCGTGCAGTGCCTTAATATAAAACTATTCCCTAGTGTTTTCTACAGAAAAGAATAAACTCTAGACTTCCCCCCCAAATAATCTCTAATTCTACTGTAAGTCGCAAGTTTCCACCCCAATGCCCTGAATATAATATGCCAATGAGTAATATTGTGCACTTAATCATGTACTAAAGAAAATGATTTTTTTCCTTAAGAGGATATTGAGAACAGTAGTCCATGCATTATGCCGTCTAACATCTGTCACTTTGTCCATCCCAGCCATGTGCCCTCCAGATGCCTGAGACTCTAAGTCCCCTTTGTTCCTTTTTCCACCGTCTGCGCTGTATCTGCGGAGGCAGCTGACTTGTTGGAAGGCTCTGGAAAGTTACCCTTGAGGGCAATTTATCTAACTAGTATTAAAATTCAGAAGATAAAAAGCAAACTGTAAATTGAATGTTACTTCACTTCCAATCATGGCTAAGGGAGACCCATTTACTGTACAATGTGGACTGTGATCCCATTTGGGATGTCTTTTGTCAGACTTCAGAAGAAGAATGATGACTCATCTAGAACATGAAGAATCTGGAAATGCGCAAATATTCCACCTCATTGAACACTTTTTCCCAAAGCTGATGCACATCCCTAATTCCAATCTGTCTTGCACTCATTCCTCATTACTGGAGTTCGATATTATGATATATGCTAGGTGTTGGGTAGAAAGATGGGAGAAATAAAATAAAATAAAAAATATGTACACATTTTATGTAAATCAGTAAGAAGAGAGAGACATTTGTGTCAACATAGAAATATTATACTTGTACCTAACATGCTTGCCTTAATCTTATGGCAATCACATAGATTTCTAGGGTTTGTTTCCCCTTTCAGTTCTTTTTTACTGCTGGTAGTCTTGCCTCCTGATAAACCAACAATGCCAAGAAGAATTTAGTGGTCTGCCCAACATATACTTTATTTATTGAAAACCAAAATTTCAGACCTAAGTGCTTTATGTATCTGGTATGGCCCTGGCAAAACCTGATGACTCTATACCTTGGCCAATCTGAAGCCTCTTTGTGGACACCAGCAGCAAAGGAGAGGAAGTAATTGCCAA
Source organism: Phrynocephalus versicolor (assembly GCA_023846285.1). Lineage (NCBI taxonomy): Eukaryota > Metazoa > Chordata > Lepidosauria > Squamata > Agamidae > Phrynocephalus > Phrynocephalus versicolor. Next base: position 4,369,205 of record JAHTLZ010003518.1, on the reverse strand, counting down.
TTTTAACAGCCAGTACCACCCCTCCTAAGCTCTAGGCCTGCTCAGGGAAATGGAGTCATTCCATGGACTCTACTGAGAGGTGTCTCCACAGTGTGTCGGGAGATGTTAGCAAGCAGCGCTCGAAAGACACAAAATGGTTAGAGTTGTGACTGCTCACCCACTTTTACAATCTAAATTTTCATCAGTATATAATTCAATGTAACTATGTTTTTGTGACAACATATTACTGGTTCACACCTTCTATTGTTCAGCAACTGCATATTCATCCCCAGTTCGATTGTGCTGTAATGATCTATTCATTCTCCATTTCCTCTTATGTTCTTCTAGAAGCTATACTTTGTAAGTTCAACTCTCTACAGTCCTTCTTTTCCTTCCTTGGAAGGCCTGAAGTTCAGGCATGCTAATCTTCCAGAAATGATGCTGAGATTTAACGGAGGTTCCCCAGCTGCCCTTTTGATGGTCAAGGCTAATTTATTTCCTGTTTTAAGTTTTTCAGACTTCCTTTTACTTAAGGTATTGTTAGCAAACTATATAAAATTATTTCGGATTTAGATGATAATAGGGAAGGACCTGGATCGAAATTATTGTGGGAACAAGATATTAAAAAAGAAATAAGAGAAGAAGACTGGGCTAAAATGTGGAGAATGAGAATACTTAGATCTTTGTCTGTTAGAATAAAGGAAAATTTCTTTAAAATAAGTTTAAGATGGTATATGACGCCAGTGAAATTGAATAAATTGAATGCAAACTTTTCTAAGCTTTGTTGGAAATGTGATAATGAGATTGGTACCTTTTATCATTTGTGGTGAGAATGTGAAAAGATACAGAAATTTTGGAAATGTATTTTTAAAGAACTAAGTGATATACTAGAAATGACTATAGAGCTCAAATCTGAAATTGCTTTGTTATCAATATTTGTGGATCATAACTATGATGTTAAAACTAAAGAGTTGATTACAAATTTGTTGACAGCAGCTAGATTAATAATTGCTAGAAACTGGAAATCTAAATATGAACTATGTTTAGATGAATGGTATAGTGAAGTATGGAACATTGCTTTAAATGATAAATTGTCCTGCTCTCTCAAGGTTAAAAAAGGAGAGTTAAAAAGAGATATTTTCTATGATATATGGGGTAGATTCATTGAATACGTACTTGTACGGAATAAGGGTAAGGTTTCCGCGCAACAATCAATTTTGTTCTGGAGGGGAGGATGACGAATGTAAATATGAAGAGTGATCCTGTTGGTGAAGGGGTGCACCATTGTTGATGTTTGTTTTCTTTTATGTAATTTGTATACATTTTTTAAAAAATTAAAAAAATTAAAAAAGAAAAAATATATATAAAAAAGACTTCCTTTTACTTGTTCTAGACTTGCAATGTGCTATGCATCTGACCGCTTCCCTCAATCAAATGCCACCAAATCAGAAATAACATTAGAAATGTGTTTGTTTTCTATAGGGTTTGGGAATTTAGAATCATAGAGTTGGAAGAGAACACAAGGGCTATCTAGTCCAACCCCCTGGCATGCAGGAACGCCCACCAAAGTACTCCTGATAGATGACTGTCCTCTGCATCTCCACAGTTGCTGGTATTTCTTTTTGGTACACTCACTGTTCAGGGTTCAATCAGTATGCTGATTATAGTCATTTTGTGGGAGGGAAAGCATACACATTGGGAAGGTGTCAGAAGACACAGAGAAATCCTTTAAAATGATTTGTGTTTTTTTCACTTGAGAGTATTCATATCAACTGTAATTGAGTTCTAGAAAACTTTTAAAAAATCCTGAATTACAATTAAGATGGGCTATTATTCCAAATTTCAAATCTGAATTGTGGTGCTATTGCATATCCCCAGAACAAAGGAACCACTAGCTCTGCGCACTTTAGTTTGGACAACTTACTGCTTAGAGATTGATTACCAAAGTATACTTTATTAATTAATCATCATAGGTGAAATCATTTCAGTGTCCTAGAAACGTGATTCTGACATATCTTCTGCATATGAGATTCCCAATGTACAAAAGAAGGCTCTATCTATGTTCAAAGAGCTAGTCACAAAACATATCAAGGCAATTTTCAAACTACGGGAAGTGTAAGAAAAGCTGCTTCCATGTTAACCAGATGCTAGGATATCTTTACCGGTTGTAGTAATTTTTGGCCATTAAAGAGAACCCTCTCTCGCCATCCCATAGCACTCAATTGACTTCGCAACGATGAGATTCCATGGGAACATCAAGACCTTCTTGGGAGAAATCAGAAAGGTTTCATTGTTTTTTAAATCACCAAATAATGGACCCTTATAGTGCATAAGACATGCAACAGGATTTCAGTCAATAGGTTGTATTACCACTCAAGTCACACAATGATGCAATGATCAAAATGCCTTAAAGATGCCAACTACATGAACCTTCTCAGTTCTACCTCCTCCCTCACCTCCCTTTCCATCTATATGTGACAGGAAAAAATCTTTTCAGGGCGCTTATCTGCAGAGGGCTCAGCTCCTGCTGTCTGAGTTGCTGATGCCACTTTAGTATGGTGAGCTGTGACCCTGCATCGTCTTTTAAACACCCAGCATCTTAAAAAGCATTTGGGTTTAACTCAGCTACAACTTTTGCTCTTGGGCTGATTTTTATTACACTTAAAACATAGTAGGCAAGCACACGGCATTGATAAAATAATTATTTTAAGGAGTTTAAACACTGATAAAAAATGATCTCACCAAACGTCTACATGAAGTTTCTTTTGTTGTTGTTGATTTCCTTAGGGTCTCAATGGAGGGGGGGAAGCATTAATGAGAAACTTTAAAGGCTTGTTAACAATATCCTTTCATCAATCAAAAGCGCTGTCAGTCTATGGTGTGCACGTCAATTTTCACCTTACCACACAGCCACCATTTCAGACTTCCTTATCCACTCTCCCACCCTAATATATATAAAGATCCTTGTCGGGCTGGACTTGAAGGTGATGGAGCCCAGACATTCCCCATCTGTCTGCCGTTGGTGCCAGTTCGTCCAGAAGACGCTGGACTACTGCCCTTAGTAACTTAAAGAGACACCGGTACCTGCAGTTTCTCCAGTCCTTGGCCTCCAGCTTTTAACTGCCACCTACACGTAACTTCACACAGACCAGAGGCTGGTCTGGATCAGCATTCAACACAGAGCTCATTTTAAACCTTAATGTCTCCAAAGCTGATAAAGAATAAAATTGATGTTAACTTCAGCTTCTTAAATACCAACTTCTAAATCAAAAGGCCTTCTAATAGAGTGGGGCCCAGGTGGGGTGTGTGGTGGAATATCATTAGAACATGCACAATAGCCTACCAATTAAGCACCCAATAATGCTTTTGTGCTATAGAACGTTCTCTCCTTGTTTAAAAGGGGGGAGGGGGGGAAATAAAGAATAATAGGAAAGGAAATGTAGCAACAGAATGACTGCCAGAATGTTAATATCAAACAGAAACAAAACAAGCAGGAGGGCCTCCCTTATGAGAGGGGAGGGGGGAATCTTCCAGAGTTTTTAAAAAACTATGTTCGAAGAATATAGGAACTCTGCTTTTCCCATGTGCTATATTAAACATATTTATTTATTACTCATACACTGTGTATGCTATTCGGAACTAAAATAGCACAGCCTTTTTGACAAGCTATGAAGCTGCACGGCCAATTTGCACACCACTGTTACTGAAACATCCTGCCTACTTTAAGTGCAACTGAGAATATGCTCAGTAATGTTTTCCAGGTTTTAAAGCCAGCTCTCGGGCGGGGGGGGGGGAGGTGTTTATAGGAATAGATAGGAGACAAAGAAGACAGTTCAAGAAAAAGCATTTAAAAATACAAAGCTAATACTTTTAAAAACTAAGAATATGGCAGAAATTATAACTTATTCAAGGAACTATATGAATATTTTTTTACAGTGCAATTACTCGTGAAAATAGTATATATATATATATCATATGGGCCTCTCTGTATTTTCTAAACTTCTTGGACAATTCCCTCTTTAATAGGTTTTCCTTACAGTAAAGAGTATAAGCAGGAGTCCCTAAAATTCTTTTCACAATATGTATCTGGAAAGTAAAAGTTAGGTATACATATGAAAAAGAAAAATGTGTCTGGTATTGTCTACCCCCCCATTAAGTCAGCATTCATCAAAACATTGTGAAAAGGTACTATGAAAAGTAATGATCCATGATATTTACTAGGAAACAGTAAGACTTTACTCATTGATTTTTTTACTATGAAATGAAACTTTTATCATATCAACAGTGATAATATCATTTACAATGCTGAACTGCTCAATTCTTAACTAGCCAAATTTATAAGATTATCAGTGGGAAGAAATGAAAGAAGGTACTTAAAATCAGATATCCTCCCCTCTACCTACACTTTTCTCCAAAAATTAAGCAGAACCTTTACGGCTGATATTCTGTTTGGACCACTGGACTGACATATCACACAAATTTCCCCAAAGCTCCTTAACATCAACAAACAAGCAAGCAAGCAAGCAAAAAGAAAAAGAAAAAAGAAAAAGAAAAAGAAAAGAAAAGAAAAAAGAAAAAAGAAAAAAAGAGGGGATTCCGGTTCTGGCTATACCACGGCAAGACAACTTGATAAGTGCTCCAGCTTATCAAGTTGAATTCCTCCATATAAAGGGACCCTAACAAGGGTAAAGTTTCCTTTGAGGGGAAATGAAGAAGAGGCAGCAAAAGGGAGCAGTGGCGAACTTTGTGGAAGCAGGAAAATGTTTCATCTCCTACTGGAGGAAGACCTTCACTATGGCAAAGGCGGAGCTGTCGGTATCGGATATTAAAGCTGTAAATATTTGGCGTGTTGTGAGTAGAATTCTTCTATCTCTTTCTGTGCAAAACTTCTCCTTGGCATCTGGAAAATCTTTCCTTCAAACAAGCACTACCCTCCCCCATCTGAGGAAGTGGCTTTTAGCAAAGAAGGGGTGAATGTTTTTAAAAGTCAAGCACAGAAGAAGTGATTGTTTTCACATTATTTCATGAACTTGCCTTCTGTCTATTGTTCTCCTCTTGTGGAAAAATATTTTATGCCTTTGCTGCTCTTTATATGTGGTGGATTTAAAGACAAAACTTAAAGGAAATTACCTTATGCCTCTGTGCTTTCTAATTTGTTGAATTTAAAGACCCAACTGTAAGAGCAGCATTGGGAAAGTTATTTTTTCAGAAAACTTCATATGACCTTGGAGTAACTGCATGTTTTGAAAACAACACTTGAAGGCTGTGTTGGCTTCAATCTAGTGTAGTTTCTCTCCTCTGTACTTCTCTTTTTTGGAAACTAAGTGGCAGAAATTTTTACAAGCAATATTAACCCTTTCTTGTAAGCTATAAAACACAACATTATAGATATCTACACAGACTCAACCTCTGAAGATACAGGGATTTTCAATTCTGATAAAGTCACAGATGCAAAACAGAGATGGAATGGTGGATAACACTGGGTCTCTAGAAAAAAGTGAAATTAATTCTGATTAGGAGATTGTGCTAAAACAGATAGGTGATCTTATTCTACAGACAAAGCACAGTAAGACTGATGCAGGATAAATCTTTGGATATGCCAAATTTACAAAATATGATACAAATATCTACTGAAATCAACTTAAATGAAGAGATTAAACCAGAACCAAGGGCGGATCTCAACATGAAGACAAATATGACAAGAATGGTGCAGGCTAAACTTTTAGATGTGCTAAGTCCATGGAATATGATAAGCGCATTGGTCTTACTTAATATGGGTGCCCCCCCCCCAAAGATAATTTGGGACTTTTTCAATAGCAGAGTGGCCATCAAGGTCACTATCAAGATAATACAACAACCCATGAAGATAAAGGATTTGACAAGGGCAGAACAACCTGTGAAGATAAGGGGCTTGGCAGAAAAAGGGAAAATTTTAAAAAAAATTCTGGCTTAGAGAATCTATTATATTAAAAAAGGTTTTCTGTATTCTGATTGTCTAAGGCCACTAGTTAATTGGTATGATATGGAAAACGGAAAATCGAAATGTGAAGGTAAATGTTAATCTGTTAGATTTTTAAAAGAATAGAGGCAGTTAGGTATAGACAAGAACGTCTATGCATAAAGTGAAACATATAGACCAGGAGGTAGCTCTCTTATAATAGCCTATAAGTATTAACTTGAATTAGTGATAATTGCTGAAATTAGGCATTCTTTGGAACAATGGGTAAATATATTGTGGACGATATATAGAATATACATAGTTAGCTAAATCTATCCTAAATTGCTTAGTACTGAAGAGCTAAACAGTGAGTTTGAATAGATTGTTCAGATTATATTCTTGTATTTTTGCTATATTCTTTGTATTAAAATAGTTGTAAGTAAAGATAGATAGAGTAGGGATGAGACAATAAGGAAACTAAGTACGAAAGTATGCTCATTTAAGCTGGGAAGGGAGATATGAATTATATTGGGCTCAAATGTTGGGGAAAACTGTGATTGAAGCGGTAACACGACAGGAGACAAACAATATATTTGTTTTTTGTAATTTAGTGTAGAAAATAAATAATAATGCAATAAAATAGGGTGCATGATTTGGTCTAAACAGAGTGTCAGCTCAGTTGTAATTGGTCAAATGATTGAGGGGCACATGATTTAGTACATTTAACTTCTGCTTTTCTTCCATCAAGTATCCCAAGGCAGTGACGATAGAAATCCCAGACAGTTTTAGGCAGGATCCCATTGAAACATTGACCCTATCCAAAGTCAGTGTGATGTGTGCATCCTACATTTTTGAACCTGACCCTCAAGACTGGTGACAAGTCCATGAATTTTGAGATGCTTCTAATACTGAGCTGTAAAGTCCTTTTATTAGCACACAAAAGCATTACTGCTAGCTTTTATTTTTCAAACCAGGATGTAACATAGGGCAGTGTCAGAGAGATATTCTCTTCTCTCTCCCTCTCTTCCTCTGTGTGTGTGTGTGTGTGTGTGTGTGTGTGAGAGAGAGAGAGAGAGAGAGCGAGAGAGAGCGCTAGCTACACATGAAGCACTTAGTAAGCCTCACAATATTGCAATTATTATTATGTATAGACACTCTATCCAGGACTAAAATAGGGTTTGTGTTAATACTCATTTTATAGGAATAGAGAAGGGAAGGGGGAGAAATGACCCATTGCAAAATTCAGTTTTTTCCATGGTCAAGGGCATCTATTTCATTATAAATGTAGTTCCAGCAAAACAAATATTATTTTTGAATCTTTCATTATCTTAGTCTCTGGAAATGGGCTAAAACAGCATGTGTTGGTATTAGATGCTGCCGAGCCAGCTGTCGTGCCTGGCTGCACAGTGTCTCAATGTCAGCAGTTCAAAGCACTGCTAGGCTGAATGGGAGGAAACTTGATAGGTCAGTGGAACCCTATTCCAAGTAAAAAGAACATAGCTCTCTTGTTTCCAGAGTTTTCTTTTATTCATTTTGAGTGTGTGTGAATGTGTATATATGTGAGTGCATCCTATATATAGATATACAGTGGACCCTTGTATAACAAACGGTTTGTATAACATAAAATTTGTACAACATAAAAAATTCCAGAGATAGGGCAAATTTGCTTAACAGAATCGCCTATGGGGCAAATCTACAACATAAAAATGGGATCACTCTGTTTTCAATGCACTCCTAGGGGAAATTTGTATAAAGGAAAATTTGCTTAACATAATTTCATTTGGAATGAAATAATTCCTTTATACAAGGTACCACTGTATATGGGTTGGTGGGTGGGTAGAGAGATCCTTTTTAAGTTCGTATTTGTGTTTTCATTAACTATGCCACAACAAGAACTTAGAAATGTTACTTTTGGGGGCTACAACTCCTGAATCTCCCTTCCAGCTATGTTGACTGAATAATCTGGGAATTATGGGTAAATCACCCCCGCAAAAATAAAGTGTGTTTGTGTTTGTGTGTAACACTTCCAAACTCAGACTGCAGCCCTCCAACTAGATTATCCCAATAGACTGTAGTTCCGTTCCTCAGACCCGTCTTTGGAGCCATGCAAGACAATGCCAACTTGAACTGAGCTCTGGGTTCTATGTGGAAAAGGAAAAACTTCAGAGTATAGACAGAGCATCTTAGGAACAGGACTGAGCAAGCCTCAAAGACAGAGAACAGAAAATGGGCTTTATACTGGATTCACATGAAGGCAGATTGAATCAAACGATGGTTTTGTTTTGTTTTTCTGCTTGATTTTTTAAAAAAATAAATAAAAGCAAACTTATGCCAACATATAAAGCTGTATGTGCTCAGATCACGGCATGACAAAGACTGCAAAGGCGCCTGAAACACTGTTTTGTTGAGTGCTAAATCCTCAGTTGTGTTGTGCTGAGCATTTCGTTATGGTGAAGAGCAGTCACGCCAAATTAAGGATCCTACACACTTATTAAGACATCATACAAGGGCACAAGCTATTATCAGCACACAGAAAGAATGCTAAGATCACACATAAGCAGCATTGTGGATTCGTCTCTTTCTGTGAGAAACCCCCTAGAGGTTCCACTATCACAGCCCTCTTCATTAGTGGTCACGCCAAGTTGTAGTTTGGGCATCATTAGCAATCTCTGAAATCGTTGGCAGAGGAAGGCCATTCTTCATCTGACTATGGAGCTATAGCACCTCTCACAATACATGCAGGGATGAAGCCTGTAGGCTTGTAATACTTCTAGACAGCTAATTCTTGAGGCAGATAGTCTGAAGCACTGCAAATAAGGCAGCTCAGAGATTTCAGCTTGGCTATTCATTTTCAAATTCATTCTTAAACAGCAGGGAAAAAAAGTAGTGAATGAGAATCTCCTAAACGCATTGTAAAACATATGAATCTGAATTCTTCTGAGCTATAGTGCCCTCTGTTGGAACATACACTGACAAAAGAATATGCAGCTTGGCCTACAACACAAAAACAAACAAATAGCGGTGCCAGCTCATGAAAGTATGCCAGTCAGATAATAAATACATATAATCATTCTAGATTTCTTCCCTCTTTCTGGATGCTTTTGGCCTTTTATAAAATGACTAACATTTTCACTACAAGTGAATGTAAACATAGTTCTCTGATTCATGTTTCCACTACTTCAGTGATCCATGGGCATTTATCTATCTATCTATCTATCTATCTATCTATCTATCTATCTATCTATCTATCTATCTATCTATCTATCTATCTATCTATCTATCTATCCACACAGTCAACAACAGAACACTCATAGGAAAAACCTACGTACTGTATTTATAGCATAACACTGTATTTGATAAGCTGTTAAATAGGGAAATGTCAAAGTTAATATAGAATTGGTATCTGAAAACACAGACATTTAAAATCACAAGGAACAGCTGAGCTGAGGAGGCACCTGACTTTGCTAAGAGGTCATCCATCTCTTAAAGTTCGTTGCATTTTGATTTTTTAATGTCTTTTTGGCTCTGATGCACAAGGTGAGTGAAAGTCTTCAAATTTTGTTGGTAATCCCATTAAGAGAAGACCCACTTACCTGCCCCAAAGCAAAAGCCTCACACACAAGTTTTCATCTAACAACTTTTTGAACTAAAACTGTCAGAGTGTAATACCACGGACACAATGATGAAATCTGGACATGGCTATTAATCTGGTTTCAAATGTGTTACAGTTTGGTTCTGTTATTCCCTGGACAGCTATATTTATACTTTATTTATACTTTCCAAGCACCCAGCATGCTGATGGAGCTAAACATATGGTAAGCAGTAGCAGCAGTGAACAGTGGAATATTCTTAGCAGAAGAATGAATCATTTCCAAGATGAGACTATGTCTATAGAAAGAAATATCTGTAAATGAAATATTTGCAAAAAGAGAGAAACTTAGAATAGGCATCTGTGATTTTCTTTGGCTGGCACACACATATTAAGAAAAAGCAGAACATATAGAAACTCTACGTATTCTAAGACTATATTTTTGTCTTGGGCTTTTTTCTGACACGTACAAACCACTTGAGCCTTTTATAATGCCACCAGAAACCCTTGATAAAATACAACCTTATATTGTACAGTAGGGTATACCGGTAGTTTATATTCTCTGTATCTCATGTGCTGCATTTTATTTATACATACAAACAACTTTTACATGCATAACAAGGTTTAATGAAGTAATTCTAATATCAGAGTAACACCACATTAACAGAGTAACATAGCTCAATTTTTGTCAGCAGTGAGTTTTCAGGGAAAAAAATTAAATATGATCAAAACATAAATATCTGTATTCCAACCTGTGATTTATTATTCTCATACTGAACATTCCAGTTTCTGGTGATTTGTAATAGTTGACCTTAACTCAAAAATTTTAACTTCAGCATCCTTTGGTTCAATATATATATATTTGTGGATAGTATCATAATGCTTGGCTTTTGATTATAATAGCCCAGATTATTCTTTTATGAAAACTGAACAGAGTGTGTGTTTTCAGTGTTATAAGCACTGCTATCATCACCACAATGGCAAAAAAAGAAAGAAAGAAAGAAAGAAAAGAATTATACTGTACTTCTAAATCCTATCCAAGGTATCAGCAACCGAGCAGCATATTTTTATAAAAAATATTTGTTTTGCCACCAAACTACTTTATCAGCATCTGTTTTTCTGCTAGCATTAAGAAATGCTAACTGGAGACAAAATGTTATTATTCATATCTTCTGAGCCATCTACAATGATCTGAAAAGAAAAGCTGTGAATAGGCAATTCAATAGCCGTTTCCTTTTGAATGGATTTGCCGTGTGTTTCATTAACAACTGTTTACGTAAAACATCATTTCAACAGTTCAAACATCAAAGAAAACAGGAGAATCTTGGGCACCAAGCCTGGCAGAGGTACAAGCTTTTCAATCTGGACAAATACAAATCCAGGCAGGAACAGGGGGGAGGTGTGTATGTGTTTGTGTGTGTATGTGTTGAAGCTTATGCATTTCATTTTGCTCTCCGAATACACATGAAGACTGCAGATTCCCGGCTGTCCCCTCTGCGAGCCAGATGCTTCCTTAGAGGGGCAGTTGTATCTCACATTTGCCATGCCCCTCCCATTCCCTTATCCTTGCTTTAATGGACATTAAAAATAGAACAAAACAGCACTAGAGATAGGGACAAAATACATGCACAACAGGCACAGTCCGCTGTACTCATTCTGCTGTAAAATGTAAAAACAAGAAAGGGCATACAACAAGCTGGATCCCCTAGGACACATTCAGCTTTTTTAATATAGTAGTGCCACCGCACATTTCGCTTCGGATGTTGTATTATATTTATATGTCACTCAAATATTTACCATTTTCCTGAATTCTACTGTGTGTTCTGAAAGCTTGTTATAAGCCAAGTATCTTTGGTTATGTGTTTGGGCTATATAACAGCTGTGCCTGAACTGCATCAATATGCTAACTTTCCCTTCTGAAGCTTCTCATGTGACAAAAGCCACTCTTTCAGATGACTTCCTCCCGTATAGTTGCCAGTCTGTCCACTGCTGCAAATCACTCGGTGGCAGGGTATTATAATTGGGACCTGGAAAAACACAAACAAAGACACAAAAGAACATCAGGCTTCAGGAATCTTTCGCGCTCCTCCTCCGCCTCTAGAAATACTTTTCTCATGGTCAACTGTCATAATCAACCTCTGTATTAGCATAAATCTTATCCAACAAGACCTGCTTGGGTGTATGTGTGTGTGGGTAAATCTTGAATTTTAAAAGGAACAGAGAGAAGCACATAATTGTTGGAATCATGTTCGTGCTCCGTTCTGTAGTTACAAGGCTCATGGTGTCATCAGCTAGGGGAATTCTTTTTTGGAGGGGTGTGTGTTGAACATGTTCTCCTGCTTTACCACAACCCTCATGGTTCCAAGTAACCTCATTCAACAGGAAGGAAACTTTGGGACCACAAGGAGGGAGGAGGATGTCTTTAGTTACTGAAACTTGATATCATTGTTAAAACCAGTGCTGATGCTATTCATAAAATACTTCCCCCTTTCCACCCAGTGGCCCCCAATTTGCCAACATTGCAAGGGATTTACTAAGGAACCATGGATGCTTTGGAATAGGAAATGTTTAACTAAAAAAAAAAATCTATCTGATTATGTCATCAGCCTTACTCTGCAGAACTTACCCAAACAGGATTTCAGCCAACACACACACACACACACACACACACACACACACACACACACACACACACACACACACACACAC
>JAHTLZ010003518.1:4341203-4356980 GCA_023846285.1 Phrynocephalus versicolor | reverse complement strand
CACACACACACACACACACACACACACACACACACACACACACACACTTCTTCCTGAGGCCGAGAATCAGCAAGCGCTGAATCCAGTAATTTCTTTCATGTTATGAAAACTCTGTAGTGTTTGTAGTCTCTGCTATCCCTTGCATTGGAGGAGTATGGTATGTTAGGACATCACTTTGAGTTCAAGTAATGCAATGTGCTCCAGCCTCATGGGGATAGGCTCGTTCCCCATAAAGCTCTGCCACGGAGGCTAAGTGTCTGCAATAGGGAAAGTAAATGTCAAAAAAACCAAAGCAAAAACAAAACAAAAATACTTTCATTTCTGGGAAAACTTCTTTGCTGGGAAAATGTTGCAAAGATTTAAAAAAACAACCACCACCCTGTAACTTAAAAACACATCGTCTGCGTAGTGTAGTGCAAGCACTATATGGGAGGAAGCCTATTCAGGCCATTGTTCATCTTGTGAGCCTATTTCAGACCAGGGTGACAAGAGGTCAAAGCGGACTATAAGATGGAGGACTTGCAACCAGCTTTATTCAGACTTATGAAGCTGTTTGGATGAGCAGAGAAACGTTTCTATCTCTCAAGAAAAAGAAGTCCAGTTGCCGTGACTCAATTTTCAGATAAATTCACCTGGATGACTGAGAATCTTCACAGACATATTGCATGCAATGTTGGCCTGGTGCCCTGCTGGCCCTTGGAAACATTCTCTCTCTCTCTCTCTCTCTCTCTCTCTCTCTCTCTCTCTCTCTCTCTCTCTCTCTCTGTGTGTGTGTGTGTGTGTGTGTGTGTGTGTGTGTGTGTGTGTGTGTGTGTGTGTGTGAGAGAGAGAGAGAGAGAGAGAGAATGGTAAAACAATCTTTTAAATAGCTCACATACGTTGAAACCCTACTAGGGTCACAGTAAGTCTGACCTGACTTGACTGTGCATAATACATAGCTTAACCAACAACATCCTTTGTGATCAAAGTCTTCAAAATGTAAGTTCTCTTCTACACTATTATCCTTGTCTTTCTTTGCTGGCCACTTGGTAATATTAACTCCACACATTTTATTCTCTCCACACACTTATGTTCAGTCTGATGACCAATCGTTCTCTTGCACTTCCTCCTGGGTAGACTGGAAGTCATGAAATCACCCTTGCCAGTTGTCTGCTGCATGCTTGGACATGCCCAGATTCTGCAGCTGGCTACACATTTCATGGCACATCTGCACAAGCAGCAAAACAGTCTGTAAAACTGGAACACTGCTTGTGAAGTGGCCCTTAAACACACAGTCCTTTGCATCAGGGTTTTAGCCCTAAGTTCTATCTAAGGTACTTGTCTTTTGCCTCCTTATTTTCCTGCCTAAGATCTACCAATGATCTCATAAGATAAAATGCAATCCTGTATATCTCTATTGTATTCTTAAGGATGTCTCACTATCTTGCTTTACTGAAGACAGCAAAGAAAATGTTCCTCATTTCCTATATAATGAAGTGTGTGTGTGGCAGATTTCAGAGGCAGGGTATTTGTTCATTGGTTAACCTGAGTTGACAATCCTTGTTCTTGTCAATAAAGGACTAGGATCTCTCTAAATTGAGTGCTTGGCAATCCAAATGGAAAATGATTGACAATGTAATGCCATATGCACTTACAGGATCTAAAATGGTGGGATTTAAGTGGAGAGGAGAGCCGATGCTCAAAATAGATAGCTCCATTAATCATAAATTTGGAAAATTTTAGGAAGGGATTAGGAAAAGACAAATGCCTTATTGCAACACCTACATGTAAATCTAAAAACATATGATCCCATTGGATGAAGTGCAGAACACATTGATTATCATTATGATAGTTTTGGATCAACTTATATGAGGAAAAGCTGGAGTGCTTGGAGCTTTGTTGGCTTAGCAACAGAAGATTACTATGATAGGAAGGATGACAGAGTCCTATAAAATTATACATTGTGTGGAGAAACTGAATGAGGTTCCATCTCTGCCTGTTTTATAAAACTAGAAATGAGTTGTGCAATGAAAGTTACTGTCAAAAGATATGATTATGGCAGAAGTTGGAAATATCAATTTCACCATTATGAGCACATGGCACTAATAATATTCAGTGAACATAAATACCACACTGTTCAAGGGTTGCTTCATGCTATTCCACATGACATAAGCCAAGGCCCTTCTCAAGCCTCTATACCAGGGGTCCTCAAACTAAGGCCCATGGGCTGGATCCAGCCCAACAGGGTCTTGAACCCAGCCTGCTGGCAAGTGCATCCCCCCTCCCGCAGATACTGTATTACGGAATAAGAGTGAATGCTCTTACCCAACAGAGATTAGGGTGCTAGGGCAGCGGGCCACCTGTCCTTCGTGCTGCCCGAGCTGCCTCTTCCTACTCATGGTGCTTGCAGGCAGGTGCTCCAGGGCCCAGCGACCTCCTCCACTGCTGCTGCCACCACCACTGTTCCAAACAGGTGGGCAAGCAGGCACTCTGGGGCTATGCCGCTTCCTCCTCCACCACTGCTGGGAAACTTCACTGGCCTGGGATCACAGATGTTCAATGGAGGAGCACCCCTGAGGAGGAGGAGGAGGAGGAGGAGGAGGAGGGGAGGACAACCTGGCAAGAGCGACATGGAGGGCTCAGTCCTGCTGCTGCCTCGTGGCAATGGCAAAGGCAAAATGGGGGCGTGAGACAGGCTCGAGCAGATGGAATGGGGGGAAGCAAGAGAGACAAGCAGCAGGAGGAGAAGGCAGCCTGGTGAGAGCCACATGGAGTGTTCAGTCCTGCTGCTGCCTGGCAGCAACAGCAATGGTGAGGGTGGGGGTGTGGGATGGGCGGGAGCAGATGTGGTGGGGGAGGGGAGAAAGGAGAAGAAAGACGAAAGGAAGCTGCGCACAAAGCCCATGGGGCTCTGCTGCCAGCCCCCGCCACTGCTGAGAGACCTTCCACCAGCCTGCCTCCCTCCCTCCCTCTACACCCCGTCTTCTCAGGGAAGTGAGTGGGCACTCCAGAGCCATTGCCACTGCCACTGTTGCAGGCAGGCAGGTGGACAGGCATTCCCCAGCCGTGCAGCATCCTTCTCCTCCTCCTCCTCTGCCCTTGATTTTGCAGGCCTGACCCTGGGCCTGAGCCTTTACATTGCTGCTAGCCATCTGCAGATATCTGAATCCATGGATGGTGAATCAGCAGATACAGGGGTCATACTGCATAGTCCAGGCCCCAACAGTGTCTGAGGGACATTGAACTGTCCCCCTGTATAAAAAGTTTGAGAACCCCTGCTCTATATGTTTCCATATAAAATGTATCACATTTATTCTAAATAGCTGAAAAGAGATTCATGGTAATGTGGGGTATCTCTTTTTCTTCGTACAAATTTATGTAGCCTTAGAACATAGGTATAATTTGAATGGTTGCTCAAATCATTAGTTTTACAGAAATCATACTTCAAAAGTTAATTTATGGTATACAGTAATACCTTGGTTTATGTGCATAATCCGTTATGGAAATATAGTTGTAAACCAAAGCACTCATATATCAAAACAAATTTCCCCACAAGAAGTAATGGAAACTCAGATGATTTGTTCTGGGGCCCCATGGACCACATATTGTGCACACAAAATGCCAAGGAAGCAGCCTATGACGCGACATCTTTCCCTCTCCCTGGCTCTGGCCAATCAGACAGGGAGACGGGATGATGCATGTCCTTGCACAGTTCCACAAGGTAAGACAGTGGTTGATTTTGTTCCAGAGGGTAGGACTGTGTTCCGAATAACAACTGTGCTAGCGTGTTTCGTTTTGGAACCAGTCCCCTTCTGAAACAAAACACCCATCTCTATTTGTGACTCTAAGTATCCATGAGGCTTTAAAAAATAATTTCACAGTAGCTTCTTTGTAAAATTTGCTGATCACTCCTGATAATTCTTCATCCCACATTTCCGCACATTATCATCAACATAATTGGATCCCTTCACCCTTTTCCCTCTCCATGTAGTTGCTTCTGCTTGAAACAGCCATAGCCACTGTTTATTTAGAAGTTCCAAAGTGCTCTCCATATGCATGGAGAGGAAACTGGGATTGTGTGATGGAACTCCTCCCCTCACTGAATTCCCTGTATTGAAGGGAAGATTTGCAAGGGAGGTTTCCTCAAATTCAGCTGAATAGTGTTCTAGAGGTTCATGTGCTTGGAAAATATGTGGATTTAGTCCAGCATCATGGGGCTTAATCTTGGTTATTAGGATTACACTCCAATTATCTCTTCATCCCCAGCCTACTCCAGTTCATCCTTCCTCCCCTGTCAAGAGACCTGAGATTGGACAAGACAGCTGAAAAAGAAAGTCTGCACTTGATCATCTAGGGTATGATACAGTTCTTGAAATAGCGTCCCCATCTTCTTAAGCTTAAAGACACAAGTCTACTGTAGCCCTTGAGTATTGGTGAGCCAAGTCAACTGCAAAACTGAGAAATCTTTTGTTGAAATTAATAAACAAGGGTACCAAAGATCTTTATTATTTTGAAAAATGCTCCCTTCCCAAATGAGAAAATGCCTTTCCAAATATATGATAAGACTAGCTGCTTTAAAATTGGTGGGTTTTCTCTAAAATTTCTGACAGGAAGGGATAAATTAACAGAAAAATGCTTTAATACCACTACTATGGTGTTTGTATGTACTTACTTAGGACACCAAATGTACAAATTCTCAATCCCAGTTTTCAGAAGGCTTAAACAGAAACCTTGAGGAGGGAGGGTTTGACTTAAACAGATACTCCTTCACAAGGTTTAAACAGAAACAAACACAGCCAGTTTCTCATAATAACTACTCTTCAGGTAGAGAGTAAATGTTACTACAGCCCCGAAAATGTTTTAATTTAGCTAATTGTAGGTGTTCTCATATTGTCTGTCCTACATTTAATTCTGATTTGAGTTTGTCATGTCTTCATTATTTTAATATTACTTTCATTGATGTAAATTGTCCAGAATGGTCAGTCAACCAACCAACCAACCAACCAACCAACCAACAGTGGATATGTTAGTGATTCTTGCTGGATAGCCCTAAATTTGTTTCCTTTTGTATTGTTAAAGTCTGCCTTTTAGAAGACTGCAGGACAAGCTTCTCTGCTTACTCCAGAAGTTCCTGAAAACATTGTTCTTCACAATTCTCACAGTGCAAACTATCATTATTTTTTTAAAGCGGCATATACTGTGAAATGAAGGGAAACTGCAGCTAATAAATGAGACAGACAATGGAAAGACTGTGAAACGCTGTTAAGAAGTACAATTTTTTCTTCATCTAGGACATTTCCATAGGTACTTCATCCACATAAGTGGCAATGGTTTCACAAATGCTTCTACACATTAAAGGAACTACCACTGTTACATCTATCACAGAAAATACATTTGGCACCTCTATAAAAATATAATTGTAGTGAATTTTCTAAATAATAAATAAAACAATAAATAATGGATTAATCAGAAAACATGTAATTGAAATTTTGTAAACTGGCAGGAAATTAATATTTTTCTAGATTCATTATGCCATCGTTACATGTTCTACAATGTGAGGGAGTCCGATTTTCTCAAATAAACCACATTTATTACATAGAAAAAGTTGAGGAGGGAGGGTTTGACTTAAGATGTAATAAATCAGCTGCTTTTATATGGATGTGCAATTGACTAGTCAACGAAGCATAATCCGAGAACTTCTTTGAAAAAGACTGGCCTGGATCCAACTGCTAAACAGATCGATTGAATCAACAGCTGAATGGCAAACCAACACCTATATAAACTGTTCTGATTCAATGGTTTTTGTCTAGTTGTATATCCATTGGACTCCCTGTTTGTGTTTCTTTAATTTGCTCTTTCACAGAGAATGTTCCAAATTGTCTTATAATTTCTCTTGCATGTACAAGCTAAGGAAGGGTTATATGAAAGGTTGAAATCACACTGGGCAGGTGACTGTACCATGCTCTTACCGCCCATGCATGCCATGCAACACTAAGACAGCTTTCTAATTTGTTGAGTCTGGTGAATATTGAAGAACAAACAAACAAACAAAAGAACAGCAGTCTTACTGCTTGACGACCATGGAAACATCCAGGACAGTTTATTTGCAGTGGTTCTCACACTATGATTATTTCATCCAACTTAATTCTGTTCCAATATTTCTGAAGAAATGAGAAGGGATGGATTAATTTTCCAAGCTCATCCATTGCCTTGCTAGTGAAACATCTTCCCCTTTTCAGTGTGCAATGTTGTTTTCAGTCAGAACACAGAACCATCATAAATCAAAGCAGAGTATGCTGAGATAAGATATCCACGAATCTAGCTACTCTAGCAAAAAAACTGTGTGACCAAATTTTGACTTCTGAGCAACCCACATGCAAATCACACACACTGTTATATACATAGGTGTAACCATCCAATGAAATCTTTAGTTAGGGGTGGGGGAGTCTCCCGCTGCTCTGAATTCTGAATCACAAGGAAGCTATAGACACAGATTCAAAGCAGATGTGGCAAATATCTGGCTTTCCAGCTGATCTAATTAATAATAACAATAATGTGCCAATCTGTTGATTCTGACTTGTGAGTATCCTGTCCCAGAAGGCATAACTTTATGTCACTTCTACATTTATATAACTTTACATAAATGTGCTTAAGTTGTGCACATGTAGTTGTGCAATAGGTTTTTAGCCACAGTGACCCTTTCCAGGAATTTCAGGACATAGAATACTCACTGGTTCATCATTCCCTTCTTCTTCTTCTTCTTTTTTTTTTTTGCATTTTTATTTGTATTAATATCTCATGTAATATACAAACATTTATACGATTTCAAAACATAACCATTATCATAGATTGTGAGTATTTATCATAGATTTGAGTGTTTAGTAGGAAAGAAAGGAGAGAAAGGAAAAAAGAAAAAAATTGGAAAAGAAAAAGAAAAAAAGAAGAAAAAAATGGGAAGAAAAGGGGGCCAAAAGATAGGGCAAAAAAAAAAAAGAGTGTGGAAGGACCAGAATACATGTATTTACATGGTTATATATAACAGTGGAGGATTGTTCTGTCTACACATTGATCTTTAATTATGCCTTTATCTTATGTTTGTACTTCATCTCCTTTTTTGTATTTGTATTTTAACCAATCATAAAATAAGTTCCAAATTCATGCAAATTTACTTTCATCTTTTTGTTTTAAAGTCATAGTCATTCATTTTAGCACATTCTAATATTTTTGCGATAATCTCTTCGTCAGTCGGTACAGCTTTAATTTTCTATTTCTGTGCCCATATTAGTCTAGCTGCTATTAATATGTGAACCACTAAATAATGTACTTCCTTTTTTAGGTTATTAGTGGTCATACCTAACAAGTAGAGTTCTGGCGAGAACTCCATATTCTGTTGAAGGATTTGGGTGAGCCACTTATGGATTTTGGCCCAAAATTTCTTTATTTTATTACAGGTCCACCAGCAATGATAAAATGTTCCTCTGTGCTTTTGACATTTCCAACATTTTTCTGAACTTTGGGGGAACATTTTTTATTTTATTTTATCCCTTCTTCTGATGGTGTTCCAGGACTGTACAGCTTGTCAAGGACCATGCAGGCTGGCTCTACTCACAGAAGACACAGTGGGGAATCAAACTCCCAATCTCTGGCTTCACAGCCAAATAGATAACTCCCTGCACTCCAGTTCCCATTAGCCTAGGCATGTCCAAACTTTGGCCCTCCTGATGTTTTGGACCACAACTCCCAGAATTCTAAGCATAGACTGCCAATGGTAAAGGACTGTGGGAATTGCGGTCCAAAACATTAAGGAGGAGGGCCAAAGTTTGGACATGCCTGGATTAGCCCCTCCAAAATAAGTTAATTTTAAGATACTCTGGATATTCCCCTCACCCTAGACTCACAAGAGAAAAACTGCGATCCAGAGACCAGTAAATTTGATACCAGCCGATTATGAGGAAGTAAACAAGTGTGAGGAACACTCAAGTATACTTTTAAAAATTAGCTACAAAACCTCTGGATGCTAAGGCCATGAAGTCTCCACTTTAGAAATTATACCAGGAGTGCGTAGGAGACTAGGGCTTCAACTTAAGGCTGAAATGTAAAAAAGGGTCAAGCAATACCACACCAGCAGCATATCATAAGAATGGGGAAATCATTAAATGCTAAATGATGTCTAATTATCATAACATGAGCTTTCCAAATTTCCTGCAGCTTGCAAATCAGCTTACTTTGTTTTGTTCATTTGGAGATAAGTACTGCCTTTGTTTGCACCTTGTTTGCTCAGATACCAAGTTTGGCTGGAATCACACCCGTGAAGACAATTTCAGTGCCTAATGCTACATTATCTTGACATAGGTACAGATCCTAAAGTAGCATAAGATAAATCCCAGCTTAAAAGTGCAAAATAATGTTGTGTTTCTTGATTAAGTGCGATTAGTCATCTCTATTATAAAGGCAGGTGATACATTAGGCCTGAAGCCTACAGGTGGTTGCACAGTTAGAAAGCAATTTGCATGACCTTCCTTCCCTGAGCCTCAGCTGAGCCTCGTGGCGCAGTGGTTAAATGCCTGTACTGCAGGTAAAACTGTGCTCACGACCTGGGGTTCAATCCCAGGTAGCAGGCTCAAGGTTCACTCAGCCTTCCATCCTTCCGAGGTCGGTAAAATGAGTACCCAGCTTGCTTGGGGGGGGGGAATGTGTAGCCTGCACACTGTAATTAAAATTGTAAACCGCCCAGAGACTACTTAAAGTGGTATGGGGCGGTATATAAGCAGAACACTTTGCTTTTTCCCTGCCCCTGCTCCTCACATCTTCTGGAAAATCTCTTGAAAGGGTTGGAGTAACACACATACTGTATTAGTGGAGAATGGCACTGTACAGGGCTGTAGTGGAAGCCCCTGAAATGGGGAGGAAGGGGATGTTAAGCTATGTATTGGACATGATAATTTTTGGGGATGCAACAGACAATGGGGTGCTGCTGCTGTAATTATATATTGCACTTGCAATGTAACACTATTGACCACCACCTCATTGTGGTTCAATGGTAGTGACGATACATAGCCACTAAGAATAATTAAATGCACTAAAATGTATTAGTGCCTTGAGGCTGTTTTGGAGGGGGGGATCCTCCCCGCCCCAATACTGTCAATGACTTCTTTACAGCTTCAGTTGTATTTAATGCAGTTTTTATCAATAACTCAGCAGCTCATATTACTACAGCTCCATTGAAATTTTCATGCTGGGAAATCTAATTCATCCAATATATGAATCCATCACTTACAGTGCCTCTTTCTCAAATGCTATAAAACTTCCAAACCCGTAGATTTGTCTCTAACAAAAAATAACATAGAAGGGGCCTTTCGATCAATAACGGAATCCCTCTGATTCTGGTACCAGCTGAATATTTTCTCCAACTTTGCTTTTGTTCTTCTGGGTAGAGGCCCACAAGGGAAAGAAGCTTGTTTTCACTCGCCAGCCTCATCAATACCTAAATCCTGGTGAACAAGTGACACTGAGAAGCTGTAATCAATAGCTCCCTCTGCGTTTTTTCTTCTGGTCAAATGGTTCAGCACTACTGACAGGCCTGACACTTAGAACATGATGCTAAATCTTTATCAACAGCCAGCTAGGTGACTGGCAGAACAAGACGCAGGGTGGTCATTAACGCTCATGGCAATCTGTGAATAAACTAACTCCTCAATAATGTGTTTGTTTAGAAAAATGTGAGAAAAGAAAAGAAAAACTCCTTGCACAATGTATTGATTGCTTTTGAACTGCATTTAGCAATTTCGGTCTGAGGATGGAACATAATGTTGTACAACTGTGATGCTCTGCTTGTTAGGAGTTTTCAATTTGATACAGCGGAAAACTGACCATCCTCGAGACTGGATAGTTACAGAAAGCTGCCAAACTGTCAAAAATAGATCAGTGAGGCCATAATGGAAACAGCTGAAATATCAAGTTGTAACACACAACAGAAATCGCACTTAGCAAAAAATAATCTTTCGGTTTGCTCATGCCATATTGCTTTTTCTCCCTCCTGTTCTGTGATAGAAACAAATACCGTAATATGAACCAGCATGGGTTCCAGTTTATTGCTAGCCACCTAAGGAATGAATGCACAACTAGGTTTACGTGCATGCCACATTCCAAATCAATGCTTCACAATCTTCTCTTAAGTGCACAATTACTCCATTCAGTCTTGGACGTTTTAAACATTTTGACTGAATAGCATACTTAACTTGTGTCAGATCGGTGTTGGCATCAGGTTTTAACTTGAATGATAACACAAACATATAACGTGTGTGTGCGCATGTATGAAACACCCTACAGAGTTACCACTGGTACTAGTAGACTATCGAAGATACCTTATTTAAGTAAGAGAAGAGTAATTTATGATGGTCTTGGACTAATCAGCCCAACATTCCCCAATCCCTATGAGTCTATATGATTTCTTTTTGATCTTCCTATGCTATTCTAATGAGATTTTTAATTGAACTTTATGGGTTCCCTTTGAGGACTGCAGCCATCACAATCAATCTAAACCGCAGTAAACTATTTGAAGTTATTCTTCACAGAAAGGTGAGCCATTTCCACCATGTCCTTGGCATAATTTAAAGCAAAGATGTTGCATCTCTCATCTGCTGCTGGCACCTTTTCCACCTTCTCATAAAGTTGAAGGTCAGTGTATGAATTATGTGAATCAACCTCACTACAAAAGGAGACCTGTGGAATGCACACTCCACAAATTAAGTGGGAGAGATCTGCAGAGTGAAAGCAGAACATGCACTTTATGTTTAGGGAAACAAGTCCGGAATATTAAGAGAGAGGAATCAAGAAGTCACATTTTAAAATGAATAAAATTTTACTGTTGATCAGTTTAACTCATAATGAAACAACTCTCTGTAAGAATTAGATATATAGGCACTTCCTTGGAGTAGGCCTATCAGAATAAATGGAACTTACAAAAGAGTAAATCATTAAATCTCCATTGATTGAATGGCCCTAATAATAATCATGTGCAATTAAGTAAATTCTGATTTATAGGAATCCTTTTCGAGGATTTCCAGGCAGAGAATTCCCAGAAGTCATTTACCATTCTCTTCTTCTTGGGCTGTGCTGATTATACAGACTAGAGATGGGCACGACTTGACAAAATTCTCGTTTCCGTTTCCGTTACTCGTTTCCGTTACGGAACGGAAAAGGAAACGACAATTACTCCGCCAGAACCGACTAAAGAAAAATTGGGTCTGATTTGTTGTTGTCGATCCCATGACGCCAAGCGGTACAGAAAAAAAGTTTTTAAAAGTTAAAAAAAAAACCCCGATTCCCGGCCAAAAAGCAGGCGAAAATATGCCTGCCTGAGTGAGGGCTCAGGGCACATACCAGAGGGGTGGTTGACCCCTCCTCTCCTGTCGTGGGCTGCTCTGGTGGTGGGGGAAATCCTCGTCGTAGTCGCTCGCAACAAGCCGGACTTGCCGCCGGCCGCCGCAATTCAAGCAGGCGAAAATATGCCTGCCTGAGTGAGGGCTCAGGGCACCTACCAGAGGGGTGGTTGACCCCCCTCTCCTGTCCTGGGCTGCTCTGGTGATGGGGGAAATCCTCATCGTAGTGGCTCGCAACAAGCCGGACTCGCCGCCGGCCGCCGCAATTCAAGCAGCACAGAAAAAAAGTTTTAAATTAAAACCCCCAATTCCAGGCCCAAAAAGCAGGCGAAAATATGCCTGCCTGAGTGAGGGCTCAGGGCAGGGCACCTACCAGAGGGGTGGTTTCTGGGGGGGTGTTCCCGGCCTCCCCCCCTCCTGTCCTGGGCTGCTCTGGTGGGGGAAATCCTCGTCGTCTCGCAGTCGCTCGCAAGTCGCAACAAGCACCGGACTCGCCCCCGATTCCCGGGCCCAAAAGCAGGCGGAAATATGCCTGCCTGAGTGAGGGCACCTACCAGAGGAGGGGTGGTTTCTGGGGGGGGGTCCCCGGCCTCCCCCCTGTCCTCCTGGGCTGCTCTCGTCTCACCATGCCATGCGGTGCGGGTGGGGGATCGAAAATGGGGCGGCGACCGCAATATTTTTTTTGAAATCGTGGTCCAAAAAACAAAAACACATGACACAAGCCAACACAAGCACCACAGAAACATGCGGAAATTGCTATTTTAAAACTGCCAGAATTCTTACAGTAGCAGTGGGTTTTTCTTGCAACAAAATGTCTCCTCTGTCCCCTCTCCATTGATTTGATTTGATTTTATTTTTTTTACACCTGCGCAATGATGGGCTGGCCATGGGAGTGACCATGCAAATTTTTGGAGCCATTCCACCAGTCGCATGGCCACTTGGCCAGGTTGACCACAGAGACTTCTGGGATGTGCCAATCAGGCATAAAAAGCCCACTAACTGTAGCCCGAACCCGAACCTGAAGCCTAAGCCTAACCCATACGCCAGTACATTGTCCTTCTAAGTGGGTCAGAGAGGCACCCAGAGGTGCACCCCAATACTCACCCTAACCTCACCCGTAACTAGCCTAACCCTAGCCCTTGCGCTAACCCGTCTTAACCCTAAGCCAGATCTACTTGCATTGCACTACACGCAAGTACCTTTCCCTTCTTAGTGAGACGCAGCGGGTGCAGAGAGTCCGCCAGTCTGGCTCTGGGTGACTCCTGCAGGCTCGGCTCGGCAGCATGTGTGACATGCAAACCATGCCCCCGAGGCCTGACTGATGCAGGGAAGGCACCCCAAAAAGAGGGGTGCCTCTGCCAGTCTGCTGCATCTGCAACTTGGTATGCTTATCCATATGGCTATGCATGCCCTTTTGCAGTGGGTGAGGATAGGAGGCACCCGCAGGTGCCTCCAGGAGCCCGCTTTCCCTTTATAGCGGGCCAGAGGAGGCACCCACCCCACAGAGGTGCCTCCAGGAGCCCGCTACCCCCCCTAAACCAGTATAACGACAGACGAAAAAACGACACCACGAAACGACAAATTTTTGTGAAATTTCGCGAAAAACGGAAACGAGCCGAAACGGACCCATCCCGAAAAACAATAACTCGAAAAAAAATTTTTCCTGGTCGTGCCCATCTCTAATACAGACCATGCAGCTTGTCCTGATTATGCCGATGATGCAGCTTGTCCAAGGCTATATAGGCTGGTTCTATTCAAAGGTGGAGAATCAAACTCCCAACCACATCCCTAAACCAGTGAGCTATCTGGTCAGTTCAATGGGCCTTTTCTAACAAAACCTACTTTGCAAACGAACAGGTCTTTGGCCAGTGTCTGTAATGCATTTATAAATATGAGATGCTGTGCAAGAATTCAAAAATGTACAAAATAGCTGCTAAAGAATAATGTACTGATTCAGTAATCTCTTATAAGGCACGGGCTTCAGTACATACACAGAGCTCACCTGTCCTCACATTTACGAACATGGAAACCAGTATGGGGCACACAAAGGTATTCTGTCATTGAACTGTCTTCACTATCAAAGAAGCAATTTATGAATGCATTGTAACCTATATTTCTGTTCAATGTTATAAATGAACATACAGCTGACACAAAGCTTTTAATATTCAGTTAAAATATTGAAGGTGGGGATGTGTAGACATTTTTGCTTCACCTCCTTTAGAATGTGCCAAAAAGTATTATAAATTCTGATTTTGTCTTATTTATTCATTTATTACAAGAATATAGATTTTATAGCTCTCTTCTTTTGTTGCTTTTGTTGGTTTCAAGCAAAACAAGGAAAAGAACAAAGCAGCAGCTGTTGTTGGGGGACCCACTGTACAGGTGCTTCTACGCCAAGGCTCGAAGCCTCTGAGCAAAGATGGGAGAACTTGAACATTTGGCAGCTAGGGTGGAATGTGGAGAATCAGTGGGATACAGCAATCCCAGGCTATAAACTCTATAGAAGGGATAGAGAGGGGGGGTTGGAGGGGGAGCGGCCATCTATGTCAAAGAAGGGGTAAAATCCATCAGAATGGAGATTGACAGAGGATCTGACTCCACCATAGAATCACTGTGGGTTAAACTACCAGGTCCAAGGAGTGATGTTCCGGAAGATGGGCGGTATAAAAATGTAACAAACAAACAAACAAACAAACAAATGTGATAGTTGGGGTATGGTATCGTCCACCAGATCAAAAACTTGAGGGGGACCTTGAAATGAGAAGAGAAATCATGGAGGTGTCTAAGAGGGATAGGATAGTAATCATAGGGGACTTCAATTATCCCCACATTGACAGGGCAAATGCGAGCTCCGGGCAAGAAAGAGAAACCAGGTTTCTCGACTTGCTGAATGACTGTGCCTTAGAGCAACTTGTCATGGAGCCCACCTGAGAACAGGCAACTCTGGATCTAATACTGTGTGATACTCAGGACCTGTTCAGGGATGTGAATGTCACTGAGCCTCTGGGGAACAGTGACCATGCTGCAATCTCCTTTGCCATGCATGTTGCAGGAAGAGTGTCAAGCAAATCAGACATAAAAACCCTTGATTTCTGAAGGGCAAAGTTCTCTCAGATGAGGACACTAGTTAGAAAGAAATTGAAAGGGAAGGTTAAAAGAATCCAGTCTCTTCAGAGTACATGGAGCCTGTTTAAAACAATGGTAATAGAGGCCCAGCACAAGTGTGTACCACAAAGAAAGAAGAGCTCATCTAAGTCCAAGAGGGCACCGGCATGGTTAACGAGTGGAGTTAGAGAGGTTCTAAAGCGCAAGGAGAGGTCTTTCTGTAAATGGAAATCCTCCCCAAAAGAGGAAAATAAAAAGGAACACAAACTCTGGCAAAAGAAATGTAAGAAGATGATAAGAGAGGCAAAGAAAGATTTTGAGGAACGCATGGCTAGCAATATAAAGGGTAATAATAAAAGCTTCTTTAAACATGTTAGAAGTAGAAAACCTGCCAGAGAACCATTTGACCCTCTTGATCGTGAGGGAGGAAAAGGGAAGATTAAGGAGGACTTGGAAATTGCAGAGAAATTAAACGAGTTCTTTGCATTTGTCTTCACGACAGAAGACCTTGAGCAGATTCCGCTGCCTGAACGGCCCCTCTTGACTAAAGAATTCAATCAAATACAGGTTAAAAGAGAGGATGTTTTAGGTCTAATTGATAAATTGAAGATTAACAAGTCACTGGGCCCAGATGGCATCCACCCAAGGGTTATTAGGGAACTGAGAAATGAAATTGCAGATCTCTTAACGGTAATATGCAACTTGTCTCTTAAAATGGCCACAGTGCCAGAGGACTGGAGGATAGCGAATGTCACACTAATTTTTAAAAAAGGAACGAGGGGGGACCCCGGGAAATTACAGGCCTGTTAGCCTTACCTCTGTCCCAGGGAAAGATGGTGGAAAGCCTCATCCAAGAGAAAATCTTAAAACACACAGAAGAGCAAACCTTGCTGAGATAAAATCATCATGGCTTCTGTACGTCTTGCCTGACAAACCTTTTAGAATTCTTTGAAAAGGTCAACAGGATTTGGTGGTCTTGCCTCCTGGGCAGGGAGGCAGCAGGATCCGAGCCTTCTTCCGGGCTCGGATGAAGTTCTCTGGAAGGCAGCAAAGTTCCCAAGTGTCCTCCAGTGGGAGGGGATGCTGCTGCTCCGCGGACGGGAAGGACTGGACAGAAAGAGAGAGAGAGAGAGAGAGAGAGAGATAACAGGGGAGAAGGAGGAAGGGAGAGTGAGAGAGAAAGAAAAAGAAAGAAGGGAGAAGAGGAGGGAGGGACGAAGAAAGAAAGAAAATGAGGAAGGAAGGAAGGAAGGAAGGAGAGGAAGAGAAAGAAAGAAAGAAAGAAAGAAAGAAAGAAAGAAAGAAAGAAAGA
>JAHTLZ010003518.1:4286621-4329528 GCA_023846285.1 Phrynocephalus versicolor | reverse complement strand
ACACACACACACACACACACACACACACACACACACAAATATTAAGGAATGAATCCTGACCAACAGCTATGCTGCCTGAGATTTACTGGAATTGTAATCCAAACATCTGAAGAGGACCATGCTGCCTATTCCCACTACACACACCATTACCAGGGAGCAAGTACCATTTAATTCAATATAATTTACGTCTGAGAATTTTGGCATAGGCTTACACTGTAAGTGATCTCAGAATGCCAGGGAGTGAGATGAAAAATTCCTCCTGCAAGTCGAACACATTTTTCTGCTATCCTTCTGATTACAAAGGTGAAAGACCCAGCAAAGGGCAGATAATAGACTGAGAGCTGCATTAAGATATCTAGGAATACAGCAAGAGGCATATACAAACTTATGGCAATTGTAACATGGAACTATATACGAAATAACAGCACTGTTTAAAAATCATTATTGGAGGATAAGGCAATCATTATTGTGCAAATGGATATTACAAAGAACATAATTCAACTAAAATAAATAAATAAAGCATTATTCAATGGTATCTTCAGACGTATTCATATATAAGAGAATGCATGTAATTTTAAATACAGTATATAACAAAGTATTTTCTCCTCACTAAGACATTAATGTAGCTCAAAATATTGCACTATCTTGCAATCATACACTCATGGTTTCATAAATGTATGTGAAATGTTAATTTCACCCTGTAGGCAGCGAACACATTAATTAGTTTAAGGTAAGCAGCTTGGTGACTGTGCCAAATATTTTTATTACTAAACTCTCTTCTCATCCCTGTAAATATAATCACAAAATGAGGAAATCTTTCACCCATTTTCAACACGGCTGAAAACTCCGGATATTGTTAAACACACAAGAAAATAATACACATTTCTGGTTTGTAAGCACTTCATAATGTTGTAAAAACAGCAAAAAGGTGTTGAACTCTTGTCAAAGGCTAATTATGAATTGTTTGAAATAAATGCAGCATTCACTGCTCCAGAACTATGGTAAACTGGATAGAATGTAAGTACCTAAAAGCATTAGGGAATCATTTAAATCATAATCACTGTTGGGAGTCCATAGTGCTCTCTATTTGCCAACAGGACAAGAAACATAGTCATTGAAAGACCTTGGAAAATTGACTGCTTTGGATTACAATCCACAACATCCTCCGATGGCCATGATGACTTGGGTATTCTGTTCTGCCATTTCCAACCTTCAGATAGAGAAATAGCAGAATAACAACCTATTATAGACCCTGCTAATCTTTCTTGAGGAAACATACTATTTTAAAATGGACATTAACTCAGCCACTATTACTCTAACTCCCAGTTTACAAGGTTGCATAGTTTACAATTTAATACCACATCTTCTACTTGACCCTTGCCATCCTCATTTTAGCCTCATGATAGGATTAGCATTAATGGTTGGAACAATGATTAACAGTTATGCTTAAATTAAGGATTTAATGTAATCTACTCCAGAATACACAGAGTATGCCATCATTTCCCCTGAACTGGTTTCTTTTGTTTTTTGAACTGTGGGATCACTCAGTGGTTTAAGGATCTGACTGCGGAGCCAGAGGTTGGGAGTAGATATAGAGATGATTTTTTTTTGTTTTGTTAAAAAAGGTGATTCATCACGATTCATTATTCATCAGGGCTGACAAATTGATGAGAAATTTCCAGTGACAAATTGATGAATTGATTTGTTTCCCCTTTAAAATGCTGGCATCAAGAGGCCCCATATTTGCAGGGATGCTTCCTCTGCCTCTTTTTCTGCAAGCCTTGCAAGTCAGGTGAAGATTGGGGCTCAGAAGCTATGAACCCCCAAAGATGGGCCCTTTAGGAGTGTCCCCCCCAGGGATCCTGAGGCACCAAGCTTGCAAAGAGGCTTATCCCACCTTTCCTCTAAAATATCTCTAAGTTTGGTGAAGATTGTGTTTTAGTCATTTGAGTTATACACGCAATCTTCAACAAACGTGGAGGAGTCATGGGGCACCTCCCTTCAATTTTTGTGTCTCTCGGTGCTTTAAGGGGGCATTTTATATCTCAAATGAATTAACAAATCAAAAATGGCTAAAAATTCATCAATTTGCATTCACTGGGGATTCCAATTATGATGAATACGAATCAATAATTTTTATATATTTTTAAATTTTTCATATCCTAGGGGTTCCATACACAGGGTGGGTGGGGTAGGAATTCTAAGGATATAAACAGGAGAACTCAGGTGGCATGTTTACAATGTTTATCTACATATCAGTACAAATAGCTATAAATTTCATAATACTGTTGGTGTTATTTAGCTACACATTTCTTTTTCATAAAAATTATAGAGTGGTTTCTAGCTATCTCCTGCCTTTTGTAGCTCTGTGTCTTTGAAAAGTTACGATGTTATGTTTCAGCTATTTCAAAGATTTTTTCCAAAGGTTCTTGTCTAGTTGGTATTTCAGTCAATTTCCAATATTTGGCATATGCATTCTTGCTATTGCAACAGTATGCAACAACACACACTTTGTCTTAACATCCTTAATTTCTGTCATAATATTCAGTAAAAATATTTCAGGTTTAAATGAAACAATATAACCCAACATTTTTTGCAATATCTCACATACCATTTCCCAATATTTCTTTGCTATACTGCACGTCCACCACACAAATCAACAAATTTTGATGAATCAACCTCATTAATCAGAAAATGTGATTAATTATCTTTAGTTGGGAATTAGATTTGCTACTGTGTATCATGGATGGGAACTGGACTTAAAAATCCATAGGGTACCTTCCAGATCTGCAAGATGATGATGCTCATAGTTTACTGAGAACTGGCATAGGGCATTTTTAAAAAATAAAGTATGTTCTATTCATGGTGGTGGTGTTGGGGAACAAAGAAAGAAACAACTGTCAGTGGCAAAAGGCAATATTGGACTTGGAGGACTGTGCAGCTTGTTCAAGGCTATATCAGCTGGCTCTTCTGAGACACAGTAGTGAATAGAACTCCAAGCTTCTAACTCTGTACCCAAATACTGTACCCATGATTCAGTGGGCTACTCAGAGAGCCCCTAATAATATTATGTTATATTGATTGGGACCAAAAACCATTACAAACCCAAATGGCGAAATGTAATACTGTAGTTGTAAAAATTCTAAGTCTTACCTTATTTTTGGCTGTAAAGCATAATAACAAGAACACACAATCAACAGCAGAAACTTAAATACATTGTTTATTTAGTGTACACATTTTTCAACCAAATGGGTATCTGTGGGGCCAAATGTTCCATCTTGGTATATGAGTGTTAAAGCAACGGATTCTCCTTGGTTCAATATGTTTTCAGATGTTATTGGAAACATCCATAGAGAGTGTTCAGCTGATCTCAATATCAGCACGAGAGCAGGGCAGATGCATTCTGATATGTCATTCTTACTTTTTACTTCTACTTGAATGGTATTCAGTTTGCATTTCAGTATATATAAAAGAATTGCCTCTGAATGGACTGTTGTTGGGTTTTTTTTTACTTTGCACTGGACTAGTGCAGAATTTAATCCATTTTTGGACAAACAAATCTCCATCTGGAGGAGTCAGTAAATTAAGGAAGAAGAAAAAAAGCAAAACTTTTCACAGAGCTGCATTATACTTGGGCATACTTCTAGAAAAATCCATTTACAGCTATCTGCTTCCCAATAACTTTTTCAAACTACAGCTTCAATCCACCATCTGAGTATACAACACATGACCATGGTGGAAACTTCATGGGCAGAACAGAGCCCTGCCCTTCTTGGTTCCTTCTGTGTGGGGAATGGGAAGAGTGCATAAGTACAGCACACTGAATGAAGAAACATGCTTTGGTTTTGCCCCAAAATACCATTTTTCAGTCAGGTGCTGTAGCTGTGGTTGGCCACATGAGTCCACAATGTATTCAAAGTAAGACTATGGAAAATATGGATATACTGGAAGATGGATGAGATTCATTAACACAGGAAGAACTATTTGAATACTTGTGTTAAAAGCATGAAAACATTCGTTAACCAGTCTCCCACTTCATACAAATGAATGGACTACAATCACTAGCTTCAGAAGAAGCCAGGGTTTATTAGACAAAAAAACAGAGAATTGAATACCCTTACATATCAATTCTGACCACTTATAGGATTTTCTAGGTCAGCTTTCTAGGTCAAATACTCAAAAGTAGAAGTGGTTGATCATTCCCTTTTTCTGGTGGCATCCTAAGACTGTGTGGGTTGTCCAAGGCCATACAGGCTTGCTCTTCTGGGTTGCACAGTGGGGAACTGAACACCCAAACACTAGCTCTGAAGCCAGATAGATATCTGACTATATATACATACATACTCAGTGTGGTGTAGTTGATAAAGTGAAAGAGTGGAACTCCTGCTCAGCCACCGAAACTCATCAGAGAAATGGAACTGGTAAAACCACTCCTTAAATACCATATCTCACAATAATAACCACCATCACCACCATCACCTCTGAAGTACAGAGCTTGAAGGGATACTATGGATCATCATGTTCAGCCCGTCTCAAGGAGGCCCAGTGGGAAATTGAACTCCCAGCCAGAGACCCAGGGCACTAAGCGATCCAGCAGTTGGTTCTGACTTGATAGCACATAAAATCAACAGCATATATAAAGAATCCAAGGCTCTCAAAAATTAAAAATTACACAGTGCCAACAAGCTTAGAATACTATACAAAAACTATATTAAGACAATTAAACCTTAGTAAATATTAAATCCAAAATAGAATACAATATGAAAATTTATTTAAAAAAGATTTAGAGATCTTTAATTTTAATAAATATGGTACCCCTTAGACTCTTACAAGTTGATAGCTGTGGTGGGTTTTTCAGACTGTTTGGATGTGTTCCTTCCAGAACACGGCCAAATAGCCTGAAAAATACACAACAGCTATCAGATCCAGGCCGTTAAAGCCTTCAAGTATACACCTTACAAGTTGCCTAAAAGCCTGGCTTAAAACAGAAGTCTTGGAAGCAGCAACTGAGAAGGCACTCTCTCATATCCACCCCAAATGAGCTTGGGAAGGTAGAAAAAGCAAGAGAAGGGCCTCCTCAGAAGATAATAAAAACTGAGAAGACTCTTATGGGGTGATATGATCCTTCAAATAGCCTGGATCCAAGCTGTACACATCTTTATAGGTAGTAATCAGCGATTTGAATTGGGCCTGGAAATAAACTGGCAGCCACTGAAGCTGTCCTTACATGCTTCCTGTCAGCAGCCTGGGTGCAGCATTCTGAACCAGCTGAAGTTTATGAACTATTTGTCAGAGAAGCCTGGGGTCAATTTATTTGGTATTGTGCTTCAATACATGACCATGAGCATTTAGACTTGAGATAGCTCAGTGACGTCAATGACCTACTATTAACAACAGTCTATTGCAACTGATGTAAACTATGTTTCCTCCCCAGAAGCTGGCAACTTTCTCACAAAACAATCCTTTAATACCAACCAAAATTAAATTTAGGATGGAGGTGATTAGCACTTATGCTCATGTAACACCCCCTGGTTTATTCCACCTTATGTTTATCTATTTTAAAAAGTCAAACCCAGTGACAGCTGTTTGTACACATAATAGCATACTATACCTACTGTTCTGATCTACAAATGTAAGATATATGAAATATATTAATTTATTGTAGCTCTATACAGATTGTGATATCTGTCAGAACTGGGGCAGGGCTGCGCCAAAGCTCACTCTATTATTAAAAATCACTAAACATGCAACTAGGCTTCAGCCATATCTTGAGAACACAAGGCTCACTGAAAAAGACAATGAGAGGAAAAGTTAAAGGTAGGGGTAGGACAAGATGACCTAAAATGAGACAGACCGGCTCTGTAAAGGAATCCATGACCCTTATGTTGTAAGATGCCAGCAGAGCTGCAAATGCTAGGACTGATTCTGTGAAGATAACATTTTTTTAGGGTCATTACAGGTTGACACACATTGATGCTGCATAAGGAAAAAGCACTGGGGACACCTGCCAATTTACTTATTATATGAATTCATGTTAAGGGCTACAAAAGTATATATTTGCACATGTCCTTCCAAGTTAGTTTTTATGTTTGCATGCATAATGGCAGATGAAAGACATTTTACAAGTTATTTATTTATTTATTTATTTATTTATTTATTTATTTATTTATTTATTTATTTATTTATTATAAAGCTTCCCGTAGGAACTCTGGGCGGTTCACAATAAACTGAATCAATTCAGTTAACCAAGCAACACACGACTAAGTACTACAATAGACAAACAATGTCAAAAATATACAACCCTGGCAAAACAACAAATAGCAAATTATACTGGCAGATGGCGGGGGGGGGGGGCAAAGGAAAAAAAAGACTAAACTAGGTCACCAAAGGCCTTTCGGAAGAGTAAGGTCTTTAACACCCTCCGGAAGGCCGGCAGGGACTCTGCAAGGTGCACTTCACTGGGGAGGTGGTTCCACAGAGTCGGGCCTGCCACAGAAAAGGCCCGGTTCTGAGTCGAGGTTTTCCAGGCCTCTCTGGGCGTGGCCACCCGAAGCGAGTGATGTGCAGTCTGTAAAAATATGGGGCAAAGCTAGAGACTGAGAATAAAACTATAAATATTTTCAGCTGCCAATATGCAACCTATCATTGTCAATGGGATGAGATGGGAAACCCCTCCTCCAATAGTTTTCCTAGAATTTACTTCATTTATCAGAGCACAGTTGTGTACAGATGGAAAGGAGAGCTTTGTAAACACCACCCCACCATTATTTTCTTTTAATACTACTCCTTTTAGAAAATTTGGTTGCCCTCTTATATGTCAGCTGTGTTCCTGCTGGTTCCAACTTTGTGAGGTAAATCTGCCTGAGCAGGAACACTGCAGAGAGGTAAATGTCTGTTCCTTATTCAGAAGGACAACAGATAGTTCACCTCTTAAAAGGCATGAATGGACAGGAATTCATGTGTTGCCTTCTACTTTGATCATCCATGCACCATTGAAAACAACTGATTTAGCAAAATGTAGAGGAGGCAACTGAAGGCAAACTTGGCAATTGTGTGAATGTACTATTGTGATAAAAGGTGGAGAGATTAACCGATCCAATATGCATCTATTCAGAAGTCAGACTCATGGAGTTCTTCTGAGCTTATTTCCACTCACTGAACAGTATTTGCCAGTGAGCCCAGAAGAACCTACTTGTCACTGACATGGATGGTACTTGTTTTTGATTGTGATTAAATTTAGCCCTCTTGTTATGGGACAGAAATGTCACTTCAACCATAATAGCTGTAGGAACTCGAATCAGCAGAGTCAGTTTCCTACTAAAATAGTACCAAGAATGGAAGCTTTATTTAAAAAAACATATTCCCAGAGATGCTTACATATATATTTTTTAAAATATTCCTATCACTATGTATTTCCGTCTGCATGCAGGCATGTGTGTATTCTGGCGAGACTGGCCCATTTCCCTTGTTGTGTTTACATAAGTTTATTATTTTTTTAAAAGAAAAGATCAGTGTAAATCACAATCCCACTGCCAGAAGTGTTGATTGGATTTTGATCTTGTTTGCCTTCACTCTTGCAGGAGGATATGAATGAACTCAATATTTCTGTTAACAACATAACTCAAAACTCACCATTTTCTAAATTTCACACATTAAGAAAATCTCAGCATCAGGTGTTGTGTAGAGTTAATGTCGTTTTTTTTTTCATTTAACGAATATAGAAGCCTAGTCAGCCTAAGCATTATTTCATTCTCATGAATATAAATATTCTGACAATCTCACTCTGGGTTTCAGTACACTGGAACACAATCTCCTACCTTATATTGTTAGGACATATTGTAGTGTTAGCCTTTGGAAATGAATACTTTGTCTTTTGAGGTGATGAGAAACAATGAACCCGCCAGCTAAATTCCCCTTCTAGCATCTACACCCTGACAACAGATCAATTTGAATCTTTCATACTGATGAAATCGACAATTCTCAAAACAAACGTATTTTAAAAACAAACAGACAAGGCTTTTTAAACACCTAAGTGTTTTCACAGAAGCAATAGCGGTTCACACCCAGTTTTACACGCAAATGCATCATAGCGTTCAGATATGCCAGCTGAGCTTGACATAAATGTCAGTCAAAATAAAGGTAAATTAGCTGAAGAACAGTTGGTGTTTATGAATGGCTTTGTATATGGTGTTAAGTGCTTCAAGCATAACAAAAATAGATAGAAGAAACTGGACTTTATTAGTGTATTTTGAACTGAATTATCTGCGTATTCTTAACTAAAAGGAATAACTCAGCCTACTCTCATTGTTCTCTGCTTTGAAGCTTTCCATCTCCATTCCCTTTCAATAAGCGCCTCAAATGTTAATAGGGATATGATGACAATACTCCTGAAATAGCCTACTCACTACCAGCGCAAAGCGAACAAACTTGTTTAGCAAATTTGCAGACTCACTGAAGCTTGTGTCCCCTCCAGGGCATAACCTTGTTATTAAGACAATACAAAAGTAGAAAAATCTGATTTAGGATGACACGACTTCATCAATTCATGCACGGCAGAGTTCCAGACACTGATGTCCCTTCATCATGCCCAGATTGCAAATGACAGTCAGGACAACGTCAAGTCACACCTTTCCTTTGGTGCCTTTAAACACAACAAAAGAGCGCAAAGGGATGGTGCACAATACATATTTTATGCACCAGCACGTTACACTAAATATACTAATAGCCATTAAAAATGCATTATGGTGCCATCAGTGTATACATAAATATGGCCACTAACTCAAAGTGCTATCAATGTACACTCTATTATAAAACATTTTGCTGTCGCCTTATTGGTCTCCTACAATTCAAGAAGCTGAAGAGGAAATGGTGTCCACTTTATTAGAAAACATATCACACCTCTTCTGCGCTTCTAAAAGTACATTTTCTCCTAAACTAGGACCATGCCCCACAGTCACACTGAACTGCAAGAAGAGGAGCCATACAATCAACATAATTTGACTTAACTTGAGGGAAAAATTACAAAATCTAAGGGGGATATATTTGATTGATATCTACCCATGTGACTTATTAGGCTTTGTCTAAAAAAAACCCCCAAGGTACTGTTAAATAATTTTTCATTGATAATCATGCTGTCTCTGCTATCAGCTAACTTTTGAAGACCAACCCGACAGAGAGGAGCTAAGCCCCTTAATTTCTTAATAAATTATTCTTTACCATAGGACGGGGATTATACCATGTAGAAGGCATATCATTACTGACAGAGCTGTCAGAAGGACAGGTGAAAGGAAAACTGGCAAGCTTTAATTTCTCTGCTGAGAAATAAGGGGTTCTTTTGGGATTAATCTCAGTATCAACATTGAGCCTTTGCCTCAGGGCAGCTGAGGAATTCAAAAGAAGTTGTGACTGAATTTTGAGTGATGGAATCTAGCTCAAATTGCGCAGCTGACTTTGGTTTCTCACCTATTCAAATGAGGAAGAGGCACTTCAGGTGGAAGGAGTAATAGTAGTAGTTGTAATAATAACAGAAACAGTGTCAGCTAGTAGTAAGAGAAGCTGCAGCAACCACTGAAACAGGAACCGAGTTGAACCATGACTTCTTTAAGGCTCATTATATGGGGATAAGCCCTCATTTAGCCCCAGCAATAAGGATATCTATTTCAAACTTTTATTTGCATGAAAATCCAGATATTTCCTTTCGTTTCATTCCTTCCTGACATATGAAAGTGGCTTAATATTATGGCCGATCATTTCAGATTTGAACTTTACTTTCATGAAGAATCCTTCAGCATTACACAAGCCTCTTCAATAAACTTTTAGACACACACTCTGTTGTAGCAGAGTTAACATTGTAAAAAGTTGTGTTTCATATCACAAACGAG
Source organism: Phrynocephalus versicolor (assembly GCA_023846285.1). Taxonomy (NCBI): domain Eukaryota; kingdom Metazoa; phylum Chordata; class Lepidosauria; order Squamata; family Agamidae; genus Phrynocephalus; species Phrynocephalus versicolor. The sequence continues at coordinate 4,319,647 of JAHTLZ010003518.1, read as the reverse complement.
CTTTTTAAGCATAATCATAAAGCTCTCAAACTATTATATACTAGGTCCTAAAAACCCAACAGTATACTACAATGCAGCTGGAGAGGGCTGTGAAGGAGAAATTATGAGCCCTAAAATAATAAGACAACAATTCTAGGAGTTCTCGGCAGACAGTAGTAGTTTATTTTTCTGGTTCTATGTTAAATCCCTTGCACTTTCAGCTCTTCGTCTTTTTAAGATGCTACAACTGAAACAAACAAAATCATACTTTGGCTCAGAACATAAATATAAAAACAACTTCCACTCATTTTACTTTATTATACTTAAAATGCATTATTAGAATGAAAAACTCCCCACCATTCTCAGGACAATTTTTATTAATTGCAAGCAAAAGCTCTTCTTTATTATTACAGTGCTCAATGCCAAAAAGCATTGGGCTAAATTCAACATTAACCATACTTAGAGGTGATTCATTATAATGAAGGGGACATATCAGCTGCAGCAAACTTGTCCCATATATTCAATTGGATATACATTTGAGTGTACAGTATATCTACATGGAGGACTACATTTGAGTAGAATGATAGATGGATTTAGTACCTTGCATCACTTACATTTTATGATTATGTAAAAAAAATTCTTTGCAACCCTCCAAAGAAAATAAGACCAGTATTTTCCCAGTCTGTCTTCCACATTGTCATAATGGTATTTTAGCAAGTTTATTAAGCACAGTTTGATAATACATGGACAAGAATGTATCCATTTAGGCATTTACTCCTTAACTTGCCGGCAAGGATGAAGAACTAACATGGATGACAAGGAATTTCTTGCAGCTTACTATAGTTTTTACAGCGACTGCAAGCAAAAAAATTCCCACTGTTGTGCAAAATAGCTTCCTTTTCCAGATATGTAGGTGTGACAAGGGGACATGCAGATTTCAGTAACTGCATCTACAGTTTACAGATGATCATTTGAGGGAGGGTGAGATGCATGTGTGATCGTAACAATAATAAGATGTAACAAGTATAATGCAGGAGTGACTCCTGGCCAGTGATAAGCTGCCAGACAAAATTGTGGAAAACATCATCATGCCCTTTCATTAAGGCAAGTGTTAATGTGGACACAAATTGTACCCAAGATAATATGATATGAGCTTATCTGGGTGATTTAAACTAAAGAGAGGAGGAAGAAACTATATCGAGAAAGGCAGGAAATCCAAGCTAAAGAGAATCATTTTTCCACTGTATGTTGTTGCCTTCCAGCTTCTAGTAGAAATGTTGCTGCTAAAGCCAATAGAAAGTAATTCACAGGCAGATAATGGCAAATCTGGAGGCTCTTGCGTGGCTTCCTAAGTTTCCCCAGACACCCAACATGTTCCCCATTTTTTTTGTCTCAAAACTACCAATTTTGCTTCAATTATCTTATAAAAAGAGTACTCTAGTTTATTTAGACATTGAAGGGCCTGTAAACCAACCAACCAACCAACCAAAAATCACCCCCCCTCAGTAATTATTACTGTTCCGACAACAATAATAAATCCAAAACAAAAGGTCTTTTAGGTCCTATAAACAACTTTTGGGATGGGAAAAATACGTTTTGATCCAATTGCAACTATCAGCCTCTAAAGTAGAATTTGCATGTATGGGCAAAAAAACCCAACCCAACACTCAAGATGTTTTAGGCATAGTAAGGCTTTTTCCAAGAATGTACACCCCCTGAAACACTTCCAAGTGGGAATGAACATGGCCCCAGACGCTTAGATATAGTTACCACCACTCCAGATCTAATGCTTTTTCCCTACTGCCAATAAAACCATGTACAGAAGTCTAAGGAATAACCCATGTAATCAAAATATTTTAGGTGGCACTGCTCAGAATGCTAAGCAAATTTCCATCTCAATATTAATTAATTAATTAATGTCCTTTCCCCAACAAAGGCAGCTCATGAAGTACTTTAAAAATAAATATTAAAAGAGCTACAAATACAAAAAATAACTCTTGTGAGTTTTTCGGGCTGTTTGGCTGTGTTCTGGAAGTTTTTCTCCCTGACATTTCCCCAGTTTCTATGGCTGGCATCTTCACAGGGGAAGGACTTCAGGGAACTGGGAGTTCTCTCTGTGCTCCGGGGTTATAGAATGAGTGAAATTGTGGATTTTTAAAGCTGTGGGAAAGGGGAAACTTGTCCTATTCAGGAGAATAGGTGTTAGTCATTGTATTGTGATGTGAAGGGATTAAGAAGTTTCACTGCAATCGGGGCTGGTGGCGGCGGCAATACTTCTCTGTGGTTGATGGGTGTTGTTAGGTGTTCCATTGTGTGAACTGATCACTGGCGCTGGTGGCTAGGTGGGAATAACTGAACTTTGATATTTTGTAGGCTGTAGTTTTCAGTACTGGAAGCCAGGCTTTTTTTATTTTTAGACTTTCCTCTTTTCTGTTGAAGCTGTGCTTGTGCTTTTGGATTTCAGTGGCTTCCCTCTATAGTCTGACATAGTGATTGCTAGTGTTGTCCGGTACCTATGTGTCCTGGAAGACGATTCCATGTCCAGTTTGTTTCAGGGTGTGTTCAGCTACTTAACGAGGAAACGTCTCCCCTCCCCCCATTTTACTCCATGAACAACCTCTTAATCACTAGTGTATCCTGAAATATATGTCATTTATGGTAGATTTTCATAGTAAAAGTCCAGCCTTCTTTTTTGCACCCAAGTCCTTTGAGGTAAAGCAAGGAACATGAACTAAGCTGAAAAAATAAACAACTGCTTTAAACTAAATTCTCAGCTGCTTCAAACATGCACACAGAAAAGAAACATGAATTCCCTCCTTCTTAAAACTACATTTTAGGGATAGGCAACTGGATGCTTTCAGGGTGGAACTAATTCATTTGGGATTCCCAGGATCATCCTCGATCCAATGAATGCTAACTCAAACCCAAGTATTCTTCTTTCTCTCAAGCTCAGGGCCCTTTCCCTCACGGGACTCTTGCTCCTGCAATATAAAGAGAGAATTTGGCAAGTTCACCTACACGACATACCTCAGCTGCTCACATTCGTGCCCAAGCCAAGGCTGAGGGAAATAGCCACGAGCAGCTGGGATGCCTAAAGAAGGCTACAGTTAAGCCCTTTATTGGGTTCATGCTGGGCAAGGAAGTTGAAAAGTATCTGCCAAGTCGTGTGTCAGTGGGTAGATACAAGGATGATGATCCTCTTGGGTTCACCCCCTTGAAAACGTGGCCTCCGTTATTATTTGCTCAGGAACTCCAAAATCTCTCTTTTACTGTTTATTTTCGCCAGCATTAAAAAACCCAAACAAATCCAAATTTAAGTTTTTAAATGAATTAAATTGGTATATACTGTGATGCATTTAATGAATTAAATACATAAAAATGCACACTCTAGTCTCTCTGTCTTTTTTTCTTCCTAACTCCGGTCTACACCAATGCAATTCTGATCTCTTGACATGAGGAATGAATCTTGAGTGTGCATATGCAGCACAACTGTTCTAGAAGTACTAATGCCTTGATTAAACAATCTGAGAGGGGATAATTCCTGACAGATTCTTATAAGGCACAGACAGGATGTTAAGATTTTCAGTGACTCACTCTGCTGCACTCTTAATGAAAAGAGGAAATAGCATCACGTAAGCTAACACACAGTTAAAAGTTTTAATTTTGAGGTTTTAATGTCATTACTTTTTTTCAGTCAAGACCAACAGGGGTTCATAATATTGTAGGTACCACTAAACCAGTATGCCTCCATATGACAAGAATATCTAAGACTTTATACAACAGTTGAAGCCTAATCATTTGCAGTCCTAACACTTCCAACAAGAATGTCAGCATTTCTATAATAAGACCCATATTTAAAGGTTTATAACTCAGCTGCAGAAATCTGCTCCAGGCCTGTACATGCCATACAAAATCCCACTTAAGGAACAAATAATCCTTTTACTACTTGGCAAGGGAGTCAATTTTGGGCCATTTCCAAATGCAAAGTCATAAAAATGGGCATTGCAATGTGTGCACGCTGAACTTCAGTGTGAGCCAAACTGTCCTATACCATTTCACATCAAGTAAGTGTGTCCAAACACAGGCATTAAAGTTTCTCAGTGTACAACTGAGTTAAAAAACACATTGCAATGGAGAAGAAACATGAAGAAAGCATACTATGTCCGTAGTTTGACTCTGCAGAGGCACGGGTGATTTCCTCAAAAGGCAAGACATAGTTGTGACTACTTCCATGTTGTTGTTGTTGTTGTTGTTGTTGTTGTTGTTGTTGTTATAGCAACAAAATGTCAATCTAAAAAAACCCAAATTTGTTACTTGGTCATTGGTTAGATTAGTCCAGAATTTTCTTGCTTTCACAGAATTTTCCCATATAGTACTTCCCTGTTTATTGCAGGAGTTAGGTGCCAGACTCACCTGTGATAAAGGAAAAACCCCTTCTGACACCTCAGCAAAGAGATCTGGGATTGCTGCTGTTTGTGTGCACTTCCAAAGAGTTTCCTGACACCTCAGCAAACAGATCTGGGGCGGCTGCTGCTGGTGTGTACTTTCAAAGATAGGCTTTAATCCCCTCCTGACACCTCAGCAAACAGATCTGGGATTGCTTCTGCTGGCATGCACTTCCAGAGATAGGCTTTAACCCCCTCCTGACACCTCAGCAAACTGATTTTGGGTTGCCGCTGCTGGCGTGCACTTCCAAAGAGGGGTCTTTAACCCCCTCCTGACACATTAGCAAACAGATCTGGGGCTTCTCAGAGTGAATGACAGTCATGCAAAGTTGAGACCGAGTAATTGAAGTCAAGGAGAACCAGCTATGTGAGGTTTTTTTCCTGAGTAGTTGAACCTGGGGGGGGGGGTCCACATACACCACAGCTGGATATTCTCACTGCTTAAACAACAGCTTATTACTGAGAACTTGTCAGTGTTGACTTCCTTATACCTCTTCTCAGCATGGCTACTGAGTTCTCCAAAATGGACTATCCATGCTTCTGGTTACATGTATTTGGAATGACAACCTGGTATGGCTTTGGTTGTTTGCACTTTGACTCCGCCTCCCTAAATTTTGGACTCCCTTTTCATCACTCTCATGGAACCTGCATACTCATTGGACACACATCCCAGGTGCCAGGCACTTGCAGACTGAAAACCAGGATAGACTGGGACCCATACTAATTGTTCCCTTGCCATTCTCCCTCCAAATAGCTAAGGGCTGGAACAAATTTGGCCACTGCTGAAATTCCACAATGCACCACCACTAAGATTTGCTGGAAGAGCATTCCAAACCACCAGGACCATTGGCTAGGGGGGATGGGGATTTGTAATTCAGCCCAGATTTAGAAGATGTTCAGTTTCCAAAGTTCATTTAGACAGCCAAAATGATTTAACTGATGTTCGCTAGACTCAAGTCAATTTTGCACTCTGAGAAAATATATGCACTTAATTGCGTATAAGTACACATGGCTCATAATATTTACTTTATTTACAATATCTGAGACATACAATCTGGAACAATTATAGGAACAAGATGATGCATGCTCATAAGTCGAACAACTTGTAAGTAGAGCAGCCATATCTAAAAATAAAATAAAAAAATTGTAAGTACAGCAGACGGCATCTAAACTTTGTAAGGCAGGAATTAAAACACTAATGGTTTCCCGCTCTTAAGTAGAGCTGCTCGTAAGTAGAGGTACTGCTGTACTTGAAATGGAGGGGCAAGATCTATTTCTAATCAACCCAATGTGCAGGACATGTAATAATGGTCTCTACAGAAAGCCTGAACGTCAGGAAAAACACCTTAACTGTTAGAGCAGTATGCAATGGAACAAATTACCTTGGGAGATGATAAGTGCTCCAATCCTGGAGGCATTCAAGAAAAAATTAGACAACCATCTTTCAGATCTGCTTTATTTGGATTCCTGCATTGACCAGAAAGTTGGACTGAATGGCCTTATAGTCCCCTTCCAATTCAACTCTTCTGTTATATTCTAAACTGCTTTGTGTTATGCTATACTGTCTACACTACACCTTGCTTTTTCAGTAGAAAAAACAATGCAATATTTGAGTTAGTGAGTGAGTAAGTAGAAGATTAATGTCTTCAGGAAAGCAGAACTACATTTATATTTCTAATTATTCCAGGCTCCTTAAGATTGTGGTGGTATCACCATCATATGATTTATCTTCAATAAATAATCTGAGCTCTTTACAAATCATCTGTTGTAACACATTAAAAATGAAAACCTTATTAGAATTTCCATGTATACTAGATCTAAAATATTTACTGAAGCATATGTAATATTAATTCTGTAAAGAGGTGTTTATTTTTCTTATTTATCTGAAACTAATGGTAGTTTCAGTTTCATTCATTGTTCACCCATGTAAAGACAATTATGGACTTCAAGCAAAGTGCTAATACAGAGGAAAGACCACAATCACTCACGTACAGGTCTAAACTGCTATATTCTGGCTTACATCAAAAGGTGTTAATGGTTTCAATATTTATCTGCTGCAGGGAAGCAGTCTAGAAGAAGACAGATTTTGATTTTTTTTTCTTTTGGTTAATGGTTGTTTCACCATTAAAATGAAATTCTTAATGTATCTTATAATCAGAGGGCAATTTGCAAATCATTAAAGAAATGTAAAATTCCATTAAAATACAAATCAAGAGTCCCTCACTGGACTAATAATCTTTTTGATATTATTTTGCATCTCACTGTTTCTGTTCCCAATATTCAGGCACCACAAATGATCAGTTCTTGAACATGCTATTTACCACAGCCTACTTCTTTAACGAGAGACTGAGAAGTATAATCTGCTATTCAGAGCAGGTACTAATGAAGAATTCCATATATTCTAAAATTTAATTAAAACCCCAAAGATTTCAAATTAGATGCAATTTGAAATGCCTGGGGCAGAAATACATGCACTTGCGTGGCAAGGGTATCACGCTGAAAGTTGATACCGTAATTGGTCTTGATGTATTTTTGTGTTGCCAGGCTGAAGCGCAGAACTCATAACCATATAAAAATTCTCTGTAGATTACCTGCTCATTGAAAATGCCATCACTCAGGTAGTTCTCTACTAAATTACCATGCTACTAAAATGCACAAAGTGATTCGAAGAGAAGAGTGGCACAGCTGGTCGACGCTGCCAATGAGTTATGCATGCGCCAACGCTGCCTTTTTTCTTAGTAAAATATGCTCAGTTGAATATTAAAATATAATTGGCATTCAACCTAAGTAGCTTAAACCATTTTGTTATCTTCTTTTAAACCGATTTGGCTCCTCCACAGTTATTTTCAAGGATATGATTCACAAACTAATGGCACCAACATATTTAGCTAGATCTGTACTATTTTACATTTGTCATAAATAGGAACAGTTTCTACAGCCTTCTAGGGATGTTCTTTAATACTGGGCTCCTCTTGAACATCAAAGACCCAATTCATGGGGAAAAAAAGACAGTATGCCATTTATGTTAGTTCTTGCATATTTTATTCGGGAAAGAGGATGAGATGCAAATTTTTAGTGAAAAGTATGCTTTTGTAGCTCAGAGACTATTTTTGTTATAACTATATTGGCCATTTTTCATATCTAATAAGAAATGACCTAGATGTGTATAGGGAAAAGGGCATTCTGGATCATATTGAAACCTTATGATCAAGAATTCATTTTTAGTTTTAAATGACTTTTTGAAGGACTGGATTAATAAAAATGACAGGTACTATGCTTTTTAAAAACTACATATGGTATTTATTTCATTCCCATATATGTCCATATATACATAGATATTTCATATACATATCTCATTTACTAAACTCAGCTGTGTTATTCTTTAATTGTTTAACATTCCAAAATGAAGTATTTGCAAAAATGGCAAACAAATACACCAAGACTGTAAAGTGTATAAGGAGGGACAAATATGTACTTTTCTTTAACCTGTTAAATGAATACAACTATTGCTCTCACTGCAGAATAAATACTTAGCCGGTAATCATGATCTGTATGTGAAATCTGTTACTAGTCCTACTGTTTCAGAACTGTATGCTGATTATAGAAATGCTACATGGTGATGTCCAATCCACATACAGGAAACAATTTCCACTGAGTTCCACGAGACTCCCCCTCACTTCGGTATTCATGCACTTTAATACATAGGCTGGTGGACCCTCCTGATAATGCTTACCTTGCAATAGTTAGCAACAAATACATGGGTCTGTCCCAGAGAAAAAAGCATGGTGCAGCATAAAACTGAACCATTCTGCAGTGTTGCTGTAATACTGCAACTATTTGTGTTTTTCCTTCAATGTACTACTCAGCTGTAAGTGTTTTGGCTATTGTTTTGTCTTGTAAAGAAAGCTAAATAGAGACTTGTTTATTGTATATTAGTTGATATAATATTCTGCCTTTCCTACAATGAGACATGGCTGCATAGTGCAAACCTTCCTAAATTCTCCATTGATATGAACAAGGGAGTGACTTTATCTGCTATTCAGCCAGCATGGGATCTCCTGAGAACCTTGTTCCAATCTAATCAAAGCCTCACTGTACACCTATTGATTTGGCACTGAGAGCTGTAAGAAAGAAATACATTGTACAATGTACTACACTTACTGCAAAAATCCAGGGTAATTGCCAGTCAGCTACCATGATCACCCTTTCCTCTCCTTTTCCTTTTTTGGAGGGGTGGGGTGGGGTTAATGTTAGGAAAGCACTCTTATAGGACTCCTCTTTTGTAGCTCAAAACTTCTGCTCATCCAAGTCTGAAACTGTCCTAATAAAAATGACAATTGTGTGCTGTCAGGTCAATCAACTCACAGCAACCTTTGTCAGAGTTTCCCTGTTATAAAGCGCACAGGAGTGGCTTACCTTCCCCTTCTTCTGGAGGCATGGTGGGACCATGCAGCTTGCCCAAGGCCATACAGAAGGCACAGAGGGGAAATGAACTCTTGATTTCCACGTTCTCAGTCAGGTATTCAAAATCACCAATCTAACTGAGGGTGCCAGGATCCCCAAAATTATCCTTACCCTCCACGGATTGCCTGCCTAGGTTCTTCCCTTATGCATCCCTAAGTTCTTGAACACTTTTGCCTCTTGTCCTGTTTCGTTCACACAGCCTTAATCCCATCTGTCAGTTTCTGCAACATTCACCTTTTGTTAACAAGAGATTGGAAGAAAAAGCAAGTAATTGTCAGTTTCTTTTCTTCTTGTTTAAACTGTTTTTCTCTGTCTTTTTCCAGAGTTCTGCAACTGTTATCTGTTTCTCTCTGTCTGATCAGATATGAAAAAGACCTATTTTTCAAGTGCTTTACAGTTAAATATTAAATTGCTGTTTATTACATTAATTTTTTTAAAAAAATATGTTTTCTTTGAGTATGACATGCCTTTGCTACTTTTAAAGTACTGCAGTTCTCACGACTAAATGGTTCCACCTAAACGTAATAGGAGCGTATCCATTTTGATCAACTTGCTTTTGGTCCACTGTTTACCAGATCAACTACAAAGAGTCCTTCAGAAGAGAAAGCTGAGGTTACTTTAGAAAGATCCCTCTAGTATCTAGAGTTAGGGCCAAGGACAACATTTGCATTCTTTAGGATTTATTCCTCAAAGATGGACCAGTAGCCAGAAGTGTGTTCCAAACAAGCATGATAGCATCTAGAGCAGTGTTGGCGAACCTATGGCATGGGTGCCAAAGGTGGCACTCTGAGCCCTTTCTGTGGGCACCTGACATTGCTCCTTCGTAGCCATCTGTATTCAGGTTAAATTGCTGTATTTGCACTTTGCAAAAAAGAAGGGGAAAAGTGGACTTTGAATCGCAGTTTGAGCACTCTGTCTCTAAAAGGTTCGCCATCACTGACATAGAGTATGCTACACTTTCCCTTGTGAAGTGGGTTAGAATGATGAAACAAAAACCATATTACTTAGGGATTAAAATTCAGAGGGAGTATGCATCCCTCACAAAGTTTCTATCTCAGGTGATCCAATTTTGAGTGAGTAGAGCCCATGCCACAATCCCAGGCTCAGAATAGCAGCATCATTCCAAAGGCCTATGAACCACTCCATCATGTGTCACTCCAACCTCTATAGCTGGTCCTTTTCAGTTGTATCAGTGATAATAATAAAAATGAGATGGCCTAAACTGAGTGGTACATTTAGTAACTTGCAACTGAACAGAGTCCTAGGGATCTCACCTGACAACACTATTTAATCCCTCATTTGATGAAAATCCATTACAAGGACAACAGCTCCTTCTGGGAAAATCTACTCCAGCCTAGAGGTTGCTGCAGAACTCTGTCCAGGGTCCTGAATGGTCCACTTGCTGTGCTATCCTCTTGCATATCTAGATGTACACTAGCACTACAAACAAGACATGGTTGTACCTCTCATCACTTCCCTTACTGGATACGACCTGTTACTTTGCCAAGTTAGGATTTTGCTTCCCAAACTGTTGTGATTGTTCCATTAACCTAAAATTTTTGTGGGTTTCCCAAAACTGGAACAATCTATTAATTATGGCTGAACAAGAATTTTTGCTTATTATCTGACCAGCAGATCTATAAACCATGTGACTTCAATTGAAATCTTGGCTTGGTAAGAAATTATTCTTCATAACCTTTCTCTTTCAGAGATTAAGGTGATCTGAGGACAAGAAACTTCCAGCAAACTAAATGTTTGTCACTGAAGCTTTGAAGGAGCACCAGAAAGGCAATAATTTTAGTTACACTGACGCTTTCACTTGCATCATAGTAATTGTTTCTTTGGTTGTTCTCTGCTATGAACAGAAGAGTGTCCTAAATACAGCTGCAGCACAGCAGTGGCATATGCCTTGCTATAGAGAGCATGTATTGCATGTATTCTGTAAGAAGGTGTATAGCATGCATGGTCTTATTAACTCTCTAACAAGTACTACTAATGCACTCTCACTGACTATTCAAAAGCATCAGTGAACGAATGAAATCCTGTTCGTTCATTGCCAATATATATTTGTCAGGGGGAATGGCCATAGAGGTGAAGACTTGGTCTCCTGGGACTGCACCCAGGTCCAGGATCTTAAAAACTTTAATTAACATTTTATCTAGCATACTATGGGGGAGTGGGGGAGTGTCTCCTGTGTTTTGTCTTCTACAGATTGATCTGACCTTAAGAACTCCCTTTCTTCTACAAAAGAATCAGAAATTAATTTAATCCTTCAGAGGCTGGATTAGTAGGGTCTCCTCTCTCTCTCTCTCTGACCATGGAATGAGATTCACAAACAAAAGCCACAGAAGCAAAAACTCCATGGGAGCCAAGTGATAGCAGAAGAGGGATGGGATGGAACAGGAGGAAAACAATGGCCCAAACCATTTTGTCCTTTGCCAGTATGTTCTTGGGTCTTGAACTAGCAGGGTCAATTTGTCTGGATACTGAACATACATCTTGAGTTTCTGCAGTGGTCTACATGGAATGCAGACTGGCTGCAACCCATGACAGCCAGAAGACTGTAAGAAAGTGCAAGAAATGTGCAATGTCCACAGAGGAAATTCCTAATAGATGTCTGTTATATAGGTCAACTGCTATTAGACAAAGAATATAAGTCACCTGAAGGCATTTCCCCTGAAACAAATTGGAGAAAAACAGTCCCAAGAAAAAAGACACCTACTGCTACATAAATGATTTCAAGCAATTATGTTGCCCTAATTTGCTTTCATAATTATATGCAGACTTATATTTTAAGATGGAACGGCTGGTTTGAAATAACATGGTGTATATTGCTCTGTTTTATTGTTTTAAATGTTAAATCTCATCTCTCTTTTAAAGTTATTGCATTGTGACCACAGAAACACAAAAATGAGATGTATTTCAAAACTGGTTTACCAGTTTCTTAAACAAACACATATACTGAAGAGCAGTGAAACTGGAACCATTGCTCTCTCTCTCTCTCTCTCTCTCTCTCTCTCTCTCTCTGTGTGTGTGTGTGTGTGTGTGTGTGTGTGTGTGTGTGTGTGTTTCCCATACATATGGAAAGTATATGCACAAAATCATTGAAGAGCAAGACTAGCAATTTCTCAGTGTTGCTGTAACTAATGCAGCACCAGCTTTTGGCTTTCAGGTAGACAAAGGCATTATGTTTCATCGGGCTTTTATTTTGTTTTGATTATTCTCCTCATGTTGACGCTGACCCTGTTTCTTTTACCTGTGACATCATTTGCAGTTTACTGCTGTCCTTAAAACAAAAAAGAGAACTTATATGAAATTGTTGTAATCTACCTTTGGAGCTTTGTTGCTAAAACACAGAGTAAAAGATTTGACATAAATGCCATATTTGTATCCCCTTCCACTCCTTCCTCCCTGGCTGCTACATGGTATTTTCTCTGAACTGGGTAGCAAGATTTATATCTCTACTAGAACTCTGCCTTATTACAGATTATCAACACAACGTTATTAGTGGGTTTTTTAATTTGATGATCTGCTCAAATGAAAATTCATTGAGCAAAATATTAACACTTGCCTGAGACTCACTACTAACACACACACACACACACACACACACACACACACACACACTTGGGATGATAGGAATACATCTAATTTCCCCCTATGTAGGCTTGCATTCTGTAGGTTTGTATGCTATTAGTACTATAATAATTTTCACTTTTACTGTAATTTTAATGTTTTGGATGTTTCAGGCTATAATTAGGTCCCATGTTGCATGGCCATTTCAATTTTGATACTTAGATCATTTTCACAATTACCTTTGTCATGCTTTATAGAATTAAGAGGGTTAAAACAAGTCACTTTTAAAAAAACACTTGATGGTGTTAGATTTGGTTTTCTGTACTAATCTCCCTTATCTCCCTTAATTTAATTTTCTTTATCTCTATAGAAAGCTGCTTGGACTTCCCTACCTTCCCAGCTCTGATGATCAAAGGCTTCATGGAAATGTTTTGAGCCCTGTGCTGTATCAGGGTAATGCACATTGGATAATCTTGCAAACACCGCCATTAAGCAAACTCAGAAGCTTGGCTAAATGGAATTTAAGTTGTAAATATTTATTTATTACCTAAGGGAAGTCACCCAAGAATTTTTCAGAGCCTAATTATAGCTGCACTGAGATCCTAAAATATTTTCAAGTCACATTATTTTCAGTACACATTCCCTCTAAGAACAGTTGGAATAAAAGCTGCAAATTAGCAACTGAGGGTTAACAGTCTCAGCAAAATCCAACATGACTCCCACTTAGAGAAGATCCAGTAAATTGATGAAGCTTTCTTAGGCTGTTTAACTAGCAGTAACACTGCATTTATCCAACTATGATACAACGACTTAGTACCGTTAACTGTACAGGAAATAAACAATTACACCACAAATCCTATTCAGAACATTTAAATCTGTATGAAGTAAACAGAACAAGGGCTCACTGTGTTGAAGTCTGTGGCCTTGTGAATAGCAGGGACTAGCAGGCACGTCCAAACTTCGGCCCTCCAGATGTTTTGGACCACAACCCCCACAGTCCTTTGCCAATGGAAATACAGGCTTGGAATTCTGGGAGTTGAGGTCCAAAACATCAGGAGGGCCGAAGTTTGGACATTTTTGGCACTAAGGCATCACCAGTTATTCTTCTTTTCAGACTTCACTGTTCCCCTGAATTTAGATGCAATCCTTGCAGTAGGTGGATGAGAAAAGGATTTTCCTGGAAACAAAATATTACCACAACCTACACCTATTGCAATGGGAAATGTTTTAAGTTTGCTCTTAACAGCTATTTACTTTATAAAACATCTGCTCTTGATTTGTTTATACAGGCTGATCACAAGTCTGCATTTCAGATCCCTATTGGGGGAGGCTGGCTATGAGAACTCTCATGATAAGCAACTATGTTTCCAATTTACCCCATGATTGTTATGTGCTGTAAGGTCATTTCCAACTTATGCTGACCCTACAAATTAGTGATCTCCAAAAAGCCCCTGCTCAGGTCTTGCAATCTGAAAGCACTGACTTTGTTTTATCAAGTCCATTTGTCCCATGTTTGGCCTTTTCTCCTTTTCTCCTGCTTTCCACTTTTTTCTAGTACTGCTGAATTTCTCTGTTACCTGCACCTTCTCATGATATGCTGGAACTATGGCAGCCTCATTAGATTATTCTAATTTTAAATGGACACTTCTCCAAGTGGAGGGGGTAAAGAGTGGGGTCCCCCAAGGTTCAGTACTGGGAACCCTGCTTTTCAACATCTTCATAAATGATCTAGAAGTAGGAGTAAATAGCAAGGTAGCCAAATTTACTGAAGACACTAAATTATACAGGGTAGTAAAAACTGAGAAAGATTGTGAGGAGCTTCAGAAGGATCTCTTGACACTGGGGGAGTGGGCAAACCAGTGGCAAATGAGTTTCAATATTAGTAAGTGCATGGTGATGCACGCTGGGGCAAAAAACAAAAACAAAAAACAATTACATTTATAAACTGATGGGATCAGAACTCTCTGCAACAAACCAGGAAAGGTTCTGGTGGACAGCTCAATGAAATAATCAACCCAGTGTACTGCAGCAGTGGAAAAAATCATTAGGAAGGGTATAGAAAATAAGTCAACAAGTGTCATTTTGCTTCTTTATAAATCAATGGTGAGGCCCCATCTGGAGTATTGTGTACAGTTGTGGTCACCATACCAAGGACTAGGGGGCACTCCATGAAACTTTTGGGTGCTAGATCTCAAACAAATAAGAGAAAGTACTTTTTCAGAGGATCACTGGTCTATGGAACTCCCTGCCAGAAGAAGTGGTGACAGCTGTCAGCCTTGACAGCTTCATGAAAGGATTAGACAAGTTCATGGAGACAGGGGTATCAATGGCTACTAGAGATGGGCATGACTCAAAAATTTTTTTTCGTTTGTCGTTTGTCGTTTAGGGCTCCGTTTCGGTTCGTTTTTGTTTTTCGGGTTTTTTTTTGCACATTTTTCGTTTTCGTTTTCATTACGAAATGAAACACAAAAATGAAAACGAAAATTTTTCGTTTCATTGGCATTCTTTTCAATGCAATGTGTCTGCCGTAATGAAAACGAAAAACACGGCAAAATTTTTCGTTTCGTTTCCGTTGTCGTTTTGCTTCTGAAAATTTTTTCGTTTTCGTTACGAAACGAAATGAAAAAAATGAAAACGAAAACGAAAATTTCGCTGAGTCATGCCCATCTCTAATGGCTACCATTATGGATGCCTAAGGACAACCTCTTGGTTGGAGAGATAGGCATGATATCTCTCAATGCCATTTGCAGGGAATCATAAGCAGATGAAGACCTCTGCTTGGCAATGGCGAGCCACTATGTGAGACAGAATGCTGGACTGGTTGGGCTGCGGCCTCTTCCAGCAAGGCTATTCTTATGTTCTTATGATTTTTGTCTTTGTAAATGTTTAACTGAAATTTTGACTCTTTCACCTTTATCAGGAGTCATTCCAGGTCACTGTTACTTTCTTCCAGGAATGTTGTCATCTGGATCTAATCAGGTTTCCTGTTTGATATGTTCTGCATACAGACTTAATAGATAAGGAGATAAAAAGACCCCCTTGTCTGACACAAATGGAAGCCATTCTGTTTCTTTGTATTCTGTCCAAACTCTTCTCCAAACTTCAGGTTACATATCAGGAAAAAAGAATCTTCTGGCACATCCCGTGTTTTAGGAATAATTCACAGCTTTTTCTAAACCACAGAAACAAAGACTTTGCTGCCATCTATAAAACATGCATTTCTTTTCTTCAGAAATTATTTAGTACACTCCAGCATGTAGGATTTCTGATACCTTTTCCTTTTCACAACCCAGCTAGAAAATCTGCCATTTCATATTCTGCATATGATACAATCCTTTGTATTAAAATCTTGTGCATCACTTGTACGTGTGGGGAAATTTATGTAAAGGTCAAATAGTTACTGCATTCATTACCATTTTTGTAATCTGGAATGCATTTTCAGTATTTCCAGTTTGTGGGTCATTGATCTGTTTTCCTTATTTGTCAGCATAGTCTTACTATGAGTTTGACAGATTCAGTATCTTCAACTTGAAACAGTTCTATTGATGTTGCATGTACTCCTGGTGATTTATTTCCTTGCATTGCTTTGAGGCTAGTTTTCATGTTGCTTTCTAAAACTGCAAATTTTTCATCAAAGAACTCTTCTTTGAGTCAATCTGTCATTCCTGTCTTTGTGTACAATATTTCAGTTTATGGTTTCCATCTTCTCTTTATCTGGATCATATATTTTTCTGTTGATCTTATTGCACCGCTAATCTTGGTTTAATTTCCCTTTGATTTACTGCCCTATGGCTGAGTGGTCCCAACACCCAGCTATTCCCTGATGAAAACACAAACATGGTTCTGGAAGGAAAGGAGACAACTATTGGTTGTAGTGGCAGGTGCTGGTTCAGCATTGGGATGGATTCAGTACATCAAGAGACCTGTCTGCCTCTTGATGCTACCACCCAGTGGTGACTTGCTGATGCTAAACTGCATGGGGTGGCAGTTGGTGGAGGCAACACGGGCTTATACCGCTCTGTGCCTCCCTGCCACTTTGGGGCAGTGGCATGTCTCTGGTCCCTGAGCCGGACTGAAGGTGCCCTGCCCCCAATTCCCATTAATGGAATCGCTTGACAACCTGGGGCTGCTAAACCTGCCAGCGGCCCATTGACCCACCGAGATCGACCACAATGCCCAAATCACCAGCAAAGTTGTGCTAAGAAAGTAAGAAAACCACCCCAAGTACAACAATATACTGCCATATGCTACTATAATTTACAATCAACTATATACATAACTTAATGGGAGGGGGAAGCCAGTGAGCAGCTCCTGCACCTGATATGTTCTCAGGGCAGGCAGGCTGGAAAGCAGAAACCCCTGCCTCCATCCCAACCACCTTGGGGAAAGTCCCCCCCCCCGGCAGCCAATGGGAGGGCATAATGTCATCCCTGCCCCCATCCTATCAGCCTTAGTGGTTGCCTGAGCATGTGGCAGATGTCATCTTTTCCTGGCCATCTAAGCCACCACTCCACTCACAACAAAGTCAGGGACTCTATTTCTTGGATCTTATGAAATATATGTTTTTCTTTCTTTTTGTTCTTTTTAATTCTTTGTGCTGATTACTATAACAGTTTGTTTTATTCCTATGTAACATGCACTGAAATGTTGCATTTAAGATTCTATTTCTCCATGGCTTTCTATTTCTTATAGCTTCTTTTAGCTCCATCAAAGTCATTCCAGTGTCCTTCTGATAGAGTCAAGCCAGTGAGTCCTTGGGTGACCCTTTCTTCTTTTGTGACATTATTGTCTTTCTTTTGTGACATTATTGTCTTTTCAAGTGAGTCAGCATGGATAACATGACCAAAGTATAACCGATTTTGTCTGGTGATTTTGGCTTCTAGAGATATATTTGGTTTCACTGCCTAGGACTTCCTTGATTTTTGTTTTTATGAATGTTAGAATTAACCTGGCCACATTTCCCCCCAGAAGCCACTCTCAAAATATGATTTTGACAGAAGAAGCTTCTAAACCACAATAGTAGTATAAATGTTCAACCTCTATTGGCATCAATGCAATATGTCTAATTGAGAGCACTCCAATGCTCTGTTTCAGAAGTAAACCTGGAACTTACTCCCACCCCATCCCAACCCTATACTCAGTTTTGAAGCACTGGTTTTGCAAATGTCTTTGCAATTAAATCATGGGTCGGTGTTTGCTTCTGGATTTCTTCCTGCTCCTTCTTGTTGCAAGGGGCTCCTTTACTCTTCACATCACAAATCACCGAGATGTATAGTAGTTACCAGCTTCCTGCTATGTAAACTGTTCATGCTTGCTATACAGTGACCTCTCTGTATTGATTCAAGACATCTGAGAGTCTGCACTAGTGTCTAAATTCACGGGTGGCTTCTTTCTCTTCCTGCTCTTTTGATCAGTTCTTCTGTTCTCCTCACGTTTTCTACAGGTAGCTGTGGAAGACAACAGATCTAGATTTCCACTGCCCCTTCAAGTAGTCGACTGGACTCTAAGGTTTAAAGAATTTCACTTTTTCCCCACCAGCTACTCCCACCACACAGACACAGACACACAGACATGCACACAGACATTCTCTCTCTCTCTCTCAATTTCAGTACAGGACTTGCTGTCATATCACAGCCAATAAAATGCCACCCAAACTTTAGCTTAAAACCTTTTGGCTTCATTAGGCAATATCTCATGATGCTCAGCCATACTCAAATCTCAATTTAAACCAAGAAGACATACAGCAAATGGCTTCCATAAAGCCAAATACTGAACATTATTATCTTATTGTAGCAACGAATTGTGTTTTTGAACACCAGAAGCATGCTTGCTTCAAATACGTAATCATGTCATCATCTGAACAGCAACATAAGCACAGAACTCAAAAATAAATTATAAAATAAAGGTTCATAATCAGCTCGACATGTAAGCAGTGAATGGTAGCTCTATCACCCTTGGAATATTTACTGTACCACTTTCAGCAGCAAAAATAAAGCCAACATCTAAAGAACACTTGACCTCTGGCATTCCATTTTTATGGACAAACAAACTGAGAAGGGATACTTCTGTGTTATTTCGCAGCAAACTAGTTGATTTGATTTCATCAGGTTTTTACCCATGGCAGTGTGTCCCAACAGAACAAAAGGTACTACTACATTTCAGTTGATAAGGTTAGAAGAATGATCAATAATCAATAAACTTTCTCCCACAATGACAAAGCACCTAGTGGCACATTGAAGATGTCACCATGATTTGCTTCTATGAGATTTGTCTTTTCCAGTCATGTTCTCCTCCCCACCCTGTCCCTACTTTCTAACCTATCCAGATGAATACTTTGGAGGCTTCAGACAACTTGAATAGAATGTATGCATCAACTGCTTCCCAGGGTAGAGTGGCAAAAAATTACAGGAGAAAGTCTCATTATTCATGCAGCAGGATTTTACTAAAGATTGTTCTCAAATAAGTGGCTCAGCAGATAAATGAAGGATTGGGTGCAATGGATCAAGAAAAATCCCACGCCCAATTCTCAGACATTCAGATTTAAACAGAAATGATACAGCAAGTAAAGAGACAGCTTGTCCTTTCTTGCTGTGTTCATTTACTCTGAGCTCTACTGTCATTCTAAATTGCCTTTAGCCCCGTTAGCAACAGGTCTTCTCCTGTTTAACTTTGAGATGGAGATGAATCTGATAAAAGTTATGTATACTGGTACTACTCGAATATGGACAAAATCAAATCAAGGCAAACGATTCCAAGTAGATGCTGGCAGGAGTCAAATAAAGAAACAGTCAGTAAAAAGAACACTGCCTAACAATTGTATGTGATGATGACAGTTTTTTTAAAAGGGAAGAATGTGTAAAAACAGAAGTACACTATAAACTTACACTGCTTTTATTAAAGGATTTTTCAAGATGGGAGAAAGAGGGATTTAGATTTGACAGGTGCACACCAATTGTTTCAAGGTTAATGATTGCCCTATTTCCTCCATTTGCCAACTGGTTTATAGAATCCAGTTATCTAATGTATAATCCTGGTTGCTATATTGGAATGACATGGGTGGGAAGAAGTTGAATTATGCAGGCTTTTCCACATCTACACATTGTCATCCAGATGGCTATAGACAACACAGTCAGCACCATTGGTTGTCGGAGTGGAGAACATGCGGTACCCAGAAGATGCAGCTGAGATTGACCCATGGAGAAATGCCTATTTCATAGGTAAGTAAACAAAGAAGCAGTTGTCTTTTCTAACATATCACTGCCTCTGTTGTTTTGATGAAGTCCTCGTATGGGAACACTTCTTCCTGTTCACAGTCACCATGCATTCTGGAGGACAGTATTTGTTTGAAAGTTAAATAGAAGTAAGGCGCATATCTGCTCTGCATCTATATTGCCACCAGGAATATGTGTGGAAATGTTCTAAACTTCAATTTCCCATTAATTGTTTGTTGGTGGGATGGGCACACGAATAAAAGAGAAGTTCAATGAAAGAGATATGTTAGCAGAGCTCTGTGTACGTGGACAATGTGCCTTGTGGACAACACAACACTGGGGACTTAAATTAAGGCACAGCGAGGAAACATTTTCTCTAAATTAGAGGTCTACGCACCTTTTGCACTATGACCTGACTGAAAGACACAGCAAAGAAAAATGCAGGTTTCTAAAGGGTCTCATTCTGAGGTGACTGCTGCATGCTAGAGTAACAGCATTGCCTAAGGGCTGCTATTAGTCACAGGCAGAGAGAAACCTTTTTTTTTTTTTGGTACCCAATTTTATTTTCATTTCTTTAACAAACCAGCTGGTTTGAAAATGTAGTACTCTTATTTTACTGAGGAAGACAGCCCCAGGATATTTTCCAGTGGGTAAGCCTGTAAATTCACCAAGGCAAGTCTGAATTCAGGATCTGTCTTCTCCTAGTTGAATGCAGCCTACTTGCTCATCTTTTCCCTCCACCAAAAAATAATTTACAAATCTCTGCTCTCTTAGCAAGTTTTCTTGTTTCAGCCAGATTTTGTCTTTTATTATGCTATTGCTCTTATATCATTTCAGACAGCTTCTTGGTAAACGCTATAAGCTTTGTGACATCTTGAGAAAGTTGCTCACTTGGAAGACGAGAAGGCCAGTTATATAACAAATTTATTCCAGACAATTCTGGTCAGAGTTCCTTTAAACTGTGCGAAATATATTCCTGTGGCATTTGGTAACATAAAACATGTTTTGGAACTATTTATCAGTATTTGTCATCATATATATTGGCTAGAATTTCTGTTTTACATTTCCCACTTTCTCCAGCTATAAAATGTCCATACCTGCTCAGTCCAAACTCTAATAACTGAATGTGAGGGAGTGTGATGACACCTCCCTGTTAGACTGTGGAATTGTGATGAAAACATGAAGTGTAAAGAACCAAGGTATTAATCTTCACAGGATCCTCTTGGTAATGCTACCACCTTTTAAATCCATGCCTTATGTACTGGGACAGACTCAGATGTATAATATAAAAATAATAATGATGTTTATTGAGAAAATAAATAAATACAACAATGACTGAAGTTGGTATGCGTTGCCTTAAACATAAAATAGATTAAATCAAATCTTCAAGCCTCACTGTCTTTAATAAATGGTAAATAGTAAAGCCCTCACACCTAACCTGCCTGACTGAACTCTAACAGAGCTGTGCTCTCTCAGCTCTCAACTCCCAGACCAGGCTCCACCCTTTTTATACCATACAATCCCCCGCTCTCCTGCTGGGATTGGCTGATAATTTACATATGTATTTCTCCTGAATCCAGGGTGTTGTCACAGGGAGGAAAAAGCATCCTCTTAAAATTCTGCATATTAAGGTTAAAAAAAAAGGGATGTGCAATCTAAAAGGTTACTAAACGTGTACTTGATCTAATATATCTTTCACAGAAAGATATATTTGGTGCAAGATACCTACTTGCATAATATTAAATGCATGGAAAATATTGCTTGGCAAACAATTGTACTCAATTTATTTCCAGTGGCACCTGTTTTGGAAGTCTCTTAACAATAATGTCCACTGCCTTCCTGCATTGCAATATCTTGTTCTAACTCACCCCAGAGGGTAGGACATGTAATAATGGGCTTGAGGTACAGGAATCCAGATTTAGGCTGAATATCAGAGAAACGTCTTAACTGTTACAGCAGTATGACAATGGAAGCACTTACCTTGGGAGTGGTGAGCACTCCAATTCTGGAGGTGTTTAAGAGGAAATTGGAGAACTAGCTGCTTTGATTTGGATTCCTGCATTGAGCAGGGGGGTGGACTTGACAGTCTTATTATAGGGCCTTTCAACTTAATTGCTATATGATTCTATGAAAATTAAAAGTATGCAAAGTGAACTGCATTTAAAAACCACCACCACCACCACCACTATCTCACACAAAAAAGGAAATAATAACATGGGATGGCAGGTAGTAACAAAACACCATGGGGAGGTTAAGGCAGAATGAAATCAAACATCCATTAGGCCAATGGCCTGGACAAAGAGAATTTCCACTTCAGCCAAACAGCTCAGCAGGGAGAAAATGAGATTGATTGGCCAAGGCAGAGGGTTCCAGAGTACAGGCACTGCAATGGAGAAGGGTCTACTAGAGATTCCTAACAGCTGGATTTCAAAAGACTAGTCCCCTTAATGATATTTAAAACTCTATACATTGAAGAGATGCTAAAATGGATCATGATTCTTTTCTGAAGTGAATACAAACCTCTGCTGTCAGCTTATGCAGAAAAGTCGTAAAATATTTTGCTACCAGAAATAAAGAATATGTATACTCCCTTCCTTTACAGTTACAAAAGTTAACCACACCTACATCTGAATGAACTTGGCTTCAATTGGGGTTCAAGTGGTCACCTATGAACTCAAAATAATGTAGGTCTTCTGCACCTGCACGGAACATTCTGGAATCTTCCTTAGATGGGTCTAGGGGTACATCCAGATGGGGAAAGTTGGAGCAGTTTGATATATGCTTAAAATGTTTTTAATGCGATCTGTTTTACCTCTCACTTGAGCAATCCTCCTGTCCACAATGATCAATGATTCTTTCTCCAATGAGAAGATTCCAGACAGATCTTTGGATTGCCCCAATTTGTCACCCTTTTCCCATGGTTGTCATTTAGTGGGCCACAGATATTCCTTCCTTTTATTGGTTAAAAAAAGTGATATTGTGAGGAATGCATCTACCAACCATGGTGCACATAAAACTGACAATGTATCTTGTTTAACTAAAATAGCACTGCATCAATTTCAAAATATATTTTTAAAAAATTAAAACAGTAGAGTGATTAAAACAGAAAATGATTCCCCCTGTAATTCTTCCCAATAGTACAACCCACATTTTTGCCTTTTTCATGCAACACCTTTGAAGTAAATACAAATATTACAACTACTTGGTTATTTTGGGAAACAATAAGGTTCTTTGTAGTAAAGAAAAGCTTTACCTTCTCAAACACCTATTTCTCAAGGTTCAGAGGGAGTGATTTTCAGGCTGCATGAGAATCACCAAGGTAATTTTGCGAACATATTTTCCTCTCACAGGATTCCTGTACTTTTAATAGCTGCCCACATTTACCAGCTTAAACTAACATTTCTGTTGGTCGTGGAGCAGATAAGGTCAAGATAATTCTGCCATCCCCTTTTTCCTCCCATGCAACCCTGCTAGTGTCCTAATCGCTGCAATAAATTAGAGGTTTCCTGTCACAGAACCTAAAGTTCCATATTGTAGGTTAATGAACCACACTTCATTTTTGCTTGTCTTTTTCACTTTTCTGGAAAACACTAAATTCAGAATGGATGAGAACACAAATTTGAATGGGTATCACACTTCTGATTCAACCAGCTGGACAAATAAATCCACATCCAAGTGTGGATAAGTGAATATGAATTCAAATCAGCATTGGAGTAGAAGAAAGGGATCTAGAGACAATAGTGCATAACAATACACTTCTGCTCCAAAAAGACACATTACTTTATTATACACAGGATCTATCGAGTACTCACCTTGCAGGCAATAAAATCATGCCCACAATGAAAGCAACAAAATACTATCCACGAATCCCCAAATTATTTAAATACTTTACAAAAGCCAAAAGCAGAAAAGAAATAGACGGTGAACATGTAACCTATAGAACATATGAATTCAGGAGAACAATATCATACAGAAAGTTCTCATTGAAAATCCCGCCCAATTCCAATTTCTTTGAAGTTTTCTACTAAAACCTCCCCCATATGTGAAGATTCCAGAGGCATAAGACCATAGTAGGCTCTAAGTGAAGACACAATGGACATTTTAAGAGATGGCATACTGTGGCCAAGGACAACAAAGAGACGGTACTAATTCTACAGGAAAGACCCATTCAAACTGGCCACTGCCCACGCTGGTGGCTCATTTAAACATTTAGTTGGCTGCAGCCCATGAGATTCAACCATTAAAACCTTCTCCTAGCTACGACTAAGTGACTGTCAGGCTGGTGGAAGGATATCTAACAGGCAGAAGAAATTAAGAATATGACACCAACATACCTTGCTCTAAAAGGGGGTGGTGGAAACGAGGCACTGGAAGTTTTTCTGTCATCCAGGGTTCAGAAAAGTAGGCCTGAAGCCAATCTGTACACTGTTTTAGAGGCTCTGTCATTTCCTTGGGGGCTTCATATACTTCACAAGACACTGAGCTCTTCGTAGTGCTGGAAGAATGGAAATATTAATTTAACACAGTTCATAGCTTAATTACAAAAACCTGGTTGTTGTTTTTAAAATAAGGCTGTTAAGAACACTATTGTATTTATTAAGTGAACCTCACATAAAGCAAATTTTCAGCCCCAAATACAAAACCAGAGTATTATTTAATGTCAATATGGGAATCAGAGCTGGGGGGAGGGGGGAAGGAGCTGCAATAATGGAGTATGAAAAATGGGGGAAATCCTTATGTATATATATTATTCACATCTAAGGGAGCTGAAATCTCTACTATAAGTACCAGCATAACACAAATAATTTCAAAGCTGAAAAAAGAAGAAATGCATTTTTAAAGGTTGTCTTTTGCTTACTCATTCATGAACAAAATAAATCTAAATAGTAACAGTAAATGTTTTGGACATTTCTTTAACGTTTTTAACTAGGAAAAAAGTATAATATCTGTCTGAAAAACATACTTGTACATGAATCAAATGCAAACACAAGTAAAATAGATATAACCACAAAGTAAAAACAAACAAAATAAGAAGTTATTTTGTGCTTTCAGCAGACTAAGCCTGCAGTAATTGCTTTCAGTAACTTGCAAGGTTTTGATCCATTGCTCAGGTGCAATGTAGTCATTTGTGTACAAAAATTATATATATTTAGCACACATCAAAGGTTCATGGAAGAGAAATGTATGTGATTTACTTATTTGTGTATGATAAATAAGTCAATAGCTAAAGGAAACATAAAATAGGGCTGACTGATTTAAATCCTTAAGTGAAAGTGAATTTCATTCACTGAGTTGTTTCCCAGTATTCAGATATTTCCTATACCATATCTTGTACTACTTAGCTCCAAAACCAGTTAGCACACATTTTCACAACTCAGGAGAACCTTCAATGCAAGCTACAAGTACAAAAAAAAAAAAAAAACCCACAAGAAAACTAACTTAAGTACCACAAAATTGTATTGATTTAGAGGCAAGACGAAGAACTGTAGACTTAATGAACTTCTATTTGCTATTCAGGGAACACACTGAAGGACACTGAGCAAAATCCCTTTCTTGGAGACAGTTTCTAAAGGCTATTTGTTGTGCATTTTACCTTGCTGCTAACTTTCTTTAGAAGTTTTCAATGTGGGATACAAATACTTTAATATTATCTGTGTGGATGCCATTTCCATGAAGGATCAGAAGTGGGTGGGATAGAGTATCACACTTTAGGGCTGCTTTGTCAACTCAGTCAATCTTAATAATACTGAGATTAAATCTGGCCTGGCTCATGACCCTGAAGGCTCACTCTTCTTTCCCATCTTTGGAGAGGAGGACTGCAACGAAATAATTTGGGGAACCTATGGAAAAACCTGACGTTCTTTAGGGTTTTGGCTAAGTAAAATAGACAAAAACAAAATATAAAATCCAATCCAATCAAAATATATAGCCAAAACACTGCACGGATGCATGCTTAGAAGCATGCCTGTCCTTCTGGATGCAAGTCTAAACCTCATAGTTTTATTAAGTAATCCAAGTGCAGTGCCCACTTGGAATTAACTATCTCATTTTTTAAAGTTTTATCCCTACTATTATTTTGTCATTTTACTTTTGTTACAAGGTACCTGGAACTACAGTTTATGTCACAACTCTCTGGGACATAAAATACTTTTATTATTGAATTTACCAAGATGTATCTGAAATCCAAACTGTACTTGGAGCAATTCTAGGCATTTTTCCTCTATTAAAAGGATATAACTGCTGAATTTTTATAGCAGTTAACATTTATCTTAAAATGTTAAACATACATTCAGCATTGACCTCCCACTTATTGCATTTATTTCTGTTGAAAATCTCCATTCTAGTAGTCTGCTAGGATCATTATGCATGACTGATACACTCATGTTTTTTTTAATATTCTACAACCACCATGTCTTACAGACAGAGATGTGCCAAGATGCACTTGGTAAAAATGGTTAGCAGATGGGCTTCAAATAATGGGAGTCCATAAACAGTCAAGTATACCAAACCAACAGCATGACTTTAGGAACAGATTCTTGGGACTTTCCCCAGTGGGCACAACATCCAAGTAATGATTCTTTAGCCTTTCAAAAAGAAGGCTGAGGGGGAATATGATAGCTATGTTTAAATATTTGAAAGGATGCCATATTGAAGAGGGAACAGGTTTGTTTTCCATGGCTTCAGAGACTAGGACTCGGGGCAGTGGTTTCAAACTACAGTGGTACCCCGTACAACGTACGGTTCGTTCAACGGAAAATCCGTAGAACGAAAAAAAAAATCTGCCCCCCTCCCCCCCCGCGGCCACGGGCGGTCAGGAAAAGAGGGGAGGGGAGGTGCGGCCGGGCGACTCCAGGACTCCGGCAAGAGGGCCTACCTTGATGAAGCGGCGGCGGCGGCGGCGGCGGCGGCGGCCGGAAGGGCAAGCACCGGGGTAGCTCAGCGCAATACAGTATTCCAGCAAGCCCCCTGCCGCCCTGGCCGTGATTGCTGCTTCCGCCCATCCGCGCCGCCTGGCCGCTTGGCCGCACTTGGCCCCGGGCGACCAGGCGTCGGCCGTGGCGCGGGTCGGCCCAGGGCGCGAGGCGGAAGAGGACGCGGGGGCGGGAGGGCAAGGGAGGGGAGGCCGCCGCCGCCGCCGCCGGTGCTCCCTGCCGGCTCCTGGGAAAGGTGAGCCGGCGGGGGGAAGAGGACGCGGGAGTGGGAGGTAGGTGTGTGTGTGTGTGTGTGTGTGTGTGTGTGAGTGTGTGTGAGTGAGAGAGAGAGAGAGAGCGAGGGAGAGAGAGAGAGAGAGAGAGAGAGAGAGAGGCTGGAACGGGAGGTGGCTGGCGGGGCCTTTAGGAATGCATTGGAACGGATTAAATCCACTTCCAATGCATTCCTATGGGAAATGATAATTTACATAACGAAAAACTTGTATAACGTAATTTAATTGGGAACCAATTAATTACGTTATACAAGGTACCACTGTACAGGAAAAGAGACTCCATTTGAACATTAGGAAGAACTTCATGACAGAGCTGTTCGGCAGTGGAATATGCTGCCACAAAGGGTGGTGGAGTCTCCTTCCTTGGAGGTTTTTAAGCAGAGGCTGGATGGCCATCTGTCAGAAATATTGTGATGGGGTTCCTGCATGACAGGGGGTTGGACTAGATGGCCCTTGAGGTCTCTTCCAACTCTATGATTCTATGATTCACTGCACTACAAAATTACTTCTTGCCTCTTCACCATCACGTATACAGGCTTTGACCAAGCAGGAAGTATTTCCACATATCAATGTGTGTTGCTTATATCAACCAACATATCAGTCTACTGAACTCTTGCCATAGCAAAATATGCAAAGGGCCAACTTCCACCAGACACTGTTGTTTTGTTTTGTTTGTTCTAATACTATCCACATGGGCAAGAAAAGACACTGCATTTTCAGTTCTAAAAGAACTGGAGTGTCATATCATCATCCTTGGTGAAGCATGAGAAGCTTCAACAGAAAATATGAGCTCAGACAGTCAATATCATGTTAATGTTTATTTCTGGATGGTTCAGCCTGTATACACCGAAGGAGAGTCAGCATTTGAAAACCACCCCCTCACCAGTTTTGTAAATGGCAATATGCATCATTATCAGACAACACAGTTTTGTCCACCCACTCTTTTAATGCCAAAAATCAGAGAATTATGCTATGATGGAAGAGACTTGTATTCTACTGTGGCGTTGTTACTTGGATACTGTTACTACATTAGTCCCCCGCCACAAAACGATTCATATATTACAGGCTCAGTATATCCTTTTTTTTTCCCTTAAGAGAAGCAGGCGTCCAATTTATTTCTCAATAGTTTCTGAAGCTTCTTTATCAATCAAATTCTGCCCCTCCCGTGCATGAATGACTTTACACATACACTTTACACTGGAACACTGGCCTAACAATATTACAATTGGAACTAGGCACTCAAAATCTGCCCTGTCCTAAACTAGCCAAATGTCCAGTCCTTCAGATGGCAGGTTTCATAAACACAAAGACTGGAGAACTAGAGAAAGGAGGGACAGACAACATGGCCATTCCAGAGAATGCTTACAGTATTTGACAAGAGGGTAGATGTCATTTTTGGGTATGCACAAAGAGTGAGGCAGATGATGGATGAAGGACCAGAAACAAAAGCTGCTTGGGAGCATGGACAGATCACTAGGGGAGCAACTTGCTCCAATGCACTCTCAGCTCCAACTTCAGCCTTTTATCTTTCATTACCATCCCAAATCCCTAAGCATCCAAAGACAACATGGCCACTAGTCTTTTAACATTTCCATCTCATGGCTTTCCTCTCTTATTCAGTATCAGCTGTCTAGGCTGGAGAACAAGGATTAAACAAGGAAGTGTTATTTCTAATATCAATAGTTTTATTTATTTATTAAAAGTATTTTACACCATCCTTCAATTATAATCCCAGCACTTTCAATAATAGTAATTCTACTACTAATAATAAATTTTAAATACAACCTTAATATATCCCCCACATTATATGTTCAAGTTTTTTAACTGTATAATGTAGAAGAAAATGCACAGAACACCTAATAGTATCGTTCAGTGTTGTTGCATCAACACCTTAATGTCATTTAAATAGTCTTCTTTGATAGATGAAGTCAAAACAACACCAAAATTGCAGATGAATTGTCTAGTCCCCAATGATTCCAAAACAATTACAGGATGCAGAGCAATCTAGCTAAATTTTATTCAAAAGCTTACCACACTTGTGTTTTTTTCTTATTTTTCTATCAATGAAACCCAGGAGGCTTAAGCACAATTCATTATGTATGAGACCCAACTTACAGTGCTTGACTGTTGATTAATAGGAAAGTTTGCAGTATGTACATTTGCAACATTAGGTGCATACAATATGCTAACTTATTCTTCTACTGAAGCTAATTATTTACAAAAATGACTACTTGAGACTACAATTTATTAAATGCATGCATCCAGTCTCAATTTGGCCCCAAAAGACATCCTGGAATGAAGATCTTTTACATGATGTGACAAGTTCTGGAAAGAGTGTTATTAATATTGTAAATGTGGCAAATAAAGAGTTCAGATGGCCTTATGTCTTTGTTGCATTTGTTTTTTTACCAGTACATCAATGAATAAAACAGCTTTTTAAGAAGTTTAATACCCATATGAGAGTCAACTTATTTTTCCCATTTTAAATTAACCTCTTATAAACAAGATGCCTGTATACTAGCAATAAGCTTTTTGACTTTTGAAAACAGGTGAACTACAGGGGCAATCCTTCAGTGCTGTAACACCTAATTATTGTTAAAGACTGCTGTTGAGCTGTGCACAAAATCTGAAGATTCACTAATGAATCTCTGAAGGACTTTCACTGTAATCCTTCACATGGTTTGGCAGCGTACGATCCATTACATTTTTGGGGAATTTTTTGGCAACCTAGTCAGATGTAGAGGATTCCAGTCCAATAAAAGGGCTGAGAGATGCACTTCAAAAATAAAAAATACACCCAAAGAAGCAGCACCTGACTAGGTGCATGCAAGTCTTTTCACATAATTTCTATTAATATATTTTCATCAAATACCACCAACATCTAGTATTTTAGTTAAGATATGTGATGGATATTCAGGATTATAAATAAAATGTTTTAACCCTGAAGCTACAGAGTTGGTCTTGTATCAACTACCTATTGCAATAGTGCCACATCCTCTGCAACAATAAAGGATATACTAGGTGTGTTTTTAAAACACGTAGCTGGTTCTCAACCATCTTTCCTTAGATCACTCCACTGGTCAGGAGATAAATATATACACAAACAAGGATGTACACACTGTCACAGAATGTATGCAGCCTTTTCCTTTTTGTAGACGTTCTGTCATCACTTACAGCACCCAAAGTGCATCAGTTTCTGCATCCTGCAGTACTGATACAAGTTGCTAATGTGCTCATTATAAACATGAGCAGAACTATCTTGTCTCCATATGCTCAGACAGGAAATGAATATATGTGTATGAAGGGAGTCATATCAGTGCCAAATATAGAGAGACTAAATGAGTAGTGTGGAAGATAAGTAAATACTATTAACACACCGATGCCATCAGGGGTTTTACTTTTGTTGTTGTTCAGTCATGTCCAACTCTTTGTGACCTCATGGACCAGAGCTCACCAGGCCTTATAAGAAAACAAGAACATAAGCAGAGCCATGCTGGATCAGGCGAAAGGACCATCTAGTCCAGTTTCCTGTATCTCACAGTGGCCCCACCAGATGCATCTAGGTATCTGTATCCTGATACCACTCCCCTGTATCTGGCCCTTGAAGTACCCCGGTTTTAAGCCTAGAGATTACACATCTCCATCATGGTTTGTAACATGTGATGGACTTTTCCTCCAGGAATCTGTCCAATCCCCTTTTGAAGGCATCCAGGCCAGATGCCATCACCACATCCTGTGGCAGGGAGTTCCACAGACTAACAATGTGCTAGGTGAAAAAATATTTTCTTTTGTCTGTTCTTACTCTCCCAGCCCTCAATTTGAGTGGATGTCCCCTAGTTCTGCTATTTTGTGAGAGGGAGAAGAGTGACCCTCTATCCACTTTACTCACATCCTGCATCATTTTGTACGTCTCAATCAATCCTGTCTTCCACTGCCTCCCAGAGTTTGGTCAAATCCATGTTGGTTGCATCGATGACACTGTCCAACAATCTCATTCTCTGCTGTCCTCTTTTCCTTTTGCCTTCCATCTTTCCCACAATCAGGGGCTTTTCCAAGTACTCCTCTCTCCATGAGGTGGCCAAAGTACTTGAGCCTCAGCTTCAAAATCTATCTTTCTAGTGAACATTTGGGGTTGATTTCTTTCAGGATGGATAAGTTTGATCTCCTTGCAGTCCAGGGGACTCTCAAGACTCTCCTCCAGCACCACAGCTCAAAAGCATCAATTCTGCAGCGATCAGCCCTCTTTATAGTCCAGCTCTCACTTCCATGCATCACTACTGGAAAAACCATAGCTTTGACTATCCAGACCTTAGTTGACAAAGTGATGTCTCTGCTCTTTAAGATGCTGTCTAGGTTTGCCATTGCTTTCCTCCTAGGAAGCAGGTGTCTTTTGATTTTGTTGCTGCAGTCGCCATTTGCAGTGATCAAGGAGCCCAAGAAAATAAACTCTGTCATTGCCTCCATTTCTCCTCCTTCTGTTTTCCAGGAGGTGATGGCACTGGTGGCCATGATCTTAGTTTTTTTGATGTTCAGCTTCCGCCCACTTTTTTCACTCTCCTCTTTCACCCTCATTAAGAGGTTCTTTAATTTCTCCTCATTTTCTGCTATCAGAGTAGTATCATCTGCATATCTGAGGTTGTTGATATTTCTTCCGGCAATCTTAATTCTGGCTTGTGATTCATCCAGACCTACCTTTTGCATGATGTGCTCTGCATATAAGTTTAAAAGGCAAGGTGACAGTATACAGCCTTGTTGTACTCCTTTCCCAATTTTAAACCAGTCAGTTGTTCCATAACCTGTTCTGACTGATGCTGCTTGTCCCACATATAGATTTATAAGGAGACAGATAAGGTGGTCAGGCACCCCCATTCCTTTAAGGACTTGCCATAGTTTGTTGTGGTCTACACAGTCAAAGGTTTTGGCATAGTCAATGAAGCAGAAGTAAATGTTTTCCTGGAATTCTCTGGTTTTCTACATAATCCAGTGCATATTGGCAATTTGATCTCTGGTTTCTCTGCCCCTTTGAAATCCAGCTTGCACTTCTGGGAGTTCTCTGTCCACATACTGCTGAAGCCTCCCTTGTAGAATTTTGAGCATAACCTTGCTAGCGTGTGAAATGAGTGCAATTGTGTGATAGTTGGAGTGTTCTTTGGCATTGCCCTTCTTTGGGACTGGGTTGTAGGTTTTACTAGATCTGTATAAAAAGAAAGATCCTACCTAGAGAATTTCTTTTGTGAAACTCAGAATGATTAACGTATCTGGAAAATTTCTTTCAGAACAAGAAAGTACAATAAACTATTAAATGTGAATCATCACAAAGCAGAGACTTCTGTGAACAGAACATAAATATATACACACCTATGTTATCTTAACCTAGGACCTATGTATATATGTCAAGACATATATACATGGTAGTTGTTGTGAGTTTTTTGGGCTGTTTGGCTGTGTTCTGGAAGTTTTTCTTCCTGACGTTACACCAGATTCTGTGGCTGGCATCTTCAGAGGGCAAGGAGCTCAGGGAACTAGGAGCTCTCTCTGTGCTCTGGGTTATAAAGTGAGTGAGACTGGGGTAAAGTTCACACCAAAAGCAAGGCTTATTCAGGGGATGGGCATTTAGATTGCATATTGCTTGTATGGCTCACAACAGAAGCTAAGTTGCACTGCATCATACAAGCTTGCAAACTTTCTTCTAGGTATCAAATAGCATTACCCCAATGGTAGAAGTAAGATTCTAAAATACAGTAGATAGTCAATATTACAACATTTATGTACTACAGCCATGTTAGACTGAATTATGAATTTAAATTGGAATCTGATTTTGTTACAAGTGAACTGGATTACAGGTAAGAAAAAGTGGGAAATGTATGAGTGCTGAAAAATAAAAAATGAGCATGGGGCTAAAATGTTTGGGAGCTGTTGCTCTACATGCATATGCGGCCACTCAAGCTTATAATGAAAGTGAAAAAGCACTGAAAACATGAAAAATGACATCCAGTATCTGCAATATGAGAAAGTATGTCAGATATTCCACTGGAATGTAAAATAGTTTGGGTTTTGTTAAGTGACGTTGTCTCAAATGCCTCAAGAGAGCCAGGGTGTCTAGAGTATTAAACCATCTCTCTCTCTCTCTCTCTCTCTCTCTCTCTC
>JAHTLZ010003518.1:4271971-4284009 GCA_023846285.1 Phrynocephalus versicolor | reverse complement strand
CCCTCACCTGCTTCTCCCTCCGCTTTGTTGCCTTCCGCTTCGTCTCACCCCCCCCCCCCAGAGGAGGTGGGTGGCAGGGATGTGACCTGCCTCCTTTTCGGGCATGCTGAAAGGAGGCAGGTAGCAGGGGTCGGAAGGCACCACAGCAGGGACAACCCTTCCCCTGTTGTGGTGCTTTTGGACCAGTGTGTGCCACTCACTCCTTTTGGGGGTGGCGGTGGCGGTGCTCAATCTGAAGGCAGCAAAGCAGAGGAAGGGAAAGCCTTCCCCCCTCCTCTTTGCTGCCTTCATCTTCGGCGTGCCCCAAAAGGAGGTGGGTGGCAGAGGTCCGAAGACACCACCACGGGGACAAGCCTCCTTCTGCTGTGCCTCCGAAAGGAGGTGGGTGGCAGGAGTCCAGCACAAGGAGCTGGCCGTCAAAAAAGCCAAAGGGGGAAGCTTTATGACAGCCAGTGGCTTTCAGGTGGCGCTGGCTTTTTGAGGACAAAAGCCTTAACTCGGGGCATTCCATTGAAAAAATTGTTACATCCCCACACCCAGAAATTTTGTTTTGTAACTCTTGTTTTTCGTAAATTGAGGTGATTGTATCTTGAGGTACCACTGTACATCACTATTCCTGCTACCATCAGTGTTGTCAACAAGCAGACGGCCCTTTGGTATGTAAAGCTCGGAATCCCCCTTTCCATTCATAAATTGTACAGTACTATTCGGCCACTTCCTGCCATTCAGATTGTGGATGCAGAAGCACAATATTTGACCTTCATACAACATTTTTTGACAAACTGAATACAGACATGCATACAGGCAAACACAAATATATTCTTGCACAATAAGCACTTTAGAAACATGCATGTTCTGTGATAACTGCCTGCCTTACTCTATGTTTCATTGAAAATGTGTTGCAGTTCCATTAGCCTGCATCCAATATTAATAAATAACATTGTCACATACATGTCTTTCTTGTAAATTGGTTTATTCTGTTCTGTATAAATAATACAAATTTCTCTGATCCCAAGTATGTCAGATTCCCTCTTCTCTTTACGTATGAATAGCAAGTATCATGAACCAATGTACCAGTTTAATCTAAGAGGAATGGAAGCAACAATCCAGTATTTAAGACCACCTTGTAATGCTATGACGTTTGGAAAAATAGTGACAAACTTACTGGTATAAAAATACATATTACAAGTAGAAATATATTGTAGCAGGGCTTGTACAAGAAGAATCAAAATATTGGTTTGGGACGACATGTTTGTAAAGGTGAAAATCAAACTTC
Organism: Phrynocephalus versicolor; assembly: GCA_023846285.1. NCBI lineage: Eukaryota > Metazoa > Chordata > Lepidosauria > Squamata > Agamidae > Phrynocephalus > Phrynocephalus versicolor. The sequence goes on along the minus strand of JAHTLZ010003518.1, from coordinate 4,282,733 downwards.
TGCAAGAAACAAATGCATTGTGCAAGCGCTATGAAACGGGTCCACAAAAACTTGAAGTGGCAATAAGGAACAAAGGTAGACAGTCAGACAAGTGTAAGTCTTCTGACCATTTTAGTTATACGTCTGTGAAGATTCTCAGTCATCCAGGTGCGTTTATCTGGGACTTGAGTCATGGCTACTGGACTTCTTTTTGAGAGATAGAAACGTTTCGCTGTTCATCCAAACAGCTTCATCGGTCTGAATACAGCTAGTGCAAGAGACCTCCTTATAATCAGCTTGACCTCTTGTCCCCTGGTCTGATTGGCTCATAAGATGAACAAAGCCTGAATAGGCTCGTTAGGGAGACATCAGTGTCCATGGCCTTAAGGTAAACAATGGCCTAAGGTGCTGAAACCCATCAAGAATGGGTCGTTAGCTGTGACCTGGTGGTGAAGGCTCCTTGATTTGCCTGGGTTTGTTTCTAAAGTCAGGGAGCTCAAACTGGATACAGAGGAAACCATGGTATCCTTTGATGTTACATCACTCTTTACCAGCATACCCACCACTGATGCACTAGTAATGGTAAAGAGAAGATTAAGAGAAGACAGCACCCTCACCTCCAGAAGCCGCCTCAACCCAGACCAGATAGGCCTGCTCCTGGACCTGTGTCTGAACACCACATATTTCATGTACAGAGGGGACTTCTACAGACAGAAGCATGGCTGTGCCATGGGCTCCCCAGTGTCACCAATTGTAGCAAACCTATACATGGAAGAAGTGGAGAAGAAGGCACTCAACACCTTCCCAGGGACAACACCATCCCACTGGTTCAGGTATGTAGATGATACCTGGGTTAAAATAAAGACGCAGGAAGTACAGGCCTTTACAGACCACATCAACGCAGTGGATCCTAATATTAAGTTCACTAGGGAAGACACCCAAGACAACAGGCTGGCTTTCCTGGATTGTGCAGTCATCATCAGACCTGACCGTGGCCTAGGAGTAGAAGTTTACAGGAAACCCACCCACACAGATCAATACTTACTGTTTGACTCCCACCATCCATTACAACACAAACTAGGAGTCATCAGGACCCTAAGCCACAGAGCAGAGAGCATCCCCACCTCCTCAGAAGCCAAGAAGAAGGAAGACAGGCACCTGAAGACAGCACTTAAGGCCTGTGGATATCCAAGGTGGGCCTTCAACAAAGCAGTGGGCCATCCCAGAAGAACAAGGGATCAGTCTGAGACCCAGACCCGACGGAAGAACCTGGTCATTCCCTACATGGCGGGAGTGTCGGAGAAGCTTAAAAGGATTTTTGGCAAACACCACATCCCTGTTTATTTCAAACCCATGAACACACTAAGGCAGAGACTTGTCCACCCAAAGGATCCGATACCAAACCATAAAAGGAGCAATATAGTATATGCAGTCCAATGCAGTGAAGAGTGTTCAGACCTCTACACTGGAGAAACTAAACAGCCATTAAACAGAAGAATGGCCCAACATAGGAGAGGTAACAGCTCAGGACCAGAATCAGCAGTACACCTCCATCTGAAGGAAAAAGGCCACTCTTTCAAAGATGAGGATGTAAACATATTAGACAAAGAAGAGAGGTGGTTTGAGAGAGGAGTAAGGGAAGCCATTCATGTTAGCATTGAAAATCCCTCCCTCAACAGAGGTGGGGGGCTCCGGCATAGTCTGTCTGCTACTTATCAGGCTCTACTTTCCACACTACCCAGGCAAATCAAGGAGCCTTCACCACCAGGTCACAGCTAACGACCCATTCTTGATGGGTTTCAGCACCTTAGGCCATTGTTTACCTTAAGGCCATGGACACTAATGTCTCCCTAACGAGCCTATTCAGGCTTTGTTCATCTTATGAGCCAATCAGACCAGGGGACAAGAGGTCAAGCTGTGATTATAAGGAGGTCTCTTGCACTAGCTGTATTCAGACCGATGAAGCTGTTTGGATGAACAGCGAAACGTTTCTATCTCTCAAAAAGAAGTCCAGTAGCCATGACTCAAGTCCCAGACCATTTTAGTTATGAAAGATCAAATGCACATATGAATAATAAAAAGTAATGAGGCTACTGGTCTTAAGGCTTTAACAGAAATTTTAACTGAAAGCCTTAACATAGCTTGTGGTTCTTTTGCTATTAGATACAACTATTGTTCTCCATGACAGCCTCTGCAGTACTTTACAGCTCTAAAAACATCTTTCATTTAGTTAGCATAATGTGAAACCAAAACTTAGAATATTAGAATTAAAAATTAATTGTCAAAAACTGAGAAATTAACTAGTTGCTGTTAATGCTTGACACATTTAACTCATTACTTTATTAATGAGTGAATTAAAACACTAATTTTTGTATTCTCTGCAGAGGGTAATATATCATTCCATAGTCTCCTTCCCCAAAGGAGAGGAGCAGATTCCTTGGGCCCGATAAACATACTTGTCCCTTTCCAAGGAGAAAGGTGGGATAAAAATATTCAAAAAATAAAAATAAAATAATACTCAGGAGCTTTATTTATAGCAAAAGCAAAGCAAAGTGTTCTGCTTATATACAGCCCAAAAGCACTTAAAGTACTTTCGTGTGGTTTATAATTTAATTATGCAGGCCACACATCTCTCCCCCCCCCCCCCAAACTGGGTACTCATTTTTCCAACATCAGAAGGATACAAGGCTGAGCCAACCACCAGCTGGCTACCTGGAATTGAATCCTGGGGGTTGTGAGCACAGTTTTGGCTGCACTACATCAATTTAACCACTGTATCACAAAGTGCAACCAAGAGTCTGTCAGCATTTCTCACGGCTTCTGAGAGCAATAGTCATACCATCAGGAAGTATTTCTCTGTACAAAGCCAACTGGGAACTTCTTGTTATACAGTGGTACCTTGTATAAAGGAATTAATCCGTTCCAAATGAAATTATGTTAAGCAAATTTTCCTTTATACAAGTTCCCATAGGAATGCATTGAAAACGGAGTAATCCCATTTTTATGTTGTATGGATTTTCCCCATAGGCGATTATGTGAAGCAAATTTCCCCTATCTCCGGAATTTTTTATGTTGTACAGATTTTATGTTATACAAGCTGTTTGTTATACAAGGGTCCACTGTACTTTGTCAGCATAATACTGTGGGGGACATGGAAGGAATATCCCCAAATAATGCAGGGACTGTGAATATATCTGGGCATTCCCAGGGCAATGACAGTACACTGTTGGCTACTCCTCCACTGTGGAAGCACCATAGGATTGTCTCTGACACAGACGAAGCAGCATTACCCTATCGTAGAAGTTTTAACTGAAAATAAAGGCCTAGCTTAAAGCTGAGTTCAAAACACAGAGGCAGAGATCAGTTGTTTTAAACGTATGATAGTTTCATCCAGATTTTGCACTATCAACACATCTTTTAGCCAGCTAAATTTATATTACGTGGATCAAAGTGATCCATTACTGTGTTTCAAAAGTTGTATTGTTTTCAGCCAACTTCTGTGTACTATATCTTCTCTCAGATATCAAAGACCAACTAAAATATCTGGAAAAGCACTTCACACATTCTACTAAACCACAAATAGAATAAATTATAACCTTTAGTAAACTGCCCCTCCCCAATACTTTGATTCATAACTGATATTGGCAACTAGTTTTCATTGCAAAAGAACAACAGGCTATACAACAGTGATGGCGAACCTATGGCACAGGTGCCAAAGGTGGCACTTGGAGCCCTTGCTGTGGGCACCTGATATCGCCCCTTCACAGCCACCTATATTCAGGTTAAATTGCTGTCTTGGCACTTTGCGAAAAATTAGTGGGCTTTGAATCACCGTTTGGGCACTCGGTCTCTAGAAGGTTCGCCCCCACTGCTATATAATATCAGACACAACCATCCCTAAGTTAGTGCTAGGAAGAAGTCCAAACCAAGAGCGCTGGGTTTACAGGTAGCTTGAAATTCCAAGACAGCTTTAAAAAACTGGTACTGAAAATAGAAACTCTACACAAACTATTCCTAGATACAGCTTACCTTGCTGAATAAGCCTGAACAGTAAGATGTGAATATTCACTGCCAATTAGTTTATGCAATTCAGGAAAATCTAACCCACACTGCCAAGAAACAAACCAGAACCTCTAGAGTGCAGCTGGATCGGTAACCTACCTCCTTATCTTGTTAAGCCTGTAAGACAGCCTCTCTCTGCCATTTTCAATTAGATATACTTGATGAAAACTGTGCCAATAAGATACTAATTGGAGAAGTGAGATGCTATTTTTGTTTGAAGACTGAGTGCAGCTGAAATGCACAGTGCAATCTGGTATGACAGGAAAAGAATGCACACTAGTACAGGCAAACTATACAACCGTTACATCTTCTTAAGCAAATCAAATGAGGAAATAAACTCAACAGTATCTGTGAAGGGGCAAGTGGGTAAAAAAAAAATTCAGAACTTAAAGATACTACAGAATATGTAATGAAAATATTCCATACATTAAAGATACATTATAGATAACAATTGATCCTAACTCCTTTCCTGTAGACAAGAAGCCGGCATCAGTGGCTGTTAAATATCTTCATTACTAGCCATTATTACAACAATTCAACACACAGTAATAAACTGGTTTCTCCCAGTTTCTACTTTGGCTTAATCATGCCACTGACTCTCATCTTGCTCACTATGGTTCAGAGATGGGCTGCTAAGGGTGCCTGAGCAGCCTAGTACAGGGACACTGGACTCATCTTTACCTCGTCTACAATTTCCACCAAGCTGGTGCTGCCATCACCATCCTCACCCACTGTTTTCCCAATGAAAGTATTAAAGATGGCTTACAACACATATAAAAGACAAATATTTAAGATATCTAAGATACAATGTATTACAACACTAACCCCCCCTAAAAATGCAGAAAACCTATTAAACCTATACAGTCACCCCCCCGCCAATTGCAGGGGATAGGGACCCACCCCACCTGCGATGCATGAAAATTCGCGATATGCAGAAGCGGGTGGGGTGGGGCCTGGGGGGCGATCACACACCTGTCCGAGGCTTCTCAGAGGAGCGCGGGGGCGGCGCGGAGCGACCAGATCGCCCCTGCCCCCCATGTGGCTCTGAGGCTTCTCGGAGGAGCGGGGGCGGCACGGAGCGACCTGATCGCCCCCCGCCGCCCCTCCGCGGCTCCGAGGCTTCTCGGAGGAGCGTGGGGGGCAGCACAGAGCAACCCGATCGCCCCCCATGCAGCTCCGAGGTGCAGATACTGCGATCCCACAATGTAGTGGGACTGCAGTACCTGAACCGCGAAATGGCGGGTGGTGACTGTACAAACATAATACAGTGGAACCCCGACTTAAGAGCAGCTCAACTTAAGAGTAATTCGACTAAAGAGCAGAACATTATTGGCATTTTAACTGCTGCCTTACAAATTTTAGATATGGTCTGATCAACTTACATTTTTTAACTTATGTTTTCAATTTTTTAGATAGGTACCCCAACTTAAAAGTAGTTCAACTTAAGAGCATGCATTTGGAATGGAATAAATTCGTAAGTTGAGGTACCACTGTACATAAAAATATATCATGCCCGTTAAAACCTGTTCCTCACCAAAAGGCTACCTGAAAAGTAGGAAGGATAGAGAACTGGGAAGGGAATTCCACAGTGTGGGAGAAGCCATGAAAAAAACCCTCTCTCATGTTTACACCAAGCATGTTTTTGGAATAAGTGATGGGATGCAAAGAAAGGCCTCTTCAGAAGATCTGAAAACCCAGGGAGGCTCGTAGAGAAATATGTTGCCCTTCTGATAGCCTGAGCCCGAGTCATTTATAGGTCAAAACTAGCCCTTTGAATTGTGGAGCAGACTGATAGCCAGTGAAGCAACTGTAATAAGGGATTTTACTAGGAATGGAGATAGGAACAGACAAATTCCCCTTCTTTCATCATCAGAGATGTAGCAGGTTTACCAAGGCCTTTCTAGGTTGTATGTCACAACCTCTTTTTAACTGCAACATCAATTTAGATCTCTTACAAATAAGTTAGTTTATATTCCCATTTAATGCAGTTTTTAAAAACATAACCAGGGTGCTAGAAATAAGAAGTTGGCTACTCATTTCACTCAACACTAATAGTTCACATAGCTGTCACTAACATCAAGGGATTTCACTATTAGGCAAAAATTAATTGTATGTATACTGAATTAATGAGATGGGAAAACATGCATGTTTTAGAAAATACAGAGGGGAGTATCCCCGACTGAGGCAGATATAATAAAGTAGCTGGGCCAATGCAATGATGCACAGAGCAACCCCCCCCCCCCAATGAATCAATGCACTTTACTGGTCAGGTTAGGCTGGAACTACTGTAACGGGGAGGGGGGAACCACTGAGAAATGTAAACACCAAGCAACGGTTTTCAGCACCAAGTTGACCCCCAATGCGCATTTGGCAGACTGCTATCTACAGATTTATAAATAAATGATTAGATGTTAAATCCCTGGAGGCTCTTCCTTTACCACAGCAATTACAGGAGCAGATTATTACCATTCAAGTAGGGTTCCAGTTAAAGTTCATTGAGTGGCAGGAATCATTCATTGCCATCCCCACATCTTAAGTCACTGTGACAGAAAATCCGATGTTAGTGTGTACTGTGGAAATTTTTTAACAAGGCGAGTCAATATGCGCTGAATGAACACATTCTTGAGTTAAAATATATTACTGCCAATAATGGATTGAATTAAGAAAGTATGGAGTCCAAATCTGATCAATGTCAGTGAGAAATTTCAAGTAGCGCATACACAATATTAAGAAGTCATCACCCATACAGATATAGCATATCCATCGGCAGATTCCCCCCCACCTCCATTTTAAAGCTACCCTTTTAGTGCTAATAAGGACAATGGGGTTAATAACAAAGTAAATCATATTAATGCTTTCAAGACCAGCATTTATTTTTCAAATTAAGAGTTCAATTTTTTCTCAATTATTGATGTAGGCTCTAAGTGTCTATCTCGCTTCTTGCTTGCATGGACCTCTGCCATAAAAAAAGAAAAAGAATATGTTCTCATGAATTTGTTTAAAATGTGAAACTATTTTAACAATGTGTATAAAATCATAATCAGAAACATTTTGACATCTATCTATAAGTAGGATCAGATCCATAAAAATAAAATCAAGGAGACAGTCACCCACCCCACCCTGCATACTTATATGTGTAACTGCCTATACACAAACAAAAGTTAACATTTAAATACACTGTTAGGAAAACAAATTTAATTCCTCATGCATTTTGGCATGCAAGCTATAAGAAGACACAAAACAGTCTGCTTTAGATTTTACCACTATTTAATGTGCCCTTGAAGGTATTTGTCAATTATTTTTTTAAAAAAGAAGAGAAAACACAAGCATTAGGGCAATAAGGACCTTCATTTTACAGTACTTATATCTTTGATATCACCAGGTGAGATATACCCAATCATAAGGTTTTGTAGCTAGCAATTCCCATAAAGGCAGACAAAACTTTCCAATTACACAGGTGATTACTTTCTGATGATGTCACAACCATGCATTAGCTCTCTCAATACATAGTTGAAACAACACACAAAAATCCACTATAGTAATGATGTTTCACAGCCATTAAGTTTTAATTGATTTTATGGGGTGGGGGTGGGTGGGGAGATGATACTTATCCTTAGGAAATGAAAAGAGAGCACAGCTCTAGCTTTTTCTCCTGCCTGTTTTCCCTGCACAGCAGCTCCCTTTCCCAAAAATGCCCAAAGCAAGTCAAGTGGACAAGTGCAGAAGTACAGGATAGACACGGAAGGTGCAGGCAACACATGTAGACATCTATGGTCCTGTGGTATGATTTGCTCTGAAGTTTTGCTACACTACCAAGGGTACTGAGTTCAAATGCAGTTTGTTTGGACTGCTGCCATGCCATGCTATGACCTCGATCTAAATGCAAATGTCAAAAACATCTTACCTACACACCACAGCAAAAAAATCAGTGACGTCTCAGACCTCTAACACGTGCAATGATAACACACACACACACACACAAATATAAAAAATAGTAGACAGACACCAAATGGGTATTCTGGTATCGAGCAATTTTGTTCCACACAGTGACTATTAGAACTTAACACTCTGCTTTCTCATCTTAAATGTTCTTACCATTAGACTGAAATACATACCAACTGAGCAGAGATCCAGAGTGAGAGCCCTTAGCTGAAAGCCAGGGATCACCAATATAATAAAAAAAAAAATCTGAATTTCTCAATCAGTAGCCTGCATGGTGAATGTTCAAGCCACTTGATTTGTTTAGCACCAAGTCAAACAGGTATCTATTCCCCCTCTTGATCCAAAATTGTAGGGAGATGCTCTCCAAATTCTTTAAGGCAGGATCTTCTGGTACAGTATGTTGATCTCCAACCTTCATCAGTTCTGGCCAAGTCAGGAATGGTTAAATATTGACCACTATGACAGGTGATGATGAGAATTAGTATTTAAAACATCTGGCCTATAATTATCTTGTCCTTGCTTTAAAGGGCCACAGAGAGGAAAATGCCGGAGCCTTGTCCCAAAGAATCAGAGAAAGCAAATCTAGACCAACATCAGTCTGAAGGTAAGTAGCAAAACATTTTGATCCCACAAGAAAAGAAGTCCAGTTACTATGATGCAACTCCCAGATTATCTCACCTGGATGACTGAGAAGGAGGCATTCATGATTCTCCTAACCCACTCAGCCAGTCCCCTTCCTAAGCCAGGGAAGGCAGAGATCAAGTAAATGTGGTGGTTTTTTACCTCTCCAAAGACCCTGTCCATATCACCAGACTGTACCAACTAAATATATCCATTATAGCAGCCCAAGTAGGGGCTAACATTACATCAACTAGGGCAGATCCAATTGAGTGTGCAAAATATTCTGCTGAGTGGTCATCATTCTTCTATCCATCACAGGTTACAAGTCCTGATGGGGATGTGTAATCTTCAGGCTTATGAACAGGGCATTTCAAAGGCCAGATGCAGAGGAGTGGTATCAGGAGACAGATATCTAGTCTTGTTTGCTCCCAGAGGCATTTGGTGGGGCCACTGTGAGATACAGGAAACTAGACTAGCATGGCCTGACCCAGTATGGTTCTTTCTATGTTCTTATGTTCTATTGTGGTTGATTGTGAGTGTTCCCAAAATGCAGTCAGTAAGCAATGCTGAAACGATACTGCTTCCTGCTGTGCACTTTTCTGACTTTATTTCACTCATTTTGTACCAACCACACTGAGTCATAATTTTTGTGTGTGCAAATCAAGGTGCTAGGTCTTACTTAAGAGGCCCTAAACTCTGCCAAAGCATAGTATTTATCTCTGCTAGATCAACTGCATGTCAAACCATCAAAGAAACTAGGTTGCTAGCAAGAATAGGTTAGTGCCCTTTTTGCACCTGGCTTTTGGTTTCAAGCGGCTTTGGGATGATGTTTGAATGCAATTAATTCCACTTTCCATTTTAAAATATTTAAAAAAATCAATGCACTTATTATTTCTTTCCATCTTTATCCTTAAACTGTCCACTATGCATTTTTCATTAAGCAGTTTTTTTTTAAAAAGATGCCACAATGTCAAGCAAATAGGTAAATAAGCAAATAGATACCATTGACAGAAAGCAAACAGAGGTTTCTTTCTGCTACTCTTGTCTAATCATTTTCTCATCTAGGGGGGGCCACCCTTTCCAACTTCTTAATTTTGTACTGCAGTTTCATAGTGCCTAACTGCACTCTACATTGGACAAACAGGACAATCTCTAAGAAAATGCATCAATAGACACAAGTTTGACATAAGAAACTGCGATACAGAGAAACCTGTCTCAAACCATTTCAGTCCACCAGGACACTCCTTCAAGGATTTGAAGGTCACCGTTTTGGAACAGAATCATTACAAATCCAGAATACAAAGAGAAACAGCTGTGATAAAATTCATATACACGAAGGACACCATAAAAATGGATTAAACATAAATCTGGGTTTCTTGAGTCATTATCAAATTTAATATTACTATATTGCCCACCTGGACCCTAAGGTAAAAACTCCAACTCTGTCACCCCTCTCTTCTACCCCCTTCACCCCACTCTATCTGGTTCTGGTTTTTTACTCTTGAGGAATTTACCTTATAACCACACTTAACATTTCTACAGACCCTGGCCACAGAACCATTAGCAATAGTTTACAGATCTATGACCTTTATCCAAATCTTCCTTCACACCATTTGTACAACTTAATCATCTCTCCCTTCTCCATAGTCCCATTAACAATGTTTAACATATGTACAACCCGTGGCCAAATCCTTCCACCACTTCTACAACTAATCATCTCTCCCTCCCCTCCCCCTCCCCTATCCACCAATGGACATCTGGTATGAAATATATATCTCATCACATATTATATTATGCACCACATTCTGTCTGAAGAAGTGGATGTGTCCACGAAATGTTACATTAAAATGTAAAAGTTAGTCTTTAAGGTGCCACATGTTTTGTGTCTTTTGTTTTGTTTTTCTTTGATTTTTGCCTTCAGTTTCATAGTGTCTTTAAAGCTTGAAATCAAAATTATTGCTTGGACTTGTAAAATAAAAATAAAATGCATTAATAATAAAAACATACTCTCCAAACTGAACTTGCTACCCTGTCTAGAAAACATCTGATAAATCTTAGAGCCTTTTCTTGAATGCTCTTGGCAACAGGTGTACACACACGTACACACACGTACACACACACACACACACACACACACACACACACACACACACACACA
>JAHTLZ010003518.1:4262329-4271961 GCA_023846285.1 Phrynocephalus versicolor | reverse complement strand
CACACACACACACACACACACACACACACACACACACACACACACACCTTTTGTGGTTTAATAGTTTTGCAAATCACCCTGTATGGCAGTTTGTGTTACACACGTTGAACCAGACTTTTAGGGGTTGTTTTATATTCATTCACTGCTAAATAAATAATGCTATTGGCTATGGAACTAATCTGCAGTGTGTGTTACATTTAGTTCCTTTACCATGAACAAGTGTGATCGTTTGTGATCTCCAGGGACTTTAGCCAAGGATCTAACTCCATAATGCTGCCAGTACATGGCAAGATCTGTTCCCTCTCCCTGCAAATACACTTGGAAAAGAAACCAGGCATTACAGAAAGGGATGCCAGAGTATTTTCTGAAACAGAAATGAAGTCAGAAGATTTTTTTTTTGAGCCGTAACCACAAAATAAAAAATTAAATGGATTTAAAAGCATTAACATAACTCATACCACAAAGTAAGCTAGCATTTAAAACTGGAAAACCCTAGCTACACATGGTAAACGTCTGAGAAAACCAGAAAACCACAATGTTAGAATTATCTACAGAAAATGTTTCCCACAAAAAGCATGGCATAACTTAAAACAGTTTTACTGTATGCTTAAGACCAATGATATGCTTACAGTTTTGAAAATTGTAATGGGAAGACAACAGGTTACTAATAAGGCATGAAATATGGAATTAATATTTCACTTTCTCCCATCTCCATTATTAGAGACTCTCTCAGTTGTGCTGCATCCTCACGAAGTCTGGAAACAACCAGAAAAAGGGCCTTTTATGTGGCAGCAGCTACTCTCTGAAATGTCCTCTCCCAAGAAATAAATTACATGCCAAATTTTTTGCAATTCTGTCACATGTTGAAAATATTTTTATTTGCCTAGGCATTTACAAGTGGTGACACCTGTTTTGGTTTTTCACTTAGAGCTGATGATTGTGTAGCTGTATTTCATTAGTACCGTGTACTAGCTAGAAATAAAAGCAACATTTTACGCAAAGGTATGTTCAGTGACATTAATATTTGCTGGGTTGGAGTTTGTTAACTTGGATTCAGCAAAACAGGATCACCAATGGCATCATCTATGGTTACCAAAGTGTTTCAACTCCACTCAAACCCTGAACTGCTTTAGCAACAGGAAAGGGGGAAGACACAACATTCTTGCATAAAAGCAAACTGCTGTCTTAGACCACTAAACTCTCTCTTTATCAATCAGCAACACTTTAGCATCAAGTTCAATGCTGAAGTCAACTGTACCTAAGGCATCAGGCAAAAGCTGTAGAATGGGAGCAGAACTCTGGCTGAAATCCCATTGCTTAGCACAGTAAGTTTGATTAGGTCTATTGAATCAACTGGGTTTTGGTGAATCAACTCTTCTATAAGTTCCATTAATTCAAGTAGTTTTACTCTCATTTCATCTTACTAGGCTAAGCAATGGGCTTTCAGCCCTTGGTTCACAGGCAGGCCTGTTTTTTCTTGAAGGACTGCAAGTTTTTGCTGTCTGAATTGTGGGACTTATGGAAAGTCAATTAAGCAGACAAAGTTTGATCAAGCCACAGACATTAAAAAGCAACACACACACACACACACACACACATTAAAAGAAGCAACTGATTTTTTTAGTGCCTGACATTACCTGCTCTTATGCATCATTAAGGCTTAGCTTTCAACTTATCCATTAAAACAGGAGTGAGCATCATGTGTGCTGAGGCCCATTTTTGCAGCCCTTGGAGCCTTCTGGGAAGCGGGAAGGGTTAAAGTAGAAAACCAACAACCCCACCCAACCCTTCTTCTTAGTGAAGGACTCATCCAGAAAGTGCTATTCTCCTCTGGAAACAAGCATGTAATCTGTTGCCTTGTCTGGGAAAAAGAGCTGGTGGTTTATTACTGCAAATCACTTTCAGGTTCATTTTGAGTACCTTAGGAAGGACTGCTGCATATGGGTCTTAGAGCCCAAAAGAATCCTCAAGGTTTGCACACCACCAAATGATTTGTTAAATACAGTTATCTTATTGTTAACTATTTTAAAATGGTTTTCTGTAAGACGTTCTGGTTTATCAGTATAATGGGTGTCAAGCTAATGGGAAACATGACAAGATATCTTTTACATGTAATTAATGTAGCACTGAATTCATAACTCAAAGCATGTAGAAGGTATCTAATGAGGCTTAATCTAGTAAAAATGTTTTATGGGATATGACTGTATGACAGAGGTAAACATTCAAGTCTAGCACTCACTTCTTTTGAAACACAGTAATATCAAGTGAAATCCTCTGCATGATTTCCCCTGCTCCTGCAAACAACGCACAATGCCGATCTCTCCATTCATTTAGGCACAGATCTTTCCCTTTCTTGATGATGGGGATGACGGGGATCGAATCTCAAAACTTCTGTATAGAAAGTGTATGGTCTAACAGTCAACCACAGGTCTTTCAACCAAAGAAACAGACACTGACTTTCCATTTGGAAGAACTTCCTGTTAGTTAAACTGCCCTAAAGAGGATACACATCGTTAATATCCTTCAACACTCTTATGTCTGTTTGTCTTTCTTTCTGTCTGCTTATTTATTTACTTATTTATTTATTTAAGTGCTGTATAGATGCTGCAATAAATAGACACTGTAAAAGAGTAAATCCCTCTCCCACTGGCAGAAAGCCTAAGAAAAGACGATCCCAGTTAGCCTATTTAACAACTTAAATAGACTATTTTCCCTCCTCATCCTCCTTTACATGGTAAGTATCTGCTCCTGTTTCATTCTGTACATACTGCATGTCTTTGTATTTTCCAAGTGCAGCTGTTACTGTAATGGAAAATTGCAGCATGTAAAAGAAGTTAAAAACCAAATTATTAGTGCATACTAGAGATGTGTGTGAAACGAAAATATAGTGTTTTGTTTCTCCTTTAATTTTGTTTCTTTTTATTAGTAACACAATTTTAAAGAATTTTCAGAATGAAAATGCATGAGGGACCAAAGAGGCACCAAAATCGCAGAGTAGCTTCTTTTTTTTTTTCAAGCCCCCCAAATTTGGAGAGGTTTAGGGTTCAGGGGGCTGAGTTATTAAATTCCAAAAGGGGCCCTCCCAGGAGAAAATTATTTCTAGTTGACACAGAAATGTTTAATAGCCCCCCAGCAGGGGAGCGATTAAGCACTTTCTGACACTATTTTATGATAAAATATGTACTCAAAAATAGCGACATGGAAATCACAGAGCTTCCTCAAGCTATTCCATGCAAGTTCCCAAAATTTGGAGAGGTTTGGGGTTCAGGGAACCAGGTTATTCAACTGCAAAAAGGGTCCCTCCAGCTAATTGCAAAATTGCTGAGCAGGCCGTGCCGGTAATAGGTTACACTAGCAAAGGGAAGTAGTAAATTGACCTACTGCCAGTATGGCACCCTCTTTGCAGTTGAATAACTCAGTGCCCTGAATCCAAATCTCTCCAAAGTTGGAGGGGATTACAGGAAAGAGCTTGAGGAAGCTCCCATTTTGTTTCCCAAGCAAAAAAAAAAAAAGTGGTTCAGTTTGTTACAAAATGGTTTCTATGGTTTCATTTCATAATGAAACAATTCATTTTGTGCCCATCTCTAGCATACATAGAATGTTCCTCTTAAAATTACCTGTGCCACATAAGAGGACCTTGACTGCCCAACTGAGTGACCTTTCCGATTCTGGACATTGACAGAGGACACATTTACAGAACATCCTATTTATGTCCACACTATAGTTGCGTGAAATTCTATTGCTGCTGGGGTGGGGGATGGACAATTTCATGGAACTTCTCAGGGATAAAGAAAATGTCCAACAACTATTACATTTGGAGGTGCCACAGTAGGTATATTTTGCCTCTGTACCCTACAGCGGGTTTGAGGGATGGCAGTTCTAGCATCTGGAAAACAAAAAAGCTATTGATGCGGCATAATTTGTTATTAAATTGTCTTCTGCCTCTCGTGAAAAAGGCTCAAATGTTTCTACCTTCTTCTCAAGGCCTTATAAATTTCTCACTTTTGGTTTTGTTTATGTCAGCATCACTGGGTGACTGAGGCTACCGCTGCTGTCTGATCAGAAAAAGCTGACTAGATTCTCCACAGAGCATGAACTGAAATGTGGGGAGTTGGCAATGGAGTGAGAGACCACCAGATGACACGAAGATGATTGTGTGAAGGAAGACAAGACATCCACATGCATCTCTCAGCACAATTTCTCCACCTTTTACATTCCTGTATAAAACTTAGTTTTTCTATTAAATTGCAAGATAATGGTCAATATTTCTCATAGGGACACTGCTAATTTTGTCCAACAACAACATGGAAAGAGTACAATTTTGGAGAAATACTAAAAGCAGGATCTTGCTGAACTTAAAACATTCCACTGGAATTTTCTATGTAACTTTTTAAAATTAAAAAATGAGAACTCTAATTTTATTGCAAAAACATTTTCTCTTTTTAATTTTGCCATGACACTTTAAATGTCTTCATGTAAAAGTTTAAACACAGAGATGCTATCCTGCAGCTACATGATGAATACGTATAAAAGAGCTGATTTAAATAAACTAGAATAAGATGACCCATTCATAAGACACAAATTATGTTTCCTTTTTAAAAAAATGTACAATATGGAGAATGTGTGTGCCCACACAGACCTGAGTCCTGGCCATTGTGAATAGGCTACCAATCAGACCACCAAACATAAAATATGAATAGACTATAAGAATAAGGCTGACATTACACATGCAAAGACAATGTGTAATTCTTACTCGTACAACACTATCCTCCAGGCTCCTAAAACGTTTGCAACATAGACAAATGATAATGTGCCATCTCCAAAATGACCAGCTGAAGAAACAAAAGGAAGCTAATTTAATAAACGTGGGCATGCACCTTTCTTAAAGGCATATAGCTACTACATTAAAATCCTGTCTAGTGAGGCCCTCAGTACCGACTCGAATATCTGCATTTCTTATCACAGAAAACAGAACACAGATTCCCAAGTTAACTACACTGCTCCTTTTCCAATTTCTGCTTATTAAATAATTTCTGCATTAGACAAGCCCATTAGAAAATGTTCCTTCCGTCTAGTCCCCTCCATATATAAGACAACTATTCCCTATGCCTAAATGCAGCAGAGCTAAATACGGCCCTTTGTTCTTATCACCCTCCCTGAAGCTCTAATGTGAAATTTCTATTGTCCTCAACCTTCTTAGTATCACATAAGGGACAGGAGCATCAACCCTTCAGGCCCATTTTCATCTCTCTGGAGTCGTCTTTGATACCTTTCTTAGCCTTCCAAAGAGAGTCTCAAGCACTCTGGGGACTGCAAGCAAAACAAGCGGCTCACCTGGCTGTCAAACACACTTTTCGATCCACTGTACTGGAACTCGCGTTGTCTCCCCTTCTGTACCGCTGGGGCCAAGGCTAGGCGGCCTACGTCCAGCTGTCCCCTGTCCCCTTTGCTACGGTTGTTTAAAAATGTACTGTAGCGAAACCTGTGGTTGCCATATACTGTAGTAAAATAGAAGAGACTGCTGTCTTTTTTTTTTCCAATCCTGCTTAACTTAAAAAAATTCTTTCAGAGAAACTCAATATTTGTGATACAATTGTTATTTTCCTTGTGCATGTATAGACACATTTCTTCTTTCCCTGCATTCCAAATGAACACAATTATGTTGATGAGTCTAAATTTATAACTGGGTAACATGTAGATTGTTTTAAGTATTCTGCCACCTGTTTCTGCAATGCAACTCTTTCAATACAGTATATCAAAATAGAGGTTCTAAAAAAATAAAACATTAACTTTTCTCTTTTTTATATAATCATGCAGTAAGCTAACAAAAAGTATACATGTTTATTTATCTGTCTGTCTGCATATACTATCTTGCTGAATTTACATCCCCAAATGCAGACTATCTTTTTAGACTGAATTAATTTGTATAAAATTGTCTACAAACTCAAATCTGAATATAGTTCTGCAGCACCTGGGGTAAGCAATCTTAATTTTCAAAGTTGCATTTATAATGCAAATATGTTCAAATTTTAGTTCTGATGTAATACGAAATTTACTTCGGGAAAGAAACAATGCTGCTGCTTATGACTGACTATCTCTGCTGAATAATGAACGAGGAAGTGACATAAAAGTAAAAGGCAAATCCTACATGTAAACTGGCTAAAAAGGCTGCACCCTGAATTGACAAGTGCATTTCACCTACAAGCACAGGTGTGTGAGCCTGATTCCTTTCTCTAAATGTATACATTATTGTGCAGGGACACCCTAACCGAAACATTCAGCTTTAAAAGTCCTGCAGATATTAGGAATTAATATTCAGCAAGTGGAATCACTTGTCATGTTTCATTATTTACAATTCTATTGTATTCTGTGAGTGTGAGAAAATGCTATAACATAACATACAGAACCCGTAATGTATGTAGTATTTTGGTGCTTCACACAGGTATTAAAAGATACACTTAAAAGAGAGAGAAAAATGAGGCCATTAAACATGATGTTTTATCTCAGGGGTAGCCAACCTTTTAGGATCTGGGGACTATCTGACACAGTTTCAAGGGCTGCATGCACATGCTGTCCTGAATCAAGCCTCAGGGGATATTGTGGCCAAGTAAACTTTGCAAACAAGCTATCCAGGCACTGCGGAGGAAATAAGATGGGCATGCGGAAACAAAATTGGCTAAAACCTGTCTTGAAACACTTCAGGAAGCCTTTAGCAGAACACTTTTTGCTTTTTTAAAAAGGAGCAGATAAGCATAACAGAGTGAAAACAGTCCTGAAACTCCCAGGAACAATGCGATCAGCCAAGAAATGTTGGTCAAATATACCTGTGAATTAACTCCAGAGAAGCTTGTGGATTATATATACAATTTAGGATCAATAATTAGAAAAGCCATTCATTCATTCATTTAAGTAAAAGTCATGCTAGATTCATTAATTGTGTGAACATAAGATTATATTCAGCAGTTTTATTTAAAAGAAAACCTGTTGAGAATTTGTCTACATTAGCAATATTAAAGAAATCTGTTCCGTGAAAAGGCACATTGTAACCTCATCTCCGTGAGCTGTTAACTACACAGTTCCTAGCTTTCGTTGTTGTTGTGTTGTTACAGTCGTGACAGACTCTTCGTGAACCCACTGTCTATGGAGTTTTCTTGGCAGGAATACTGAAGTAGCTTTCCAGTTCCTATTCCAGGTGCCTACAGCACCTGGTATTCTCTGGTGATCACCCATCCAAGTACTAGCCAGGCCTGACTCTGCTTAGCTTCTGAGATCAGGCGAGATCGGATGTGCTCAGGGCATCCAGGCAGCTTAGTTCCTAGCTTTATAAACCGCTAAACATTTAGAACAATGCTATCATGTAGAAGTCATCCTGTACCATTCTATAAATACATATGCATATCTTTGGGAGGAAAAAAATACAGAGAGGTATTTAATTCTCACACAACATTAAGGGGCAGATGTGGGTGAAGTGGCATTAAGTGGGCAAATACAAAAGCATTGTTTATTTAAGCCTTTCTGTCCTTGTGAAGAAACATGGCCTTTCCCCCTTCAGCCAAATAAGCTATATTAATATCTGGTAGATATGGTTTCATTAGCACAGACTCATGATTGACTTTCCAAGGGATACCTTTGATTCAGCCACAATTAAAGAATAGAAATTACCACCCACCCCTCTCATTTCTATCAAACTGCATTACATCAGCTAGTGGCAATGTGTGCCTTTTGTTACTGAAGTGGCGTACTTTGGCTGAAATCCTGTTATAGTAAGTCACACTTAAAGTAGGCACAATGAATCAGAAAGAATTTGGAGAATCAACATTCCACTGGCTCATTTTAGCATAGTAGGTTGTGACTAGCTGGCTGGATGGCTCAGTGACTTAGGTATCTGGCTATGGAACCAGAAGTTGTGATTCCTGGGAGTAGAACCATTTTGTGTGATCTTGGGCAAGATGCACAATTCCAGGATGCCACCAGAAGAATGGAATGGTAAACCATATCTGAGAAGTGTCTACCTGGACACACCCCCCCCAAGTTGCAGTAAATCAGAACTGACTTGACGAAACATCATCATCATTAAATTCGAATCAATGGAACTTACAGAGGGGCTCACTCACCAAATTCCCACTGATTCAAAGGGCCTATTCTAGTACACCACCCTGTGTCACACAGTGGTTAGAATGATCAGCTAGGACTCTGGAGACCTGGTTCGAATCCCCACTCTTCCATGGAAACTCAATGGGGGTGTAGAATTGGTAAATCCACTTCTTAAATACTTCACTTACTTTGAAAACCTTACTGAGGTTGATATAAGTTGGGTTCGATTTGACGGCACATATAAACAACTCTGGTGCAATCACTACATTAAGCAACATGATTTCAGGCTTTGCGCAATTTGGTGAACAAAACTGGAAGTCATTTCCAATGGCATCTGCATCCCATGCTGCTGCAGAAAATCTAAAACTGTAACATCTTGGACAGATGGCCCTGCAGGCTCTATTTAAACATTTCTAACGAAGGAGAGAGGATAGTGGAATAGGAGACCTATTTCACTATCAAATAACTTAGCAGGAAGTTTCATTGATATAACTTCTTGCAATTTGAATGCACTGCTTTGGATTCTTTTACAGTTGGTCAATATGCTTCTTAAGCTATGGTCAATATCCTCCATAACTGAACATAACACTACTAGCAGGGATGTAACTAAAACAGAACTGATTCTGAACTCTCATTTCTTCCTGGACTCTGGATATAACATTCTTTTTAGTGCATTAGTGTTTTCACCTGCAAGCTCAGATTGTGGCTCATGGATGAATCACAGAGCCCAGGACCTAAAGGATCACACCTATGGAACTAGATAAAAGTCAAGAGAAAGGATGACAGCTTCTGAGGATACTTGGCCTGAGCCCAGGTTATCAGTTGAATAAATCCAGATTTTATAGTGATTCATGAATCTACATACATTCCTAATATGTCCAATGCAGGAGCCTACAGCTAAATTCTTGGAACAATTCATAACATGAGCCCATTGTTCAAAGTTGGATTCCATACCTGGACTTGTTTGGAAACCATCATCATGGTTTCTGCTTCTTGGGTCATGGAAAGCTATAGCTGACTACAGCTTTTTGGCTTGGTGTGCAGCAAACTAGAACAAAGGAATAAAGCAAGTACAGGCAGCCAAAATGAAAGTGTGAACTATTCCCCCACTGTCTCGCTTTTTGTGTGCACTATTCCACCAATGTTTCAGGTTATGTATTAAGCAGATTTTTGCTGAGAATCATATTTCATTACTTAAATGCTAAATGTTGTGGTTCTGGTGGTATATGTTAGAATGATTACATTTTTTTCCAGCTACTTGAGTTGTTTGTTTTTGCTACCAAAGTACATAAAGAGATAAAACCCAAGTGAAACACTGCTACTCAATAGTATATAAATAACCCAGTCTTTCTAACTCCTATGCTTATCTGAATGGCATATTTAATTTTTCTTTGTACGTCTAGAAAATTAAAACTGCCTGAAAAGGCACTTTCATGAAAGACAGCATAAAAACATTTCAAATATAATGATGATAAGGATGTGCAAGCTGCATATACAAACTACCTGACTTTATGAATACAAATAACTGTATATTTCCC
>JAHTLZ010003518.1:4241406-4257319 GCA_023846285.1 Phrynocephalus versicolor | reverse complement strand
TTCAAGCCTCACAGATTGGGGCTTCCCACGTGGGGGTTATTCCCACACTTAAGTCTCTGCTTCTACCAAAGAACAGCACCAATATCATGTGGTAAACCTGCACACTCTATATCAAAGTGAACTGAGGACAAATCCTGACATTAAAATGAATGGGACTTGTTAACCACAGTTAACTTAAGTTGAAGTGATTTCAACGGTCCCACTTTAGCAGTCTGACAAGAGATTTAATCTCATCCATAGAATGCCTTCAAAGGGACTTCTTTAAAAAAAGAAATAATATAAAATTATATTAAACAGAATATATTGGTTTTACGCATACGAAGCATTTTACACAAGGTGGCTGTAATCCCATGTACGCTTGGCGTAAGTCTCATTTAACATAGTGGCACTTCTAAGCAGACATTCGCCAGATTGCATTTTAAATGTGTTTTCTGTCTTTTAAAATATATCCTCAAGATGATAAGCTCAAACACATATTTGCAGCTTAACAATGTGTCTCACAATAATGAGAGGTCACACGACGCTGAAGTGAGAAATGCAAAAACACAGAGGTTTTAAGGTGAGGACAAATGTGATTTCCAACAGATTGAACTTAGCGTGAAAGTTGTGAAATTAATATAAACAAAAGAAATCTCTTTTGTGGATGTCAAGGACAAAATGGATTATTATGAGAGGGTAATCTCTAAGACATGGTAATAAGAGCACAAGGATCAATTCCTAATATTTTGGGTGTGTTCGCAAAGCCAAATTGAATAGCTCTCGATCATCTGGTAATGGATATTGAGAAACCCATTATTCCTGAAGTGTTTTAGATATATATAGATGCACAGGCTCTGTATGTTGCTGTGATCAAATGTAAATTTAAAAATGATGTCACTATTAACCCTGAAAACCTAAATGCCTTTAAGATATCTCAGACATGGACAAAGAGCTCATTCATTTCTAGCCACTTCAAGACTGAATTCAAGCAGGGATGTAGCAGGACTTGGGAAGCATCTCCAGTTCAGATTGTCTTATATGTTTCATGTTGCCCTAATGGTAGAAATACATCATGAGTATATAGTTAAATACGAAAGCCAGACAAACATGGCCAGCAAGTATAGTTGCTTATGTACTAATATGTGAGAAGGCATACAAAAAAATGGCCAACTGCTTAGTTTTAAACAAAAACAGAACTATGCTGCGGCTTTAATGCCAATAATTTTGAAACTGTACCTCCTGCTGTATGAAATTGAGGAAGAACGTATTAATTTGCTGAATCTGGACATTTTTGGGGTGAAGATATGCAGAGGTTTTTCTTGTATCAAGCAAGATGAAGTATCTTTAAAGCAACTTTTTTTGCGCAAAACTAGCTTTTTTTAGTTTTATTTCTCTCCCTCTGCTAATTATTTGGTGATGCAACACAATGCCAGTCTTTTTGTTACAGAAATGAAAATCCTGCAGTGTTTGACCATATTTCCAATCTCACTGTTTCAAGACATCGCGCCTCCCCCACCGAGGAATAAGAATTTATTGTTTTTTCATCTCTAATTACAGTTCTTCTGGAGGGCAAATTAAGTCAGGAAGAGGGAAAACTGCTTCTAGACTTCAAGACCATCAAGACTACCCAATTTATTTGGGTTATCTTACCTCAGCGAGGAAGAATATGAACCCATTTGGAAGAGGAAGTGATTGCTTCCAGAGGAAGGTGGAGTTCCTTGCATAACTCCACCACGAGGTGTATCACCCAATTGTCCAGGATATCTTCTTCAATTATAACAAAAGTAATTTCATGCAAATTATTATAACAAAACAAATTCTTTGGTATTACAGCAAACAAAAAGAGAACTAGATCTAATTTACTAGAATGACCAATACATATAAC
The DNA here is from genome assembly GCA_023846285.1 of Phrynocephalus versicolor. NCBI lineage: Eukaryota > Metazoa > Chordata > Lepidosauria > Squamata > Agamidae > Phrynocephalus > Phrynocephalus versicolor. Next base: position 4,255,455 of record JAHTLZ010003518.1, on the reverse strand, counting down.
TACTGATATCAATAAATAATTATTTGGAGTACCAACCAGTTACCTGACTGTTTTTGTGTTACTGAAAAAAACAGAAATGCATACCTTTCTGAACCCATTTTAAAAAAGGCAGATTCTAATGTGTATCTATTTCCTATTTACAGCAACTCACTAGAAACAAGAAAGCCACCAAACCCCTTAAACAGACGAGCGCCCATCATTTTTCTAACTTTCAGCAGCTAAAAACTGTCCTCCTTCAATTCAGTTATATAATTAAACGAAATCCCTAAAATAATTATGAAGTATAGTGACTAAAGTAGATAAAGCATATGTCATAGCTGCCTCCCTTTTACTTGAAACCTTGTTCACAGTCAGGAGCAACTTTTGCTTTTCTGTAAAAGAAAATACACTTTAAATGGCACTAATTAAGAATTGTGAATGCCATTTTGTTCCCCTCTGGTTTTTCCCGAGCACAGGCATTGTTAATGAACATTCCAACCTAATTGGTAAAATGGTGTGCGCGCGGTTCAATCAATATGTTAAATGTATTCTTTAAAAGACCTTTTATTTTTCTGAGCCAGAAATCTTTACAAACTCCTACAAGTTTTCATTATTGGGTAAGAGAAATAAATGCATTGCTCTGTCTTTCTCAAGATGGGTTGTTAATTGGAAAGCATAACTTTCAGTGTTCATTTAATTAGCTTAGAAACTAGATGATAATAAGACAAATAATCAATTGTAGAATATTTCTTCAATTGTAAAAAATCTGATTCATTCAAGAGATTGGGCTTACCCAATTTGTTTCATGGCACACATCCAGAGAGAGATCATCTTATAAAATGCAATTTGAAATTAGTATGATAAAAAAAGTAAAAAACAGAATATCTGAAAACGAAGAATTATAAACACTTATATGGAAGTTGTTTTGATCTAATAATGGGACAGCATAAAATATAGACAAGAACATAGCTTTAATTACAAATGTAAACATATTAGCAAGAATTTTACTTGGTTACAGTTTTGTTATTAGCCACAAACCACATCTTAGCTTAATAAACAAAAATAGATAATAGTGCTATCTTGTCAACTGACAGACAGGCAAATGGGTTTTGCCACTATGGGAATTCCATCAGCACTATTATCTGATTTTAGTCAATGGCTAAAATCCTGTTGTGCAGTTAAATGCCAATAGCATAACTTCCAGAAATAAAATGCATCTAAAGTATCTGAAAGCATGACCTGTTGCATGACTCAGTATGCAACAGATAATGTCTATGGAGATTTCTTAATTTATAACAATAATAATACCTTTATTGTCAATGTAGAACATGTGCACAATGAAATTGGCTGAGTCTCCCTTTCCCACCCCCACCCCCATCCCACCCCCATCCCACTAGCAACCACTCAGTCTTATTGCACCCTGTGTACTTGACACAGAATGTGCCAGCCCACAGGCCAGTTCTTCTATACTTGTCATGGAATTATTTCCCATTCAGCAGTCTGACAGCCCATTACTTATGGCAATTTGGCAGAAGTTATGCTCTTATATAAATGTGCCATTTCATTTTTAAAGGAAAGTTGAACACACATTTAGTCTCCTTTAGACTTTTCTGTGTGCTCCAGATACTAGAAAACCCACACTCAATTCTAGTCAATTAAATCCATGCCATTTTGACACTGTCATATCTAGAAAGAGGTATACAGTTAGGATACCAGTTAACTAGGGTGGCCGTTCACTTCAGCAAATAAAAGTCCCAAATACCTATACATTCCTAGTGTATTCTTGATTTTATTTACAATAAGTAATGGGAGGAAAATTCTCCTTCTACTACTAATCATTAATGATAAAACATAAATGAATGAAAGAGATTTATAGAGAATGCTTCTCCAAGGTAATAAATATTCTACTTGGCTTACAATGAAAATCAGCTACTTCTTGTGGACATTCTCCTTTCCCTACAGTAGACCATGAGTGTGGCAAACTCTGATGTGCAACACTGATATGGTCCCCAAAGCATTAACACTCAGCTCTTGAGTCTGGTGTTGTTTCTGCACATGTATGAGGCAGTTGAAACCCTTCTTAAATAAGGCAGATTAGGCCACTGTCAGATGTGCTTTAGTCACTTTCACCTTAGACTAACGTCATGTACTCTGTGGGTCTGCCTTTGAGAATTACTCAAACTTCAAGCAATGCAGCAGCTTGGTGCCAACATGGTGATTGTAGTTTGACGATTGGCTACTGAAGCTACTGTACCTTCCAATGACATTGGCTCCTCTTTTATTTCCAAACAATTCAAAGTACTTGTAATGATACTTAAAGATCCAAAATACCTCCTATCTGCTAAGATTTTTGTAGGGGGCTTTGAAATACATCTCACCTTTATTAGCAGTTAGCTGGTGACTGTACAGGTGAGTGGTGTCTCTAGAACAGGGAAGGGGAGCTTTTAGCCCTCTAATCTACATGCTTCAAACTACTACTCCACAGTCCTGTATCAATGGCAATATAGGTTCGGGGTTATGGCAGTTGTAGTCCAAAGCATCTGGAGGGCCAAAGGTTCCACTTCTCTGATCTATAATATCACTCAGGCTTTGAAATTCCATTCCTTGAGCAGTGTATTCCCCCATCCTGCGTTTCAACATAGACATTTTTAAATTCATTTAAAATATTTGCATCCCATCTGTTTCCTTAAAAAGAACCCACAGTGGCGTACAAAATCAAAGAGGCAATAACATGCTAAGATTAGTAAATATATGAATATAAATATTTTAAAAAGAGAATTAAACAAGTATATTATAAGCAGCAAATGGTGAAGACTGCTGGGCATTGTGACAATAATTTCAGATTAGTGTTTTGTTAACTTCTCTGTACTTGAAACATGTTATTGTTGATAAGTCTGAAATAGAATTATAATTTGGAGGGAGGAATTAATCACTACTTACGGAGTCAGAAAAAGGATATGAAAAATCATATTTCCATCTTTCACTGTCATAGTTGCCCTTTCCATCCCCTCTCCAACCCCCAAAAGACAATGCATGTATAGTGGAGAAATTCCCGGGAAGGATTACATGGGAAAGGAAATTGTTACTTTCAACTAGAACACTTAATCAATGGTACTAATGTAAGTGTTGACTTAATAAATCTGTCATTCCTTCAGTGGATCTACTTTGGTTGGGACTAAATTGATCTAGCCCTCAGAACAGCACTTTAACTTTTTAACTGAAGATACTTCATGTTCTTGGCTGCTTCACCATTAATAACACACATCACTGTATTGATCACAGTCATTGTGGATCTGAAGAGGCCGCTTTGCTGTGTGTGTGAAAATGTTCTTACAATCATCTTACTGGAGTGGATTTAAGATATTTTCATGTTATGCTGCCTCTTCCTCTAGGTTTATGAATTGTACTTGACCAAATTCTCTTACGTGATTTAAAAAAAAAAAAAAAAACCTCTGTGAAGATGTCAACAAAATGGCCAAAGCGATGCTAAATTACATCTAATTTTTGTGGAATGAAATGTCTGAACAGAATAAAATGTATGTCTTGTGTTACAGATAGACCCAGGACATAGTCCTAAGAAGCAACATACAAGCCAACAGTATTTCGTTTTGGATGAAGGGTTAATATCTTTCCTTACATCTAGCCAGGAAGTACACCAAAGAGCTCCTCACTGCATGAGATGTGAAGACATTTCACTTGATGTTGCTCAAATGCAACTTTTAAATTGCTCTTCAGAGAAATCTCTAGGTAGATATGCTGACCTTCTGCAGGGAGATCAAAGAGATATGGAGTCATATTGGTCAGGTCCTTTCATCTGGACTGACAAAACAGGTGCCAGCATACCTGTTGCTCCTAAGGGGGTGAGATGTTAAAAGAATAATGTATTAACTATCACAAGAGTGCTACACTAGACGAAAAGATAGTTACCTGGACTTCAGAGGGCTATGCAACATTCACAAAGGGAAGACACCCAGCACACATATTTAAACCAAATGAAGTAATCCTCTGAGGTTATCATTGATATTATTTGAAAAAGAACTTAAATCTTTACCAATAAGCCATTATTTAGAGAAATGTAAGTGTTAACTCAATAACTAACTAAAACTTGTGGCCTTAGATTCTGGTAGCTCTTCATAGTTATTTAAACAAATCATGAGTGGGATGGAAAACTGCAATAACAATTTATTTTAGCTTGTTTCTAAGAAGAAAATGACAAAATGTTAATTGACACCAAAAGCTACTAGTTTCTGGTTATACATACATGTTCGTTTCTTCCGTTCATCATCCTTCTCTGACCCCACCCTACCCTCAATAGTTTTCACAAAAATCTCCATTAGTTTCATTTCACTACCAATCTACCTCTGCCCTGCAAACATGCAAAACTGCAGATGTTCTGATTATTATGTCCTTTATAGAATGGATCCAACAGCTATTCTCTGTTGGAAGGAGATTCTTTTTTCCACAAAAAGGGAATATTTGGATTCATCCCACAAATGTTTACATGTCCCGCTTGTCTAAAAAAGAATATAACATACACTTGAGAACATCCACAGTGAAGTAGGAAAAAACCCACCAATTAAGGGCTACTTCTGGTATGTGTGTGTGTGGGACGGATTAAGTATTGCAAAGTGTACTGTCATCTAATCTGGGATGCAGAGACATTCTAGGTTACTGATGCTACACCAGCATGTAGATGATACACTGATGTCTCCGGGGAGAAAAGTGAAGGCCATGTCAATCAAACCACACTTCCCATCAGAAAACCCATTCAGTGGCATTTTGAAAGGTCAAGCCAGAAATTTCCTTTTCATTCCAACCAAAGTCAACTTGAAGGGTTCACCATTTGGGATCACTTGTAACCCAAACACAAAACCACAAGACAAAACTTCTAACAGCACAGCAGTATATACAAGACAGCCTACTGGAAGGTTTCTAAACCAAAATGAAAATCATATATTCCCTCACCCCCACCCCCATATGCTCCATTCACCATTAAGGCCATATCTAAATAAGCTTTTGATATACTTCTCTAGGATGATTAAAGGGTGGAGAGGAGAAATTGATGCCAAAATCCCACAGTCATAATAAAACCACATCCAGTTAATATCTTTGAAACGAATGCTAACTTCTAGCACAATAGGAAAGTCTTCATAAACACAATAAAGGAGTAATATAATTTACTTTTAGCTCCTTTTCAAAACATTACTCTCAGCCCACAATCACATTCAGATTACAAAATTCTTTTTGTAGTTTTCCTCTAGCTGTGGGAATAAAATAAACCACTTAGATGACAGTAAAGTGTCTGTAAAATATATAACAGCAATAACTCCTGGTGGAAATGTGGCAGATATTTATACAAGAGCTAAAGTATGAAGCACTGTAAAAAAGGCTAACATGAAAGGTGTTTATTTTTAAAGGCCTCTTCTGGGTGAAGGCATAAGGGTGAACATGAGCTTTTTATGACAAACATGTAAAGTGTTCTGTGCTACAGGAGGCATTTGAACATACTATTGAATTACAGTGTAATTTCCATAACTAATATTCGTGAGAAATTTATTTTTTGATAACTATTTGTAAAAAAATGTTTTTGTACTTCAATTTAGTCTACCCAATACAACTTTCTCATCAGTACACAATAATACTAAAGCAGTTCTCTTTTCAAATCATTTTGTGTACTTTAAACTCGCAAGGGTTCAGAAGTCACAAGACTATAGCTGTACAGCCTATCCTTCTGCAAACTTTACAAATTCTAGATGAAGATTTGCATGTATACCAGTTAACCTAAAATTTGAGTTTTTGTCTGGAATGAAACATTGTCACATACTTCCCGAAAACCCATACCTGTGATGAATATTACATTCTCTGTAAAAGCAGTAGGCCAAATGGGTGTGGGAAATATATGTTCAGTTGGATCTGAACAACTGGGCTAAAAATCACACAAAATTGTTATCTATTTAATGTATGATCCACTTCCTCCCAAGAATATAATATAGTCTTGAAGTACTGTATCTTAAATAATAACTTGTTTTATCTGACATGCAGGCTATGAGTTCAAGGCTGCAGGCAAAGAATTTTAAAACACAAATAATAAAGCTGTTAAAAATATAATAAATAACCATATTATTACTTTGTTTAAGACTGAAATTGACTATAGGTAATTTATTTGTATGGCTGTATGTTTAATTTAAAGGTGACTAATTTGCACTTTAGTTATTATTATTGTTGTTTATAATTTCTATTTTGTAAACCTCCCAGGTTAGCTCTTTGGCTAGTTAGGCAGTATAAAATCTAATAAATAAATAAATAAACAATTTTTTAAAAAAAAATTAAACAGCTGATCAATTAAAATTGCCAAATTTAAAAAAAAAGCTTTAAGTCAATTTCTAAAACATATTTGAATGATAAAAAGGCAATTTCCACATTTCCAAACAGCAATATTTTGGAGAGGAAGGAAAGCCTGCTGAAAATGAAAGGTTATTGCTGGTTGCTAGTAGAACAGCAGGGAGCGGGTCAACATTGTCTCTCATAGAAGAGAACACAGCTTGCGAAAAGGTGGTCTTTCATGCCTGTAGCAAATGTTCCTGTGAAGGTGATGAGATGAAGAGAAAAGCAACTCCTGAAGAGCTGAGGACCTGAGGAGGCTCATATGGGAATAGACATTCCCCCGATAGCCTGAATGTCAAATAAAACATCTTATTCATTAAGATACTATTTTTTTGCTAGCCAACAAATAATGCACTGACACCCATGCTGGAGAAGGAAGAAGGTACTCATGGGGCACTTAACTAAAATAACTATGCCATGTTCTCCTCTTGCCGCCCTCTCCAGAATCCAGACTGAGTTTCTAAAGCGAGAATGGGGAAAATGTTAACATTCATTTGATCATTGCATGAACAATGATCTCCTTAACAATGGCAGGAGCAAAAACAATTACTGCCTCAATGGAAACACTAACCATTCAGGGGCGCTGTTTCTCTCCTACAGAACCATGATTTAAGTTCTAGGAAAACAGACGGAGTTTTCTCAGCAAGCAGGTTAGTCCTCAGCGATGTCAACGGTACTACATCTATTTGACAATACAATAGGCTGTATTGAGATGCAGCCCCCAAAACTATTTTAGATGATGTATCTTGCTTCTTTAAGACATAGAAAATATCATTCAAATTGATAATAATAATATCTGGTGATTACCACCAAAATGCTCAACTTTCCTCACCATCTCTACACACACACACCCAACCTTCGAACTACAGAATAGGAATCAGTTCCTGAAATGAAGCAAAAAACAAAAAACAAAAAACAAAAAAAACCTCTATATATTTGCAAAAACACAGACAGTTCCTTAGAACAATTACTAGTGATTCATGCAATATTTAAATAAAGCACAGAACAGGTAATCTTTACATTGCTGAATTTGGCACCAAATTCATACCAACTCAACAACAAAAGAAACTTGTGCTAGGATGCAATGGTGCACTTCACATGGCAGCTGTGAACTAACCAGGTCTTTTGTTAAGAGAATGGCTGGCAGATTCACCAGCTGGCCAGCCGCTACAATGAAGACACTATGGACAAAGAGCCTCTGGCATGGCTGTTACAAAAGAGAAGAAACAAGTATGAAAATTGGAATGAGGGTGCATCAAAGTGGGGGATTAGAGCTAGAGAGAAAAGTAGTCCTGGTAGAGACAGTATGGGCCTTTGATGGGATGAATAATGCAATTTGCTATGCCTAACATCCTGCTGTCTGAGATATACACACCACTAGCAGTAGAGTTTTAATCAAGAAATAAAAGTCTATATGCGTTTTCCGGTTCCTAAATTAATAAATTCATTCTGCAGACTGGACAGGAGAAGTGGTTGGTGCAGCTAAGATCCATGGGAGCTTCAAGGAATTATAGGCCGAGTAGGTTTTTCTGCGAGGCATCTTGTGCACAGCCTAACATGCAGACTATCGTACCAATACCTAGAAGTTGAGTCATAGTAACTGGACTTCTTTTCTTGAGATTGAAATGCTTCACTACTCATTCAAGTAGCTTTGAAAGCCAAACACTTCAATTTCACAAGAAAAGAAGTCCAGTTGCCATGACTTAACTTCCAGGTAACCTCACCTGGATGACTGAGAATCTTCACAAACATACTATAGTATAATTCCTTGTAAGTCCCACAGGCCTTAGTCCCACCCAATTCCTCTGTCCTGTAGTCCAAATTCATTAGTTTAAAAACCTGAAAAAAAAGGTTAGAACTTTTATTTCTTGATTAACCCCCCCACCCCCACCCCCCAAAAAATCTGGCTGGTGGAACTACCAAAGATTCTTGGAGGCTACAGTACATAAATTCCATTAATCCAATGCCTATAAGCAGGAGTGGAGTAACAATGTTCCAGTTCTCTTGTCACAACATACTGGTGTACACTGCTAGATTTTAGCCATATCAGTTCTTTAAACTGGGATGGCTCTCCAAACAAACCTATGTTATCCATGAGTATGTATGTTCTTGCTTTAATGTATCTTCAGAAACACATTCAATGATTTATGTGAGATTCTGCTATAAAATATATATACACAATATCGGACTAGATTACACCTTTGACTTCAGCTGAAAGGGAATTACTTTTTCCTTCCTACCACTCAGCTGAATAGTCTAAAAGCCCTTCCTGACACAGTGCTTACTTACATGTGAGCTGAAGATATTTTTCAAGACAACATTAAATCCTCAGTACAAATAAGTCTGCATCTTCACCTGTTAAGTTCTTTTTGAACATAAATTCTTGGCACACAATACTAAAATGATTCCCCTTCCCACAAAAAAAGACAAAAACAACCCCCCACCCCAGTCCCCATGTTCTTGCCTTTATAAGTGTAACCAGATCCAATTGTGCAGAAGATATTACAAGGCACTTTTTGATGTAGTTTAAAAATGATACTGAAATCAATAGCAATACACTTCAGTTTTAAAAAAGTTAATTTTAATTTAAATGGATATAGTCAACTATGTGTGTAGTGAAGTGTGACACATCTTCTTGATTGCGAGCCTGCTATACCACAACCACAAAGCTTTTGTCCAACTATGAAGTACTGTTTTTTATTCAGATTTTATACCTTATCCACCCTGAGGATTATGGGAAGGTACAAAATAGGGAGTGTTTCCAGAGAAGCCGGGGGGGGGGGCTTACAGTTAGGTTCATATTGATTAATGGATGGATGGATGGAATATTTTACAGATAGATGCTCAGCATGTCTCCCATTGCCTTAACACATTCAAGTTTTAGAAGATGCTAGCAGGACTACAAACGTGCAAGAGTAAGTTCATTAATTGTGTACAAACTAATATGAACACGATGTTAAACTACTGTGTGGTAAAATGACTGGGACTGCTGCTACTGATAGTCATTTCATGCAACAGAAGTGAATCCAATAGTCCAATACCTGACTTTTGTGTACTAAAGATCAAATTGACCAATATGCTTAGCACATATTCAGAGGCTCTACCTCAGGTGGTGAAAGACACCAGTTTTCCTTAGGATCCTACATACCAGCATGTATTTGTGACTGGCCACTGGAAGTAAAATGGGCTTCAAGTAAAAGTCTGATTACTGAGGCACACAACCATAGGGCAATCTCACTGTCCGAGACTGACCGACAGATAACTTACACTGTTGAACCACTTTTCTTTTGAAGAGTAATCAAAAAAGAAAATTCCTGAGTGAAATACCACTAATTAACACTTTCACTAGCATGATCCAATTAATGTAAATACTGATAGTGGTTGTGAGCTTTTCGGGCTGTTTGGCCGTGTTCTGGAAGTTTTTCTTCGTAACATTTCACCAGACTCTGTGGCCAGCATCTTCAGAGAGGAAGGAGCTCAGTGAACTAGGAGTTCTCTCTGTGCTCTGGGATATAGAGCACAGAGCACAGAGTTCTATACCCAAGAGCACAGATAGAACTCCTAGTTCCCTGAGCTCCTTGCCCTCTGAAGATGCTGGCCACAGAGTCTGTTGAAATACCAGGAAGAAAAACTTCCAGAACACGGCTACACAGCCTGAAAAACTCACAACAGCTATCAGATCCTGGCCGTGAAAGCCTTCGAGAATACAACTTAAATACTGTTGGCAAGTTGCCAGAAGTTAAATCATCAGTGTAGGCTACTGTGTAGCCACCAAATCCAAAAACTATTCATGTTCCTGAAGTCCTTCCAGTCTTCATGAATCCCTTCACCTGTTCAGGACTCCTGGTAGTTAATGTTCTCTGGGTTGCCGAGTAAGTGGATGGGTGAGCATTGGAGGTGGTTGGTCCATGAATGTGATCATATTTACTTACCTTTACTGAGCACATATGGGAATTAGAATGAAGGCATCCTTATTTAGTAATTTGTTCATGGGGGGGTTAAAGGCTAAAATGATGCATTACAAAAGAGATGGAAATTGTGTCAAAACACCATTCCTATAGAACGTTTTCCACCTTGCCCCTTAAATACCTCCTAATCTTCTTAAAGGTAGCCAGTGAAACTTAAATTGTGTAATGAGAAAGGGGATAATATGACATGAAGCTGTTTCTCTTCTGATCAAAACAGACACACTTTTTTTTAAAAAAAGCAATCTGTATTTCAGTATGAGAGATAGCTATATGCGCCAGGAAAAAAAATAACATATTTCATATCTAGTAAAATATGTTAGTCAAGAAAATATTTATTTTATTTTCATAATAACTCCATTGACAGTTGTTTTATTTCCCATGAGAAACTCATCAGTTGTGGGTTTCTGCATAAAAACTTGGCTTTGTATAGGCAAGCTATCATAAACCTCCCAAGGCTGTTTACTCACCCACCAAACCACTGTGACCTCAAATATTCTTAGCTTAAATTGTACACAGTGCGTAACAGCAGTCTTTTGTTACTCCGCTCGTTTCACTGCCAAGAAGGACAAGTCTAAACCACTAGTTGTGGTTCCGTATCTTACGTTCCGTGTACATTGTGCAATGTTTCTTCTGTAACTACCTAACACTTACCGCTATTCCAGGCACATGTTTTGTTAGGGCTACTTAAATTATGTTCCATGATGCTCCATGCAGGGTGACTCTCAAGAAAGTACAATATCCCTAAGATGACTTTGCAGAGTCACAGAGCTTAGGCCTGCCCAGACAGCTCCTCTGATTTATGCACTAGCTTGTTAAGCTCTGTCAAACACCAGAAAGAGCCGGGGTGGTGGTGGTTAAAGCCCCAGAATTCTAACTGGGGCAATTGCAGCAGACGTCTAATTTTTTAAAAAATATATATGCAAAAACTCGTATGCCACTGTACTGTGCAGTAGAATTGCCAGTCCAGCATTCTGTCTCACACAGTTGCTCACCATTTGTTTCAGAGTATTCCCAAGCAGATGTCTTCACCTGCTTATGATTGCCTGCAACTGGCATTGAGAGATATCCTGCCTATCTCTCCAACCCAGAGGTTGTTCTTAGGCATCCATAATAATAGCCATTGATACCCTTGTTCTCCATGGACTTGTCCAATCCTTTCTTAAAGCTGTCAAGCCTGACAGCTGTCACCATTTTGATGTGACTGACAGACCACTTCTCAAACTTCCTACAAACTTTCAGCTTGTGTTCAAGTGCTAATACCCACCGACTTCCCATCTCATTGTGAAGCTTGACAAATGTAGGGAAGTGCTGCAACTCTGGAGCAGGGATGGCACAGATGGAACTGGCATTATTGATGAAGACTCATTGGTGTGAAATAAGAAGAATGGCAGGCGAGGAATCTTTCTTCCTTGTGGTAGGTACAGGAAAATAACGTTGCAGGATTCAGCCACAGAATGAGACACACATATATACCACTCCACAAGATTGCTTAGTTGTATTTTGGATTTACTTATTTTTTTAAAAAACAATGATGCTGATTAAAGCAAATGCCATGTGTTTGAATAGTTAGATTTAGGTCATGGAGAAAAAGTGAAAAGATTTTGCAAGGAGCATGCTTGCAAAACCCTGTAGCAAGTAAATGGATATGAAATGATGGAAGAATTGTGGTTACAAAAGAATTTGGCCACAGCACAACAATGTGCAAGTAGTCTCTCAGTCCTGCGTATATGATTTTTTAAAAAATTGTAAGAACATAAGAACATAAGAAGAACCTTGCTGGAACAGGCCACAGCCCATCCAGTCCAGCATTCTGTCTCACACAGTGGCTCACCATTGGCTTCAGGGTATTCCTGCTTACGATTCCCTGCAAATGGCATTGAGAGATACCCTGCCTATCTATCCAATCCAGAGGTTGTTCTTAGGCATCCATAATGCTAACCATTGATACCCTTGTTCTCCATGAACTTGTCCAATCCTTTCTTAAAGCTGTCAAGCCTGACAGCTGTCACCACTTCTTCTGGCAGAGAGTTCCATAGACCCGTGATCCTCTGGATGAAAATTGTGTGGGAGTTTCAAATGCTGCATTAGAGGCAGCAGCAGAGGGGAAATCTTTTGCAGCAAAATTGTATATAGGTTGAATGATCCCTAAATTAGCAAGCACTGGGCTTGGTAAAGCATCTATGTTATGAAATGTTCACATTTTAAAGCCTCAATTGACAGAACATGTCTCCCATTATAGTACTATTCCTGTTTGCTTCATTTCTTGGTTCATTCTAGATTACCTTTTGCTCTCTTAATATTATTCATACTACATACTCCCACTGAATTCCCTTCTGCTTTACGTTTCCAAATATCACAGCTGTTTGTGTTGTGCTGTTTACAAGAGCATAAACAATGCCTGGATGAAGTTTCATGCTGAGATTAAACACAAAGTCTCAAAATTAAGCTTATCTTTTCCAGAAGTTCTAGTACACCCCATTATTACAGAAGCATTCAATTGTATGTGTTCTGAAAAGCATCTCTAGTTTTATGTCTTTTGGTTATAAATGCTATATATATATATATGCTACTTGCAGCCATAGCAATAGTTGATTTTTTTTTTAAAAAAGCAACAAAATACTTGTGGAAGAAAAGAAGACAGCATAAATGTAAGAAATGAAATGTAAACAACACTTGGTTGCTTGAATGATGCAGAATGCTTCTGAAATGAGTTTTCTGTCTTCCAAATATACCAATCTAGACAGAATGAGGGGAGAGTAAGCCAATATTTAAGAAATGTAAACACATATCCTGGTTTCTAAATGAACAGCATGCTGAAGTATGGTGTCAATTTAAATGCACTGAACACCAGGAAAATGCCCTCAACTAAGGCTTCAAACTTGTACAGCACATTTCCACTCAACCCAACTAGATTGCCTGTCACATCTGACATGGCTCGTCAAAAGTTATCCTTCACTGCTCATGGGCAACATGGAGGGTCAAAAGACCAAATACAATGGTCCAACCCATCCCAATTTTTTTCCTTCAGAGCAGCAAATATTGAACTCTAAAATGACAAGACAGAGCAGGTTGAAAAGGGTGCCAAAAACAGAAGCTGTCCAAAGCTGCTGATCTGAAGGAGAAAAACTAGTCTATGTGTGCATGTCAGGGCTGCAGATCATATACTGACAGTCTTACAAGGAAGAAAGGGGGAAAGAACACCATATAATTGAAAGGTCCTCTAGAAAGCTTTTTGTTGCTATTGCTATTGTTGAAAAAACCAGATACTCCCTATAATTTAAATACACATACTAAGTTAAGAAGGGGAAGAGAAAAATTATATCTCGCAGACCCTTTTAACCTATTTCCCCTAAAAAATAAACGCTTCCCACAATTTCATATATAGTACATTAATGATAATAATCATTATAAGCTTTGTTAACTAATTTAAGATCATCACAATTTGCCAAATGTGGAGACATTAATCAAGGTTGAATTACCTACAGCTGAACAAGGTTATTAAGCATCCAGATTCAATTTCTAGCATATCCATATTTGCATGTGTTTCTTATGCTTCTCCAAAATCAAAACAACTAAAGAGACACCATTCTGTCTTCCACTGGCTAGGCTTATGATGCACCTGATTATGGAACACATCTGTATTGTTCTCTACCTTGTATCAAGTACTGTTAGAATAGAATAGAATAGAATAGAATAGAATAGAATAGAATAGAATAGA
>JAHTLZ010003518.1:4230814-4241396 GCA_023846285.1 Phrynocephalus versicolor | reverse complement strand
GAATAGAATAGAATAGAATAGAATAGAATAGAATAGAATAGAATAGAGTTTTATTGTCATTATGCATACGCAAGATATGCACAACGAAATTAGAGTGCTGTTCCACTACACACTCTAAACATACAAAACACATAAAACACATAAAACACCATACCAAATATTAAAAACTCTTAAAATTGCTTACAAAATTTAAAACACTACTTAAAAACTGATTAAGATGGTGCTAAAACTGTCGCATTTAACTTGGATACCTCTCTGTGATAAAAACTGTTCTTTAGTCTATTTGTCCTTGACCTAAGAGTCCTGTATCTCCTGCCAGACGGCAACAGTTCAAAAAATTGGTGGCCAGGATGCGAAGGGTCTCTCAAAATTCTAGATGTCTTCAGTTGTGACTGAAGGCAGGAAAAAACAACAGTTCCTACATGTACATCTTCTGTGGCCAGAGATAATTGCCCATGTTTTTTTTGTTAAAAACCAATACTGTATGTGCTTTTCCTATGCAGATAAAATATGAAAAAAAATCAAAACACTAAGCAAACAAACAAACAAACAAAGGTTCTTAAGCAGCTCAGAATGAGCAACAGAACCAATCCCTTTTGATGTCTAGACAGAAGGAACCAAGAAGGAACATCCGGCTAATGCCAGAGAAATATTGAGCAAAAGTAGTCTACTCTTGGCACAGGGGAGTCAACCAGAGATGTCATACTAGATTTCAAAAATGGGAATTCCACAATGTGTTAAGGACACCCTATTCTAGATTGTCAAAAACAATACTTCCAAAGCCACTGGATCATCAAATATCATCTCCAATGACTGCAGAAATCCTGTAGAATCGTGTGGAACAGGTTAAACATCTTAGTGCCCACTATACCTAATAATAAGCAACACTCTGTTTTGTCTCAGCTGGTAGATATACAGCCTATCATTTACCTGGTTTGGGACTCCACTGCCTGCTTGGAATCTGCAAGAAGTACATTGAGGTTTAGATATGGGAGGGAATTATAGTTTCCACTTGGGAGAATGGGCCATGGCAAACCTCTGACTTAAGCACTCTTCCTCCCCTCCTCCTTGATATGAAAGAATTGACTTTAAAGCTTCCTTGTACACTTGGGAACAAATGTATTTTCTGTTACAATTTAATACCACAGAGTAAAGATGATCTGAGATGAACTGTTTCACATCTTTGTTTTAACATACAATGAGTTCACATGTTTGTATACAACAGGGATGGTCTGTTTCAAACGACAAATGAGAGAAGGAAGTGTTCAGCTTTCTTCCTTTACACATAAAGGAGACATCAAGTATGTGACCCCGAGTCTAAATAGAGTTTATTCTTGTATCAGGAAGCCATGTTGTCTCATTATATAGAAATTAGACCACTAAAAAGGAGTGTCATAAGCAAACTACTGTGCCTCTATTTTCCAAACAATCTCCCCTAGCAGCTTCATGCTGATTTAAATATCACAAGGGAGCAAAAGGGCTGTTGTTAGTCAAAGACACTTAAAACTGGATAGAATAAAGCCATAAAATAAAGCCTTGGCCCTTTCCCATTAGTCTTGCCCAACACTGGACATTCCACAAGTCTAAAGTGAGTTGATCTGCTAGGTTGTTTAGTAGGGCAGCATGCAATGTTGTGGATCTATTTTCTTTTAAAGTTGTGCATGCTTTTCATTCTACTTCCCTATCCTGTTTTCATCTCTGCTTGAAAAAATATTATTGGATTCCAGCACTGGGTGTAGTTTTGCATTGTCAAGGGTGAAGTTAATGCCTTTAGATACAAAATTAAAGTGACAACTCCAAACGATCAATGAGAGAGCCTTTGCTAAAAAGGGACTACTGTATATACTGTGCTCACATTGCCTGGGCCATTTGAGTTATGTCTTTCTGAATAATTCTGAGATGGGAACAGGAGAAGATGAAGGTGCTAAATTCCAACAGCAGACAGCTGTCTTCTTTTTGTCTTGAGTAAAATAGTAGTCACTGAGAAACACAAAAATGAGAGATTCCTGACAAGCATGTACTGTACTGTATACCTAAAACTTATCTACCTACCTAGGAGGATCTGGGATTTCAGCACAATCACTATGACCAAATCTATATTGATCATTTGGGTCTTCAGCAATGCAAATGGGTACTGTCTAGGAAGGTGTACGAAGCAGTGGAGCTGAACTCCCCAGGTGTGTGGGGGAGGGGGTTCAACTCCACAATCCCATCTGGGGGATTTGGTTCTGCAGTTTCCTATGGCTTCCTTGGCAGCACCAAACAGCTGATGGTTGGGCCTGGAGCTGCTTGAGGCTGTTTGGAGGAAACCATGGCAGGGAATTCCCCCAACTGGGAGGAGTATACCACAGCTGCTCACCAAAACAAGGTTAGTCGTAGGTGGCCGGCAATCAGACAGTGGGAGGGGGGAGGGCGGAATGGATACTGGAGGGAGAAAAGGACGAGAGGGGTGAAAAGGCAAAGAGGAGGCATGGGCGAGAGTGGGAGGTTAGGAGGACAGGTAACTGAGGGTTGAGACATTTGGGAGAGCCAGCAATTGGGTGAGTAGTGGGGCAGCGGTACTTTCATTTTTATTTTTATTCTTGCTATCTGTTTTAGATATGTTGAATTGATTCACATTCCAACGAACTGATTATACAACTGCTGCAAAATAAATGTGCCTCTGTCTGAGGAGCAGAAAAACTCATTCCCCTGGCACAGGAGTTGGCATGGGCACACGCCTCACATGTATGCTAAAATTTGAGTCATTTTTTAAAGGAGAACCCGATATAAGAGCAGATTTTTTCCCCAGCTGAATCAGGACCTATGACTGTTTTCATAGTACTGTATCTAATAATATGTTAAGGATCACAATCCTACACATGAACATTTAACTAAACAGGCAGCCCTGGCAATCACAGGGAGATTTTTTGGCCAAAAGGTAACATTGTTTTGGGCCACAGAATCATTTTCAGGCAATTTTAGATTCGTGACAGCTCGCGGATAATTGTGACTGATCATCCTGACCCAATAGCTTTGCTTTATTTCAGCATGCTGGCACTTTCACTGCATTCATGAGCTGCAATTTAATTCAAGTGCACTTAAGTTCCAGCAAACACAAAGCAGCCAAGAAACACTATGTTGTGTATTAGGCTCCATTTGAGAAAAAAGAGATAGGTAAATATCACTGCTGCAGACAGTGTGAGGGGATAACCTGCCCACACATAAGCCATCCCAATTAGCCAAAGCAAGAATGGATTCTTCTCCCTGAAGATTTAGAAGAGTATCTTTCTCGATATTCTTTATGAGCCAACCTGATCTGAAAACACTGATGTCCAGAAGTAAGACGATGCTTTAGCTTGCTTAGATACAATCATTTGAAATTCTGGTATAAAGGCAGGTAGGTATCGTCCCCATAAATAGGGCAACATGTATTTTACTCTTAACATCAACAACAGATGATGTGGCGATAGGCATGTTTTCAAGTTGCTCTAAAACTCATAGCCCAACACTCAGATAATATTAGTAAATAATACCGATTTATATATTTTGCATTACCATTGCTGGGAAGTTAAAAACGCAAAACTCACTGAACTCTAAAAATAGGAAAACCTGTTGGCAAGCCAGACTGACTTCAGTGATGGATCATGACATGCCAACTGGTGCAGCTGCATATCAGGGGCACCTCTACTAATGGCGCCACATATTTTAAAGAACAGCTGGTTGGATAGTTTAGTGGTTTAGGTACCTTGCTCCAGAGGTTGGGAGTTCAATTCTCCACTGTGCCTTCTGTGAACAGAACCAGCCTGTATCGCCTAGGGCAGTGGTGTCCAAACTTTGGCACTCCAGATGTTTTGGACCACAACTCTCAGAATTCCGAGCCTGTATTTCCAATGACAAAGGACTGTGGGAGTTGTTGTCCAAATCTGGAGTGCCAAAGGTCCTCTACCACTGGCCTAGGGGAAGTTGCACAGCCCCGGGGCGCTTCCAGGAGAACGGAATGGGAAATCAAGTCTGAGTATTCTCTACCTGGAAAAGGTCCTCTGCATCAATATTGACTTGATGGCACATGATGACAACAATGACAATTATTTTAAAGAAAAGAAGAATCAGTGTATGTTAAGTGTGTTAAATTTTCACCCTTCTTGCGCAAAGAGGAGTAGAAAAAAATTCTGGTTTCAATGTTTGGAACATATTGTGTGGAGCTGCACTGTGGAGCTATTTTAACCAGTAATTTAGAAAACAAAACAGTCCATTATTTAAAAAATAAAATAAAATTGAGTACGTTAATATAAAGTTTAGGTATCCAGTTCTAATTATGTAACTAGTCAATTTTTCAGATCTTTGTTTACAGGTTCTCTGTGAATGCAGTCATTGAGGCATTACTTCCTCAGCACAACCTGGTTTACAAGACTGCAATACCAAAGACTTCTATTGTACATTTCAACATTAACCTAAAGACAAAGAGAGAATGCTACAAAGGTAATGTTGAAGCAAAAAATAATTAAATAATGGATTATATGTTACAGAATTAGAGATGGGCACGACCAGGAAAATTTTTTTTCGAGTTATCGTTTTTCGGGACGGGTCCGTTTCGGCTCGTTTCCGTATTTTGCAAAATTTCGCAAAAATTTGTCATTTCGTGGTGTGATTTTTTTGTCTGTCGTTATACTGGTTTAGGGGGGGTAGCGGGCTCCTAGAGGCACCTCTGTGGGGTGGGTGCCTCCTCTGGCCCGCTATAAAGGGAAAGCGGGCTCCTGGAGGCACCCGTGGGTGCCTCCAATCCCCACCCGCTGCAAAAGGGCATGCATAGCCATATGGATATGCATACCAAGTTGCAGACGCAGCAGACTGGCAGAGGCACCCCTCTTTTTGGGGTGCCTTCCCTGCAACAGTCGGTGACGGTGAGACACAAGCAGCACTCGAGGGCATGGTTTGCATGGCACTGCTGCTGCAGGAGGAGTCAGCCAGAGCCACAAGTGACGGACTGGCAGACTCTTTGCACCCGCTGCATCTCACTAAGAAGGGAAAGGTAGTGCAATGCAAGTAGATCTGGCTTAGGGTTAAGACGGCTTAGCGCAAGGGCTAGGGTTAGGCTAGTTACGGGTGAGGTTAGGGTGAGTATTGGGGTGCACCTCTGGGTGCCTCTCTGACCCACTTAGAAGGACAGTGTACTGGTGTATGGGTTAGGCTTAGGCTTCGGGTTACGGTTTGGGCTACGGTTAGTGGGCTTTTTATGCCCGACTGGCACATCCCAGAAGTCTCTGTGGTCAACCTGGCCAAGTGGCCATGCGATTGGTGGAATGGCTCCAAAAATTTGCATGGTCACTCCCATGGCCAGCCCATCATTGCGCAGGTGTAAATAAAATAAAATAAAATAAAATAAAATAAAATAAAATAAAATAAAATCAATGGAGAGAGGACAGAGGAGACATTTTGTTGCAAGAAAAACCCACTGCTACTGTAAAACTTCTGGCAGTTTTAAAATAGCAATTTCCGCATGTTTCTGTGGTGCTTGTGTTGGCTTGTGTGTTTTTGTTTTTTGGACCACGATTTCAAAAAAAATATTGCGGTCGCCACCCCATTTTCGATCCCCCGCCCGCACCGCATGGCATGGCGAGACGAGAGCAGCCCAGGAGGACAGGAGAGGGGGGGAGGCCGGGTACCCCCCCCAGAAACCACCCCTCCTCTGGTAGGTGCCCTCACTCAGGCAGGCATATTTCCACCTGCTTTTTGGGCCGGGAATTGGGGCGGGGGTTTTAAAACTCTTTTCTGTGCCGCTTGAATTGCGGCGGCCGGCGGCGAGTCCGGTGCTTGTTGCGACTTGCGAGCGACTGCGAGATGACGAGGATTTCCCCCACCAGAGCAGCCCAGGACAGGAGAGGGGGGGAGGCCGGGGGACCCCCCCCAGAAACCACCCCTCGGGTAGGTGCCCTGCCCTGAGTCCTCACTCAGGCAGGCATATTTTCGCCTGCTTTTTGGGCCGGGAATTGGGGGTTTTAAAACTTTTTTTCTGTGCCGCTTGAATTGCGGCGGCCGGCGGCAAGTCCGGCTTGTTGCGAGCGACTACAACGAGGATTTCCCCCACCACCAGAGCAGCCCAGGACAGGAGAGGGGGGGTCAACCACCCCTCTGGTAGGTGCCCTGAGCCCTCACTCAGGCAGGCATATTTTCGCCTGCTTTTTGGCCGGGAATCGGGTTTTTTTTTAACTTTTAAAATTTTTTTTCCTGTGCCGCTTGGCATCGCGGGATCGCCGCGATGCCAGGAACGACAACGACAAATCAGACCCAATTTTTCTTTAGTCGGTTCGAGTTCGAGTTCTGGCGGAGTAACTGTCGTTTCCTTTTCCGTTCCGTAACGGAAACGAGTAACGGAAACGGAAACGAGAATTTCGTCAAGTCGTGCCCATGTCTATACAGAATGGAATTAAAGTTAGGCTTCAGGTTTCTTCTAAGCACTTGGAAGTATTCTCTCTCAAGTTTGACAAATACACCGAACTGAAGAAAAAGATACATATGTCTATGCTACAAACAGAATAGAAGATTCAGAAATTACACCTAATTTCATATGCTTCAGATCCTAATGCTTATTTGTTTTGTTTTTTTGCAGAATATTCATAACTCCTAGGAAGAGTTAGAGTAGTTTACACATTTCACAGATTAGGAAGGATTTACATATCTTGAACTGAGAAGCTTAGCATGGATTCTATTTTGTACTTCCTGTTTCAATATAATACCATGAATACTTTCAATAGACCACCATGGCATATAGACTATTTGTGCATTCTGCTCTAGGCTAAACATTCTTCTGTGTATACACTAGTAAATTCAACAGCCTCCTTAACATCTTCGAACGAATTACTGACAAGTCATTTTTTGCTCCATATTGTAAGTCAACATGGCAATGCTGTTTTCTTCTATTATAAACATGTACTGTACTCAGCTCAGAGTCGTTTGGATGCTGATATAAGATTCATAATGGCTGTCAGAATCTGCAATTTTTCCTTTTGTTTTATGAGGTCAAGCAATATTACATGCACTGATATATTCCATTTTCCCAGCTGAAAACCTTCTCATTTGAGCACGACAGGTTGAGAGAGTCATGATTTTGCAAGCTAGTATTTGAGGAATAGTACAATAGGGGCCAGGTGGCTAACCCCACATACTCCTTTTGCTCTTGTCCACTGGCAACAGTAAATTAAACTGTCAAAAATGGAATTGTCCTGTCATCAACAAAGCTATAGCTTCACTAGTATTGCAACATCAGATTTCTAATTCTGCATTTCCCTGCACCTGTAATTTCATCAAGAACTTTCACTGGACCATGGTGAAAAGCTGTCTAAGGGCCACTGGCATTGTGAATTCCTACAGAGGGCTGTCATGGCATTTGAACGAAAGAAAGAAATTAATGAACAAAGCTAGCCATTTTTAATACCAAAAAAGAGAGAGAAAGAGAAGAGATCATGACCTTGGCTTTCAACCCAACTAAAAGAGTATAAATGCTAACAGACACGTGACATAGGCTACCATACAGGAATATCAGTTCAGTCTTTAAGAGATCTATATGGTTGAAAATGTTTGTGAAAGGAAAATTCCCCATGGTCACACATGTAAAATCAGCCAGCAGATACCATGCGGATTTAGCCAATTCTTAGTTTTATTTTTACAATAAATCTAGAAGCTAGTAAGTGGCAGTAGGTGAATAAAAAGGAAAATTTGACTGCAAGTCACATTAAAAGAAGTACAGTGGTACCTTGCAAAAAGGAATTAATTCGTTCCAAATGAAATTATGTTACGCAAATTTTCCTTTATGCAAATTTCCTATAGGAAACGCATTAAAAACAGAGTAATCTCTAATCATGACCATTGTTATGTTGTATGGATTCGCTCCATAGGCAATTCTGTTAAGCAAATTTCCCCTATCTCCAGAATTTTTATGTTGTGAAGATTTTATGTTAAACAAACCGTTTGTTATACGAGGGTCCACTGTATTTGAAGAACATTCTAATCATACAAATTTGTAGACTCTGTTACAATCCTCCTCCTCCTCCTCCTCCTCCTCCTCCTACTACTACTACTACTACTACTACTACTACTACTACTAATAATAATAATAATAATAATAATAATAATAATAATAATAATAATAATAATAATAATAATAATAATAATAATAATAATAATAATTTAGTGCTGGTATTCATATTTGCAGTTTAAAGCCCACAACTGCAAATATATTATAATTTCTTCAAATGCAAGACACTTTAAAAAATCAAAATGAATTGGAAAGCCCATAATCCCCACAAAAGGGGAGGGACTTAAAAATGTTGCAGAACTTTCCAGTAACGTCAGTAGGATCAATTTTATGCTTGCAACAACTAACAAACAAAAAGATCTCATTAATAAGATGCAGAAAATCATATAGCACAGAGCTAAAAGTTAAATTGAGATGACATTTCATGCAGCTTAATACAGTAGAAGTGACTCAATACACCTTTATTAATTCCCATTTAATACTCCCTTAAATTGCTGCCATTATTATCCTACAGTATATGAAGGATTCTATGTAATTAGTCTGTATTAAACCCTTTTTATTTATAAGGAGCCAAACAAACAAGCCAACTTTAATTACTAGGGTCTCACAATATTGATCCGAGCATCAAATTTTAATTTGACTTTATTTCAGAAAAAAAAAATCCCTACAACTAGTATTTAAATTTGTTCTCGCAATAATGATCTTGCAGGCACAAATGACTTTTTCATTCAAGGTATGTAAATTATTGCCTAGTGCTTGGGAGCATGAGGCCTCCCATGCTAGCAGCATGTTTATGTAGACCTCAGGGGCCTTGCTGCTTCATGTGCTGCTCTCTAATATGGCAGGAAAAGCCACCAATTACCAGAAGAGACAGAAGTCAACTAAGACAGGGAATCTTCTCCCTCCCAAACCTTGTTCTCTCCCACTTCAGTACATGGTGTTAACGACATACAAATTTTGAGGTCATTAAGTATAAACAGGAATTGAAAGCAAGACAGGCGCTCTTTCAGGAGATGCGGATGTCAGCATTTCAAGTACTCTCCTAATCCCACAATGCAAGTTTCAGCATTATTGTCTCAATTTAACTTGCATTAGTACCTAGCACCTTGATTACACTGCTGGGGTGGTAATCTTCGCCTGCATATGCCATCATTACTTATGTCAAGCCTCTTGAGTTGTTATGAATACTATGTTGTTTTACGAGAGAGAGGAAATTAGTGCCAGTCCCCTAGAGTTTTGGGTGCTTAACACTGAAGCACTACACAGCCTTCTCAAATCCCACAACAAATCCTTGTTTAGTGCCACATGTAGATAAGGACTTTGCAGCAACATTCTAGAATAAATAACTCATATCCTCTTTATTTGTAAATGTCAAAAAAAAAAAAAAACAACCCACCACAACACCCTCTCACCCTTCCTTGACGATTCTTTTCACACAAAGACATCTAAACTAAAATAATGCAATTTTTAAGCACAGACAAGAGTTAAAAATACACACTATTTTACTGTTTATATATATAAAACTCACACACACACATACACATACACAGGTATTTTAGGGTAAACCTAAACTGCCATTTACACGGTGTTTAATAATAATAAAAAAAATTCAAACCCTGAGAAAATGTGAAGTCTTAAAACAAGACAATTCTCAAGAGTGCTATAAATGAAGACATTGTAGCTTGTATGCATCTCCGTCACTATTTTTTTTTAAAAAAGAAAACATGATCCACTATGTTGTTGGAAAGAATTATTT
Organism: Phrynocephalus versicolor; assembly: GCA_023846285.1. Lineage (NCBI taxonomy): Eukaryota > Metazoa > Chordata > Lepidosauria > Squamata > Agamidae > Phrynocephalus > Phrynocephalus versicolor. The sequence goes on along the minus strand of JAHTLZ010003518.1, from coordinate 4,231,626 downwards.
TACAGTATCATTTTTTGCACTGTATGTTTATTTTGTTTACACAGTAAATGAAACCTTCAATATGAATAGGTGAAGCCCTCAGGGACAAGAAAGGAAATCAGAAATGATGTACAGATGGGGACAGGGGCCCATGGAAGCTGAATATAAATTAATGTGGCCTCAACAGTCACATCTGGAGTAAAACAAGACAAATAAATAATTTTGACATTAAAAGAAATGTAAAGATCATGCCCTACAAACAATAAGCTCCCTTATATGCCATTAGTTTACAATGGAAGCAAAATCTAACAGGATAATCAATACTCTGCATACAAAAGCAGAGATAGGACTTTGTCTTAAAATCCTTCTTCATTCACTGATATTCGATCCTATTAAAAGCAGATCTTGCAAAGCCACGCACACTCACTATATTCCCAGGATAGGTATCCATTATATAATGCAAAGCCTGAAAAGAAGTTTCCTTTTTAGTTCCCTTCACGAGATTAATTCAACATTTTCATGTATAAATGCAATATTCAAGGCCTTTCATTTTCAAATATGAACTTGCATCAAAATGTGGGCTGTTGTTTTTTCCAAATTTCAAATATACATATTTAATTCTCTCGAAAGAATTAATAAACCTCATAAAAAGTCAAGCATTTAATTGTGTTATTCCTAAGCACTGAAAAGCCATGGCAGATATCCAAGCTTTGAACACAGGCAAAAATGCAATTCCATTTATTTCCTGTCTTCTGCCCCATTTGCTATCTCAACCTGTGCCATTTAACATAGACAAAAGGGAAATTACTTCTTCGCAGCATCCTTGAGAAGCC
>JAHTLZ010003518.1:4220814-4228314 GCA_023846285.1 Phrynocephalus versicolor | reverse complement strand
GAAAACTGGCAACCTATCTTCCACTTACACAGCATGGTCCTTCTTCGGAAGCCTCTTTTCCTTACCACTCCTTGCTCCTACAGAAGACAGACTTCTCCGTCTTCTTACAGTCCCAAATTTTGGGTTGTGTGTGTGTGTTGTGTCGTTATAGTCGTGACCAACCCTTCGTGACCCCATGTCCATGGAGTTTTCTTGGCAGGAATACTGGAGTGGTTTGCCAGTTCCTACTCCAGGCGCCTACAGCACCTGGTATTCCCTGGTGGTCTCCTATCCAAGTACTGACCAGGGCCGACCCTGCTTAGCTTCTGAAATCAGGGGAGATTGGATGTGCTTAGGGCATCTAGGCAGCTCAATTTTGGGTTAGGCCTAAATATATGGATATGACAGCTGATTAACCGTCTGTAAACAACTAAGCATCCCATTCTAGAAAGGGCAGGGAAACCAACAAAAGGGGGGACATTCAGGTTAATGGGCAACACTCTTATGATCTGCCAGAAGGTTTTTAGCACCTGAGCTTTATAATTTGGAAGACATTCTGCAAGGATTTGCTAACCTTCAGCTGCCTGTCTCCATTTGTGTCAGGTTTCTTGGTGGCTGCTGGAAGGGTGTGATGGAGACTCACATTCTTTTCCATAATCATCACATTTTTATAGTCAATCATTTCAGGGCAATATGGTGATGGGTGTGAGGATATATCTAAGTTCAATTTTTTGTTCAACTTCGGTCTCAGATTTTTCAACAAAGCAATTACTCATTTGCTGGCCTTTCATTATGTTCAGATAACCTTTCTGTGGTTTTATTCTAAATAGGTTGGTGAAAATGATAATTTTTAAAGAACTACAGAATTATATAATTAATTCTACCTACGTATAAACACACGGTTAGCACAGGTGAATAGGTTAAAGAAAGAAAATAAAAATACACTGAAGACAATCTCCTTTAGATAGAAGGAATTCAATAAAATGATTTAGCTATGCTGAATCAGCCATGGAAACCTATGGGAATGGAGAATCTGAGGTATGATATGGCATCACAGTTAAGGTGAAGTGTATCACAACTTGGTCTACATGCTACTTCCATCAGGAAGCTAGAAAGTAAATTTCAGTTATCACACAAATTGAATAAGATGGACATTACTTTAAAGTATATGAAATGTTACACAGAATTAGATACACAACATCTCGTTTGTCAGGACAATCACATTTAGATCTCTACTGTCCAACACTTTAAACTACAAAATCAGAAATGTTAACTCTTCTAAAAAAATTTCTGAAGCGAAAGCAAAAAATTAAAATGATTTTATTCTAATGTTAACACAGATAAAACTTATTTGAGGAACAGTGAGGAACTAAATGTATTGGAAATGTGTATAAACATAGGGCAGGCATTTTCTGTATTGAATCATGAGAATTACCATGTGTAAATATATGTCTTTCTGGAAAAATTAACTCACATTCACCTGAAATGTTAGTGTTCCCCTATGGAAAAAGACATCATAAGTCACTCAGCCAGTTTAAACTGTAGTGCCCCCCCCCACCAAAAAAATAAGTTGGTATTAGTATCACCTGGATTCAAATCCCTGCTCAACGATGGAAACCCATGAGGAGGGACTGGCACTGGTAAAACTACTCCTTAATAAAAATGGGGGAAACCATCCCAAATCACAAAAGCACAAATTTTGGCCTTGGCAATCAGCAAACCATGAATCAGTTCATTGATTCATTAAGGCTTTTATTTTTAGACCGTCTGTGGCTATCTAGAAAAAGATACAATCAAGCCACAAAACCGAACCTCCAGCACCCAGTCTACCCTTACCTCTGCCTGGTTTCCACTCTTCTGTCCCTACTTGGTCACAGACTGCAATGAGCTCAAACTAGTGGTAGGCCTGTTGCCCTTGTCACCACCCACAGTAAGCACCAGCTTCCCAGGCCTTTTGCCTCTGCTGCAAACTGTGGTGGGTCTCTTGCCCCCACTATAGACTACTGGGGGGGGGAGAGAGAATGCAGGACTCCTCCAAGCCTGCTGCCTCCACTGCATGCCACAGTGGGTCTCTTGTCCTCATTACAGGTCACGGGAGTGGTGCAGCCTCCACCAGGCCTGCCGCCACTGCCAACACCATGCGCCACAGCAGTCCTGTTGCATCTACCGCAGTTTGTGATGAGTCTCTCATCTCCACTGTGGGCCACATGCAGGTGGATAGGCTTTTTTCACCTTCACTACATGCTGTGATGGTGTGCAGTCCCTCACTGGGCCTACTGCCACTGCTGAAGGCTGGGGTCTTAAAACAGCCGCAAGCCACAGAGTGTGTATAAACCTCTGTGGTACCTGTCACCTCCGCTTGCGAGATGTTACCAAGAAACACAAACGCAGAAACTGTGCTTGGCTTTATAGAATAGTGCAATAAATCTTTCATTCCTTATAATTCACAACAATTGGGAAGAGATTACCTTGACAAGTTAAGCATGCAGTTTGAAACGCAATCTTTATACGGTGGCCCCAGAGTTGGGGGGTTCTAGCTAAATTTTTTTCAAATTGTTAAAGAGATTTACTTGATTGGGACAGTGGCGTTTTCATAAACAGTTTCATAAAACCATGCATTTACTTTGACTTCTTCTCCAATAGGCCTCAGCAGTTACCTCTGAAGTAGGAAGGTGGACCTGCATGAATCCAATTCTGGCACTCAAATCATAGTGTTATTTTACCACTTAGAATCACAGAATCATACAGTTGGAAGAGACCTCAAGGGCCATCTAGTCCAACCCCCTGCCATGCAGGAACCCCCGTCACAGGACTCCCGGCATATGGCCATCCTGCCTCTGCATAAAAAACCTCAAAGGAGACTCCACCACCATTCATGGCAGCATATTCCACTGCCAAACAGCTCTTACAGTCAGGAAGTTCTTCCTAATGTTCACATCCAATCTCTTTTCCAGTAGTTTGAAACAACTGCTCCGAGTCCTAGACTCTAAAGCCATGGAAAACAAACCTGTCCCCTCTTCAATATGGCATCCTTTCAAATATTTAAACGTGGCTATCATATCCCCTCTCAACCTTCTTTTTGTAACGCTAAACATTCCCACCTCACTAAGCTGTTCCCTGTAAGACATTTCTTCCACACCTGGTTGCCCTACTCTCGACCCATTTGAGGTTGACAACATCCTTTTTAAATTGAGGTGCACCTTGAAAAATTATCTGCTTGTCCCATACATTTGCATAGGGGACCATAAAAATAGAATGTGTCTCATTATATCAGGTACCACTTTTTGTTTCATATGCTAACAATGGAAAGTAAATGTATCCAGACCTTTGCAACAAACATGAAACAGTGTTTTGTTGCCTTGGGTGTGTTTAATACAACTATTTGAATGTTTGTTGACATTTTGCCAACCCGGGTGGTGTTTGTGCTCGATCAAAATGAACAGGAAGCTTTTCATAGTAGATAGTCCTTTGCTAATTCCACGTCTGCATTCAGAATTGTGAAGAAAAGCCGCAGACTTCGGTTTATTACAAGTTTGCAAAGTGTTTTTACAGTAATTTTTGCTGTGAATAATAGCACTGGTCTTTAGAACACCCTGTGAAACAGAAGCAAGGGTCTTTGGCCTCTCTGTTTGCAGCTGTGCTGCCACTTCTCATGCTGAGCGAGTCTCAGGGAGTTGTTTAAAAGATACCAGGACATATTATAACCTCTTTGGAGCATTATTATTCATATTATGCTGTTGTAATTCCTTAAAGAAAACTGTTTTGCAAAAGTACACTGCTGAAAAAGTGTAAATCGTACATGGACTGCTAAATGCTCTCCTCTGTTAGACAAAACAACAACAAATTTCCCAACGTTCAGGTACAGTTTTGTTAGCAGTTATGTACAAAACAAAAGTACCAGTTTCACAAATGCTGAGTGCCAACCATCACAAACAAAAAGTAATATGTCCCATGCTGTGCGCATCATCTCATGAAACCAATGCACAAGTATGAAGCTAAAGGGCATGCTGAGCTCTCTCTCTCTCTCTCTCTCTCTCTCTCTCTCTCTTTAAAAGAGACAGAGGAAGAATTTATAAATAGAATTTAAATAGCATCAACATATATTCAATACCAATAGCATACTAGCTGGTCACCAGGGAAGACTGCAGACCAGAAATATCCTATGTTCTGATACATTATACATTTATTTGTTTGTTTAATCAATGGGTAGATATACTTCAGCACTGTAGAGGGAAGTTAAGAGACAGTGTTGATACCTGGCAGTGGACTGAGGCCAGCAATGGGTTTAATTTAAAATATTATATTAGGTTTTCCACCTTAGTGGTATAACATACCATGAAATTTAAGAATTAACCTTAAACGTTTTTTTAAAGAAAATGTATCACTGGGAAGCATACCACTCAGCATCCTACACATAAGGGTGTCACTGTGAGCATCCTAACTTTTGAAGTTGGACAAAGCGCTCGCAAGGATACTGAGAGACATACGCAAGTGCAAGACCCACCCCACTCCTCCCTAACTGCATATCTGAGAGAAAATGTTTGTATTTTTATCATTTCCCAGTTCAGAATACCCCCAAGTACTCAGAGGTAGCACAGCGTGATCAATGGACTAAAACTTCCCTGCAAAATGTAGTGGTCAGGAAGAGGGGCCAAGGCTTGTCCATGGCACCAAGACTTCCACGTGACTTGGAATATCTCAGAAATGTAGCAGAACTATGGGAATGACTCATCTCCCCAGCCCTGGGATCATATCAACTTGGAATTACAAGATTTATAGTAATGCAGAGCAAGTAAGAGCTACTCAAATTAGCACTACAAACATGGAGTTAGTTAGGAAATGTTGACCTATGCTGCAGAGGGTTACAAATATTTTAAACAAGAGAATACATTGGAACATTTTTTCCCTAACCCAACATGTAGAATAATACTAAATCCCAAAGATGTGAAAAGTCAAATACTCCCCAAGTTTTCTTTTTCTCTCTTAAATTTTAGGCATTTGCTAGGCCAAACACGTGGTACTTGAACTCATACCCCCATCAGATCTATTCCGTTCTGTACCCTTATGTGATAGGGATCAAAAGATGGTTCACTGTTAGTTCACTGTGGATGAATAAACCACAGATAATATAAAGGGGAACAGATGAGAACACATGCTAGAAAAATTAACTTTCCCACTACTGGAAAATACAACTGTTTCAAGATGGAGACTGATTATGTCAAAATCTTGTCAATATGCCAACAAATACAGAAAGCATATCAGTGGCCCACAGATTGTAAATGTTCAATATACATTCCAGTCTCCAAGAAAAGAGATGCTAAGGAGTTCAATAAATATAAGACCACCACATTCATTTTCCACACAAGCAAAGAGAGTAGAAGTAGTAAGTTTTTTATCCTATACGGAATAAGAAATCTTCAGTGTTCCAGCTGGATTCCAAAAAGGAAGGAGTTCTACATATCATATCACATTTATACACTGGCTATTGGAGCACGGTAAAAAAAAATCAGAAGATTAATCTAATGGCTACAGCCAGGGCTGGTGCTAGGTTTTTTTGCGCCCTAGGCGAGGGGCGGGGGGGAGGGGAGGGCGACAGGCAGGTGGGGGTGGGGCAGCGGATGGCGATGGGCACGGTGGGCGGACGGCAACAGGCACGGTGGGTGGGTGGCAACAGGTGTGGGGGTGGGCGGCGACAGGCGTGAGTGGTGGCGGGTGGACAGCGATGGGCAGCGATGGGTGGATGGTGATGGGCAGCTGGCAGGTGGTGGGGGGACGGATGGCGGTGGCCAGCAGCGGGGGGGGGGGCGGCAGGCTGGCCAACACCCTCTCTCCATTTTGGCGCCCTAGGCAACTGCCTAGTTCACCTTAATGAAAGCGCCGGCCCTGGCTACAGCAAACCTTTGGACTGAGTGGAGCTTTAAAATTATGGATGGTTAGTACTGTTAGACAGGGCATTTTGGAGGTAGCTGATTCATACAGTTACCACAAGTAAGAGATGTTTTGGGGGCATGTAAAAACAGCAAAAACGAGTACATAGGGAAAATATTTTCTGGACCGTTATTTCCCAAACTGGTTCCCCAAATATTCTTGGACTACAACTCCTAGAAATCCTGGCTAGTATAGCTAGTGGTGGAGGCTTCTGGGAATTTGAGAACAAGAATGTATGGGGCTCAAAGGTTGGGAACCACTGTTGTAGACAAGATACACCATATCTTGGACAAAATCCAAGGCCAAGGATGGGAAATAATTTTATTATACCACTAAAATATTAGACATAATTTCCTGTACAACTGGCCTCTTTTTTCAAGGCGGGGGAGGGGGCTCCAAATTCTACCTTAAATGGCTGGTTGTAGTCTTCGTACATTTTTAGACAAATGTCTATTTTCACACTTTTTTTTCATTCTACGCTGTAATTCAACAGCTACACTCAATTTAAACAGATTGAATTAAACATACAATAATCAATTACAAATAATTGTTTTCACCAAGGGGAGTATGTAAATTTAATTCTAGGGCTATTTTAACAGCAAAGCAAACAATTAGGGTTTTAAGTTTGCTGTGAAGCAAAAATGATGAAAAAAAAGCTATCAATTTCCTGGGATTCGCTCCACCCCAATAAGATGACTAAATTAAAATGATGTACTGAAATATGCTGGAAATCTGGAAAGCCAGAACTGTCTGCATAGAAATATATGGCAGTATTTCTAACCCTCTCTAAGTTCTTTTTTTGCTAGAGTGACATTTCAGTCCACCGGCTCAAGTCTCTGTAGGCTACACAGCCTTACATAACAGTTCCTTTGGTCTGCAAATTTCAAGCTCAGACTCAAGACACTTAGTCAGTGAAAAGGAAATGCCCACACTTAATATGCCTGGGTTAAGTGATACTGTTCCATCTGCATTGTTTTGTCTTTCCTTTCTTTCTTTCTTGGCTTCATGACTACAAGAATGAGGAGAGACTACACTGAGGTATATTATGCCAAGATCAGTATTATACAAATAATAATAATATTAATTTATATATGTGTTTTATTTAAGTGCTAGGGCGTATCAAAATTTAAATACAAGATCACACTTATTCATATTAGCAAAAAACTTCTGTTTCACAGATGAAGAATTACAACCAACAACAAACATTTATCTGATTCCTTCTGGCAAAACAAGAGTTCAGTCAGTTGTGAGGTGACCCTTACTGTGATAATTAATGTTGAAGAGCCAAACAGACCCAGGCCATCCACCCACATACGACTGCAAGAATTTTCCTGTATAGAAACAGGCACTTTATTTTTTATCTCATAAGCAAATTAATCCATCTCTATCTAGTGGCCAATAAATACTTATGCAAAGGAAAACCAAAATCTCATGAGAATTCATTAAGATTTCCCCCCTAGTATAGAGAATTGGTGAGTGAATGAGTGAGTGAGTGAGTGAGTGAGTGAATGAGTGAGTGAGTGAGTGAGTGAGTGAGTGAGTGAGTGAGAGAGAGAGAGAGAGAGAGAGAGAGAGAGAGAGAGAGAGAGAGAG
>JAHTLZ010003518.1:4171154-4220804 GCA_023846285.1 Phrynocephalus versicolor | reverse complement strand
AGAGAGAGAGAGAGAGAGAGAGAGAGAGAGAGAGAGAGAGAGAGAGATGTAAGGATTACCCTTGTTGCTACCCTGACTTTGCTGGGGAAGAATTAGTTGATGCTGGGTCTACAGTTGCACTCGCAATCACATTTGGAGCACAACTGTACGAAGAGTGCATCCTGTGTGGAACTGGAGGAAGATGCAAAACAGCAAGGCTGTGTCCATTGGTTCTAGGCTGACTGAGCTATCTGGATGTCTGTTTGCATACATCCTTGCAGCTGAATGTCCACAATTCAAGGGTCTTGTCCATAGCATCAGGCCTTATTAACAGAAACTGATCCCCAGAAGCCAAACGAGAATGCACACTGGATCCCCGACCCTCACAAGACATGTAAGTAATTGTGGAATCAAGTCCCACATTTATACAAGTATATTTAATGTTTAATGCATTGTTGAAATTGTTGGCATATATCCAATGTTATTGTTGTTCTAGTACAAGACCTCAGATGCAACTGCTTGTTGCACAGTTCAATGCAAACACACTGAAATTTTCAGTCTTCTAAAATTATGTTGGATTTAAGGCATTGCTTTATTGTTCTCTTTGAGTTACTTTGGAAATACTTTTATTTCAAAATGAAGACTGTAACAGCTACAAAAACTGTATTTGTTTCTAGCTTCTCTGCACCATTTTTCTGCTCCTAGAACTTAAAAAATATAAGTTGTTCACGGAAATCTGCTGAAGGAGAGTTGTTTACTTCAGGAACACCCTGCGAGGAGGGTGTTTGGGGCAACAAAGATCTAGATGAGGCCTTCTACTTATCTCTGCCTCCTGCTCTTCATTTGCTATGCTGATAAAAACACATAATTGAGTGAAAGAGTATTTATATACATTACAGGTATAGACTTTCCCTTATAATTCTCAAACCACCTACCTTAGACAGAGATGAGAGGTGGTTCGAGAGAGAGGTCAGGGAGGCCATTCATGTGTTTACAGAAAATCTCTCTCCCAACGGGGGTGAATGACTTCGGCACAACCTGTCTCCTATTTATTATGCTGCCTTTTCATCTATCACCCCCCCAAAAAAAAAAAAAAATCCAGGACCACTTCACACCTTCACCGGGAAGGCCACTGCTAACAAAATAGATGAGACTGTTTTGACATGGGTTCTCAGTGCAATACCAACACAGCCACCCCAAACAAAGGCTGGAATCTTGTTGCTTAATGTAGTAAATCACACTAGAGTCGGCCCACGGAATTACTGGAGATTTGGTGAGCTAATTCCTCCATAACTTTAATCAATCCAAATGGGTGTTCTCAAATTGTGATTTGCTAGGCAAAAGAAAGTCACAGTTAGTGTAGGCCAATTTAAATTACAGTAACCCCCCCGGACCCACCCGACCTGCGCTGACTGAAAATCCGCGAAATGCAGATGAGGGTCGGGTGGGGCCTGGGGGGGTGATCAAATCCCACACAGCACTCACTCGCGTTGCTCCAAAACTTCTCGCAGCAGCGTGGGTGAGATCTGATCCCGTGCTGCCAGAAGACTTCTTTCAGTGGCGCGGTCAGGCGGCGTTGGGGGATCACAGCCCCTGCTGCCACCCCAGCACGCAGCCGGGAGACTTCTTGCAGCAGCATGGTTGGGCGGCATTGGGGGATCACAGCCCCCACCGCCGCCCCAGGGCACAGCAGGGACACTTCTTGCAACGGTGTGGGCGAGTGGCATTGGGGGGTCTGATCCCCCGCCACCGCCCCACGAGTTCTCGCAGTTGCACAGTTGGGCAGCGTTGGGGGATCTGAGTCCCTGCCACCACCCAAGTGCCCCACCGGGAGATTTCTCGCAGTGGTGCGGTCAGACGGCATTAGAGGATCTGATTCCCCATCGCAAAAGCGTGCCGCTGGGAGATTTCTCACAGTGGCGCGGTCAGATGGCATTGGGGGATCTGATCCCCCGTCACAGCCCAAGCGCGCCGCTGGGAGAGTTCTCGCAGAGGCGCAGGAGAGTGGCGTTGGGAAGCACTAGATTAACTTTCAGAGTACTATATGACGTGATGCCAAATTACTTGAAGGAACTTTGTATCCCAAACTGAGTTGTCTTCCAGCAAGAGCATCACTTCTGGAATGCTCTACCCAGTGTTCTCACTTCTAACAAAATGCTATTCATTTTAATTGTTGTAAGCTGCCCAGAGACCTTTGGGTAGTGGGTGGCATATAAAATGTATAAAATAACTAACTAACTAACTAAATCCTTAAATAATTCTCTGTATTTACATATTCAGTTTGATTTAATTCAAATGCCACCCCATTAGTGAAAATACTATTCTGGGTGGTTTAAGTCCCACAAAACCACACAACAATAGGGCAATTTAACCGTGTAGATCTCAAATTCATATAAAAACACTTGAAATAAAAATAGTAGTATCTGGGTGAAACATTTGTCAAAGGTAGCTTTGAATAAGTCTGTTTTCATCAATTTTATGAACATAAAGAAGGAAGGAGCTTGGTGTATCTCTGCTGGTAACTTATTCCACTACTAGCAGTCACCACCGAAAAAGCCTGTTTTACCTGGGGCCGGTGCTTTTCAATCTGTTCATAAATGAGCTGGAGACAGGGATAAGTAGTGAGGTAGCCAAATTTGCAGATGACACAAAACTTTTCAGTGTGGTAAAAAAGCAGAGAAGATTGTGAAGAGCTCCAGAAGGATCTCTCCAAACTGGGGGAATGGGCTGCCAAATGGCAAATGCATTTCAATGTAGGAAAATATAAAGTAATACATATTGGGGCAAAAAAATAAATAAATAAAAACTTTATTTATCAACTCGTGGGCTCTGAGCTATCCGTGATGGAACAGAAAAGAGATCTTGGTGTGCTGGTGGACAGCTAAATGAAGGTGTCTACCTAGTGTGGGGCAGCGGTGAAGAAGGTCAATTCCATGCTAGGGATTATCAAAAGGGGCACTGAAAATAAAACAGCCAACATTATAATGGCAATGTACAAAACGACAGTAAGGCCGCTCCTGGAGTATTGTGTACGATTCTGGTCACCGCGTCTCAAGAAAGACATAGTGGAACTGGAAAAGGCACAGAAGAGAGTGACTAAAATGATGACTGGGCTGGGGGACCTCCCTTATGAAGAAAGGCTAAAATATTTGGGGCTCTTTAGTCTGAAAAAAGGTGCCTGAGGGGGAATATGACTGAGACATACAAAATAATGCAGGGTATGAGTAAAGTGGATAGAGGGACACACTTCTCTCTCACTCAAAATACCAGAACTAGGGGACATCCATGCAAATTGAGAGTGAGAACAGACAAAAGATTATTATTTTTACTCAGCATGTGGTTAGTCTGTGGAACTCCCTGCCTCACAGGTTACAAATCATGATGGAGATGTGTAATATCCAGGCTTAAAACCAGGACCAGATGCAGGGGAGTGATATATCAGAAGACAGATTTCTAGTCTTGTGTGCTCCCAGGAGCATTAGGTAGGGCCACTGTGAGATACAGGAGGCTGGACTAGATGGGCCTTTGGCCTCTTCACCATGGCTCTTCTTATGTTCTTATGTTCTTTGTTACTTTTGTGACATCCCTGGTGTGGTCACTTTTAGCATCATGGGCTGATGGAAGTAGGTGAGAACACAAGGATTTAATATAGTGGCAAAATATTGCAGTGGCAAACTATATCCAACAACATGTAAGTACTCATTAGAATATACAAAGGAAACTGCATCCATATAGCTGAACATATCTACAAAGTTGGGACAATGTAGAAACAAGATTCCAACCCCCACCCCGGGACAGGACTTTTCATGTCTACAGTTGTACAGAATGGAGGCTTGGTTAAATCTTTCTAATAAATATATATTGGTCAGGGTTTGGGGAGGAGCCTGGCACCCTATCTCAATACTTATTCACTGATCATTTTTTTTGAAAAATTAAATATTTATTCAACTACTCTTTAAAGAACTTTTAAGTGCCTGCAAAAAGCTGCAGCCTTGCTGATTCCTCTTCATTGGTAGGATGGAACTTTGCTGTCCCATCTCACAGTCAACGATACTGCCCTGCTTGTTCTTGTCACAGTGCGTGCAAGTGGTCCATGAAGCCAAAAAGGAAGGATCAAAGGGATGTGTTTAAAATGCATATTGCAATCTAAGCAGTATCAGCTTTTAATCATATTTGCCTGTAGAAACAACAGCAACAACCAGTTAGTGAACTAACAGTTGCCAAAGCAATTACACTTTTTTCTGTGGGAGGTTAATTAGAGCTTTCTGCGAAGTTGACATACATGTAACCAAATCGGGTCATGCCACAGCGAAACTGATGAGACTCTTTCCCTTACGTAATTCACCCAGAAATAGGTATACCCCTGTTTTTCCACCCTGGCTGCCACCAGCTAACAATGAAACTGCAAATCAGATGTAGTCCAGTGAGAAACATTCCCACAGCTGTCAAATAATAACGCTCACAAAGCTTGGGAAAGAGAATTTCAAGTATGAGAAACAATAAAAAGAGTGATTCTACATGCACCTTTACTTCCTGCATGACCAGTACCATCTAACTGAGCTGCTTGTGCAAAGTCTCCAGGGACTTAATAGGACACAAAGTGAAGACTTCATTGTTAATCCAGCTACCCTCGCCGCTGCTAATTATTCAGATGTGCAGTTACAGTGGTGACACATGTTAATTACCATCCTGTAGTAGAAGTTATAACACCATAAGTCAATTTCCTCACTGTAGCACATGACATTAACACTGCATGGTGTCATGGCTGTGCAGAAGTTAGCTCATGTCAGCACAGTGTATTCCACTGTTTTTCCTCTGCTCTTCTCCTCAATATGATTCACTTTCATTATTTATTACACTTGTCTTGGCAAGGCATAGCAACAGTTCCAAATAATGATAGGAATCTGTCAGTGTACAACTGTATTTCTCAAGACAATAACCACCCTTCCTGGAAATGTCAATATGTCAATTGAGGCTAACATATCTCTCAATAAACCAATATTTTCTGAAAACAAAACAAAACAAACAAACAAAAATCACGCATATCAAGCCGGAAATTTCATTCCACAGAAATGCTCTGTAACAGTTTTGGATAGTAAAGTTCACACCCTCTATTTATGAACAACTTTATTGCACACACATTTTTTTGGAAGGAAAAAAGGTCAAAGGGGCTTTAGGAGCTAGTGATACAATTCTAGTATATAGCACAGTTTAATACTCCAGAATTAACTGTGAGTTTTAAGAAGTGACATTTTTACTCAGTTATTATTTTGTATGTTGGGTGACAACAGTCCTTATTTTGTTTCTGCTACACAAGAGAAAGACACACAGTAGAGCAGGTAGCCTTTATAATTGGACCAACTTGCTTGGTGAGTAGTGTGCAAGCATATGTTATGTTATGTTAACATGCCCATGGAAACATCAAGCCTACTTGTGCAAAAGGTTCTAAATCCATCCTTCCAGGAAATGTCGAAGTGCTACTGAACTGTTTTCCGAATAAACCACTGTCTTTAGGACTTCTATTTAACCCAAGGGCTTACCAGGTTATGGGAGAAAAATGTGATTTAACTTATCCTACTTGGGAAATATTTTTACCCAGAAGTTATTTTTGTCAAATGAAGGCCACCACTTTTATACTAGCTGTCCGTTTTTCACTTTTAGTTTGCAGTGCATTAATCTGATTACAGTGATCCCCCGCCTATTGCGGGGGTTTAGAGACCCGACCTGACCCGCTATAATTGAAAATCCGCGATATGCAGGTGCAGGTTGGGTCAAGCCTGAGGCTTTTGTATTTATCCCCAGCCTGGTGCTGCCCCAAACGGGCTTGCAAGGGCCTTCCTGGGCCTTTGGGGACCTCCAGAAGGCTCGGGAAGGTCCTTGCAGGCCCGTTTGGGGCAGCGACAGGGGGCCTTTTTTCATATACTCCAGGGGGCCTTTTTTCATATACTGTGGTCCTGTGATATAGCAGGACCGCAGTATATGAACCGTGAATGTGCAGGGGACCACTATACTTTAATGTTGCTTTTGTTTAATGTTTCTAAATGTAGTATTTGTTTGATCCTTTTTAGTATTTGTACATTTTCTATTTTAGCACTAATTTTTAGCTTTAATTTAATTTTTCCTAATGATATCAGGTTCTTTTTAAGGAAAGAAAGGTAGAGTAAAATATTTTAAATAAATAAATAAATAAATAAATAAAACAAGAATGCACCTAATTCATTGCCTTTATATTAAACTTCTTTTTCTCCCCACAGAAGTCATCAGAAGATAACACAGAGCAACCAGGCAGTCCTTTATGAAGATATGGACCATGTCCAAACCTCCTTAATTTCAGCAAAGTGGCTAGATCACATTCTATCACATCATGCTTCTTGTATATATCTTCCACTCTGGAAATACTCTGTCATGTGGCAATTATAACACAGTTGCTAACGTACATCTAGACTAGAGTCTTTTGTTTAGGAAATGGTACTTGTGGTCGCTTCTAATTTAACGACAACAAAACAGCTTTAAAAGAGACTTTTAAAACTTTGATTTTTTTTAAAAAAAAAAGAAGTACAAGCTGAGGATTTCACTTTGTTTTAAAGAAAAACTCTCCACGATTCCTCTGCCTCCACTTTTTAAAAATAAAGAACAAAAGGAGAGAAAACTCTGGGAAAAGAAAGCTGATCAAAATGTGAGTGCTTCTGGTATCCCGGCATGGCCATAATTATTACTCTTTTCATACACCTGGAAACCCTTTTACAATAAGACAAGGGGTCTGTTTAGAAGGAACACAATATCAAAATTTGGGAAAAGGAACGAGCATGAGACCCTCATGGAGGGAGGGAACAGCAGCTATTGACAGGATGGATCTTCCTTGAGACCACATTCTTTTCAGTTCTGACAACTAAACTGATCACTACCAAGATTTCATCTTTCTCTTACTAGATACCAAAATGCATGGGTATTTATCAGTAGGCTAAGTCAGAACCTGTTTCCCACAAGCTCTGTGCATTGTCTCTCTTCCCCTCTTCAGAGCTGCAGATGCAACAACAATCCACACTTAGCAGCTTTAAACCATTTCCATCGTCAAAATTATTTACAAAGCAAAAAAAAAAAAAAAAATCCAGACCATTTTAATGTGCATGAAATGAATAATGTCTAATGATAAACTGTACATGTACCTAAATGCAATTAGCCCAAACAAAAATATAAAGATTAAAAATCTAAAGCAGCAGCCACAACATAAAGCCCAAATGCATTCTAGTGGCTTAAATGTTTTCTGTTTCTATACAAGGACTATTTATAGATATTTACAGCTGACTTAGATGATTGATATCAAGTTTCTTTCTAACATTGCTAATACACAAAAACACACAGCAGCTTAATACACAGAAATGACATGTGACAGGGTTTCCTAAAACATTTCTATTTTGGACCTCACAAGCTAAATTGCTTTTGCTGGCCCCTTCCACCTCTCAGCATGGTTGACAGACAAATTGATCGAAACATTGGAAAATAATATCCTTGCAAAATTTCTCTGGCTGAGTTTTCGCTCTTTTGAATTTTTCATACAAGAACAAAATGAAAGATTGCCTTCTTGGTTTTGCCTCCATTAGGTGTCCCAATCTTATGTACTACAGGAACATGCAATACTTCAAACAGCAACAATACATTGTAAACAAAATGTATAACATTTTTCATAGAATACCCAGGCCTATGGAGTTAAGAGGCTGGGTAGCAGGCTTGCTTGCCCTACCGATTAGGTTGTTCAATTATAATGAATTCATATATTTGAAGTTGCCTTAGGGCCTCTCATTAGACTTAGAGGTATTTATTACAGGAAATATTGCTTGTATCATTTAAGAAGGAAGATGGCTAGATGATTTGATTAGAAAGTTAACAGTTGAAGTGTATAAAAATATATCCATATATTCTTTTTCTATTGTAATATCAAGATCTTTCATTTTAAGGATTTTAACCCTTTATGAACTGTATGACTCTACACCATGATAACACACACCCCACTGTGTCTAACGCTTTCACACACACAAATGTGCATGCATATACACACAGAGAGGAATATTTTCATCTCACTGGACTCAACTATTTTTGTTCAAAAGCTTGACAATATCACTTGACCAACTGAAATGATAGAAATTCGATCCTACAAACATAATTCAAATCATATTATTTTAATATACAGCAAGTGTACACATCTGCACCCTTTAAAAGAACCACACATATACAGGGAGTTGAGAAGATTGTGCTATCATCTTTAAGTGGATCTACTTTCTGTAGTTTTGATGCCACAAACCCTCAGGCTCTTATAGAATTTTTAAATTAGTTTCTATTACTGTATAGTAAAGGCAGAATCTTCATGCATTTAAATTCAGACCTCATGAAAATTCTTACTAACTAAATTATTTTCCCTGGTACTGGCAGGTCAAGAATCAATGAATAGTCAATCTCTTCTGGTTCAAATTAAACATCATAAAAAGATGTGATAGTTCTGCAGCAGTGCATATTAAAAAAAAAGCAGCTATAAGTGAGATATTTTTAGAAGTTATCAAAAAGAGAAAAATAATTTTATTCTAGTCAATGCAGCATCAAGAAACAAATGTTTAGAACTTCTCAGTAAAATCCTAAACTAGCATTTATGAACCTTAGACTGGCCTTTGCCAATGAATTACATTAAATGTTTTAACACTTAATAAGGTCTCAATTTGTTAGATAGACAGCAGAAAATTATTTGAGGTGGTTTTCTTGCAAATGCGACCCCTGTCTAGCTCCCTTCAAGTGGCCCAATGAGCCCACACCCCACCTTTTCCATACATGTCTCATATATCGGTGGTTCTCAATCTTGGGTAACCCAGCTGTTCTTGGACTGCAACTTCCAGAACCCTTTACTACCAGCTGTCCTGACCAGGGTTAATAGAGAAAAGTCCCTGATGTTGGGAAAGACTGAACGCAAAAGGAAAAGAGGATGACAGAGAATGAGATGGTTGGATGGTGTCATCGATGCAACCAATATGGATTTGACCAAACTCTGGGAAGCAGTGGAAGATAGGAAGGCCTGGCGAGCTCTGGTCCATGGGGTCACGAAGAGTTGGACACGACTGAACAACTGAACAACAACTCCAAAAACACCTGGATTACCTAAGGTTAGGAATCACTGTCATATGCTAACAACTCAAGATTAAACCATACCTTCCCAATTTGACTATTACAAGAAATTGGGGTTTAGACAGACCAGCATCAAAGCCAGCTCATAAACAAAAGAGCATGCATACTTATAACAGATGGTGGGAAACTAGTCCTATCTGTAACAGCCTCAACTGCAGAGGTGGAAAAGGAGAGATAGAGCTGCGTGTCATCAGCGTACTGATGGCAGCAGACTCCAAATCTCCTAATGACCTCAGCCAGTGGCCTCACATAGATGTTGAACAGCATGAGAAAGAGGGAGGACCCCTGCAGAACCCCACATGGGAGTATCCACAGGGCAGACAACTCCCCCTCCATGCTGCACACGCTGGGGGTGGTCCTCCAAGAAGGATCGGAACCAACTGAGGACAGTGCCCAGGAAGGGAACATTGGCGATTGGACGGTAGTTTGCCAATTCGTCCAACGTCAGGCCAGATTTTTTCAGAATGGTCTTCACTACTGTCTCCTTCAGGCGAGAGGGGAAAATCCCTTCCCTGAAGGAGGCAGTGGAAATAATTGAAGCCCATTCAGGCATGCTCCCTCCGGCAGTTTTAATAAGCCAAGATGGGCAAGGATCGAAGGGGGAGGATGCAGGCCGGCAATGGGCAAGAGCCCTGGAGGCCTCAAGAGAGGAGACAGGCCAAACTCGACCAAACAAGGAGACCGAGGGGGTGCAGCATCGGGGGATGTTGAGGATAGACTAAGGCATGCATGAATGGCCTCAATTTTAGTTCTTAAAAAGGCTACAAAAGTCTCACTACTGAACTCAGTAGGAGGAGGCCTTACCAGACCAGGATTAGTGAGGTCGCGAACCACGTGGAATAATTCCGCCTTGCGGTTCGAGGCCTCACTAATTCTCAGGGAGTAAAAAGATGTTTTAGCCTCCCTAATCGCGCGGACATAGCACCTAGTCTGGATTTTAACTGCAGCCTTATTAAAAGCTGTCCGGACCGTCCTCCAGCTGCTCTCCAGCCTTCTCCGTTCTTGCTTCATCACTCTCAACCCTGCCGTGTACCACGGCCAGGAGCGAGCTATGCAGCGGAGAGGGTGTCTAGGGGCGATCCAGTCGACAGCCCAGGAGACATCCTCAAACCATCGGTCCACCATAGCTTCAACCAGATTGTCAGCCAGACCGCCAGGAAGCTCCCCAAGGGGGATATATGATTGAAAACGTACATGAGCGCAAAGTTCCTTCTTGATACATTATGTTCTCCATCCCACACAAATCTGTTTCCAGGCTTTTCCTTCCCATATGCACAAACCCACATGCTTTCTATACTCCTCTCTGCACATAAGCAAAATGTTTAATGTTTAAATAACTCTTGGTCCCATACAACTGGTCCCTGCTGTGACTAACGCTTGCACTCTTAAGCCTTTTTCTCTGCACCCTTTTTTCTACCCCGTGCGCATCAGAAACAGCGCCTTTGTCTACAGCCTCCCATCTGCAAAATGCTTTGTACTATAAATAAATCTATTCCAGGGTTTTCTAGGTAGAGAATTCACAGAAGTGCTCTGTCCTCTGGGAGGATACTGAGACTGTACAGCATATCCATGAATGCACAGGCTGGCTCTTCCCCTTTGGAAGCATAGTGGGGAACTGAACTCTCTAAATCTAACTCTGCAGCCAGATTCCTAAACTATTGTGCTACGTATAAAGCCAGTGCTTTATACTATACAATTGTCTACACACACTTGTCTTTTACACTTGGTGGGGCATGCTCCCAAACAATATGGCATTAACATGGTATGGCACCAAAGCAAAAGGTCACCAATATCCTAGAAGGCAGGAGAGCAGAGACTTCACAGAACAAGATTTTCCACCTTTGGGCCAATCAGTTCAAAGGGTTGTCAGGCACTACAATCAAGCCTCCAGTTTCAGCAGGTGGCTTGGGATGAACTTTGTTCAAATTGAATAGTTTTCCTCCCTCTCTCTAAAAATCAGTACAAGGGCAGAGTCTACCATGAAAAGCTTTCCACTTTATCCAGCTGAAGAGAGCAATCAAAAACATCTTCTTCTTCAACAAACATCAGCATTCTAATGGTAACTTCTGCTTCTGGCCTGCGTCGTTTATGCACTTGTGTGGCCATCCAAATGGACAGGCAAGAACACTAATGATTATTGATGGAGAAGGAAGCTGGGATAACCGTGACACAGATCGAACAAAATAGGATGGAAAGGATCAAGCATGGTTAAGTTACGGGTCCCCCAAGGGGTACAAGCCTACTGTATGAGAAGCACTGCTTTTAAAATAAAACAGACATCAACGTGGAGGACCTTGCAAGAATGTCCACTCCGAAGGAGACAACAGCTCATGACATAGTACTGAATCCTAAAACAAAAGGGTTTGCACTGACTCAATACTAAATGCTTCAAATAGTCATGCCACAAAATTCTGGCATGCAACCAATATTTTACCTACAGTACTTCCCAACTTTATCTCCAAACTCTGCTATCTAATCTAATCTAATCATCTTCATGTGCCTTCTATTATGTCCATGGCAAATAAAATCTGACTATGGCCTTCAATCACTCTTCTTTGTCTTTTCTCATCACACTCTTTCCTAAAATATTTACCACCATTTTTACTATATTACAATTGAATTCCACAAACAATTTAAAAAAATAATCCAATATAAGAATTATGTAAACCAACTTTTGTATATAAGGTACAATAAAGCACACTAAAACATTTCTTGGCTAATAGTGCATAGAAAGCAGATAAGTGACAGAAATGTATTGATTTGTGATCTGCTTTGGGTGCCATGGTGAAAGAAAATATAAATTACATACAAAAAAAAAGAGCCAAGCAAGCCACATGTTGTATTTTATTATTATTACTTTGAATGCTTATAATTAAACAATTACATTTCCTCTTCCTCCATTTTTAAACAAAATCTGGCCCTTTACCAGCTCAACAGCAGATGCTTCAAAAGATCACTTTCTTTGCATTTTAAACAATGAGTTGCATTAGTTCTCTTACCATAAGCTATTTCTTTTCATCTAGGCTTATAGTGAACTTTATAAAATTGCATTTGGTAAAAGTTCCCAGCAAAAACTCAAATCTGTAGCCTTCTGTTTTCAACAGTAATGCATCTCAGAAATGTAGAAGATGTTGACAAATCCCATTCTTTCTTTCAAATACCCAGAGAATACTGGGTTTCTATATAAGCAACAAATATAAGAACCTGTGATAATGCAGGCTTCAACCTGAGGAATAATCTGACAACAAAAGGCTACAAAAGCTATACAATGCAGAGTTTAATTCTTATTGTTATGTAGATTACATAAACTTGTTTACCCCCCAATAAAACTAAAGAATAAATGTAGACAATTAGAACACAATATAGAATGCTAGTATCAACCAAGTAGTATCAATTCATAACTGCACCTTACTTTGAAAAAACATACAATTGCATGTAAAGTGATTCACAAACAGCGTACTTCATTTAAAAATAGTTAATTAACACTGAAAAATGCACCACTTAAGAATTCTCTCTTTTTTAATGCACTGTTCACAGTCTTAGATATAAAACTATCAGTAGCGTTCTTAACTAAAGGAATGACAAATACTGGAAAACCTCTACAATTTGGCTTCCGTATCTCTGAATTGGTATTTCAGTGACAGATGTTTGTTGCGGCAAAAACCTCTGTCAGAACAAAATTAGGTGATCTATCATTTTAAGATATGGTCTTCATATACTGTTTACTCGAAGATATCACTTGCCTCAAGCCAATTTTGACCAAGAACATTTTGTGATATGGAAGTGATTTGTATATCATCATTTTTGTGATAAATGTAGCTCTTGAACACAAAATTACCTACCATTCCACAGTATTACAGTTAAAACTTCTATACCAGTAAATCTGTACTACTGCTTTTATTACTAGAAACATACTGTATCCAGACTCCAATGTATTTTCTTTTTTTATTTGTTCAATGGCAATCCACATTTGCCTGGGTTTAAAGTAGGCAAGCTTTGTTTCTAACTCAGATCTGGCTTCACAGATGTCAGGATAATGTTTTTGCAGTTAAGGGGACACAATCGTGTCTATGAGCATTCCTCTGAAGTATACATCCTTTCCTATCAATGCAAATCAGCAGCGAAAAATAAAAGTACGCAAGACATTGGAACAAAGGTAAGTATTATTTGCTTCCCAAAATGTAACTTAGCCTCACCCTAAAATTTCAAACTCAACAGAACAGGAGTGGCAACAAGAGGACTTGGGCATATGCTTAGCAACATTGTTAAAGTACCACAGACATAAAGGAACATGTAGATAAAATTACAGAATGATAGAAATCAGGTCTTCTTAGACCCAGTCTTGGTCAGCAACAAGATAAGGCAGAGCACTTGAATGCAACCAACTTAATTTTGTTTACACTAATGTATGTCAATCTGAAAGACAAGCAGCGACAACAGAAGCTCGAGCTGCCTTTTCATATATTAAAGTTTCCAGACGCTTGTCTTAGAAAACATCTCCATTCCTGCCAAGCAAATTTGTTTGATGACTATAAATGTGCCTTTAAAATTTAGATCATATGTGTATATGTGTGCATTACCACCATATAAGTACAGTAATACCTCAGATAACAAATGCCTCGGATAACGAATTTTTCAGGTCACGAATGGAAATTTCCGGGTATATGGTTGCCTCTGATAATGAATGTTCCCTACAGGCTGCCTCAGATAACTAATGTTTCTAAATGCCTTGCAAAAATTGTACCCAAGATGCATTGCAGCCCCTGTAGTTTGTGGAAAGGAGGGAGGAGTTAGAACCTTTTTTTCATGGCATTTTGGAGCCATTCTGGACATTTTTTGCAGAGGGATTTGGACTTGGAAAGGTAGGGACCTAGCTTTTATTAATCTTTCTAAGCTGTCACAGGCTTCCCCTAGGAGGCATTTCCTGGTTTCACCTGGATATTAGTCACTGAGAAGCACAGAACATTTCTGATGTTTTCTGTTTAGCATATGGGGCCCTATGGCAGAATATGACTTCACAATTTTTAGCTTCAAAACCATTGTTAAAACATTTTGCTAGGGTTCATTTTCCATGACAAACTGTTGCAAATATATTCCATCTGTTTTCAAATTTTGTTGAAAGGCACATATTATACAGCTCATTACAAATATTACTAACTCTTAGACAATGACTCTAATGTGTATAATGTGGCTAATGAAGTAGAAATCTTAAACTAATCATTTATATGCATTTCATACAGTATATCTACTGGAGGAAGTTTATAATCATAAACAAGTGCAATCACTTATGTTAAGCAACCCATGGACCTAGTCAATGTAGCAAAACACCCATTAAGCAAAATTATGACATTAAGGAAAAATAATCACAACTACTGCCGACTTTGCAATTTGTACTGTTTCCTTGTTACACTGTATAAACAATAATGCTCAAAAGCAATGCTTGATGGTGAGATCCCTCCCCTGACCCCAGTTTGTTGTTCTGAATTAAATGTGAATGTTACTTAGGCAAAGGCATTCTTGGTACAATACTGTGCTTTAATGGGCATCATGGTGACTGTAATCTGTCAGAAACAGTCACAATAGAGATGTTCAACTGATTAATGTGCCACTAGAATTGTACTTAATAATTTATATAATTTGTATTGAACTTTAAAATTGCTATTGGTACAAAACCCAAGCACAAGCAAACTAGTCATATTTCACGGTAGGCAAGTAAATTAGAGGGCTGTGATGGTAGTTTCATAAAGAATTAATTGCTTATGATTCCACAGCAACATTGCTTTAAGCAGGACTAGACAAAAATATATATGTTATTTTGCCTCAGCAATTAATAGACTATAATCTGCCCCCTGTAACATAGTATTGCTAAAATGAACTAACTTCCATAATAGTTATGTTACATTATAGTGATAAAATTTAAAAAGTATGCTTAGGGTTAATTTAGTGTATCCAAAATTGCCCTTTAAAATATCTGTGCTATAATACAAAAGAAAAATTATATTCTACGTTCATCCAAATATCCCCTTCACGTGTGTATTTAATACAAAGCATTAAACACCACAAAACACTATATTGTAAGGTTCACTGGTACTGGTCAAGAATATCCTATGCTCTTCTATCAGGATGATTAATGAAGGCACCTTTTTCACAGAATGTCACACTCTGCCTTTTTAACAACTGACCTTTCATAGAATACTACTGAACTCATAATTCCACTTTTGTTCAGTTTCTTATTAGTGAAGTTAAAATTAATACTTATGGGAATGATGGCTAAGGTAATGCACAGTAAATCTTACAGCACATCGGACTTCTATGCCATCTATCCAAGAAATAGTACCTGCATTTATCCCTTTAAAATGAAAAAGCACTCCACTAAAACTGTTTTATTTTTCAAAAGACAAATTAAGTCAACACTCACTCTTCTATTATGTTCAGAACTATATTGGTATATTATCTGCCAAAGTGTTAATGAAACAGTTAATTCCTCTGTATGTAGAGGCACTTTAAAGTTTATTATTTGTTTGAAGACTTTTATTGCATGTGCATGGTACAAAACAACTTCTAATTCATATTTACATTAAAAGAGACATTTTAACAGATGCAATTAGAGAGTCTAGGAAAACTAGGGTCACCTGCATTCCAGTAAATTCTACAACTCCCCTGACCTCCCTACCCAATTTGTCAGTTAAAATTTAAATCATTCCTCCTCAACGGCAGTTATAGCAAAATATTATTGCTGTTGAATTATGCCATAAATGTGCATCTCTGAGGAATTTATGGCAACTTATGCCAATAGCACCCTCTCCATTCTACACGGGACAAATGGGGAAATTTCTATGCAAAAAAAAAAAAATGGATGAACTGAAATCTAACATCAGGAATGGGAACATAAAGAAGCTGTTTCAGAAGATTTCAATCCAAGCTTCCTGTTCTTCATCAGGTACTAACCAGGAGCTTACTTCTTCAACAGAGAGCTAGGTGGAACTAGGCCTAACTAAGGTTCAAAGCCTTCCGGTGTTGGCATTTTCTCCAAGGTGAACTACACGTATCTGTAAGGTATGTGAAAGTAAAAAACAACAACTCCCCAAATGGGTAACGATTAGCAAAATCAAATAAACTGAAAATCCCATTCTTATTAAGTACTGTTGAGTCATACTCCATTTGAGCTAGTAATCACTGTTTACTATTCTTGACTCAAAATTACCAGTATTGCTTTTTCCAATCTATGATGCATAAAAACAAGTGTCATGTTGCAACTAATGTGTTTTCACCAGAAATAAAGGGATTGCTCACAGCAATTTGGAGAGATGACTGTTTCATTCCAGGTAAAACAACCAGAAACCTTCCCAAGCATCCACAATCACTTCCACAACTCCGGTTCCACACTGGCGAAACAACTGAAATCTCAGTAGCTTTTGGACTCTTTATTACTTCTTAAAATTAGAACTGAAGTGGAAAAGTTCTTACTTCCTCCAATGCAGTGTGCCACTCATTCCTTTATTATATTGCATGTTCTTCACTTTTTAAATTGCAGTCAAGGTGTAAGAATTTTGGAACTGTAGAGATTTTGTTGACTTCGGAATATATGTAGTTTCTCAGTTTGTCATTGCCATTTGTAGGCTAAGATTCGAAAACGCTATTTCAAGAGAGACAAGCAAACATATTTCTGAAAGACACGCTGTCAGACTCTCAAACATATCCTCCATTTCACACAGAGATAAATCTTAAAACCCAGAGGATATCTGCATAAACAGAGAGCAGCTGAACAACTTCAAGAGTTACAAGCAATATTTCCTAGCACACAGAGAATGCATGTGACTAACAAAAATTGCAACTAGCTGAAAGAGCAGCCCAGCCATGACCAACAGCAATTGCAACTAGCAACAAACCTAAAAGAAAGGGAGACCAGGCTCAACAGACAAGCAGACAAGGTAGCTCAACTGAAATGAGATTCTCGCAAAGATGTTAAAGCATATGCAAATCCTCCAGGCACCGTTCTCATGGAGGAAGTCAGAGTGAAGGAGAACAGTTTCCTGGGTTGAAAATGAACTCTAAGAAAATAATAAATGACTATAGCGTAAGGTGCACAGTGTCATCAAAACGATGAAGCCATTTTGGTGGTCATATCTTATAATCAATGTAGGTTTAAACAATTTATTTTGTCACGGTTTCTTTTAACTTATCTACAATTATTTTGCATAGAACATGCAGAATGATGGACCATTTTGCATATTACTTCAACAAGAGAAGAACCAATCAAATAAAAAACATACCTTAAAAAAGGTAAAAAGATAAAGGTTCCCCCGCACATGCGTGCTAGTCATGTCCGACTGTAGGGGCGGTGCTCATCTCCATATTCAAACTGAAGAGCCATTGTTGTGCAAGTCTATGGCCATGTGGCTGGCATGGCTGCAAGGAAACACTGTTTTACCTTCCCACTTTTTACGGCAGTACCTATTTATCTACATGCATGTACATGTTTTCGAGCTGCTAGGTTGGCAGGAGCTCGGGTTATAAGTGGGAGCGCGCTGAGAACCATACCTAAATCCTCACCAATACATCTTGGTACCTTTTGGGGAGAAAGGCGAGATAGAAATATTTAAACAAACAAAAAAAAAATCTGGCCGCTGAGTCCTGTTCAAACTCATGTACATGTAAGAGAATAAAGCAAGCAGCTACCACAATATAAAGAGGCTGTCTTGTGCACATGAATGATCACGGGAAAAGGCACACACCCAAACAACATTCCCTCTAATGTCTGCTAGTGCTGGGCAGAAGGCCCGTCCCATGTGCATAGAATTACAGCTACAACCATAAGCAAATGGGTGGCAACACTGGCTCAGCCGAGCTGCAGCTTAGAAGGAACATTGCAACTATTCCTTTCTAAGGAAATCATCACTGTGACTGCCTTTAATTCATGCAATAATATATGAAAGACACTAACTGCAACAAAGAAAAAAAGAAATTATTACAAATACGTTGCAAGGCAATTAAGAAAGCCTATCTGTGTCATGTACTAAATAAAAGTGGCAAGCTAAACTATCAGAACTTTGAGAAGGTCCAAGAAAAACAAGTTATCTTACAGAGTTTTATCGCATTACATGTTTTTCTCTCCACATTGGTACTCTTATGTCTGTGGAAGTTTCTTTTGATAAAATATATTGTGTTGCACACTGGAATATAAGACCATTATCCGTAGCAAATAGTTCTACACAGTGAAAGGAAATCACGTTATGTGCTTCTACCGGTTCACAGATACTCAGACAAAGAGGACATTGTTCAAATCTTTGTGGAAATCAGTCAAGATAACATGCCTCACTCTTCAGAAAATCTGAAAATATAATTACTGCTATTTGTAGAAATCTGTATTCTATATGAACAAATTCCTCCAGAAACACTGTTGTGATTGCTATCTCAAACCAATTTATAACATACTGTACTTCAAATGGAATCTTTCCAGTTATATTCCATTTGTGGAATTCATTCATGAGGGACAAATATCCAAGGTCTGTGCTACTGGGTTATATTAATAAACGTCACTTATGAAGAGCTTGCTACTTTATGAGGTCTTGAATCATTAGACTAAAGTTGTTTTGATTTGCTTGTATCTAGTTTTATCTAATCAGCCTCACTCATTTTGGGTTGTTTCAGATGATATGCTCATAGCTGTGTTGTGTAATAGTATAAAATAATAACTACATGCTATCATCAACAATCTCGGAAAACACATACCATGAATATATTTTGGTAAGTATTATGTGCTTTGGTAATTTAAAAGAAATTCAATTGCAATCCATTCCTAGATTATCTTGTCCAGAATTCCAGCCATAAATTCAGCATTACTGGGTTGAACATCAACAGCATTTCCAAATATATCAACATGCTATAAGTGATAAATGTGCACTATTTTTAATTAGCTATCTCTTTGTACTTGGCAGTCATCAAGCTGAATTTTCCCCAATTGATTGTCCTGCTAATAAACCTGCCAGAAGTGTCAATCAGTTTACGTATTGTTGTCACTGATGTATATTTAATTAAAAATCTATCTTTGCACATACTACACTTTAATAAGGAGTCTGGACATACAATTCATATCTGTAAGTCACTAAATATTAATAGTAAATTGCAAAGTATTATTAGGGACGAATGACTTTCTGGGCCAGTCTGCCCTTTCCACATTATTAAAATAATCGAATTAACACTCTGTCCTTTAAAAAAAAAACTTCAACATTTGTATACAAATTATGTAAGAATTATCTAATGCACCTTGCCCAAATTTTATCTTGGTTTTTAATATTACGAGAGAAGAAACAATCTTTTCTCTGACTTTTGGCAGCAACGTGCAATAATTGGGAAACTAAATACTTTTCAGGTAGAAGACAACCAAACTCCACAGCTTAACAGGTCCATCAAAACAAGTCTGTTCTCAGGTATATTTGCTCTAGCAACTAACCTAAGAAAGTGAAATAAACTACGGATGGAATAGATACAAAAATATAGGGTAAAAAAGTACTAAGCTATAGAGGGCTCTACTGTAGAATCTGCCTCTTCCAAAAATAACTCAAATACTGTGTCTGACGAAATTATAGTTGCAGAAAAATAATTATTTTGAATGAGCAAAATTTAAAACTGGAAGGAAAGGTCTTACCACTAGCTAACAATTAGAACACTAAGACATAATTAGTAAATATTTGGGCTATATTTATTTATTTGATGCCATTTCTTCAAGCCTTTCCTTCAATGAGCTAACACTTCTCTCTCTTCCCAATTTTTCTTCACAACAATGTTGTGACCTTTGGGCTGGGAATCTGGGAGTGCTCCAAGGTATGGTAACCAAGTGAGTTGCCTGACCAAATGAGAATTTTAACCAGGCCTTGTAAATCCTAGTCCAACAGCTGAACCACCACACAATGTTGCACCATATCTAGCAACCAAGTATTAAAAATCAATCTCATCTGTTGTATTTACAATCAAGTGTACTGTAGATACAGATACCCATGCACTTGAAATTCCTAATCTACAGACCAAGCCTTTCTCCCATCAAAAACATAGGCATATGACAAGCAAACGCTACTTCAAATGACCTACATAGTCCAGCTTGCTATGTATAAAAACTGGACTTCTTCCTCATGAATAAGCCTACTGTCTACAGTCATCTCCAACTGATATATGCACTACAGTCCTTGTACTGACTGCAGATACTCCAGCTAGGAAAGGTTCCATTATCAAATGAGAAGATGAAGGCCCAAAGGTAGACAATCTATCCATAGTGTGTATCCCCTTTAGACAGATATACCTAGAAAATGCCAAGGAAGAGCCTCACTCCTGGTTCAAAAAGTACAAGAAACATCCCCTCCTGTGTAATTAACATGCAAATTAAGTACTGTTTGATGGTTCCACCTGGGATCTAACAAGAATAGAACCAAATTTCTCTAGGACATGTTTGATGGAAAAATTCAACAGCAGGTCTTATGCAAATGCCAGAACTCAGAGAGAAAGAATGATTGTGCATTTGCAGAAAGAGGTGTTACTAAAAGAAAATATTAACATGTGAAGTACCTTACTAAAAAGCAGCAAATTCTGATCATGCAATAGGAGCTTCTGTTATATAGTAATGCAACTCTGCTTTTGGAAAATGATACATGTAGGAGACCTTTGAGCATAAATGTTGCAATTATACATTTTATTGCAGGAAAACATTGCCAACCTAACAAAGAAAAAAGTCCTTGACCAAAATATCCGAGGATATTAAACTGAGACGTAATCTACTGATGCAAATCATTACATCTATTTGCATTTGCTTACTGAACCCTAACACAGAAATTAAACTACATACAGTGGGTGGAAATCAAGCTGCTTGTACATGGTTAAAAGGAGACATCTTGGAGGATCCAAACTCTTTCATTAATTTCCCCACTTCCCCTCATTAACAAGTAAAATGTTTTTACTGCTTGAAAAGTTTTAATAAATAGGAAAATGCAGGGTAGCCGACATAAGTTTTTAATGCAATATACAAAAGCTTTTAATATTTTTACATACATTAATGAAAAAGCTAAATTTTATAAATCTTCTTCTGCGAAAGAAATAGTACATGCATAATTATGCATCCTTTATAAATTATTAACTCTTCCATTTCAAGTGATACATCAATTAACACATCAATTAAATGATCATATAGGGATCAGTCATTTTTTTTAAAAAAAAATAACATCATCCCTTTTCATTTCCCTTTTAAAACATTTACCTTTTTAGACATAGCTGAATGGTTTGCCGGAACTCCATATTTAGGTTTCTAGTTAGGCATAAGTTTTGATGTGTCAGATCAGAAGATTCAAGTCTAAAACCATTATCCAAAAATAAAAAATAAAACAAATCTAAAAATAACCACCACTCAGTTTGTAGGCCCTTATAAAAAAATTTGAAGGACTCTGATTGGTACAACTCTAACTGTGTTATAGCACAAACAAAACTTGTTTGTGGTAGTCCACACCACAACAAAAATATTATTTCTTATTATGCCATGGGATAATTTGCTGTTGCCCTACAACCTATTAATGTGGCAATTTGTCTGATGACATTTATTCGTAAATGGATTGTATATGCTGCCCTTCAGCACTACTAAAATCTTAGGAAAGTACAGCTTAAAAAGCAATACCAAAAAGGAAACAATTAAAAAGCAAAAACAGAAGATGCAAAATCACAGCAGGATATAAAAATCACAGGAGGAAAAAAAAAGCAGTATCAAAAAATGAAACGAGAGGGGGAAAACTCTATAAAATTCAGCTGCATTGTTAGAAGTCCTCAAATAATAAATCTCTCAACCTGGCCGAAGAAACACAGGTGAGCTGGTGTTAGACAGTGTTACAAAGGCAGGGTGTCAATACCAAGTTAGGCAGCAACAGTAGGGAACTTCTTTAAACCTGGGCAGCTCAGAGACTGAGCATTCTGACACACTCTCTGTCTCTGTCTCTGTCTCTGTCTCTGTCTCTCTCTCTCTCTCACACACACACACACACACACCAAATTTCAGGGTGACATTCCTCATCTCCAGTAATGACCTCAGGACGAAATTCAGTATCAGAGATACTTGGGTGGGGTTACTTTCCAGTAATAACTAAGCTCAAAGGCAGAAAAGTAGGTCCAAAAATACCAGTTTATTTTAGATTAAAGCTTTTACTGCCACCAATGAAGCCTCAATCATATGGTGGTGGTGTGTGTGTGGGGGAGGAGGAACATAAAAATCTGGGAAACTACCAAACAGTGATGTCATAAGCAAGGAATGGCCATTTTGGGGTGTCCACAGGCCCAGACTGGGCCCTCGGTCACATGCAGCCCTACATTTTGAGGTTCACCCACGTCTTAGTTCTTCCCACATAAACTCTGAAATTACATAGACCCAGGATTCTGGAAATAATCTGAATATGATCCCTGGTTCACACTGAAACAGCAGGTGCACACAGGTCACACTTTGCACACAGCTTTAAAGATAAGCACTGGTCCTTTGAATTGTACTCAGAAGAGAAGTGGCAATTATTATAACAACAAGACTCATAACAATACACACCATCCAAATGTTAGACTGCCAGTTCCAAATATTCTTCAAAGGTACCCTGTTCAATCCAATAGTATGTCCTGGAGGTTATCATAGCATGGGAAACTGTGGCCTGGCTATCATTTTGTGGGAGAGATTGTGCCTGGTGTGAGAATAGAGAATAGAGTTTTTATTGTCATTATGCATATGCAAGATATGCACAATGAAATTAGAGTGCTGTTCGACAACACACTCTAAACAAGGAACCATACAAAACACATAAAACACATAAAACACCATACAAGATATTAAAAACTCTTAAAATCGCTTACAAAATTTAAAACACTATTTAAAAATTGATTAGGATGGTGCTAAAACTGTCGCGTTTAAGTTGGATAATGCTCTGGGATAAAAACTGTTCTTTAGTCTATTTGTCCTTGAGCTAAGAGTCCTATACCTCCTGCCAGACGGCAACAGTTCAAAAAATTGGTGGCCAGGATCCGAAGGGTCTCTCAGAATTCTAGATGTTTTCCTCAAGCATATGGAGTTGTATAGTTCTTCCAAAGGAGTAAGAGGACAGCCCACTATCCTCTCAGCAGTGTTTATAACCCTCTGGAGCGCCCTTCTATCTGCCACTGTGCAACTGGCGAAACAGACACAGAGGCAGTAAGTGATAGTGCTTTCTATAAAGCCCCAGTAGAAGGTTACCAACAGTTTCTTAGACAGTTGTTCCCTCCTGAGAAGTCTCAGAAGATATAATCTCTGTTGGGCCTTCTTAACCAGTGCTTCAATGTTGGCACTCCAGGTCAAATCCGCCTGTAGAATGACTCCTAAGAACCTACTGTCCGTCACCTGCTCTACACAAACTCCATCAATAATCAGGGGCTGAGCTCTTTGGTCTTATTGATATTTATTGTCAGATTGTTAGTATTGCACCACCGTAGCAGCCGATGCACCTCCTCTCGGTAGGCGGACTCATCTCCACCAGAGATGAGTCCTGCTACTGTTGTGTCATTGGCAAACTTGATGATTTTATTTTCAGGATGAGTGTGAGTGCAGTCAGAGGTGTAAATACTGAGCAGTACTGGGCTCAGCACACAGCACTGCGCAGTGCCTATGTTGAGAGTGAGGGGTGACGACATGTGGTCCCCTAATCTGACCCTCTGTGAGCGATTTGATAAGAAATCCATAATCCAGGCACAGATGGAATTACAGAAACCAAGGTCCTTAAGTTTGGATATCAGCTTGTGAGGTATAATTGTACTGAAAGCATAGCTAAAGTCCACGAAGAGTGGATATCCATTCTCCTGCCACTTTTGGAAACTATTCCAAATTATTTCTTCATTCTCTGCAATAGAAAAACTCAGTCCTTGACTTTGAAAGTGAAGGTCAATCGTCCCCTGCTACAAAAGTAGCAGCTCCTTCACATTCAGGAGACACCCCCCCCACACACACTTCCACAGGCATTCAGAAGTATTTAATGTTGTAACTATAAAAATGTACTGTTGTTTGCCAAACAAATCTGAACAACAGACCCTGAAATACATCCTAGTAAGAAGAGCAAGCAGGAAGTTGAGTCATGGCAACTGGACTTCTTTTCTTGTGAGACTGTAATGTTTCACTACTCATCCAAGCAGCTTTGTCAATCTGAGGAAAGTTAGTGGTGAGTCCTCCAATTTGTAGTTCACCTTGCTTTCACATCACCCTGGAGTGGAGAGGCTCATTGGGCAATGGCTTGAATGACGGAAATCTTTCTCACCCACAGTGCCTCTGTGGCATCGCCATTATCAGAAAGCTAGAAAATCACGTAGCAAGCTAGGTCAGTTTAACAAAAGCATATTGTACTAAATCAATGCTCAGAAACTATGTTTCACTTATCATCAGTTTCCCAGGCTAGTTCACACATGCGTAGTGAGCTCAGCTCTTAGAACAAAGAAATGTCTGTATTTGTGTTTTTATGTGACGTATAAGTCTGTTATTGGTTGAGAGATTGTTGCAAAGCTAAATGGGATTTGTAGTCATGTGGTTTTCAATAAAAGGCTCTGCCTGGATGCAGCGGGATGGATAGAGAGAAAGGGAGAGAGAGCTGCACCATTTTGCACCAAGAAACACGTGTGGACTCTTTATTTTCCAACCCATTAGGGGGGGGGGGGTTGCTGGTTAAGCCTCCCTGCTGGGTTCCCAATACTCAAGCTTATTTCTGAAATAGGCTTCCCAAGTTTTCCAAGCCTTTAAAACGTTAAGGCTTCACAGGATTTGATTCCTACAGTTGGCGAGCAAGCTTTTCAAGCCTCACAGATTGGGGCTTCCCACGTGGGGGTTATTCCCACACTTGAACAGGCTTGTTTTGTGGACAATGGCCTGAATAGGCTTGTTAGGTGGCCAATGGCCTAGGGCAGTGATAGCGAACCTATGGCATGGGTGTGAAAGGTGGCACTCGGAGCCTTTTCTGTGGGCACCCAACATCACCCCTTCATAGCCACCTGTATACAGGTTAAATCACTGTATTGGCACTTTGCAAAAAAAAAAAAAAATAGTGGGTTTTGAATTGCATTTTGGGCACTCGGTCTCTAAAAGGTTTGCCATCACTGGCCTTGGTTATGCGAAATTAGGTGAACTATAAATTGGAGGTCTCACCACTAACTTTCCTCAGATCAATGAAGCTTCTTGGATGAGTAGTGAAACATTTCAATTTCACAAAAAAAGTTCAGTCACCATGATTCAGTTTCCAGACAAGCTTACCTGGATGACTGAGAATCTTCACAGATATTCTGTTGCCTTGGTGTACTGGGACTCAGCTGTGTACAAACCATTCTCCTGTCTTGCAAAAAGGGCCAATATTGCTTCCAGTATCTAAAATCAATCTCCCCGCCCCAAGTGGCCTCCCAATGCAGTAGCACTACAATTCCTATCATCCCTCCAAACCATGAGCCATGCAGCATTGGCATAATAGCGACCACAGGCCAATATATCTGCAGAGCACCAGGTTGGGAAAGGCTCTTTGGAGAAAATAGTATGGAACGCCATGCATTACAGTTTCATCTGAATACTCCCTCTTCAGGGAGAGGCGGTCTTGTCAATGTGGAAAGATACAACACACATGTACCAAACTAGGACTTGCTTGTGAGACACTAGCTATAGATGCTCCACAGAACTACTTGGTTTGATACGATAGTAGGTGTTCCCCCCCAAAAAAAAACCTGCATTTCTTGAGAAATGAAACTTTTAAACAGACATATTGAATTATTCTAGATTTAAAAGATGTACATAATGAAAACATAACTTATGAAATGTACATATAAAATGATCTGTCAGAAAAGCAACAGGAAAGGGTGAATAGATCCTGAAAAATCATATACAGTTTGAGAGTCTGAATTTGTCATGCTTTAAAAGGATTAAGAAACTTTCCCCCTTCAATTTTCAGAATTATGATGAAGTTTTCAAAAAAAAGATGTTACCTCCAGCAAAAAAGTTGTTTTTCCCCCTCCAGTTAGATCATCTAGCTATAAGTATAAACAATCCTATACTTATCACCTGAAAAACCATCAGGAGAAAACCTAGCCCAGTTTATTTTTAATAAAAGGAGGATCACAGTATATAATAACTCTTCCTGCCATATCCATTGAATCTGCTGAAATAGAGATTGATGTCTAGATATTTCTAGCAGAGGGAAGTAATATTTCTCTAAAACACACACTTTCGGTATTCAGTTGAATTTTAAGAAAAGCAGTAACCCACTGCCTAACTATTTGCCACTCAGAAGTTAAATTTTAATATTTAAATGAATTCCACTTGTAAAACACTGAGAATAAATACTAGTGCATCCTATGAACGTACCGTCGTTTCAAAAAATGGTGTAGCACAGCTACATATTCTTCTACTTTCACTAATTATCTTACAAAGTTTCAGATTGCCCCCCAAATTGCATGCTATGAACAACATGAGAAAGCCTGGAATCAGAAAAGATAGGCTAGCTGTCAAAGATTAATGCTGTTTACATAATCCATAGAAGGTAATCTCCTTTATACATTGTTTCCCCAGACTATGTCCCCTTTTCAGACTCTTAGAAACAGTACAGAAACCACATTTCAATTCACATCCTGCTTCAGTGAGTTTATTCTAAGAGGGCACAAGATGTATACAGAGAATTCCAAGCAATCTACAAGCTTTTGGTTGGCATATTATATTTAGGTGATTTTTTTTCCCAAGTGGCAAGATGTCTTGTAATATTTATGGTACATTGGTTGCTTTGGGTCCTTTCGGGGAGAAAGGTGGGACAGAAGCATTTTAAATAAATAATTAAATAAATTTATAGAGCAGTGAAACATAATGCAATACTTTAAAGTTATATTTTCTATCTTGACTTTTAACTTAGTGGTGTCCCCCCATTCTACCAAAAACTCGATATGACATTCACCTCTTGTCCCCCATTGTACTGTAACAAATATTAGGTTTGACTGGAGATAGAAACTGCTCCAAACCATTACACAGAAACCTTCACAGCTTGGTATAAATATTATCCAAAATTTACCCAGCCAATACTACCGGCCTACATGATGGTGGTGTATGTATGTTCTAGAGCAGTGTTGGCAAACCTATGGAACAGGTGCCAAAAGTGGCACTCGGAGCCCTTTATGTGGGCACCAAACATCGCCCCTTCACAGCCACCTGTATTCATGTTAAATTGCGGTATTGGCACTTTGCAAAAAAATTAGTGGGCACTCGGTCTCTAAAAAGTTTGCCATCACTGTTCTAGATCAAGCAGAATCACTTCCTTTTTGTTCTTTGTCTATGTTTTTGCTTGTTTTGTTTGTTTGTTTTTAAATGATGATATTGGGGAGAATACACATGGAAGAAAAAGAGAAGATATGGAAACAGAGAACCTATAGACCACCAAACATTATGCTGTGAAGTAGTCCTATTCAGGTTTCCAGCTGTTCCACTCCCCTCCCCCTTATTTTCTGTCCTACAGAAAAATCAATTAGCATTCTATGCTAAAGCTTATTAGGGCACTCAACTTATTTGAGAATATGTTTTCTTGAAAGGGCCCTCTTCCTTAATTTCTGCAAACAAGGGGATTCTCCCAGGCATTGGTGTGTGGACGTTGCATTTAGGATTTTGAGCACTGACCTCAGTAATAATATATCCTCTATGTTTTCTGTAAAAATCCAGGTAGCTCCACAATCAAGCTTCAAATTAAGCCCTGGTCTGAAAAGTTACATGTCTTCAACATTGCTTCTCTGTTAATTAAACTCCAGATTAAGTAAAAAGCCAAATATTTTCTATGAACACTTCATGCTCATTTTTCCCATCTCTTTCACTATGTGCATAAAGACATCTTCAGAACAAAATCAATGTTTGCTCCACTTGTAGGCGCTTTAGTTGATGTTCACTCATGAGTGCTGAAGACTCCCTTGTGCCACAAACAAGGAGACTTGGAGTGAGAGCTTTCTAAATGCTTCATCTACCTCAACCAGCTAGGGAAGTCAAGATGACTTTCTGGAAGAAGACACAGGATAAGAAGATTTAAAAGTAATAACATGGATTCTATCAGGAGCAGGCATTGCAAGACTTATAATCCTCTGGTCATTAAAACATACCACACACAGAGAGAGTAGCTTCTGCTCGCTTACTGAGTTGATGAAATAAAAAGCAATTTATTGGGAAGGAGGAACACACCATTTTCAGGCCTGAGACTTGAGCTGTTTTGAGCACCATGTGTTGTAAGAAGGCCAATTAGGGTTTGAAATTGTTTTAAAATATTAATGCAATGGTTTTCATATAGACTGCAGTGTTTCAAATGTTGTTCATCATTGAAACATCTGATTGGAAACTGCTCCTGTGTCAGTGAGTATAACTACAAAATCAAAATGTATCTTAAAGAAACTTGAAACAGGTAGAAGCTAGTAAGAAGGTCAAAAGACTGGTTCAGTGCCACTTTATTCTTAGTCTTCAGGAGGCATTAAACAAGCCTTACCACACAAGGAACACCATCTTCACAGCACAGGCCCAGTGCAATGGAAGAAGCCCAGCAAAATCTACTCAGCGGAACAGACGGAGAACTGGTCGAAATTGAAATGTCAGTGAACCGAAATTCTCATTTGCTCCATCCACCCTCACTAAAGGACATAGATGACAATGGATTTTGGTCCAGCGAAATCTGGAAACCTGTAAGTTTCCCAATCCTGCAAGTAAATAGGGAACAAGTGCCTTAATTCTCCCCAGCTACTATACCATGTAGGGGAACTCTGTCTTCAAGAACCTGCTGCAATTCCCTGGAGCCACTGGCAGCAATGATGGAACTTTTCAAGGCCACTGTGAAACTGATGAAGTTTATCATATAAGCTCTTAAGATGATCAAGCTGGATTCTGATTCAAGGGATGTCTCCAATTGTCTGTCAGCTTTTCAGCAGGAGCAGATCCAGCTTAGGACCCTTTTAACACATCACTTCACATCTATAGGTTCCTAATACAAACCTTAAGCATTCAGGCGGCAAACTATGTAATACATATCAACTGTAATATGTAACACCACACCACTGTAATTGTGAAACAACAACATTTTCAACCACAAGTGTATTAGCTGTGATTTTTTCTGGCAGGGGTTACTGTAATTCCCTCCTGTGTGTGTTCTCATAGTTCTATTATTACAGTAACTAGAATCAGGATTTTACTCCAGCCAGAGTTAAACCATGTAAGTCATGGCAGCAAATTGCAGCTAATAGTGAGGTGCCAGATGCATGTCTGGCCACATGGTAGTTACATATCATGCACATTGTTAACTAGATGCAATTTGCTACCATGAACTACCCTATTTTACTTACTCTGCAACAAAATGCCAATACGCCACTGTTTATTGGCCACTGTTAAAACAAGACAAAGGGGGTGCCTCACTGCCTTATTATTTTGCTCTGTCAGAGTAAACAATTATTTCCCATCAATGAGAGAAAGTGATTACTGGTAAAAAAAATTCATGTCAGACATTTACAAATACCTCTCAATTTTGCAGTTCTTGTCTATTAGATGGATAGAGACATAAGCTTTTCTCAAAAGATTTGAAGAACTAGCTGTTGGGAAGGGAAAAAAAGAACTAGTACAGTGATACCTTTTAAGATGAATGTCCCGTAAAATGAAAAACTCGCAAGACAAATAACATTTCTGGGAATACGGTTGCTTCATAAGATCAAAATTCCCTATGGGATGCTTAGCAAAAAGAATATTTATTTTAGAGTATTTTTACCCCGCCTTTCTCCTTGGAAAAGGACCCAAGGCACCTTACAGTAATGAGGGATAATATACAGTCCAGTACAATTAAGACATGTTTGAGAATTTGAGGACAAGGAATTGAGGGACAACTTACAGCATTAATAGCAGTAATTAAATAAATGATTAATTATTAATTATTATTATTATTAATTAAATTAATAGCATTAATTAAAATCTGTTCCACATTTTGAAACAAGTTACCCACCATACATTGCACTGCTTGTGGAGGGGTGGGAGGAGTTTTTTCATCAAGTTTTGGAGCCATTCTGGACATTGTTTTGCAGTAGTTTTTGGACTTTAAGAACTTGGAAAGTTAGGGAGCTGAGGTTTCCTTGCTTTCTTTCATATTTTTGCATTGTTTTTCATTGCACTTTTGGCAGGAACAACCTGAGGTTTTTCTTGGAGCTTGCTTTTGATCCTTTCTGCCTTTTTTCTTGTCACAATTTTTGCAGGAATAGGCTGGGATTTGTCTTGCTGCTCTCTTTTGTCCATGTTTGCACTGCACTGTGGGGATGGGTTTCCATGTGTGTGTGTTTTTTTCAGTTCTGTATGCCTTTAAAGTGCACTTTATAAAGAGATCTGGGGGAAAATCAGCTTTTGGGCTATTTTTCTGACCTCTGGAACAGATTAATCAGTTTCCCATTCATTCCCATGGGAAACCACGTTTCATAAGACAATTTTTTCGTAAAACAAATTGACCTGTAGAACAAATTAAATTCAGCTTATGAGGCACCACTGTAATAATAAAATGCATGTTGTACCTACATGCACCCCTTGGTACGATAGCTTGTAGAAGACTCTACATAACAGTTCGCTGGAATGTTTAAAGGATACATCAATCTACAAACTTAAAATATTCTGATCCATTAAAAGCACACCCCAATTCATGGCAGAACCGATTCATTTTTCTATCAGAGGTGAAAGAAAGTGCCCTCCTCCCCATTTCCACTGGCCAGACTGGCAACTGCAATTTACTTCAAATATCGGTTCTAATGTAAGCAATGTCTTTTCTCCAACCAAGAGGAAATGGCAGAGAACACAGATTGAAGAGGAACAGTAAGGGGCAACTATCATTAATGTCCCCACACATTTCTCTGACACAGCTGATGTACTCATCCAAATGTTAGGGTAGACCCAACCCTGATTAATGGGCAACATTTTTTTTCCAAGTTAAGAATTTAAAAACATGTATGAATGGCCAGTCATTTTTCAGAACGCGTCCCTCTGTCAGAGAAGGAAATACTTGTATCATGTGTGTTAATACAAAAATACTGTAAGTGAGTGCCATCAAATCAATTATAATTTATGAAGGCCCCTTTCTAGGTAGAGAATCCTCAGAAACTCAGAAAAGGCATTAGCTTCTATGTTACACAGAAAAGAGGAATGATATTTTTTCTCTCCCCAGTCATGGTTATAAAACACCTATAAATTTATGCAGATTTAGTCAACCAATTAAAACTTGTACATTTGACTATGATTTAATAACGTGATAACCTCTAGCATGAATGAGTCAGGTTGCTTGTTTCTTATTAATTTCCTTTTAATCAAAACAATTACTAGAAGAGAAGTAGCTGGAAATTATACTAGCCTGATTCTTTTTGGGGTCTTGTGCAACAGACATTAGAGAAAAACAGGTACGTATAATGAAACAGAAACTAGAACAACAACTATGTGACTGCTGTAGCTTCTATTCTTATTATACACTATAGCTAGAAAGAAATGACAGCTAGTTTTCCAGAAAAGACAAAAATTGTTCTTGGAAAAAAGTCTGAGGCAAAGTGGTTCTTAATTCGTTTTCTTCCTCGTAGACAAAGTGTAATTTGTCTTCACTAGATACTGCAGTAAGGAACCAAATATTCGTTGTTAAATTAAGAAAAAAATATTGATTTTTAATTTGGATATCTACACAAAAATAAGCATTGGGACACAGGCTTACCCATTATGTGGTACAGCATCTCCCTGAAGACGTATTTCATGTACTCCTGTTTCACATCCTGATATCTCAATTTTTCCTATAGGACTGGCCAGCACCACACACATCTTCTTGCACTGAGTTTTCACATCTTCAGAAGATGCCTGTTAAAAAGACAATCATAAATCACACACAAAGAATATCCTCAAGCAGATTGTGCATGTCAAAAAAAAAACAACAACTGTAAATTAAACTACAGTTAATTCTTGTCCTGAATAGGAAAAAGACTCAACAGGAATATGTCTTTTGTACTATTGGCATAATTAAGAAACAATACATTCACATTTGCTTGTTTCTAAATTTACATGTTGAGGATCTGCTGTGAGGCATTCAA
Organism: Phrynocephalus versicolor; assembly: GCA_023846285.1. Classification (NCBI taxonomy): domain Eukaryota; kingdom Metazoa; phylum Chordata; class Lepidosauria; order Squamata; family Agamidae; genus Phrynocephalus; species Phrynocephalus versicolor. Next base: position 4,188,554 of record JAHTLZ010003518.1, on the reverse strand, counting down.
AGCAGCATATACTTTGTAATTATGCTGTGAACAATTATTCATTTTCCTAATATAATTTCTTAAAAATGCATATGAAAAGGCAGGCATTTAAGGACCAATAAAGGGCGCTTTTACACAATCCCTAAGATCCACTGGCAACTTAAATTCGGACCAGAGATCTTGGGGGGTTTGCTCCTCTTGCTGTGTTCCTACCCCTCCGCACGCCATTGCTCCTGTCTGTGTGAGGGGAGGGAGTAAAAACTGGAGAAAAGAATGCAGGCTCACCTCCGCTCTGCCATTGGGAACAGCCCCAGAAGCATTCCAGTCTCTTAAAGGGCGGGGGGCAAAAAAACCAAACAGAAGGCGAGGACAGCCTTACAATCCACATCAGAATTTTTTTTTTAACCTCCAGAGACCATGTACTTTTAAAATGTGCTGGGGCACGCTTAGGTGGGTGTGGTCATACTTAATTTTTTAAAAAGTGTGCAGCTGATGGGAAAACAATTTTAAGCTCTGCATCTGGGAGCCCTATGCCTCAGATTTTAGGGGTCATGTAAAAGCGCCCAAAGTTGCAGACCTTTTCTTTTAAAAGGAAATCTCATTTAGAACAGTCATATCAAGGTCAATGATCCCCACCTACAGTCAACAACTCTATTCTATCCAGACTGATTTTCAGTTTATTTTCCATTATGCACTCCATTATTAGCAAGACACAGTCATCAGAATGCAAAGAGACAAACCAAAAGAAAACTGTCAATGATATGAAAAACACCAACAAAAGTCCAGCAGATTCAAAGGGACGGTACTGCTCCTCACTCGATCATGATTACAAGAAAGCAGAGGATTCCATCACAAGCCAGACCTGAAGCCAGATTACAATAGATCCAGACAATCCATTACAATAAAAAGCTTCACCATCTGGGCCATAAATAACTTTTCCTTGTAAGTGGAACCCAAAACAGTATCTTCTACAGTCTTGTTACCTTTATGACCAAACTGTCTTCTGAAAAATGAAAGATTATTCATGAGCAATGTGCATCTTGCAGGAAGATGAAGCTGGCCCATAAAGGATTGTGTGTCAACAAGCATGCTGTCCCTAAAGCTGGCAATCAACCAAATTACAATAAATAAAATAAAACACCAGAGGACACTCTAGTTATAGCCTTCATGCCTAAAGGTAGTTCTAGTTAGAATGCAGGTCACCACTGCGAAGTAGAAGTCTGTATGGATTCTAAAGAGCATGTCTAAGGACTAGTTCAGGACTATAGTTGTAACATCTATGAAGTGCCTTCATACAGGTGACCACCAATCTCAGTATGATGGCAGACAGCCACTTGAATAATGCCATAAGCGTATCTACAGTGCATTAGACATCCTGATTAGGGAAATTACTAGGGACCTTAAGATTAAACATAGCAAGGGACTATCTTCCATAGAAAAGGAGAAATTAAAGGACAAAGAGCAAAAAAGACAATCCTATTTACTACTCTTCTACGTCTGTTGACAGTAGTCCGACTAAATCAGTGTGGATTTGTAATAAATGGGGATCTTCCATAAATTCGATTGATTCAAATTGGCTTATTTTAGTTGCTCCTTATTTGAGGGTAGTAACTCACAAATAGAGTAGACCCACCTGAATCACCAGAATTTACCAAGGAGTTGACTGATCAAATTCCCATTGACACAATGAGTGTACCCTAATACAAATTATGTTAAGCAACAGGATTTCACCAATAGTACAAGGGCTCCATGTGCACTGGTGCTTATGCAGACTAAGACAAAGCCATAGTAACCATTGACCTGCTTCTGTCCAGGTGACTTCATTAAGAACTTTCAGTATGAATATTCAGGCAGCAATTCTCCTGTAAAATCTATAATTTTTTTGTGTTATAGTCAGGACCAACTAGATAAATCCAAAAGGGACAAAATATTTGATTGGAACAAAGATGGATTCATGGATCAAAGCAACGTGTTATGCTTCTATTGGCCCACTTTTCTTTCACTATATAAGTATTTATTAGAAATCAATTGAGAACAAATGCCCCCTAGCAAACATGTCTAATTGACTCATATCTCCACAGTATATTTCATACCATTGTTTCCACCCTTGATTAGACATAGATTCTACTATCTTTGTACTTAAGAGTCAAGGGAATGTTAACACATCTTCCTGGGAACCAAAGGCAGTTGGAGAACTCAAAGAAGGAAATGGTCAATTTTGTCTTCTCCACCTCCTGCCATATTTGTAATCAGTCCTCCTGCATATGCAGCTAGTAAAGGCAGGCCTTCACTCCCAAGTCTTTGCCGGACAGGTATTGATACCAACCACACCCAAAGCTGCAGCAAGCATCAGCATCATTTTTTTTCTTTCAAACAATTTATATTTGGCAGCAGTCTAATAACATAATTAGCAGCATAGTAAAATTAATTACACGGCAACATTGATTACACGGTAAAAAGGGCATTAAAAAGACAGAACCATCAAAATAACTTAGAAGGATAAAGGAAACCCAAGGCAAATAGAACTAGTCCTTATCGCCACATTTTACAATGCCAGCAAGGTATCACAAAGCATAGGGCTCCCAACAGCATGAACAATGCAAAAGAAAAGCAGGACTCATTTTCACAGGGAAAATCTCGCTTAGTGCAAGAACGGCATCCTCACTCAATTGAACATGACAAGGCTCCAAAGATCAAGCATGTGCTCCTAATAAACACAGCAATTACCCACACCCAAAGGATGATCCAAAGGGGAGTTGCCCAGTTGGCGGCAAAAATCACTTCCAAAAACCACTTCTAACAATGTCCTCCAATTTATTAAGCAGCGCAAAGATTTCAGAAACTGTGGAATAAATCCTCACAATCCTGGCTCCCATTCCAGTAGTAAAGATTTCTAACTTGGAAAGAAGCTAGAGTTTGCATAACTGGATTTCACAGCAATTACACAACAGCCAATATTTTGAACACTGAAATGATTAAATGGAAGTGTGGCGTACCCTTAAGGGCATTCCTCTTGGCTTTAGACACTGCTGAAATTACAAAGCCAGTGTGACATGCCCAGGGTCTGGTGGAAGCTGCACTCAAACGCCAATCCGTTGCCTGACAAAAAGGGTGATCCTCATCACACGAAGCCTTTAAGATCAAGTCTAATTCTGACTGAATTTACCCGAAGCGAGGGAAATGGTTGGTTTTAATTGGGCACGGAAAAGAAATTGATTTTCACGGCTATTTGCAGATCAATTGAAAAAATGAAATGAATTTTGTCTCATCCTCCCTTTTAACCTGAATAGGTATTTAAATAATAATGATTTAAATATGAGGATTTCTCTATGCTAACAGCAGAAGCAGTAAAGCCTGTTCTCTGGTAGTCATAAATCAACCTCTTGCACTTTATGCTTACATTAAAAAAATCTTGGCATTGGTTCTTGACAGCATCACAATTCAATTTTGTCTATTGAGACTCAGACATGTCTAGAGCCAATGTTGTAACACAAAAACCTGAGGTGAAGCATGGTGATATGGCATCATCCAGATAATATCTAAAGGTCACATCTGGAAGTCCTCAGGTTGGGAAGGATTAGAAGAGATCTTATGAATTTCAGACAACCAGGCTGAAATCTCAAATCACTCCCAGTTCTTCCTCACGAATACTTATATTTTAAGAGGATGCCTGACAGAGTTTGCTTTACAGTACTTCCATCTTTATGTATGTATGTATGTGTGTGTATGTATGTATGTATGTATGTATGTATGTATGTATGTATGTATGTATGTATGTATGCATGTCCCAGCCATGTGATACTGAGGCACTAATCTGGGCGGCTGGCAACAATTAAAGTGCATCAACCCAATCCCACTCATAACGACATAAATAAATATAACAACAACAAACAATGAAAACCCCAGGATGACCAAAAAAGAAGGAACCTAGACAGCAGATTAAAATCAATAATTAAGTCAGTTCATGGGTTCAGGAAGGTGTCATGGGGGCAAGGTTTTAATTTTGGTTTCTCAACGATTTTGAGACGTGGCCTCCACCAAAAATATTCTTTCTTCTCCACTACTTCACTTCATATACTAATCATCTATTCTACAACAAAACATGGTTTCTTTCATCAAGTAACATGCACCAGGGAGTGCTGCTGTGTAAAAATATTTGGACTTTAGTGTGCTGATGCAACAAAGGCCAAAAGGAAAAAGAGCAAAGCATCTTGGATCCCTCCTGAAACCACCTAGCTATAAATACTATTAAAAACAAAGCACCCACATCAGGCTGGGGAAATGAGCCACATGGGACTGTAATTATGTGTACAAATCTAATAAAGGTCAGTTGATGCTCCTGTTACACCAGGCATTCAGTCTAGCTAGAGGTATATGTCCAGATTAGCACTGGAAGAAGACTCCACCTACTTCCCAACACTATTCCTCCCTGAAATTTCACACAATTTCCAGCTGCAGCTGCAGTTAGTTGGTCATCTATCCATACTCTTTAAAATGTAGCTGTCCAGTCAGACAGCGGTTCTTCCTGCCACAAAATAAATGCTCTACTACCAGCATCAAAAAATATTCCTAAGGCATAGCTGGGTTATAAACAGGGCATGCATGACCAGCAAGTGGCTAGGAATATTTGTGTTTTCTTGTCTTGTAATTTTAATACGACTTTGTGCTGCAGAAGTATGAAAGAGAATTTACTGAATCCAGTAAATTCTAAAGACATTTCCCAGTGATTTCTTCTTTTGGCCCACCCATCAAAAGAACCTCTTGCATTTCCCATTGCTGCTGACCCAGTGAACACTGTCACTGAATACCTCTGATGACAGCTCCCACTCAAGGGTCCTCCATCTGCTAGGTTAGTCTCTTGGTTTTCCTTCCCCACAATGCGAATTAATACCGGGTAGATGTGTCTCTTCAGACACCATTCCCATCATTGAACTGCCAGGTAAGGAAGGGATATGGAGTGCATTCCACCATGTTTGTTTATGCATTATACAGTGCATGTGTTGTCTGTGACCACTTGTACTACCTTCCTTTGATTAGTTTTTCCAAAACTTGGAAGGATTTTATGACAGCAAGCACCCCCAATTTATGTTTAGGAGCAACCAACTTTCTATTTCAGACCAGTGCACATGCATCTGTCAGCCCAGGCAGTGTGTTCCCCAGCTTCTATGACTCACATCCATTGAGACTTGGATGAGGGGGACATAGTTGCTTGAATGACCTCTCAAGTGGGGGCTGTGTGTGTGGTGCCTAACAAATTCAACCTGAACATGCTTATCAGCTCTAGGTATCTGTCTATCTTGCTTTGTGTCAGGCAAGCTCCTGCATTCCTGGAATTCAGTACAACTCCTAGATACTGTATTAATGCCTTGGTTTGCTGTCAAATATGACTTTTTAAAGTTGGCACCGAGACTGATATCTGACAAATGGTATAGAGTGATGGTTACATCTTTTTCTGCCGTGCACTTTGCTACAATCAGCCAGTTGTCTATATATGAAAACATGGCTATGTTACAAACTGGGGAACTGGAGACTGATCGGGTTGGGGAATGGACAGTATGGCCAGGTGCCTTTTTGAGCTCACCCATCAAGAGTGAACTGGAACAGTTGACACTGGATGTGGGTGGGGGAGAAAATATAATGGTGCTTCCTCCTGGGAGGTGACCTCAATGTCAACTGAGAGTTGTCAGCATGACATCTTTTTCTTTGTGTCTTAGAGAGCTCACACAGAAGTTCAGCGTACAATGACATCACTTTTAATGCTTTCAGATCCGAGGCAGCCCGAGTTGTCTGGGTCCAGGTGATTTGGAACCGAAGGTTTGACAAAAGTAAACTCTTGAGGCTCTTGAGATCTATAGGTATACTGGGCTGTAGAGATGGACATTGTGCTCAAATGTGGCCTCAGTATTGGGTGAGACATGGAGGGGTGATGGGTGGTGATAGTAGCACTTGGGGCAGAGGGGCTGAGCCTTTTGATTTCTTGGTTTAGACCTTTTCCTTCTAAGAATGAGAATCTGTAGGCTTCTTTTTGCTTTTTCTGCATCAATAGTGGCGGTTTTGACCTGAAGGAGGAAGATCTTAGTAGAGGCTGAATCAGTCTGGAGAGCCGCCATAAGAGGTTTATTGAAATGTGTTTTACAGTCTGAAATAGTACGAACCCAAGTTTCATTAGTGTCAACATCAACATCCTGCAGGATAACATTTCAGGCATGATTGATAGTTCCTGATACCTACCTTTGTTAAAAATGTTTACAGAATTGAAAGTTTTGTGGTTGAGGCCCCTCAATGAGGCAATATACTCTGAATGCCCATCATTGTGGGCGTGAAGAGCTTATTATTACAGCTAATGTATTTTTTGAACTGTTCCATTGGGAACATAAATGATAGGGATGGCTCTTTACAGTGGAACAACAATTAAGTAGCAAGTAATCAACTTTGTAAAAATGTTTAGGAATGATGAAGAGAAGAGAAGTCAGCGAAAGAGATATAAGAAAAGCTATATATACAGAAGGAATGGAGAATAAATTAGTGACAGCAGACTCTAAGAATAACTGCTGAGGTATTCCCGCAGTGGTGGCAAATAGGAAACTGAAGACTGTCCTCAAGATGGAGAGTGTGCATGGTGGAAAAGGTTTCTCTGAACACTTATTTAGGCACTAGACAATCCTGAGAATGTTTGCACAGGCACAAAATAAACTTCATATATGTGGTTTCACAAAGACCACAAAGAATCTGTTGTTCTTTTAAGCAAAACTGTCTTATATTTAAGCACTGTTATATTGAATGTCAACCTGTTACGCATCAATTTACAATGTCATATGCATGTGCAAAAAACATTTGTTCTAGCAAAACTGAGAATTCCCCCTTTCCTCAAAAAACAAAAACAAAAAAATCTGCTCAAGGTAATTATGTTCCATGAAAATTAGAGCACTTTATAATACCTTAGCAAAATACTGACCCTTTATATATTTACAAGGTAAACTATCCAAAACTTCCACAGCCAGCCTGACCAATAACCATGCTGGCTCAGGAATTCAAACAAGTAATTTTGCTATCTTTATTACTTAGGTTCCCAAAAATGTATAAACTCAATCATTGCTTCCTATCATTTCACAGATGAAAATTTGAAGTTGAATAACTGAGATCAGAGTGAGACCATCTATCATATATTCGTCCAAAGTGGAAATGAGAATCCAGACTGCTCAACATGTTGATTAACTGCTAGGAATTTATAAAGTTGTTAATTGTGCTTCTCTAGACTCTGCTAAACGCATACTCAAGTACAAAAAATGGAAAGTCTGACAAATGTCTGAGAAGAGAACTTATCAGTGAAAGCTCCCATTAAAATATATCCATGCATCTTTAAGGTGCTACAATGTTTTTGTCCGGTTTATATTTTATATTTCTTTTGGTTCTTTTTGGAGAAAATGAAAAATTATGAACTGGGATTTGGGGAAGGTACATAGTAGATGCCTTTATCATGAAAACCACACTGACTTCACCAAACACTGCACAAAAAAGTGGAAAAGTGTGCAACCTGTCTGGCACCCTGTTTTTATAGAATTCATGAATTGACACTTTCCAGCCACCATCATACATACGAGGAACAAATTCGTCTTTCTCCTGAGCACTGTCAATTGTATACTAGCTCCTGCAACATAAAACAAGACAATTTTACATCTACCAGCAAGACACAGTACTGTAGAATGACAGTTTGTCATGAGGCAGTAAGGACTGTGGCAGTATGGTGTTGAGCACAAATGTCATTTTTTAAACTGTTATGTCTTGGCAAGCATCAGCTTAAAATGTGTCACACTGTCCAAGAATTTTACTCTCTGTAGTACACTAAAGTTAAGCTAATTCTGCCATTATTTAGCCAATTTGCAACCTGTTGCAGAAATGGAAATGACTGCACTGCAATGACTACATATCAACTAGAAATTATTTCCATATACCACTAACATCGATATAAGTAAATATTTGCTTATAAGACAAAGGAAGTTCATGCATGGTCCTAAAAAACACATAGTCTTTGCACTGGTCAATTAGGACTTTCCTTTGTATGTTACTTATGTCACCAAACAAAGACCCACTATTGCATTTTTCAGTCTGAGAACTACTTTTCCTTAACATATTGAAACAGTCGCCACCCTACTGCCCACAGGATAATAATCCTTCATTTCATGACACTATTTTTCTAAGTTTTGGCGAGATTGGGGAAGATAATGGTACAGTCACAGATACAGACTTAAATGTCATTATTGCATTCTATTTATTTTTGAACAGGTCAAACATCCCAAGACTGGATGTTTACAAAATGGGTCACCTGTTACTGACCACAAATTGGTCCACCCCTTTTTACCCAGAAAACAGCTTTATCTTTGTTGTTGGGGAGAGGAAATCCTTCCTCCAAGCAAGATTTCTTTATGAAAGCTTCTCCTCCCTCAAAATAAAATAAATAAAATAAAAATCTCTAGAACAAGTAAAAATTCTGCAGAGAATGGCAGTATTCCTGTGCAAGGTTCATCTAAAAATCGCACAAGGAACATCAAACATATACTAAGAGAAGCCATGGTATGATAAGACTTGAAAAACTGCCAAAAAAATAAGGGATTTTGCCATTACTTGTCACACCCTTTGTTAATTGTTTCTGGTAGTATCTTTATTTCTTTGGTCTAATATGGATTGAAAGAGGTTCAAAATGATTGAACTGAGCAGGACTTGTTTCTGTGGAAATGGAAACATGGTTGATAATTATTTCAAGGTTAACTTGAATCATACTCAACCATCCTTTAAAGGTTTACAACTTCGTGTAATTATGCATTTTGTTCTTTTAAACATTTATCAAATGCTGATACAATTACATATCCATCTGTCAGCAGAATGTATACAATTATTCCTCAGGTGTGTATATCCAATTAATGACTGCATTTTAAGATTTCACTCTTACAATGCCACAGGAATATAAGCTATCATTTTCCCACTATAATAACAGAAGTGTTTGTGTCTGTCTGACTTCACTTCAGCTGAAACTTAGTCATCCAAAATTAAGTATAGATTTTAATGGGATGCAGAGGATTTGCACTGTAACACATTTTAAATGATTAATTTTAATCAAAATCTGTTTGTAAAGGACAAACAATAATAAAAGGTTAACAATAACAAGATGTACACAACAGATATTCAAATGTCTAAAATATATATTCATACAAAATATACTCTCAGGAATACATATAACTTTGTGCATGATTCTTTCTTGTTTCTAGTTCAGTCATATTCAATAACTTTTTTAAAACAGTTACGCTACCTCTATAGCCTGTAGTGACATTTCACTCGCTGCATGGTAGATACCAGAGTCCTCAGGGGTAAGACTGCAAGTGAGAGAAGTAAGCCTCGAGGCTTAGTCCAAATGCTTCAAGGTTGTGTTGTGTGTGTCAGTGATATGTAAACAGCCGTGTCTTAATTTCCAGTCTTTCCACCTGCTGTAACAAGCATGGTCCCACTTTTGTAGGATCCAATTGACTCATGAGCATTGCTTGACTCTGTGTATGCACAGAACATTGTGGGGATATCAAATAAATGGCAGCATCTTATAGACAAAAAAAAATACAGTACCTTTATTCCTGTTGTGATTAAAAGAAAGCATTGGCTAATTATTCAAGCAGCAAGGCAAAGAGGAGTTTGACATCAATATCAGAAAAAGATGCTACAGTAACCTATATATTATGAACTCACCAAATCTACAATAACAGTTTAAGTACTCATTTTTCATTAGTAATCTGAATACGATTACAAACTACTAACTAACTATGGCTTTGCACTTCACAACAATGAAGCAGAGGGTAAACATTTGTTTCAAATACAATGCCACTATTTATGGTGATGGTTCTTCGGATTTGTTGTTCGTTTTAGATACAACCCATTCCATTTGCTTTGAAAGGACGGCTAGTTAAAAATATGTTGCAGGTTTGCTAAAACTTGTATACTCTCTATACATTTTGCTTCAGCCTTTCATAAGTATTATCTATTTGATAGAAGAATAAACCTATAATACATATATAAAAATACTTTAACTGTGTCCAAATTCACTTGTATAATATTTGTTGTGGTGTGCTGCCACGTTGGAACCGACTTATAGTGACTCCAATGAGCCTTCCGATATAAGTGAGATATTTAGGGAATGGTTTTATCCATTCCATCACCACCTCACTAAGTTCCTATGGCTGAATGAGGATTTGAACCCAGGCCTCCTGAGTCCTAGTCCCGTGGTACAGTAGTTAAATACCTGTACTGCAGGTAAAACTGTGCTCATGACCTGGGGTTCAATCCCAAGTATCAGACTCATGGTTGACTCAGCCTTTCATCCTTCCAAGGTCAGTAAAATGAGTACCCAGCTTGCTGGTGGGGGGCAATGCATACTGTAATTAACACTGTAAATCGCCCAGAGACTACTTGAAGTGGTATGGGGTGGTATATAAGCAGAACACTTTGCTTTGCTTTGCTTTCTCTATAACTGCTACACCACACTGGGTGTATAATATTAAAATATTTTAAACTTCTAAATTATTAACTGGTATACCACCAATTTATTTCATAATGGGCAGTACACCATAAGAAGTTTTTAGAAGTCTCTTAAAAACATATCGTTTTGCTACAACCATATTCTAAATATTTTTTTTAACTTTTATTCTTTCATAAATGGAGTATCTGAAGAATTTTATTAGGTAATGTACAAACTCCACCTTTACTCTCATTTTCCCTTTACAACACTTTCATTTCTTTTGTCACCATCTTTCATAATTTTTAAACTTATTGTCACAGTGCGGAGGGGTTTAGAAAAGATTCTCCACTAACAAAATGTCTGAACTTGGTGGCTGATGTGCCAACAGTCAAATTTATCAGAGTAAAGTGTGGCATTCAAATCATGACTAAACATGATGTGTAAAACGGGAGCACCAATGTTAGCCAACACAATTAAGTCTTCTCTGGCATTAATAATGAATGAGCATCAAAAAGGTGTTTCATTCAGAAGATATATCAGTGAGAATATTAGGATGATTTACGACTTTATGTTCGATACAGAGCTTCATTTTTCCTGGCTTGTTCCTGTGACTTTGAAGAAGCCTGTACTTTGATGGCACTGTGCCCCGTCAAGGGCTGAGGCTCTCTGCCCAGCAGAGAGCCATAATGCAAAAATGCAAATGTTGCCTTGAAATTAAAACCGAAGGTTCACACAATAGGCAAGGTTTCCAGTTCCAGCCGTGCGTTTTATGTCCTAAATTAGGCATCTCAAACCCACGAGCCAGCTTTGGGCTTGACAACTTGCGCATAAAATCTCCACCTTTTACTCTTTCTACAGTAATTCAGTCCAAAGGCAGCCAATATTTCCAGTACTAAAATATACTTTCCATATGATTAAATACTGTCAGTATTTAATTTTGCATTTATAAGCCTTTATGTTACAGTAAATACTTCAAAATGATATGTTATTATAATTGACTGGACCTTAAAAGAGAAGAAAAGTTCATTTTCAATTTAATGGTTTCAGGGCTTAGGTCTCCTCTCTCTTCTATAGCAATCTGAAATACCAGCATTATGAAAATGCACAGGAAATATGTGGTGTTAAAAAAAACCCTTTGCATTCACAGTTGCTCACTCTTACAATGCTTTCTGTGATTAAACTGTTTAAAGCAAGTGGTACACATTTATTTTAAGTTTAACATTGAGAGTTTTGTTAACAGTACCATCTGTTTGTTCACAATTATCTTCACAACCCATTATCATATTAGGCCAATTCTTTATACAGTGCTCAAAACAGCCAACAACTAAGTTCCATCACATGTCCTATGTGTTCCTCCAAGTTACTTCAGAAGAGCAGATGATGATGAGTTGTTTCAGAAAGGTTTTGCTTGTGTATGTGACTTCAGCTTCAGTCTTCAGTTCTGAAGCACTGTTCACTAGGTATGGGCCTTTCATTTTGTAATGGGTCCAGTTTCACAACGAATCATGGCAGTACAGGTGACATTCAGAACCAGGAACCAGCCTCTGCAACGAAATCTCCCACTGACTTGCATAATAACATAAGAACAGCTTTGCTGGAACAGGCCACAGCCCATCCAGTCCAGCATTCTATTTCACACAATGGCTCACCATTTGCTTCAGGGTATTCCCAAGCAGATGGCTTCACCTGCTTATGATTCCCCACAAATGGCATTGAGAGATGTCCTGCCTATCTCTCTAACCTAGAGGTTGTCAGGCATCCAAAATGATAGCCATTGGTATCCTTGTTCTCCATGAACTTGTCTAATCCTTTCTTGAAGCTGTCAAGGCTGACAGCTGTCACCACTTCTTCTGGCAGGGAGTTCCATAGTCAGTGATCCTCTGGGTGAAAAACGTCTGTGAAGATTCTCAGTCATCCAGGTGCGTTTATCTGGGAGTTGAGTCATGGCTACTGGACTTCTTTTTTGAGAGATAGAAACGTTTCGCTGTTGGATGAAACGTTTCTATCTTTCAAAAAAGAAGACCGATGAAGCTGTTTGGATGAACAGCGAAACGTTTCTATCTCTCAAAAAAGAAGTCCAGTAGCCATGACTCAACCCCCAGATCTGGGTGAAAAAGTACTTTCTCTTATTTGTTTGAGATCTAGCACCCAAAAGTTTCATGGAGTGCCCCCTAGTTCTAGTTCTAGTGTTCTAGCGTTGCCTTTCCTCATGCGGGGTGCAACTCCAATCAGGAAGAAGCCTTCAACACATCATTGTTCCTTCTCCCTGGCGCTAGCCAATCAGACAGGGAGGTGGGATTATGTATGTCCTTGCACAGCTCCTGACTGACCAGTGCCAGGAAGAAGGAATGATGTCGCATCAGAGGCTTCTTCCTGATTGGAGTATTGCTCATGCGAGGTAAGGCAAGGTAAGCCAACGGGTGATTTCATTGTGGAGGCTGGATCCCAGTTCCAAATGGCACCTGTGCTGCTGTGATTCATTTCGGATCTGAACCCATTCCAAAATGAAAAGCCCATGCCGACTTTTCACCTAACAAATGCATCAAGTAACCTTGAATGTTCTTGCTTTTTGACTTTATCCCCAGGCTTCTTCTCCTTGCCCAGATAAAACTCCAGCTTGAATACTCTAACATTCATTGACACTTCTAGGATTTGACAGTATGCACCTGTCAAGGGAGAAGCAAGCATTTGACTTTATCTGACTTTGCAATTATTTAGGGTTACCACCCTAAATGAATCAGCATTAGTTAAGGAAACTACTGGATTCAATCATGGAGAATTTAACAGCACTTCCAAGAAGTCCCAACAAGCAAATGCTTAACTGCATTTTTATATATCAAAAACAGATCTGGGTACCAGTCACAAGTGACAACTGAAAGGTAACACAGTAGACATGGACTACCACTGTGACCAACAGAGTGCTTTATTTATTACTGCTAGAAGTCACTTGTTACGTGAATCACCCCTGCAGGAAACTCCTATTTCAAGCTGGCTTCTCACTGCCATCAGTAATGCTGCGTATTGTCCCTCATTATTATAAGCCACCTTGGGTGCTTTTCTAAGGTGAAAGGCAGGGTAAAAATATTCTAAATAAATAAATAGATAAATACTGCAATGACATCAATGGAAAGTTCAAACTGGCATGGGAGAATAAAGGATAAACCAGCCAATAGATTTGCAGAACTAGTCAGATTTATTTCAATTGGATTACACTAGGTGGGACTAGAACTCAATAGAGTCCATTGATTTAAATCTTATGAACAGCTGATAGAAAAATCAGTGAGCACATGCCAATTGTTTAGCAGCAGCAGATCAAATTCCAGAACTCCACACCAAACATGGACACCATTTTAAAATTGTCATTGCCAGTGTTGTGTTCATATTGAAGTATCCGTGTTAAGAATGGGAAATCAAAGAATCACTCATGAACAGGAGCTATGCAACTTCTTATTCCTCTCCAAGAACTGAGCAGAAGAAATCTTGAAAACAGTTTTGAAAAAAGCAGAATTTAGGTAATTAAAATACTGTAACAAAATTTTGCATAAATTTTAACAGGCTGTAGAATTCAACTTTTCTTTTCTTTCTTTCTTTCTTTCTTTTTTTATTCCCTAGTGCAGAATTTATTCTGGGAGAAAGGGGGTATGCAGAGTTCATAATGTCTTGGTCATAAATTGTAAAGAATATTGATCTGTAGCATCTATGTTTTATTGCTGGATTTTAAAGTTATAAAATGTAGGTTTTATTCTACATTTCTAACTGAGGAATAAAATACAAGCTTAATATATTAAAGCTAGCCTCAAGTGTTCAAGGTTTCGATAAAGATTTGCGTGTCTAAATTAGTATGATCTTCTCCAACACTTATTTTTGAAAAGTAATAAAAAAGTGCTCTAACACTTAAATTCAAAAGGCCTTTTGAAAAAGAAGAAAAAGTTGCTATCACAGTATGAAGAAGTCTTTGATAATTATCCATTTTAAAAACCAGGAATGTAACCTGCTAATGAGCACAATAACTTTTAAAACATCTGATTAAAACAGAAGAAATAGATTATGCTAATGAGTTTTTTTCCCAGGACTTTACCTAGTTACCCCTTCTATAGATCTTTTCGAATCAACTATTAATTATATCATAATGAAAGCACAAAGTCTAGACTAATTGAGTTTGTGAGTCATGTACCTGGAAGGGAAACTTTTTTCTGAGGGCAAAGAGAACGATCCCAACAATGAACCAAATGGAGAACATTTCAGTTTCACCTTCAGCTCTATCTAACATCCTTTAGAAGTCAAAAGAGAAGACCAATGCTGTTTTTTCTTCAACAACTGCATTAGTCTTAATGTTCTTTTTTGTTAGCATCAATTCATTATTTGAAAGCAATGCATTAGTTATTTGGCAGTTAGCTGCCTTCACTGTACACTCTGAAATGAGAAGTCGTAAACTTTAGTGATAATTTCCCAAAGCATGTTTGCCTTTTCTTCAGAATGAAGGAAATCTAGCAATCCTAGTTTGCAGGGAGTTTAGTGCAAGTGGAGAAATGCCAAGTAATTTCTGAATTTTGCAAAGTCTTGTAGCGGGGAAAATGCCTACCATTATTCTCCCCATCCAGTATTCAAGCGGGAGGCATGTTTTGTTTCTAGCACAATCGAGTGTAGCCCTTCACCAGGGGCATGATTGTGATGGTTCCCCCCTCCCAATTTTCACCTGATGGGTACTGCTAAGATCACCCTTTTTCAGCACATAGTGTATAACTGAGGAGAATAAAAGGGTTAGTACCACCACTGAAATGGAAAAGGGAATTCTAAACTTGCCCTGTGCTCTTGACCATTCTAAAGTCTGACCCCACCTACCAGAAAAAAAGAGCTTGCAGTCCAAATCTCTTCCCCCCCTTTTTTAAAAAAATGAGAAACAACTCTGTGCAAAAGCCTTATAGTTTTCTTCACTAAAAAGCAATCTTCATTTGACTTCGATGCACATTGCTCTTCCTGCTCATTCCTACTCATGTTATTTTCTTCACGAAGTTCTGTATACTGTACACATCTCCAACTATCCATTTTGAAATTCTTTTTCCAAAGTCCACGTTGACAGGCTGTTTCCTAGTCTATCTTCCTTTATGCAATACCTTCTCTCCAATTCCTTCTGTAAGCCATCTACATCATCTGCCCAACCTGGGTCTCTGGGTCATGTCAGGTTTGTGTTCTGCATGACATCTAGCAACCTGCCTGGAGTGAATTGCTGGAGCAGGTCCATTTCAACATATCCATATATAAACACTGGCACTTGGAAAACACTGATGACATTAAACATTTACCTTGATAGTCACTGATGGGTTCATGGCTCACAAATGACCTAGACCTGGGACTTTCTCCTCCCAATTCCACAAAGAATCTAGGAAATCTTTCTGTATCATAGTTTGCCCAAAGAACCAACACGGCAGGCAATGCCCAACATGCTGAAATCCCATCATGGATTTTAAGGGATATCAAGAAGAGAAGAAACTAATTAAAGTTGAAATATCCTGAATATAATCTTTATCTGTTGACTCAGCTCAAGAGATTAAATCCCTATATACTTGGTTATATGAGAGAAAGAGAGAGAGAGATTAGTGATCCCTTCCCAGCTGTTAAGGAGCAATACCTGAATATAGATTTCTTATGGGAGTCCATAAGAGAAGACAAAACATGTGATTGGAATGATGTCAGTTCCCCAATGACGCCAACTCATACTTATACAGAAAGAAAGACATCTCCATACCTTTATATATACACAAGAGGAAATATAATGGAGTGATGCCTTTATTAGTGCCCAAAGCACAGGAATAATGGACTATACCAGTTCGTTCCTGAAAAAAGAGGGAGGTGGAAATAATGTGGGAGTTGATGTATATTTCTGAGGTTATTAAATGAATATGCTCCTTTCATGAATAGAACATTTCCAGTCCTCCTTTCAACCAAACACTTGCAAATATTAAATTCCAAAAGGTGAAGATATTAGAATAGGATCCTTGCAAAAATAAAATAAAATGGCTGATCTGCCTTAATAAAATATACAAGAGACACATCAGACTAGATTTTAAACTAGTCTTCCGTGCATATAAAGTACTGAAATCCAGTAAAGGCTCTTACTAGGGAACTTCAATGTGCAGGTACCACTCACTGGCATAAAAGGTCCCATCCATGTATTTTAATTACCCACCCAATTAAGAGTAAAAACACTTTAATAGATTAACTGCTATGAGAAGAATCAGTTCTATAATCTTACACAGGCAATATAAATCAGTCAACTGTCATTTGGCAGGCAATTGTCATAGCCATAGATTTAACATTCACACTTAATACTGTGTGAATTCCTTTCTAGAAGGAAAAGGACATGTCCTTCATGAGGGTTGGATTACTTACTGCAATGGGCTCTACATGGGGCAGTCATTGGAAAGTGTTGGAATCTCCAACAGGTCCAAAGCACTATGGGCAGATTTCTGAACTGAAAACAGTTATGGTGAACACAGAAACACGGTCCAATTATTTACCATCTGAAGCTTCTGCGCTGTTTCCAGAGGCATCTCTATATGAAGCATGTGGTGGTTGTCTAGACGGGGTGCAAATGAGATACGAAGAACTATTGCATGGTTTGCCTTCTGAAGATCATACCAAGAGCAATCTTCAAATCAGCCATAGCTGATAAAGCTATCCTGCCTACCAATGCCCATTCCAATGACAGTCCAGGGTTAAAGTCTGCAAATTACTCATGTCTGCATCACAATATTCTAATATATTAAACTGCATAGAGTATAAAACTGTTGTCACCATAGGATGAGCAAGATTTGGGATATACAACACAGTGCTAGCAGATTCTAGTTAGTTTGCCAACACCCTTTAAATCAGGATTGTGTGTGTGTGTGTGTGTGTGTGTGTGTGTGTGTGTGTGTGTGTGT
>JAHTLZ010003518.1:4084932-4171144 GCA_023846285.1 Phrynocephalus versicolor | reverse complement strand
TGTGTGTGTGTGTGTGTGTGTGTGTGTGTGTGTGTGTGTGTGTGTGTTGGGGTGTTGTGTCATTACAGTTGTGACTGACTCATCGTGACCCTATGTCCATGGAGTTTTCTTGGCCGGAATACTGGAGTGGTTTGCCGACCCTGCATAGCTTCCGAAATCAGGCGAGATCGGATGTGCTTAGGGCATCTAGGATTAATAGCTTTTAATAGTTCAATATAGGAAGATACAAGGAAGCTACCTGCTATAAGAGATGACTAGAACACTGTTGAGCTACCTATAAATCTATAGACATGGTTCAAAACCCAGTACTTAGTCTTCTGGGCAGCTACCTGAAGCCTGAAGCCTGAAAACCCTCTGCATAAAAAGGGATCAACGAGGCAAGAGAAAAAGGGACTTGCAGCTGGAGCTAGCAACTCAATGACAACTAAATATACATAATGCTACACACTGAATGTGCTTTTCAATCACATGTTTCTGTGAATTTGGTGAAGTACATATTTCAGGAGAGACAGAAAGCAATTAAGTAGACATCCCGCAAAAGTAACAAAGGGACCTGACTTTTCGCCATCGCCATCGCAACAGTTACCGTAATGACTGAGATTTGTCTTGGGTAACATCTGCAGAATGTGAGTATTTTCCTTTGACAGTCCGGTTGCTTTCCCTCTGGTCCTGTTACTCCTGAAAGCTTCTTCAGCATCCGTCACAGGTATCAAGGCAACCTCTTTTTATCCCATACAGTGTCACCAGAGCTAGAAAGCCAACAACCCCGGGAAGTGCTTTGGCTGTCATATTTGTCGCTTAAACGTCAGATGCATGTTCCGAGTCAAAATAAAATGGAAACAGCAATAATTCCTCCTCTTAAGAAAAAAAATATTTGTTGGTGGACTCCAACATGACAGCCACATTCCATGGTTCAGCACTCACAACCTGCTTGCCACTTGAGGGCAGACGGAGTGATTAATTGAAACAAAGTGCAACCATATTAAACAAAATCACTGCTAGCTTTTTAAAAAGGGAAGAATCAGTAGTACCTATGTTCCATCTACTGTGTTTTAATGGCAGCATTTCATTTTTTTATCATGTCAGCCTCTTAAAAATTATAAAACAAACTAGGATGTCCCATAACAAGACACTTAAACGACAGGACTAAAATCTTTCTCCAGTCCAAAGTAACGAGTAACAAAGAAAAAGCAGCATCTACACAATGTTAAAAGCAATGCTGCATCAATTCAACTTTAAAACCCACACAAATACATGGTTTTAAAAAGATTTCTGTGCTACTTCTATAAAGGCTGTACCAATTCCTCGCATGTGGATTAATTTCTGGGTTTATGTGCATACACGCACAAGCAGAGGAACGATCCTAAATAATCCTTCGCCAGTGTGGCCATGGCGGCTAGCACCAAGTAAAAACTGATTTCTTCTTTAGCAAGTCCCAGATTGCTCCAGACTCTTGGGACAGGGATACATGATGCACACATTTATGCTGCCCGCACATATAGGGCAGTTGTGCTCCTTACAGCGACAACTTGACAGGGCTTATTTTGTTCCACTGAACTCAATGGGAGTCACTGAGAATTGAGTCCGTCCATCCTTGTAAAGTCCTATTTTAGCTACCATATATTTATATTTGCAGCTTCTGTAAAACTAGTGTTTGAGGGAGGGGAAGTTTAATTTTTTTTATATATGAAGCTGAAAACTGTTTTTAGGTATAAATCATATTTGCAAGGTTTATAATCAAACCTGCATAATATTTCACTCAATATTCTGTTATCAACATCCACAGAAAAATTCAACAACTTGTTATATTCTTTGAAAAGTGCAAGTCAGAACAAACTAGGAGATAATGCAACTACGCATAACACAATAAAAGATATTACCTTTGCAATGCATTATTGCTGCCAATTATAAGAATCACTTCAACTTAATTTCAAAAGCACAATCACCCTCAACTGTAACAGTCTCTTTTTTAAATTTCAGACTGTATTACATTAAGGCAATAACTCACCTCCCAGCTATAATATTGGTCTCCCTTATTGCCAAAATACATTTCATAAATACTTCATTGACAAGTCAAGTTAATTCAGGCTAATTTTATTGTATTTTGGTGCCATCTCACATTTGTGTGCAATTACCTCTATCATTTTATTGCCACACCGGAAAATAATCAGAGCAATTATTTGAAAGGGAGGGAAAGGCATATAAATTCTAAGTCACACTTGCTGGCATTTTTGATAAAACAGCAGCTTTATCTCACAAAGTGGCAGGGACATCAGATAAATCATGCATCAGTCAAGTGTAGCTGACCCCCAAGTGCATTGCACAATATCAGAAGTGCTTCAAAAGAAACTTTCCTGCATCATCCATCATCCTCCATAATACTAAAATAGCTACACCTGAGGAGTCAGGACTAGAAAATAATAATGGGGGGGAGAGAGAGAGAGAGAGAGAATCACCCAAGCAACATGAGTAACAATATTAAAAACACTAACCTTTAAAGTAAACCACAGGAAGCACTAGTGTATGGTTGTAAACAAACAGGAATATTTCCATAGTCATTTTCTAGATTTAGTCAAACAAACTGTTTTATAGTAACTGGTATTTCAGATGAATGCCATTCACAATACTCATATGCAGTCTTATGCTGAAATAAATACCATATAAATCTCTGTCTCAGTATATTGGTGTATATACACAGATAATAAATATTATTATCCATCAACCTACACACAGAATACTTAATGCCCAAGAGATCTTCTTCAACTATCATAAAAAGTAGGATATACCTGCTGTATAATTATGCAGTACTAATATAGCCATCTGCCCCCAAATTCAAAAGACAGTTGAAATGCTGAGAACGTGGACAGGGTGGTGGTGGTGGTGGTGTTCTGAAGCAGTTAAGGCTATCACCTGTTTAATCACCTCTTGTCATTCTGTGTTGATTAAACCTGACAAGGGGGAGGGTTAGGGTTAAGAGAGTGTTGAATGCCTCTTTATGTGGAATGGGGTTGTTCCATCACAAATAAAGCAGCTGCAAAACATTTATTAAAGAAACCTATCACTGACTTCAGTAGAGCTGGATCAACTGCAGGCAAGTCTCAAATTTGCCACTCTTGACTAGCGATTGAGAAGGTGATATGCCAGACCACTCTAGATGATAATAATTTCTCTAGATGATAATATTTTGATCAGGCTTGCAACTGGGATCCAGACCTGACATTCCTTGATTCATTACCCATGCCCTATTTGTTCTCATGCACATCTCACCAGGTCTTGACATTATCAGCCACAGTACCCTTCTGGGTGACAAAGTTTGGCTGTGCATTGAGGGCACTTATACTGCTGTGATTCAATCCTTCCTGTTAGCAGGGGATCGTTTTTCAGTACCATGGGCTTTGTTCATTGAAACCCTTTTGGTTCTATAGTGCCCCCCACAACCCTGTTTTCAATACCTATATGAAATTGCTCCAAAGGTTCATGTAAAACTATCTAGTGAAACATTGTTCACATTCTGATGATTATCAAATTGATCAGTCTTCAGTTCCTTCAGTATTGTGAATTCATTATGTTTGCCCTTTTTGAAGACAGGACAATATTAGCCCTCCTCAAGTCGTCCAGCACTTCACTCATTCCCCCATGATTTCAAGAAAATAACAGAAAATGCTTCTAAAATTATTTAACCAATTCCTTCAATACTCTTGGATGAAGTTCATCAGACCCTAGATAGATGAATTCATTCAAAGTCATAAGATATTCCTTGAATATTTTTTTATCAATCCTGCCCCCTTTGTTTGTACTTCATATCTGCTGGGGGTATGAAGAGGCTTTTGAAAGAAAATTTGATTAAAGATCTCTATTCTGTGTTTACTGTGTGATACTGCATACCTATATGAGTGAATTTGGTACAAAAATATAAATACTAGGATGCTCGGCCACAGACTGACCAAGTAAGAAAATGGAAAGGGAAAGCAGCAGAAGTTTCAAAAAAATTTCTAGTTCAAGAACCAGTGCTGGCCATATTCTCTACGGGATGGAGTTCTAACCTCCGCAGTTAAGCAGAAACTGAAGAGGAACTGAATTATCTTTTGTGTGGTGGCAACAGTGTGAAGGAGACACTGGCTGTCTGAATGGATAGTAGCAGGATCTCATCTGAGGACAGGAGTACCTATCTAGTAGTGAAAAGTAACAACTCAAGTCTTGGTGGCATCTCATCCTCCTTGAAGACCTAAAGTTGACGGGTTCCTAATAGCTTCAGCTGGTGCAATATATGGCATCCAAACCCCACAGAAGGATGTCATTGTAGATAAGGGTCAACATCATCCACGCTGTGGCCATTTGCTATGTATAGAAGGGAGAACTGCACAGAGAAGAAAGCCAACAGGAAAATAATCTACTTACTCAAAAAAAAATGTGCTGGATGAAAGTTTTGTAGATAGCATGGACAAAAAAAGAAAGAAAAAAGTGGGTTCTAGATAAAATCAAATCAAACCCAAATTCTCTCTGGAAGCAAAATGGCTAAATGGAGGCTCTCATACTTTGGGCATACCACAAGAAGACGAAACATGCTGGAAAACCAGATGGATTGACTCAATAAAGGAAGATGAGACCTTCAGTTTGCAGGGCTGTTAAAAGACAGGACATTTTGGAAACCACACATTCACAGGATCATCAAAATAAACAGATTAACAGAATACTTGTCCTACTGGTTTTAACTTTTCAAATAGAGATGGGCACGACTTAGCGGTATTCCCGTTTCCGTTTCCGTTAGTCGGTTCCGTTACTCTACGGAAACGGTAACGGGAATTACTGCCCCAGACTTCGAGCTCGAACTGACGAACGAACAATTTTGGTCTGATTTGTCGTGCTCGTTACTTGCGTGACGTCACGCGATCGCGCAATGCCAAGCGGCACAGAAAAAAAGTTTTTAAAAGTAAAAAAACCCCGATTCCCGGCCCTAAAAGCAGGCGAAAACTGTCTGAGGGCACCTACCAGGCCAGAAGGGTGGTTTTTTTGGGGGGTGGGGGTTTCCTCGCCCCCCTCTCCTTGGCTACTGCTACTGCTGCGCTGCTGGTACCAGGCGGGGGGGGGGGATCGTCTCATCTGCCTTTGCCATGCGGTGTGCGGGCGGGGGGATCCAAAATGCCGACTGCAATATTTTTTTTAAATCGTGGTCCAAAACCCCACCAAAGCACCACAGAAACATGCGAAAATTAGCTATTTTAAATGCTTGAATTTTTACAGTAGCAGCAGTGGGTTTGTCTTGCAAAAAAACGTCTCTGTTGATTTTATTTTATTTCATTTTATTTTATTTTTTTACACCTGCGCATTTGCAAAGATGGGCTCGCCCATGGGAGTGGACCATGCAAAGTCTTGGAGCCATTCCACCAATCGCATGGCCAGGTTTTGCTGACTGAACCAGGCTGGGAGGGCGTCTCCATTTGCCATGCAGTGCGGGGGGATCTAAAATGGCGGCCGCAATATTTTTTTTAAATCGTGGTCCAAAACCCCACCAAAGCACCACAGAAACATGCGAAAATTAGCTATTTTAAATGCTTGAATTTTTACAGTAGCAGCAGTGGGTTTGTCTTGCAAAAAAAGTCTCCGTTGATTTTATTTTATTTCATTTCATTTCATTTTTTTACACCTGTGCATTCGCAATGATGGGCTCGCCCATGAGAGTGCAACATGCAAATTTTCCACCAATCGCAAGGCCACTTGGCCAGGTTGACCACAGAGACTTCTGGGATGTGCCAATCGGGCATAAACAGCCCACTAATCGTAGCCCGAACCTGAACCCTAAGCCTAAGCCTAACCCATACACCAGTACACTGTCCTTCTAAGTGGGTCAGAGAGGCACCCAGAGGTGCACCCCAATACTCACCCTAACCTCACCCGTCACTAGCCTAACCCTAGCTCTTGTGCACTGCTAACCCATCTTAATCCTAAGCCAGATCTACTTGCATTACACTACATACAAGTATGTGAAACGCAGCATGTGCAAAGAGTCTGCCAGTCCGTCACTTGTGGCTCTGGCTGACTCCTGCAGCTGCCTCCAGGAGCCCGCTACCCCCCCAAACCAGTACTAACGACAACGAAAAAACGAAAAAACGAACCGACTAATTTTTGCGAATTTTCGCGAAAAATGGAAACGAAACGAATCGGACCCTAGCCGAAAACGAAAACGAAAACGAAGGTTTTTTTCTGAGTCGTGCCCATCTCTATTTTCAAACCTTACGCATCCTAACTTGACTATTTGCCTGCGTGCCTGCCTCATTCTGAGACAAACATTTACAAGAACATTAATTTGTGAATTTCATCAGGAGTGAAATCCCACCCTACAATCATGAGAGATGGCATTTCCTCCCATGTTTCTGCCAGACTGCAGAATGGAATTCCCACCCCCACCCCAAAAAAATGTTATGGTCAGCTCCCGTTCTTGGTCTGTTTAAGAAGGGTATGGAGGAAAAACATTTTATATGGGAAAATGTGAACTAAGAGATCACAAAAGTACATAGATTTTTTTTTTACAAGACTTGAGTCTCCAAAGAATTACCATAATGTCCTGCTTCCTCCACAAGTTACACAAGAAGCATTCTTGTCCCTAAAGTTCAGATGTGTATATTTTCAAGTCTGGTAATAATGAAGCATGGCATCTACATCAAAACTAGTAAGAGAATGCTCAGTGGTCATAGATTCATAGAATCACAGAGTTGGAAGAGACCTCAAGGGCCATCTAGTCCAACCCCCTGCCATGCAGGAACCCCATCACAATATTTCCGACAGATGGCCATCCAGCCTCTGCTTAAAAACCTCCAAAGAAGGAGACTCCACCACCCTTTGCGGCAGCAGATTCCACTGCCGAACAGCTCTAACTGTCATGAAGTTCTTCCTAGTGTTCACATGGAATCTCTTTTCCTGTAGTTTGAAATCACTGCCCCAAGTCCTAGTCTCTGAAGCCATGGAAAACAAACCTGTTCCGTCTTCAATATGACATCCTTTCAAATATTTAAACATAGATATCATATTCCCCTCAGCCTCCTTTAGAGAGGCTAAACATTCCCAGTTCCCTAAGCCGTTCTTCATAAGACATTTCCTCCAGACCCTCAACCATCCTGGTCGCCCTCCTCTGCACCCGTTCAAGGTTGTCAACATCCTTTTTAAACTGAGGCGCAGATAAGTGGACACAGTACTCCAGGTGGGGTCGGACCAGAGCAGAATAGAGTGGTACTATCACTTCTCTTGATCTAGACACTATGGTTCTGTTAACAGAATGCTCCATGGCCATTTGGATTTGGAATTGACAGCTCTAGATCTCTTCATGCTTATTCACTGCTTCAATAAAGGACTGAAATGCTCATCATTATCACAGATAGGGTGTGTGTGTGGGGGGGGAGAAGAGTTTGTGTTTTGAGACAGCTTTCCGCCTTACTTTATCATGGGGACCTTTCCAGTGAAGGCCAGGCTGCCCAATTTCAAGTTTAGTTTCACTCACAGCTCCCTATAGCCATCTCTATTAATAAGAGAGGGGGAAGGAGAGTCATACCATCATACCAAGAAATCCATTGAGTCACAGCATTTGGCAAACTTTTCAAAAACATGTGCAAACATCAACGCTCCCTCTACTTTTTCTTCTGCTGTGAGGGAGCCTTTTCCGTCTGTGTGTGCAGGAGGCGGGATTTCGGCTAAAACCTAGAAGTAAAAGGGTAGTGACTTTGGCCACTTCTGAGCGGCACTGATGAAGTTTTGCACCACATGTGTGCAGCTTACAGGGAACATCGGTAAACGTATTCCTGTCTTCTGGATACAAATGTCATATGGCTGTTAGGTCTCAGGCACACTGAATAAGCAACCCCACGAAGAAGAAAAAGCAAGACAAAAGAAAACGGAAAGGTAAATGCAACATTACCCTGTAAAGAGACACTTGTAAAGATAGTCTGCATCGTAAAATAAGCCATACTTCACATGGAATTACCAGTTACGTATATTTACTCCTATAAGCTATACTTATAGCCATAATCTTATTTATTGTTCTAAATGCAGTACTTAACTACAACTTTTTACACAATAGATTTCTACTGAACAAATCATTTATTTTATGTTTATTTCTTCCACGTGTAATATTAACTCAAACACAAAGTTGGACAATTTCTCTTTTGCTAGCCAAAAAAAAAAAAAGAATATTAATCTAATCACAGAAGGGCAGAAAACTGCTCCGTTAACCCCCCAAAATACAGCAGTGTTCAATTAGGTTATGCTCTGTGGAAGATAGATATGTGATGCGGAAAGGTCCACTGCTGCCTGTTACCAACCATGACAGAGCTACTGAAATTTACAATGCAGCATCAATCTTGTCAACTGGATTCTTAACACTGACTGCTGGACACTGGGGAAAGATGCCAACGATGTTATGTGAATTCTTCTGCAGGATTATTACTTTGTGTGTGGATCTAAATGTGCTGGTAACCCCCACCCCCACCCTCAACCCAACAACAGCAACTTACTTTTTGATGCAGTTTTGATGTCATGTTAAGTATGCAGCAGGAGCTTAGCCTATGAGGAAAAAAATATTCAACTTGTTAGGAAAAATACATTGCTATATAATTCATTGCTATATAACAGAGAGGGTATAAGTCTTTTAGGACATAACCCCCCCCCACACACACACACAGAGAGAGATGCTGGATTTTAGAGAACACAATATGAAACTGTGTATGGGAATTTTTCTTGTGAGCAAACAGGAATTTTGAAGTTCAGTAGGTCATCTCTCATCTGTAATGAGTCATAATCAAAAGACAACATTATGAGACTTCTCTCATCACTTGCCCTGTAAAACGTGGATCCACAGGATAAGAGAATAGCTTGAGACACATCCGAAAGCCTGTAAAAATAATGCTTAAAATATACTGTACTCAAGCCACTAAACCACCCTTTTCTTTTTCCATATACATATTTGTTTCCTTCCTGATATCAAGCACAATCTACACTGAAAGTAAGCCGAGACATAAGAAAAGATTAAAAAAAAAACCCAAGAAGATGTAAACAGAGAGTTCTTTCTATAAAGTCACCATGACATCTTTGCTTCAATTTAGACAGTAAGGTGTTTGTCTTGAACCGACAGCAACTGTAGACAGGATTCCTCCATCAATATTAAACACATTTACATGAAGGCTAGGAAACACCTGAAATAATTCCAAAGTAGGTACACTTAGGACAGAGGCTACGGTATTTTTTTACAGCTGTTAACAGCTTAAAAATAAATTTAAATTGTATTTGTTTTCAATCCAAGATCGACACAGTCATTTGCAACTCACTATAATATGCACCAAGTTGCTTCTTGGACAACAAGTCATCTGAATCACCCCATCTATTGACAGTGAATTTTAATGACTCTTTTATGTCCTTAAATTTCTGATCAGACATACACCAAAAATTATGTCCACCTCAAAGAAAAATATAGTTGCTATACCTACACGGTCAATTACCATTGGGGACTCTGATTGATTGATTTCACTAGAAGTTTGTTTGTTTATTCTTGTTGTTGTTACAAAATATGGGAATCACGGCTGTTTGCTACATCAAGCCACATAAACGCCCAGAGACCATTTGGTAATGGGGTGGCTAAAAAAAAAATATGTCACATAAATAAATAAAAATAAAATGCTAACAAAGCAAACAGTGTCCAAAGACTTAAACACACAATGTATATCTAAGTAAGCCTCATAGGGTGGTGCATCTTACCTATCATTTGCAATTTCAGTAAGGTCTGAAGAAACAGAAGAGAGTCAAGGTAATATTAAGATTGCAAAGTTGAGCTTCGTTTTGTTTGCTGGAGGTCTTTCTTTGCTAAAGTCAGACACGTGTACGGGGAGTATTCTCAGATCTTAATTGGAAGGGTGGTGATATTGAAGCCTTAAGAAGTGGACGTCTCCCTAGAGTTTTAGTTAAATGTGTGTTAAAAATAAAGAGCTTTGAGCGGCCTGAATAGAAATGATATCCTTTTCAATCATGCTAACCCAATTTAGTACAGGTAATACGACTAGCCAAGACCTAGATTTCAAAAAGAAAATAGGGTGGAAGGAGGATACTTAATTTTCATACCCAGGTCTTTTGTTTGTGACTGCTCCATGGGGGTGTCTTGTAAGAACAGATATTATTTTCGAGAATCAATGTTATATTTCTGTTATCTATCATTCAAGTATTATAATCAAAAAACAGTGCTTTTTTCTCATTCATTCATGGGGATCTTTTTTCAGTGTTCCCTCCTGATCCACTAAAAAGTAGACTTTATTCATTGTTTACTCTTGATCGTGCCAGATTACTTTTTTAACCTTTGTTTTAACTGATAGTCAAGTTAAAAGGTACAAAGAACTTTGAGATCAAAAGGTGATAATGCTGAAATTTAACCACTTGGAACAGGCCAAAATGCCTTTTCATCTCCACATTAAGACCAGCCATTCTTTTAACTCTGGGACAGCCTTTGTTTCTTATTTCTCTAACACATAGTCTTTCTATCTTTCTGTTCCTTTCTACTCCTTCCTTCTTTCCTTCCTTTCCTTTCTCCTTCCCTTCCTCTCTCTCCCTTTCTTCCTTGTTACACACCATTGCCAGACGATCAAAGGTGAATAGGTTATAATAGCATGACTGAAGTGAGCAATAGTATTTTAGCTTCAAACTGCCTGCATTCTAAACAAACAGCTTATTATGGTTTATGGTTTATTACATTTCTTAAACTACTTTCTACAGAAAGAAAGGAAGATACAACAATTTTGTTTTCAAAAGAACAATGGCAGAAATGAAAACGACATTTAAGAGGCACTAAAAATGCACGGCCCCTCCCCTCCAAGAAGAATAAAACCATCAGAAACAAACAATTAGCATTGTAGCATTATTTAAATATTGTCAACCATGAATTTACACACTTTGCATTTTGTCATGCTAGTGTAATGAAGGCCTTACATTTCTTTTATCAAACAAAAACTCCTAAATGATCCCTCTCTTCCCAAAAGAAATAAATGCAAGCTTCTCTTCACAGGCAAATTCGAAACTCCCTGTGCCCTAACACAGCACTTAAAGGCTAGTTGGTAAAAAGAGGGAATATCAGAGGTCAAGTGCTAGATCTCTAGCGATGAGGTGGACTCAAGAAAGGTTGTTTCTTGCCTTTCAACTCTCCTGCAGACTAATCAAAGGGAAAATCTGATTTCTGAATTCACTTACTTTCTTGCTTTCCCACAGGAAAAAAAAATGTTGTGGAGATAATCAGTGTTCATGACTGAATGTGGGAGGCCTACTTCAAGGAAGCAGGAGTGGGGAGGAACGCTGGGATGGTCTATTCCAGTGTTGGCAAAGGTGACACTCGGAGCCCTTTCCGTGGGCACCCAACATTGCCCCTTCACAGCCACCTGTATTCAGGTTAAATTGCTGTATTGGCACTTTGCAAAAAATTAGTTGGTTTTGAATCGCAGTTTGGGCACTCGGTCTCTAAAAGGTTCGCCATCACTGGTCTATTCAAATCTGCAATGAAAATATCAGCACAAATAACCCCAGACCCAGAAAGACCTGGGATTGACTAATCCACATGAGTCAATATGTCTCACAAAATGCCCGTCTCCTATAGATCTTGTTTTTTTAAAAGGATTATATACTAAAACGTCCACCTGTAACACATCAGTAGTATTGTTCTATGGCACATCAAATATGAAACAAAAATATGGCATGCTGACTTACAAAAGAAAACTCAGGCTCTGCCACCCAGTCATGTTGAAGCAGTATTTGGGGGGGGGGATGCAACCTGCATTTCATATTATGTGCCTCAACTTTAGAGCAAATAATAACTAGAATAAGAGGTAGTTGAAATTTCGAATGTAAAACTGGTGGAGAGATTTATCTCAGAGGGCACACAGAAAGCTAAGGCGCTTACTCACAAATGGGTCTGTTTGTTTCTCCTTTTCAGTTCAAGTATGCACCGGCATCAAAGAACAGCAGGGCAAAAATCATTTGCCTTTTCTTTTGGTGAGGGGGGGGATACCTACCAGGGGTGCAAAAATCTGAATAGACCACTGAGGGCACAAGGATAAAACATAAGCCTCACTGACGTGGTACACTTGTGTTTGAGCTTGATTAATTCAGGCTGCGGCCAAGGGTTTGGGAGATTGAATGTTCCTCCATATGCTTCAGTGAAGCAACCACAGCTCACTAATAGAGCATATGTTTTCAGTTAAAAGGTTCAGATACCAGGTCTCTTCCTGAGACCCCACAAAGCCGTTGTCAGTCAGAGTTGACCCTACTGAGTTACACGGACAGTCAGAACTGTTGCAAAAAATGTCCCCTTACAAAAAGCCCTTTTCCTTATAGAAAAGTGGGTATCAAGGAGAACAGTTCCAGCACAGGTCTCTTTTTAAAATTCTCATCTCTGCTGCCTGAACTAGTAAAGCCCCAAACAGATATGCCATCATAGCAATTAATAGATGAAAAAACTCTCTTTAATTCAGTCGTAATCGATATATATGCACTCCTGCATATGAAGGCAATGGCAATTTAGAAAAAAAGTTAGCCTTAGAATTTTCACAGATATAGCCTTAGAACCAAATAAATACTAGCCAAGTAAAAAAATGTTGAAACAACCTACTGGCTGGCTGTTTAGTCTCTGTAACTGGCAGGGAGTTTCCTAGATAAATAGACACCATTGCTAAGAAGGAATACCAATTCCTTCTGGTTGTTTAACAACTGGGGGGGGGGGGACAGAAAGTAGCCAAGTGAAAGTTTGGAAACAAAGCCACGATCTCCCCCAAATATCACATGCTTGAACTAACAGTGGGGTCTTAAACCTGGCACAAAAAATATAGCTAGTGAAGACATCAGTTGGACCAGTGGTTCTCAACCTGTGGGTCCCCAGATGTTCCTGGACTGCAACTCCCAGAACCCTCCACCACTCGCTGTGCTGGAAGGGGTTTCTGGGAGTTGCAGTCCAGGAACATATGGAGACCCACAGGTTGAGAACCACTGAGTTTGGACTTTCAAGAGGAGGACATTCCACAACCTTCCATAAACCCAAGAGAACATCCTCCTGTGTCTCCACATAATCTTTCTGCCTGTGGTCAGACATGTGCAACGTTCCCAGCTTCAACATCTATCAAGTGAGACTCAGAAGAGTTGGGAGTCCTAGAGCCCACCTGTGGTTTATATTCAATGATTTAAAAGATCACTGGTTTATGAATGTGGGATATTGTGCTTCTGTATCCAGAAAAACACCAGGAAATGGCCCAATATTACTGCACAATATTGTGCCCAACTTGTGAGCAGGAAAAAGGATGCCAAGCAAAGGGTAGCCTGAATGTGGCAGCAGGCAAGATGGTGTATACAATATCCTCTTGCATTCATTCTTATTCAAAAAGAGATGTCAACCAAGGAGAGATTCCAGAAACTGATTCCTCCTACCATCAGCTGACCACTTCTCACCCAAACAGAAAGCAATTGTCAGGACAGTTTTTTAACGTGTGCATCAGTAATTTAAAGTCCAGTTTCAACATTATATTTCTTTTTGTTTGGGATGTCCCAATTTTTAGAATTGTTCTGCAGAATGGTGATTTGGTCTGATGCACAATAACACCACTCTCTGCACTCTTGTGTAGTGATAATACACCCATTAATACACTCCTTTATCAAACCTTAAGGAGACGATGGTCAACGGTTTTGAAGGCAGAATGCCCCAACGGCACATAAAACAGAACCATCTTCTAGGAGAAGGAAAACTCTGATTTTAAACCTCCACTGCCTTGTGGCTATATCCATTTCCAGAAAAGGCTTCAGGAGTTAACCTCAAGGCAAAGTCCGGAGCCAGAGTCACAGAAGCAGTTCATGGCTATGTACAATCATGTTCTGGTAACTCCTGCAACGCAGCTGGAACTAATTGTCTCAGCTCTGCCATTCCATTACACTATACCAACGATGTGGAGAGGGGTTTTCTGCTGCTTGAGTAACAATCTTAAACTCCATATTAAATCTATCCAGGCCTTGTGCTCTGAGGAGTCCACTTCAACTTTGCATGCCGTGTGGAAACAACACGGCTTCTATACAGAGCACGAAACCATAGTCTCTTGAGACTGAAGGATGCCTATACTATCAAACCTTAGGTAGCCAACCAGCCCCATCCCTGGATATATGAATAGACATGTAAACTCCCAGACATCAGAAAGAAAATTCTACAAGTGAACAGTGGTGAGGCACCCATTACAGCTCAGTAAATGAAAATCCAACAGGTTTCTTTGGAGCAAAATACTTCTGACTAATGTTTAGGGGCAGGGGAAAAGAAAGAATGGAATATCCTGAAAGAAGTTACTTCTGGAACTCTCAATATTTTACTACAAGTCCTACTTTGGTTTGTGAACACAGATAAAACTGTGCAAAAACTGAACATTCAGACTCCTGAAAGCAAGGATTTAGCACATTCAGAGAGCAGAAGGAAGGAATGTTGAGCTTCAGAAAATGGATAGCATCACTCAGCCAGGAGTCATAATTTTTCTTTAGCTATTTGGTTGGCCCGAAATGTCATGGATGCTTTGACAATCCACGCAGCCAGACACAGTTCCAAGAGCTGTGTTGTTATTTGGCAAACTGATTGAGGCTGAGTGTATTCTCTGCCTGGAAGATCAAGGAATGCTGTTGGAAACTGTTCCAAAGCAAGCTAGGTCTCTGTTCTCACAGCTGGACATTAGAAGTGCCTTAGCTTGCCGCTAAGAGATCCCAGCAGGACAGCAAAAACACTAAATATG
Source organism: Phrynocephalus versicolor (assembly GCA_023846285.1). Lineage (NCBI taxonomy): Eukaryota > Metazoa > Chordata > Lepidosauria > Squamata > Agamidae > Phrynocephalus > Phrynocephalus versicolor. The sequence goes on along the minus strand of JAHTLZ010003518.1, from coordinate 4,156,376 downwards.
GCTGAAATTAGTATCCACCTTCATTTTCGCAAATAAACAGACATTTTTATAAAATCACAATTAAATCTCTTCACACTTTAAAAAGAAAAATCTGAGTTTACCATCAATTTCCACAAATCTAGGTGTCATTGCTTGCAGAAATTATCTTTCTACCTTTTGCTCCATACTTTCAATGAACAGTCTGGAATGTCAACTTTCGAAACACACTGAGTTATAGAGCGATTCCCAGCTCCTGCTAGAAAAACACCCTTTTCCTGAAAGCCTCCAGGAGATCTGCAGTTTCCCTAAACAGTTATTCCTCTGCTAAAGTATTATTACATATCTCATGAATGTCTAGCCTAGCTCTGCTTTCTAGTCATTTAATCCCACTGCTTCTTGTCCTACCTACTCTGTACAGGCTGAGTATTCCCATCTCTTCTATCTGAAAGCATTTAAATATTAAAAACCAGTCAACATATTCTATGAAAAAGGAAGATGCTGTACCACCGAGAGCTCAGTTCCTGCCTACTGCTTTTTAAAGAATTATTGGCATATTTTTCTTTTTAAAACACTTATTCCATAACATTCAAAAAGCACAATGTTTAATTAAAACAAAAGGTAGAATGCAGTGTATAAACATGCATACATATACCATGAAATTATCGTTCTCCAAAGAAGCAGAGAAGTCCTGATATGAAACGCTTGATACTGTATGATTCTGGATTTTTTAAAAAGCTATTATTACATCAATCCAGACTATGAATAAAATTCCATATGAAAACATTTAAAGTACATTAGATTTTTGGTCAAGATGAAAAGACTAAAAAAACCCAAGCAATCTATTCTAATTGGGTTCCCATGGTAACTGTACAATTGGGTTTTTCAATGTAACATCCCAAAAGCCCAATGCACACTTGTAAAATATACTTCAAACAGCCTGAATTGTTTTTACATTACAGCACTCCCAGGAAGATCAATTACTATACATCCCCACCCTAACTATTACTGGCAGGAGATGTTAACACTATTGGCCATATTAACATATGTCATGTACGAACCAACACATATCACCGTAATTATTTAAAATCTAAGCGTAACACTTTTAGATCCCTCAAATGCATTTTCATATATAAAGCCAACAGCAGTTCTCATGTTTACTAAATGTGAGAAACAAAACCTAAATATATGCCAAGCAATTTTGCTTTTTATATTGATTTCAAGGATAAACAGAATCAATCATTAATAATTACATTATAAGATGACCCCCAGGGTTAATCATATTCTTAGAGAGACTCACTATGGAATTATTAACAACTACTAAATAGAGACAGCTGAAAAGAATTCAAATCCACATTTTAAACATTAATACGACAATATAAAACAAAGCATATCCACTAACACAGGCCTATTTTATTTCTAACCATTATGGCAGTAATCTTCTTATCCTTAGTATTCAAAAAGGTGACTATCATCTAGTTCCAGTTTGAAAGCTCTTGAGCAGCAACCCATAAACCCCATGTATCTACAGTTGTCCCATTTTAACCCTACAATCTGTGCAATCTGGATACAATCCACAAAGTGCTACAGAAGCCCCTTCTCCTCCTAACCTTGCATTTCATTCCATAGGGGCTTAGTACCAGGTGCAGCAAGAATATTTTACTGTGCAAGAAAAAGTTGACTCTCAGGAGAATCTTTAGTCCTTTTTCAGGTCTTTTTAGCCTGAAAGCTGGTAAGGATGCATCCAGCTCCTGCTCCAAACAATCCCTCTTTGCCCACCCCCAGTCACCAACTCAGATAGCTGATGCGAAGATCAGTAGCACTAGTAAATGCGCTTAGTTGAACACACAGCACTTCCATGATCAGCCATCTTGCTCTTGATAATGCAAGCAGTGAACAGCTTTTCAGACCTTCATGCTGAAAACTTAAGACTGAGATCTCAGGAGGAGGGGACCTGGTGTGTGTGTGTGTGTCTACATTTTAGAAGAAGTATGTAAGTGAGAAGGAATCATGAGTGACTATTGATGTTTCACTTTGGAAAGATGCCTGCAGTCATAGCAGGTGCAGGTGGCCTTCAAATAGGCACACTGAAATCAATGGCATAGTAACAGGTCCTCAGTAGATGCTTTACTAGGGTGCTTGATCTCTCTGTACCTACTGCAGGGACAAAGATCCTTAGTTCGTGCTTTCAACAACAAAAAATAGCACCATAATGAAATAAGAAGTTGGATTGTTTTCATGAGTGAATGCAAGTCACTCACGAACTCAAACCACTGCACTGCATTGGAAATAAATGCTGGCAAACCACTCCAGTATTCCTGCCAAGAAAACTCCATGTACATGGAGTCACGAAGAGTCGGTCATGACTACAGCGACACAACACACACACACACACACACACACACACACAGAGTACCTTGGATCTGAACATACAGTACTCATTACTGAAACTAATTATTCCATTGCTTGCATTTTACACTGATATATCTACATCACAAGTTAAATATCATTGTAATGGCAACAAAATTAGTCAGCACTGCCATTTACTATACAAGGTAGCATTAATATTTTGAGAGAACAGGCTGAAGGATGAAGAGAGTTTGCAGATGCTCTGAACAATTAACATGACAAAAGTCAAGCAACGTAAACCCTAGTTATTTCCAAGAATGATAATCTGAATATTTTGCTGTCATATCTTGCCTTGCCACAGACATGACCTCATCAGTGTATACAGTATGATCTCTAAATACACTAAAATCTGAAATATTTGTCTCTTTATTGTGAGTAACCATCACAGAAGGGGGAGAGATCGCTACAAATTCACAATGCTAAATTCATACATATAAAAGCCCCAAAGTGATATTTTTCCATCAATGGGTCTATAAAGCGCACATGCAGATACACACATGCTTAGAAACCACCACTTTAAATATTATACTTCTATTCACAACCTCTTTCCTAAATAGACTACATTTATTTTAACTCACAACTTTGATAGCAATAGGTCAGGGCTGTCCAACTTTGAACAGGTCGAGGTCTACTTTTTCCAGATGAAAGTGCCTGAGGGCTACTACACTAAAACCTCTACTTATGAATTTTATCTGTTCTGAGAATATGCTCATAAATAAAAAAAAATGTAAGTAGAGCAGCAGTTTCCCATAGGAACACATTGAAATCAATTAATCCTTTCTGGAGGGGACATATTTCAATGAATTCCTATGGTAAGGCTGACCATGCACATGCTTCCCTTACACCCGCTCGAGCTGGTGTGGATGGGTGCAAGGGAGGCACGTGCATGCTTGTGCAGATTGCCCTTTCCGCTTGCCCGGGCTGCTGGAAGACTTTTTTAAAAGGTGCACTTTCCCTCCCAACCTAACCGGGGCATGACTTGACTGTACTTCTCCTCCTGTTTTCCCCCTTTTCTCTTCAAGCCCCCTCACTGCCACTGCTGCCGCCACCCATAGCTCTCACTCACTTCTGCCATCTGTACAGCTGGGATAGGCCAAGCCAGCAGTGGGGCAATTACATCGCCACAGGCAACACAAGGAGGAGGGAATGGCTCAGAAGGGGAGCAGGAGGAGCGGCAGGTCACAGTCTCTGTGAGGCAGCTGTCGGGGTGGGAGGATGAGGATGAGGATAGAGGGAAGCTCTTCTCTCTCTCCCAAAATACCAGTACTAGGGGACATACACTCAAATTGAGGGCTGGGAGAGTAATAACTGACAAAAGAAAATATTTTTTCACCCAGCGCGTTGTAAGTCTATGGAACTCCCTGCCACAGGATGTGGTGATGGCATCTGGCCTGGATGCCTTCAAAAGGGGATTGGACAGATTCCTGGAGGAAAGGTCCATCACAGGTTACAAACCATGATGGAGATGTGTAATCTCCAGGCATTAAACCAGGGTACTTCAAGGGCCAGATGCAGGGGAGTGGTATCAGGAGACAGATATCTAGTCTCATGCGCTCCCAAACGCATCTGGTGGAGCCGCTGTGAGATACAGGAAGCTGGACTAGATGGGCCTTTGGCCTGATCCAGCATGGCTCTTCTTATGTTCTTATGTTCTTAGGATGGGAGGAACAATTCTTCGGGGGGAGAAGAGGGGGATGTCAACCACGCAAAGGAGGCAGGCACGCCCATGAGCCCACCCCTTGCTGTCCCCTCCACTCTCCCTCCTCCGGTCTGCACCAAAAACTCAATTGGTCACGACTCATGAGACAGTGGCACGCCAATCATCTGGCCGGTAGGGAGAGCAGGGGACTGTGTCATGGCATTTGAACTGCTCCGCTTGGCTGAGACAGTGGGCTGGCAGGCCCAGAGCTTTGCTGGGGCACTGGTGGTCCTTGGGGTGGGTGAGGTAGAGGTGGAGAACTTATCCCCTCACATTTCTTATTGATGGTTGGTGGGCTACTTTTGAACCCTGTTCGGCAGTCATGAATAGGTAATCCACAACTCTTCATTAGCAGTAAGCAATCAGCATCTAGTTCCACTCATAAATATTCTTTCATACTTCTCAATTGCACTAAATGGCCGTATATAAGTCAAAACAACAACAGCGGCAGCTAGCTATAGTAGAATCGAGTGGTGATAAACAGAACAGAAATTTTGTTATATATAGTTCAATGACAATCCCAGGTCAACACACAATGATGGAAGGGTATGTGTTTGAAAATGGGCAGGTTCTATGATAAAAACAGGTCACTCAGTATCATAACATGCAGCTATGTATTGTTCAAGTCACCTCATATCAAAAGAGAAAAGGTACAGAAAACATAAGTCTTAAAAAAAATCCAGGTTTACAGAGTATTTTTCCTAAGAGGAAAGGGTACACTATGTGGTACCTTTTTATTTTTAGACGCAGAGAGGGGACAAGACACCACATTTATTGGTGCCACCAGTTTAGGTACTGTACGTTAAAGATTAGACAAACTTCTGTAACAATACGCAACAATAGCTAGTTTTCACCGTACTTTCAAAGACCTTTTGAACTTCTGATGACTTTCTAAACTTCACAGCAAAGCTGTTCTACATTTATTTCCACCGCCTTAGAAGAGATGAAGTATGGTTTGGGCCACTATAAGCTTTCACATAATGCTCATTCGCATCACACACGAATGAAATTATACTTTAAAAGTTCAGAACAACTAGAGGAACTGAGGCAGGAACGTGGTTCATCATTCAGCATGTTTTATAAATGCCACCCTTCAAAAATTAGACCACTTGTCTTACCTTTCTGCTATATTGTTTTTGCCAGTCAAGATACCTTAAGAACACTCAGTGAACTAGAAAACTGCACCATCTGTCAATAAAGTAAGCTTATTTTGAACTACTGTCCATATGACTCAATTTGTCAGTAAAAACTGCCACCAGCGCTGTGCTTGCAGAAAAATGTCCATAAATGCATTATTGCGACTGGCAGATCGATGTCTATAATAAAAACAAATAGATTTAACAAGTGCTTGCTTTTACGAGTTGTGCTATTGGTAGAACGTACATTCCTTTTCACCCTCCGACTTCTGGGAATGGGCAATACAGACTGCATTGGATCTCTGCTGACTACACAAGTGTTACAAGCAGGAAATTATTCTAACACAAGAGATCTTTAAAAGCACATGATGGGTTCGCAAACACGCCGTTCAAAATTTATATCTATGATGCATCAAGGATATAGTCTGGCCTGTAAGCTTTCTCGAATCATGCAAATTCATCCGTGTTCATGGACTCCAATTTCCTTCTAGCAAGAAACCTAAACTCATTCTAAACAGCTGCATCACAACCAGAATGGTTTGCTACTCTTGAGAACTGTATAGGAAAGAAACTGGACTTGGATCCCACGAGACTAAGATTCAGAGAAACTACCACTGTGTAACCCAAGTTTATAACATTCAACAGATTCGTTAGGGTGCCATATTTTACTTCAGTCATCTCTAGGGTGGTCCATGGAGTACTTGTGTATTGTTCAGCAAGAGCAACAAACATGGTGACATTAAGAACAAACACAGTAACATTAAGAAAAACTATTTCTCCAGAAATGTAGATTTCATTTACAGTACAATCTTATGCATTTTTATTCAGAGGTTAAAAGACTACTTTGCTCAATGGGGTTTACTTCCAGGTAAGTGGGGGTAGAATGACTGCCTTAGGTGAAAAAGCTTCCGTTTTACTTTTGCTTCTTGCAACTGGAAATTAAAGTCACCCAGAATTTATATTTCAAAGAATACTGCTGAGCAGTGGCTGCACCTGTATCAGTAACCGACTTAAAATTCCATCCAATGCTTCCTAATGAAGGAACAAGCTTTTCCAGGTCAGACCTGGATGTTTTGTGTTTAAACAATCCCTGATAGCCTTCCCAGTGGGCATGAGCTTCTCCTTCAGGCTACTATCGCTTTAGTAATGCCATTAACTGATTCTCTACATACGTTAAGCATTAAACAGTGGTGACAAGTTAATTACAGAGTTATCATGAGATAAAGTAGCCACAGCAACACAAGTTACAGTATAACTACTATAGCTTCCTATAGAGCATCTGTGCAGTTGCTGCGTAAGTGGTGTAATTAACTTGTCATGGATCAGGCTGCAGATAAAAAGTTGCTAATGCGAGCTTGCGAGCACACCTATGTGGATTTATCAAAGCTTCAACAGAACCTTTAAAGGTGAACTTATTTTGAAAGATGGGATCACTGCAAATGAGCTACGTTTTAAGAGACTAAGCTTCCAAATCTTTTTGCTAACTAAATACTCTACAGTAATACCTTGGTTAAAGAGTAATTTGGTTTAAGAGCATTTTGCAAGACAAGCAAACATTTCTTCTAAATTCTGCCTTGATCAACAAGCTGTGTCTTTATTTACAAGCACTGGAGCAGGTCACATGATCACAAGTGAGCCGGTGGTGGCTCTCCCCCACTGAATTGTGGGTGATCGTCTGGGACATTTCATCTCAGGCAGCCTCCAAAGCAGAGTGAGGAGAGAGGAATGGAGGTCTCCCTTGCACCAGCCAGGAACACCTTCAAATGAGAGTTTTAGGTTAAGGTTCTATTTTTCTTTATATTTATATTTTTATTTAATTTGTTTTCAACATTCTTATTTTTTCAAACCATTTCTAGTCACGGGGCAGCCAGTCAAGTGTGTATAGGGCTACAAATTGCACTTTATTATTGTCATATTAAAAATACAGATTAAAATCCAGTTGTTAGTCCCAAACAGAGCAGATTCCGCATCCAGGTACCATGGTGTGGATGTGGACTTCTAGCCAACTTCTTTTGTGAGCTTTGGCATTTTGTGTGTACACTATGTTGTCTATGGAATCCCAGAACAAATCATCTGTGTTTCCATTATTTCTTACGAGGAAATTTGCTTGGATATTAGAGTATTTTGGTTTACAAGAATGTCTCTGGAATGAATCATGCTTGTAAACCAAGGTATTACTGTACAGGAAATGAGTAAGCATAAGAAACAGACCCTTCCCAAATAAAATAAAATAAAAATGAAAATCCCAGGGAACAGGGGGTGAAAACTTTAAAGCTGTGACATTGCCATATCCTCCCACTGAGCAGAAGGGCAATTGTTTAGGTGTCCTCCACACTCCCAACATGCTTCCTGCAATATGACCAGTAATAAATTTATCTTGAAATCAATATAAGAGTAGAAACATGACAGGGAGCCTGACAGAGCAGCAGCTGGGCTTGCAAGACTACCCTTCCATTCCACATTTAGGCAACAGGATACAAGGCAATATTTAAGCATTTCAAATCCCCTAACAATCTTGCACAAACCCTGCAACACATCAGTTGTACCCCCAATATTATGGCAACTCCTATTTCCACTTTTAAAATACTTTGGCTAAATGTGTTGCAAGCTTACAGGAATACTTGAGAATGGGCTGGGCAAAACCTAAAGGAAAAGCTTCTCCAGAGATCAATACATTTCCACTAAGTCTACCCTGGTCTCAATACGTTTTGCTCCAAATATACGTAATATGAATCTTACCATATTCTCTATTATTCGAGTGAAAGGGTTTTTCAGCTATGAACATGAGCTTTAGTATACCATCCTGGCCACATTTTACTTAAATTGCACCCAACTCATTAGGACTTTTACCCTAGTAACTATCTACAGATCCTCCAATTTCTTTTCTCGAACTAAGAGATACTCTTTCATGCCAGAAATTTAGTTTACAGGGTTTCCTAAGATTTAACCTAAGTGACAGTTCAAAAACACTCATACTATTTCACAGAAGCAGAAACCTTATTCTGTACGGGACCCAGTGCCACGTATTCCACCAGACTCTTACAGAATTACAGCCCCCAACCGAAGCAACAGCAGTCACCACATTGCAAAGACTATCAAACCAAAATTCCCATATAGTTTGTGGCAAGGCAGACAGAGGAAAAATTGGAGAAGAGGCAACAAATGTTAGTGAGGCCACTGTATGCCATTTAAATCCTGCCCAGAGTGACCTCGCTGCCAGATGGGCGGTGTAAAAATCCAATAAATAAATAAAATCCCCTTTAAATTCCCTCAAATGTGCAATGAGCTCAATTCTCCACTGGGTTCCCTGGGGAAAGAGCAAGCCTGTGTAGCCTTGGGCAAACCAAACTGTCCCAGGGCACCCTCAGAAAGAGGCAATACTAAACCACTTCTAAATATAGTGAAAAAACGCTAGAAAGAGTCACCATGAGATGCAATTGCCTTCACGGCACATAATTATTAAGCACAGTGGAGCCTTGTGATGTGTCTTCATTATTTGAAAAGGCTGGTGAATATCACAAGAAGCTTCAAAGAAACTAGTGCTCATTCGAGTTAGAATTTAAAACATGACAACTGAAATTATGCCCACATGGGGTTTCTTCCTTACAGGTCATCTTCTATGTATACATTTTAAAATAGGAAACAGCATTACAATTGGGGGATGCATGGAGAGCACATAATACTGTTCCAATTAATCTGTGCACCGCACTTAGCTCCTCTCCAATCCATACTATAAAATATTTATTAGAAAACAATCCACAAGCTTTGGAAGTTCAAAAGCCACAATACAGGTATAACTTGAAGGCACAAATCAAGTATTGATTTATATCAAGATAAAATAGTTAGGGGCTTCAGCTGTTTTGTCAGCTTCTTCAGCAAAAACTAGATCTAGCATTTGTTAAATGCTCTGCTGTGGATTTCGTGTAATTAGCATACTGTTCTTAAATTTTGATCCAGAAGGATAGGCAGTGCCATTCCAGGTTACGGTCACTCAAAGTCAGCAAACTACATGTTGCAAGATCTTTCTCCCTCTCTGCTTTAAGCCCCATATTGTTGTGCACTAATAGTAACAACAGTGAAAGTTAACAGTATCTTCTTCTCCATTTTGAATAACTCTCTAGTTATTCCTAGATAAACAATTGTATGAAAGATTGGGAAGGAAGCAGCATACTGAAACACAAATACTGTACTGTAGTGGTAATTGGATTCAAACTGTGTGTGCTGCCAGAATACAAAACCATATACCGCTCCTAAAGATACAACTGCACAAATATGAAAAATTATATAACCAATAATCACCTGTACCAGATGGGACTGGTTTATGGAAGGAGACCATTTTGGACAGGTGGAATAGACTTCATACGTCTTCATTTTATTAGAGTGGGCAAAGTGAATGTAGCCTCAGTCAAGCTTATGAGGCCAACAGATAAGAGAGATCTGTGTATGTGTGTGTGTGTTTTTAAAGCTTGCTTGTTTTCTAAGCAACCCTGCTGGGCCCTTTTCATTAAGAAGTCAACTTTCAGAAATGCTCTTTAAGCACAACTCTCCTTTTGAGGACTCCTTTTTGGTATGCCCCAGCCTGACACCCGGTCCTCCACTAGAGAAATGCACAGCATGTTACAAAACCACCAACTCCAACAGAGCTAAGAAGAAAAAACAAACAAGCTGAAAACCAACGGTAGCTCGTGGGAAAGGAAAGAGGCAGGACTGGGCTGGGATTGAACTGAAACCAAACACTCTTCAAAGATGCAGTTCTCTGTCCCTTCAAGGAGGAATGGAGGAGGGGGGAGGCTAAGAAATTTCCAAAAGCGGGCGCTTAACTAAACAATTTTTGTTTTTAAAGAAAAGCAACCAACTGGTTGAGAAATGAATTGAGGGCGAGGTGGTGGTGGTGGGTGAGACTGCTCCCTCCTTCCCTGTAGTAGAGAATGGAACAGAGCAACACTCCAAGAGCAGATGTAAGTGAACAAAAATACTGCTTACCATATCTGGCCAGGCAGCATTGTGGGCCTACCCGGTGCTTCCCAACCTTGGCCCCCCAGATGTTTTGAGAGCACAAATCCCAGAAACCCCCCCCCCCATCACTTAGTTGTGCTGGCCAGGATTTAGTCCAAGAACACATTGGAGACCCAAGCTTGGGGACCACTGCCCTACCCTATCCTGCCCCAGATCCTAGAGAAGATGGGTAAGAGGGATAGGCTAAAGGGCCACTCACTGTACTTTCTCTTGCCCCCAAATGGGTCTAATGCAAAAAGACAGAGGAAAAGCAAGCTGGAGAGCCCCTGTCTTTTGTTCTTCCTGGTTTATTGCTTTTGACTCAGTCTTACCTGGAGAGAAAAAAACTAGAGGTGATGGGTACCTCCAGCTCCCTGGAGTCACATGGCCTTCACCTCAGGCATGGTTGCAATTTTCCCCACCACCACCATCTATCCAATATTCCTGGTCAAAGTCAGGGAAATAATGGGGTTTAACCTTAGAATCTAGAAGGAGCAAACTGACCAGAACAGAAAGAAGGGAGGAGGAGGAGGAGGAGGAGGAGGAGGAGGAGGAGAGTTCCCCCCCACACCCAGAAGCACTCATCCATTAACAATGCAGTGTCCAAACTTCGGCCCTCCAGATGTTTTGGACCCCAACTCCCAGAATTCCAAGCCTATATTGCAATGACAATTGACAATACAGGCATTGGAATTGACAGTGACAAAGGACTGTGGGAGTTGTGGTCCAAAACAGCTGGAGGGCTGAAGTTTGGATACCTTAGAACGACACCCCCCCCCCACAAAAAAAAAGCCAGCGGGCAGAGGAGCTATTCACAACTGGGGCACGTTTAGATAATTTCCACCGGGGGAAAAACTATTCCGATGCTTTAGCTTAAGACGTACGTTATATAACCAGTTGTCAAGACCCACTTCTGAACACCATTAACGACATTGCAAGTGAATCTCTCCCTTGCCCACACACAGAGAAATCCACGTTACCAGACGGCAATGGAAAGGGAGGGAAGGAAGCGACCGCAAACGCGTGCGGAGCTCCTTGGTCCTGTTCTTGTTTTGTTTCTGCCAAGATGCACGTCCACCTCCCCATCCCTTTAGGATTGCGCTTGTTTCCTCAGATGCTCCCGAGACGTTTTGCCCTAAGAAAAGCCAACCTTTTGGACCACCAACAAAAAAGGGCTTGCTCCCCGTCTCATACCTTCAAGGACCAACCCTAGAAAAGACAGGGGTAGTTTTTCCGGGCCGGAGGAAAAGCGAAAGTAACATCCCCCACGATTTCGATAAAAAGGAGGGAGGGCTAAAGCAGGCTGGGGACACAAGGCCCTTCTCGAAGGCCGAGTCGGATTTGAATGAAAAGAAAAACCCAGCTGCCGATGCCCGAGTCCCTCGTCCCGTCCCCCTTCGGGTGGTTCCCCTAGAGGCAACACGCGGGTCGCCCGGTCCTGAGAAAGGCAGCGTCTTCCTCCTAAACCCATTAGCCGCCAATGGGCGCAGGAGGCGTTGTTTGGCGAGGCGTTTGGAAAGACGGGCTGCCAGCCTCGTGCGCTTTTGAAACTCCGGTACAATACTGTGTACAGGCTTCTCGGGGAGTTGGGGGGGGGGAGGAAAACACTCGTGTTAAGAAGTGGCGGGGTTTGATTTCGCGGAGACGTGCCGAAACGGGTTGCCGGAATTATCTTGGGGAAGGGAGCGCGCGCGGGGAGGGCTTGAGGATCATCTATTCCTGGCAACCGATTCTGCAGATCTCAGCAAGTTGAGTTTCTCGGGAAGGGAAATAAAACATTTCAGGCAGGCGCGTTGCTGCTGGGACCCGCAGTTTAACGCACTGCTCGGTTCGCACGTGGGCGACCCTGTTTTCACGGAACGGAGAGTGGGACGGTTTCTGAGAATAGAAACCTAATGGGTGCGGAAGGTTCCATTTATAAAAAAAATAAAAAAAAATAGCTGCGACGTCAACACGGTGGGCACTCCCCATGCTGGCTGGAGATTCGCTGGTTCAAAAAAAGTAACTTCTATCATTAGCATGCCTAGTCGCTTCGCTTGGCACTCGTGCATCGTTCAAACGCGCCCTTGCGCCGTTATATGGCTGACCTGCAAGAACCGAAGCAGAATCTCAGAACGGAGGTTCTCTCTCCCCCCCCTCCGCCCCTTTCTCCGAAGCCCAGGAGCGAGAAGCAGTGCGTCCGTCCGAGTGGCTTGCCTTGTGGGAGTTGTAGTCGCGACGTCGAGAGCTGAGCTTCGGGCTCCCGTCCTGCTGAACTACAATTCCCAGCATGCTTCGCGCCTACTTTCTGTCCGACGCACCGAGGCGTCAGCCCCTTAACTTCTGCAGAGGAGGGAAAGGGATTGGATTAGATTCAGAGTTACCGGGGGAAGGTTAATGTATAATTTCTCGCGTGTACTCTTTTCCTGTTACTTTAAGAGGGAGGATATTGATATACTTCCTGTCCTTTAGGTGCTCACCAACGAGGGTTAGGAAGGACTGGATAGTGCGTGTGAACTTGGAAAGTTACTTTTTCGGGTAATTGAAGGAGTTTTCCATGCGCTGCAGCATTAAAATAAGTAATATAGGTATTTTAAATACTACCGCTTTACTGCCCCTGCTCTTCTTGTGAAAACTGCATTTGTGCAGCAGTTAGATGTGTCCAGTCTTGTGTCCTACCTGTCAAATGCGGCGCTTTTAAAACGAGGGCCAATTGCGGGCATTTTTCTATTATCAACCGTAAAAGATATGAGTCACTTGGACCTTACAGACTTGAGGGAGGGGACGGATGGGTGCTCCAGCAGATGCCCACTTTCGAGTCTTGAAAGACCTGCTCTTTACAGGTCTTTACCTGGAGAGACTTGGAAGTGGGCTCATCATGATGAGCATTTCTTTATCCCCCCCCCCTTTGTGCTGTTGGGTGTCAAATGGTAGCGGACCTTATCATGTCTCTGTACACATTTATTCCTAATATCTCATTTTTTCTTTCTCCAAAAAAAAAAAAAACAGCATCTTTTCAAGGGATATTCCTATATTTCTTCTTGAAGAAATACTTTAAAAAGGATAACCGGTGTCAGATTTTGTGTGTGCGTGTCTGTGTGTCTCTGTGTTATAGAACTAGATTAGAATATTTTGATTTGGATTCCGGCACAGAGCAAAAGGTGGGACTCCATGGCCTTATAGGTCCCTTCGAACTCTATGATTCTATGAATTCTCACTGAATTTTCCTTCCTCTGCTAGTCTGTTTAAGAAATCAGCTGTCTTTCATCGCTTTTTTAAAAAAGTGAGGAAACTTTTTAAGCCCTTTGCAAGATCAGTTTCTTTGTTGGATTTTGTTTTTGTTTGTTGATGATTAAGGAATATATTGCAGCCTAAACTTGGCCCATGTCCAGAGTAAAAGAAACAAAACCAAGACAAAATCCCTCTAAACTGTGTGGTTTGTAAAACTCCAAAAATCAAGGTGTGTGTGTTTGTCTTTGTCACAACTGGTGCCCATCTAAGCCTTGTGTCATGTAGACAGTAGAAAAGTATTGATATCATCAATGTACATACCCTGCATGTAGAAGAACAGGCACTTTGTCTGGATGATCCCTTAATATCATTGATTTTAGAAGCTACTGTGTTTCTGAGTAGGATTGGCCTGTAACTATGTCAGGTTAATATCGTTCACCCAGGACTATGTATATTTTAGCCTAATGATTAATTCAACATGCACCAGAGGTGACTTGATTTTTGATTCAATTTAAAATAATGGCAAGCATATATTTTTTTGCTTTTGCTGAATGTAAAAAGGCCTTGTTAATCTTGGCTTCATTAAAAAACACTGAGTTAGTAAATCAATGTTTAAGATCAATGATTGAAACAAGGTTGTTTGTAACAATTGGTTTTCAAATTTAGCAAATAATTTGAATAATTGAATGCTGAAGAGTACTATCCATTTTGTGAAAAATATATAAAATGGAGCACTTTTCAGAATAACTTTGAAGGGGGAAAATATTTTACAGGCCCCACACTGGTATTTATACTAATGAGCCTGCCAATGTTTAGAATGACTTATTTTACAAATCAGATTCAAGCCTATCGCTTGCATCTTATTATACAATGCATGCCTGGTTTGATTCTCCATGTGCATGTTCAGAGGTGCTTTGTGTTGTCTGGCAGATATAAAGGTATATGTTAATATTAGCAGGTTCCAGATTTATGCAGCCAGCCTAAGCAGTTGTGGAGTAGAAGCTGTTCAAGGCGTTGTTTTGTAATGCTATGCTGTATTTGCTTTGCACATGGATATCCAGTTCTGCAGGAGGTGTCTGTTTGCACAACTTCTTCCCCTCAAAAAATATGTGAATGCAAACCTTTAAACTATTAGGGCCTGGTTTATAGATACCGAAGGCTATCTACATGGGAAAAGTAAGAGCTTTCTGTTGCTCTTTGAGTTTGTGAGTGCACGACCAAGGCACAGTGTATTAAAAAACAATAACACACATTCACTTATGTAAAAGTGTTGTTGTTTTTCCTCCCTTCATTTTATTCTTTGTATCCTATCTGTCCCTGTTTGGGACAGTAAGACAGACTAGTATTACAATAATAAAAAGCAATTAAACAAATGTCACATTATAACTAGTGCATAAAACAGTTCTGTTAATTTGTTCAAAATATTAAGAAAAATAAAAACACAACAGCTAAATTAAAGGGGGGGACTGTGTTTGGTAAGCAGTTACTGTGAAGAAGTATTTGCAAAACACTTTTTTGCCTGTTAGTGGATAGATAGTGAAGAGGGAGGTGGGATGTTCCACAGCTTGGAAGCAGCAATACCGAAAGGCCCTCTCTCCTACCTGTGAAGGTAGTGGGACCAAGGAAATGGTCTTCCATGATGATCTTGAAACCCATACTGATTCTTATGGGGAAATGCAGTATTTCAGATGGCTTGGTTCATGTCTTTTAGAGCTTTATAGGTTACAGCCATTACTTTGAATTGTGCCCAGAAACAGACTGGAAGCTAATAGATCTATTATAGCTAGGAAGGTTTCCTCTAACTAGCACCAATACGGCAGCTGCTATATTTTAGATCCATAAGACTTTCTGAACCTTTTCCAAAGGAAAGGTTGAAAGCACAGCTGCAGACATCAACTGAGAATTTGGCCATGTACACTTAAGATGTGCAATGGAGAACGCCAGCCAAAATAAAACAGAAGTGCCACAGTGTAGAGCAATAATTGGTTGGAATTTATAAAAAGGCCACTTAGTACCATCTAGTTATACTCTCAATCTTTAAAAAATCGCATAGAAATGATTTATATTGTTATTTTTGTACCCTACCCTCATCATGGAACACAGAGCATTCATTTTATCCTGAAACCATTTCTTTTGGTTTGAGAGAGTTTTATGTCTGGACAGTAAACAAACCATACCTGACACCTGTTATGGCACCCATATAGACCTATATAGTCTGGGGCAGTCATAATCTGGGCTGGGACTGACCCACCCCCTAATTTCAGGTTGAGGTGCCCCTACATCCTGCTTACAAGGAAATGGGGCCAGGTTCCATGAGCCCATGGGGATATTTAAATTATTTTCTGTACTAGCAACCATCTTTGTGCATGTTGAAACTTGGGAAAACTCCGAGAAGATTTACAAGGAGTTGCAGAACTGCCCAGGAAGTCAAGAGTTTTCAGTTTTTGCAGGGAAAAAACCCAAACACCATCAATTCAACTGGACTTCATTTCCTAGACATGTAGAAACCAGGTCTAAGAAAAATTACTTTGTGAACTATCACTCCCAAAATCTCCTGCCGTGGTGGTTAAGAAATTAGACAAGGTGTGGTCCAAAAAAAAACTTTTCCAGGCTCCGGCGTGAACCTATATAACTCTTGGTAAACTTAAAGGATAATTCTATAAATGTTTTCTCACTGTTTTCCCCCAGGACTTGATCTCTAATTAATTAGTTTAGATACAATGGCACTTTCTTTCCTAAGGGGAAAATACTGATTGTACAATGACTAGTAAAACTGAGGGGGGGGGATTATCAGTAAGACTTCCGCATAACCTGTCTTCTAATTCTGAACAGGCATTCATATCATCTCCCCTGCCTTCCCCTGATAAAATAAATAATTCCAGTCTTTATTCCAATTTTAGTTTATAGGTTATGTTGTTCTTTACATTTTACTGTTTGTATTGATTAAACTAGTGTCATTGCCCTTGATTTACACTGAGTGGGAGACTAATCAGGCAATTTTTCATTTCCTTTGGAAAAATTCTAAAAATAATAAATAAACAAGGGAAATAAATAAATAAGTGGTACCAACACAGAAACAATCAATATATCTTTATTTTGCCTGGGTAATGGAAGTGTTAGAAAGCTAACACCAAGGCTCTCCCAGCATGTTGCCGGCAAGAAAAATGCTATGTGAAATTGGCTTGTGTTGGTTCGCTTTTTAAAATGTTTTATTTTAGGGGCAGGATTTATAAGGTATTTAGTCAAGAAACCATGGATTCACAGCATATCTTCCTCTGCTGTGAGTAGAGGAAACTCACTTTGTTGAGTTTACTGCAAGTTTTGCTATCAAGATTTCTCTTCCAGTCTCTTCTGTCATATTGAGAGCCATTTCTCTGATTATGATTGTACACAGACTTTTTTCCATAAGGAATGGTGACACTAGCCCTTCTTCAGCTCAAGGCTGCAATCCCGAACACAATTATTCAGAAGTAAGTTCTGTTTCACACAGCAAGTCTTACTTCTAAGTAAACATGGGCAGAGGTGTAGTCATCCAAGTTATGCTTTCCTGTCTGTAATGAGTGGGTTCTGATGGAGATGCACTCACCTAAAATAGTGACTAAATGCACATTTTAGTGTAGACAATATTTGTATCTAGATGTATAAAATTATCATCCAAATCAGTGTTTCCAAACCATTTTCAAGTCATGACCCCCTTTAAAAATAGCCAGATGAACAGTAACTCCTCTGCTACATTTGGATAAAAAGGCAATTTAATTAGGTAAAGAAAACACATTAAAAATATTTTTCAAAATATAATTCTAACTGAATACATTGAAATTAAATTAATAATACGCGATTAGAGAGGAGCTGTACACTGCCTCTACCATATAATATTTGAGAAGAAAAAATGTTAACACAGGTTAAGTTACTTTTTGTAAGGGGGGAGAACCCTTTCTGCATGCCTCCCCCCAAAAAAGCCCTCTCAGAAGCCCCTCCCTCCTGAACCCAAATAAACGCCTCTCACACAAGCCCCATATTTTGCTCCATCCCCTCCCCAGGTCTCTTCCTCACAATTTTGCCCCTCTTGCCTCCCTTCTCCATGACTCGGGTGAGGCCTGGAGACATATCTTTGCCTAGGCCTCCTGTTCCTTCACTGAGTCACCATTGCCACCCTTAAAAAAGGAAGACCCAGGCAGAGTGAAAGAGGCAGCTGCCACCATCACACTTCTCCTCCCTTTGCTTTGGAGGCTGCCAGAGAGGGAAGATTCCAGACAATCCCCCACAAACCAGCAGTGGGGGGAGGAGAGAGAGCCGCCATTGGCTCACTTGTGATCATGTGACCTGTTCCAGTTACTTGTATTGCAAGACATTGCTTATTGATCAAGGCAAAATTTAGACAAAATTTTTTCCTTGTCTTGTAAAACACTCTTAAACCAAGTTACTCTTAAACCAAGGTAATACTGTATGCTGACTTCCTTTAATGTTATAATACTGATAGCACCCCATAATTATGTCATTTTAATGTTTGTTTGTTTGTTTGTTTGTTTGTTTGTTTGTTTGTTTGTTTGTTTGTTTGTTAGATTTATATACCACCCATCTGGCATGAATGCCACTCTGGGCAGCTTACAATAATTTCAATATAGCAAACCATGTGCAAAATATAACGAAATAAAATTGATAACAAACATAATGCTATATGAAAAATCAATTCAGACAACATCAATCATAGAATCAGAGACTGAAATAAGCTAAAGACGGAAAGAAATTGCCATGTCAACAGATCTGCGAATAATAAGTTAGCAGCCTGGAAAAGCCATTTGGAATTAGGAGGTCTCCAGGCATCTTTGAAGACCAACAGTGTGGGAGTCTGGCATATCTCCAAAGGAACATGGAGCCACCACCGAGAAAGCCTGATTCTTCCTTGTCTTATGGGCTTCCTTTGAAGTCAGCACCCTCCGATGACCTGCTTGCAAGGAATGAGTGTTACAGATAGTATTCTGGAGTAGAAGCAGTTCCATTTTAATGTTGATCTAATTCAGTAGCAAATTTCTGGTTACAACAAATTGTTGCAATTCAAACATATTTAAAATGTTAAAACAGACTGTTTGGTTACCTCCATTGCCTACATAACATTGTCTGGGTGCAAAAGGAAAAGGAAGAACCTACTCAACCAATGGGTTGTGGGCTGGATAGAACAACTGCCAGGTGGATACATAGTTGGTTACAGAATCACTCTCAGAGAGTGTTTTTCAGTGGCTATTTTTTAGAATGAGAGGATATGTGGGGTAGGTACGACAACACCCAGTGCTCTTTGACATTTTTATTATTGACTTCAGTTGTGGGGTCAGGGAATACATATCAGATTTGCAGATGACACAGGATTAGGTAATAAGTAAAACCTTGAAGACAGAAACAAAATTTGAAAATGTGTTGCTAGGCTCAAGCACTAGGTTTAATACAACAGAAGGAAATTTAACAAGGGTTAGTGTTAACACCCATGGGGGAAAAACAAATACACAATTACAAGATGGGGGATACTTGGCTCAGTAATACTATGAACGAGAAGGGCCTTGGAATTGTACATTGCAAGCTGAGTATGAGCAAATGAAATATGGCAAAGGGGCAGTGATATTTTAGGCTGCATTAACAGAAGTATAGTTTCCAAATTCTGTAATGTACCAGTTCCCCTCTCTTCAGCACTGATGTGGCCTCATCTTGAGAACTGTGTCCAGTTCTGGACATTGTACTTTATGAAGGGTGCTGACACACTGGAACAGGTTCAGAAGAAGGCGGCAAGGAACATCAGGAAACTGAAAAGGAAGCTGTACGGAGAAAGACGGAAATAACTGAGTATGTTTGGCCTTGAAAAAAAGAAGACTGAGGGCAGGCATCATAGTATTCTTCAAATACAGTGGTACCTCTACTTATGAGTTTAATCCATTCCGAATGCATGCTCATAAGTCAAACAACTTGTAAGTAGAGCAGCCATATTTAAATAAATAAATACATTGGGGGAAAATTGTAAGTAGAGCAGATCGCATCTAAAATTTGTAAGGTAGCAGTTAAACCGCCAATGGTTTTCCACTCTGAAGTCAAATTGCTTGTAAGTAGAGCCGCTCATAGCTGCCTAGATGCCCTAAGCACATCCGATCTCGCCTGATTTCAGAAGCTAAGCAGGGTCTGCCCTGGTGAATACTTGAATGGGAGACCTCCATGGAATACCAGGTGCTGTAGGCGCCTGGAGTAGGAACTGGCAAACCACTCCAGTATTCCTGCCAAAAAAACTGGATATGGAGTCACGAAGAGTTGGTCACAACTGCAACGACGCAACACACACAGAGAGCCGCTCATAAGTAGAGATACCACTGTACTTGAAGGATTGTCATACAGTGGAAGGGTAGAATCTGTTCTGGATCACGCCCAAGTTCAGGCCATATAATAATGGGTTTGAGTTATAGGAAACCAGATTTTGGTTGAATATTAGGAAGGCATTCCTAACTATTAGAGCAGTAGACTTGTGGAACCAATGACCTCAGGAGTTGGTGACCGCTCCAATGCTGGGGGCATTCAAGAGAAAATTAGACAGATATACTTTGATTTGGATTCCTATGATAAACGGGGTTGGACTTGATGAGTTTATAAGACCCCTCAAACACCATTATCCTTTGATTCTTTGACTATGTATTTCTAATGTATATATTGCTGTATATCCATGGGATGAAGAAGCCAACAGTTATTAAGATATGGTAAGTTAGGGTTGTGTTACCAAGAGTACCTTTGGTAATCATTGGACAGGATTATGGAGAAAGTTTAGATTTTTCTTGCTAGCTAACAAATAAAATGTATGTGTGCAGGTATCGCTGATGATAAAGTTATATATAATTGCAGAATAGCTGTATCCAAATAACATTTTCAACATTGTGTTCTCTTACTTCTGTAGACTAAGCCCCAATATGAAAACAAACCGTTGAATAACTACTCACATGAAAGTTAGCTTTTTCTCTCTCTCTCAAATCTCTTTGCTTCATTAAAATATAGCCAAATAATCAGTCTGTATAAATCCAGGAAATAATAGAAGTATTTTTAAATAACAGGGCATTGTTGGGATGAGTGCTGGAGGACCGGCTTGCACAATTTTGTTTAGGAAAAATCCTGCATGATGGTTTGTAGATAAATGAATAAGACATTGGTAAGCTTAGACTCATCATTGGGAACCAGTAAATATAGTTTAATTGTATTTCACTCTTCTGTGTTTAAAATACCAACTGCCAGTGGTTACTTATTGTCAACATTAGAATTTAGAATTCACTTAGCATAAGAGTGCTCAAAATACAAAACAGTCATTTCCCCCAAGTTCAAGAGCACATTTGGCATAATATTCCCCACAGTACGAAGCTTACTTCCTTATGAGAACAAAGGCTGGGATTGATGCCAGCAGATTCCAGGTTGGTATTAAATAGAAACTCTTAACAAAGAGATGGATATTAAAAGTGGTTGATTTTAGATTTTTTTTGCTTTGTTTTTTTAAAGAACCTTTTTTTGCAGTTCATTCCAAAGATTAAAATCCCCAGTCTTATTCCCTGCTTCCTATTCCTGAAAGCATTGCCTTTGTGACACGCTTTTATATATTCTGTTGTTGGACTTCCACAAAGATACATAATTGCTAGGCAAAAAAGCAAAGCAACAAGTTTCTTGTTATTCTTACATATGCATTTTAAATATGTATTAATTAGTTAAAATGTCTGGGTCTCTTATCCATCCATATTGTTTACAATTTAGAGCATGGATAGGGTATGTTTGACCCTCCCCAGAGGTTGCTCAGCTATGATTCACATCAGCCCTGGACACCATAGTCAGTGGTAAGGCATGGTGGGAGTGATTCAGCCATAGCTGGAGGGCCATTCCTTTTCCATCCTGACACAAACACCAAGGATGTTGTTTGATCAACCTTATCTATGTCCATCCTGTGACTGTGCATTATATGAGTTCCATAGATAGAATCATTACTTCATTGAGCTTGAAGAATAGAAATCCTAAAGAAGGTAGTTTCATGTTTCACCCGAAAGGACTATTTGGTGTTTGTTCCAGTGAACATTCAGAGCTATTCTGAGTTTCTGATTATTAAAAGTAGTAGAAGCCTGGTGTCCATGTGCAATATTGGGCACCTATTATAGATAAACCAGAAGCCTGTTTTCACCTTGGGAAAAGGCAAATCAGGAAGAGACTTTGTGAGAAGGAGGAGGAAGCAAGCAAGCCTAAGGATACCGCATCTGCCTGTAGACTAGCAGAAAGGCATGATGGGAAGCATATTCTGGCTAACCTAACTGCATAGTGCCCATCACTGGTGCAGATTATTTAGTATATATGTTCATATGCTATTAAGATATAATGATATTCTCCCACCACGTTTGTATGACTAACGTTTTGCTCAGAATGACAATTCACTCATGCTGTTGCATTTCAAACTGTAAACAGCCAACAAACTCCCAGAAATGGTGCCAAAATTTACTTGTAGCTTGTGTGAATTACAGGTGTATTATCCTTTGACTTCTACAAGTAATAGCACAGAAGATGGGTAACAGTGACCTTGCCTTATGAGCATGAGCAGTTTTTAATGTTAGGAGCAAAAATCGAGCAATATTCCACAAGATTATCCCTCCCTTTGTTTCCCTTGTTATAACCACCATACTGCTGTAAGATTGTGTACTTTTCTTTTTGCAATAATATATGTGGTCACAGTGCTTTTAGGTCAGAGGTTCTCAAAATTTGTCATTGCAAACCTTCCCTAGCCAATATCTGAAAGCTTTAAATGTTCCCCAAACATAACAGCGGCATAATGTTCACCATCTCTTATGCCCAAAGCAAGTTTGCATGTCAAAAGGGGTCCATAAAGTTAGAGGTTCACATAATTCTTCCTCTCCTGGGAGGCGGAGGGGGACCCACCCAAGAAGAAAACAAGAAAACAGAACAGAACAACATTAGCAATATCAACAACAAGAAGACTGCCAAGCACTGCCAAGCAATACAAATGTCTTCTGTTTTGCACTCTTTGGAAGGCAGATGGAAACGCAATCTGCTTCTTGGCTTGTTATAAGGAAAGCTTCAAGTGGCCAGCTTTCAAATTTACAGGATCTTTAATAAGACTCTTTTGGCGTTTCAAATTCCAGTTGTCAGATGTGGTAGAGAACCTTTTAAATTACATCACATATAAGATTTGGGGCATGGGGTGAGGAGGTGTATGGAGAGGATGGGTGATTTATATGAGAAAGGCAGCCTGTAAGACCAATAAATAAATTGGGTCTAACTGCTCTAACCTCCAGACCAATCAAGCCTGATAGAACTTTGCTTTCAAATCCTGGGCCACATGATACTGTATGTTCAGGATATGGCTTGGCACTTGACACCCTGTGTGTGTGTGATCATTGTAGTTTAAACAGCAGTTCTGTCTGTCACCCCCATATGTGGTCCTAGCAATAGTCACACCCTCCATTGAGACAGCTGTCTGTGTCAGGAGGGGAGCTGTCGTTTGCACCAAATCAAAGTTAGTGTTGCCTTTGCTTCAAGCCTTTGGGTGTTTCTAGAAGGTTTTCAAAAGAATAGTGTTATCCCTCACAGCAACAGTGGGTGTAGACGGCCATCTCCATGCCATGGAAATGTGTATGTTCTGCTGGATATTGGGTATCTTCCTACTCAACCACATCACAAGTGATACTGTCTGACAGTAGCTAGATGTCATCATATCGGTTACAAAGAAGATGAGAGAAAGCCAGCATCTCTGGCATGGGCATGCCTGCAGAGCACCCAGCACTTCTCAATGTTTCCAGAACTGCTTACCACCTGACAATTGATGTCTGGCAGCCATGTGGGTGATCAAAACGCCAATGGCAGGACACTGTCAATAAGGACATGTAAATTATTGGCCTGCGCCCTGAAGGCACGAACGATCAGGTAAAGTGGTGTTTCAGAACCCGCATCTACTAGGAAGATTTGTTGTCCTTCACCCTCCTGGCTTCATGGCAGGTCAAAAGGTCCCTGAAAAAACTAAAGCAAACTACTCAGTAACTCTGCTGACCCTCCCAGAATCCTCAAAAACTGTTCTTTTGTCACAGGTTTTGAGCCACTTATGAAAAGCATACCTTCTCCTCCCATTGTCTATACTCCTCTGTCTTTGTCAGGTGCCCTTCTGATTTCTAGGCCATTGCCCAGTGTGACTCAGTTTTCTGGTGTTGGTGGGCAAGTTTGCTTTTTTTAAAAAATCAGGAGTGAGGAAGGTGCGAGTGTAAGAAATTGCCAAACTACATGTTCCATTATTTTTGGCCCATATAGCCAAAAGCAAAGGAAAATGAGAGCTGTGGATCAAGAAAATTTCCAATCCAAGCTTTAAAAAAATCACATTATCCCAAACCCACTTGGATTTCCAGATTTTCTTTAGAGGCTCTTTGACTGTCCTGAAGAAATTATGATAGGGGAGGGCCTTCTCAATCGTGGTGCCCCAATTATGGAATTTATCCTGCAGCAAGGCTCATCTGACCCCCATTTGGGTTTGTTTCCATGCCAGGTAAAGGCCTTTGTAAAGTTTGTTTTCCAGGTCCTTTATATCTTAACTATCTTCCACTGATATATAGATCTGCCTGGATTTTTAAGAGCTGTGGACATTTTCATTGCTGCTATTAGCTTTCTTATATTGCTTTCATTCTATTCTTTGTTTTATGTTGTATTTAGAATTTATATGTTTACCTTTCTTTGTCTGTTTTACCTTTATTGTAACCCATACAGAAAAATGTCATTATTGAGCAGCATATAAATGTAGTAAAAGATCATTGGTGAGTCAGCTGCTCCTTAAGTTCTATTGGTTGAAATAGGCAAACTCTAACTGTGATTTACCATGCTAAAAAAGTCACAGTTAATGTAGGCCCATTAGAATCAAAGGAGCTTACAGGGGAGTGGATTTAAGGATCATCTACTGTAATTTAATAAGCAACAACATCTTGACATGAATCTTTATTGATATTGATGGGTGTACTTTTAGGTGTGGGGAAGAGACAGCAATTATATTTGGGAAAGTTTGTTATTTCCTTTTATACAAGGGCCCTCTGAAATTGAAATCTAATATTTTTAAATTTATGTTTCAAGCATCTCCACCCCACAAATCAAGCATACACTGCAGTCCAAGGAATAAAGCAACTTGAAGTGAGCACTAACTTCCCACTTGTATGAACAGAAATGGATATTGTTTTGAAACATGTGCTCAAATGCATTGGGAGTTTTACACTATTTTTCAAGCTGCCAAGTAGATAATGTCAAGAACATTTCTGAAATGGGATACTAACATCAAGATATACTGCTCCAATCAGCAAACATCAGGCAAAGTAGAGTATAAAACTGTGGATATAGGAGACTCCTAGCAAATTTCCATTTCCATTTCCTATGTCAACAGCTTTCCAACTCACCTAGTAGATTGTTTTATGTTTTCCAGGCCAATTCTCTGTAGACTACAAGCACAGCGTTCAACTCTGCATTCAGAACTCAAAAGAATTAGATATGCTGTAGTTTATGAAATGGATGTTTATGAAAGTATCCTTTGTTTGAATGGCTTCAGAAACTGGCATGAATTCCAACTTTGACAGCATAATGAGAAAATAAGACGGTCATAGCAATGTCCCAAATGTAGCCTTAACTATCAAGGTTCTCATGTTGAAAATGCAATTTTCTGTCTAGATGCGTATGAATGTCTTCAACGCCTCGTCTTTTGATAGTAGCTCTTTTTTTGGCAGGTCTTTTACAATTTTGAAATGTGAAGGGAAAACGCTCCTGTACAGCATAATGTATAAGCATTACAAGAGTTGCACTTGCTGCCCCAACAGCACAGTATAGCTTCCTAGTTAATAAAATTAAAAACTCTCAAGGTTGTGCAACACATAATTCTAAAATAATCTCAGTAATTTATCTCGAGCAGGGGTAGGTTGCATGTGGTCTGTAGGCCAAATACGACCCTCCAGGGGCACTATTGTTACCCATGAGGGTACTTGATAGCCCCGATAGATAGATAGATAGATAGATAGATAGATAGATAGATAGATAGATAGATAGATAGATAGATAGATAGATAGATAGATGTCAAACTTTACATAGCAAAGAGCATTCTGAATGCAGATAACACGCATGTCAGTAGTCAATATGACAGTGGTGTCTGGTTTTGCTGCATGGACTTTTTTTTTACGATTAGAAGCATGGATTGGTGACTCTTCTTTACATCCTGACTTACAAGTGGAGACAAGTCTCTTCCCTGAACCCAATGTGCTCTACTTACTTCCTAGTTTCAGAACAACTTGCTGTGTAAGCACCTGCTTTCTTGTCTCATCCAAGGCCACTTGGAGCTACATGGGGTATTTTACTATAATGAAGGAAAAGAAAGCACTTGGTCAGAAGCACGGGTCCAGCCATGTGTTAGAAACACTCTGTGATATCCTGTTTGCGCAGAAATCCCAGCCATCACAACTAGTGTTAAAGACTTCTTTGAGGTTTTGTCCAAGGGCATCTGGGACAACCCGAGACTACAAACCACTGCTATAGACCATTTTGTACATTGTTCCACTATTTGCTTAAAGTTTTAGGATGTGGTAAAGACTTTATTTGTGTCATTTTGCTTATTGTGTGCCAGATATTTCCTCCTGCCTTCATTATCTTCCTTGTAGGGCAAGAAGAAGAAATATTTAGTTCCTCTCCATTGTATGTGAGGCTAAGATAAGTGAGGATTTGCACCTGTCCTTCTAGAGCACCATCTGCTTTTCTAGCTGCCATGACCTGTTACTGTATTTAATGCGTATCCTGAGAACTGTATGAAAATGAACATGTGTGAATGTGGCTGGGTAAAAATGAACATGTGAAAGACAGAATCCATCTATCAAAGGAGTATTTATACATACTTGCAATACACAACAGGCCTGCATTCATGTATCTGATTTAACTGCATGTAAAACAGCTCCTGTAATTTATGGTGCATGGTTGTTGTTGCCATATTCTACAGAAAAGATTTTTTTTTTCATCAAATGAGGTGGGGGAGGGAAACCACCTTACAAACCCATATGATCTTTAAGATAATGTTCTTTTTATAGACTTGTTCTCATTCTAATCCTGTAAAACAGCAAGAGATTTTCCAAAATGCTTCAGGCTATAGAAAGCTGATATTGCTCTTAATTGTTCCATAATGCTAGTATTCTACAGAGAAAATTAATAAAACATCAATGGACAGCAATAAAAAAGTCCAGAATTTTTTTGGGGAAGTATCAGTATTATGGTTGACTGAAGAAAAATTGGGTCCATAGCTAATGAGAGGGAAAATGAATATGTTGAGAGAGGCAGAATGAAGCTTATTGTACTAGTGGGTTTGATAGAAATGCGGAAATGTAAGTAGAGAAAAAGGCAAATGATGATTTGAACATTGTAAGGACGTGCTTTCCAGAAAGAAGGCAAAACTGTGGCTTGTGGGACATTGCATTTTAGGGTTTGACTCCCAGAAATCAGGGTAAACTGGTCAGATATTCACATTGCAGTCTTATCTGCATTTATTTAAAGCAGGGCCCTATGTGATCTGCAACTAAATTCCAAATAAGTATGTGTAGGATTTGTAGCTTGTAGCTTGTAGTATGCCTATGGACCTTGGAAGAGTTTTTGTCTCCAACAGCAGAGCTTTGCACACTAACGAATACAAGTCTTTCACTCACACATGCTTCCGCTGGCGACAGCATGATGTTTTTAGATATGATGCACTCAAATTGTATATACTAAGCTTTACTCCTGAGAGGATACATGGAGGATAATGCTAGGTGTCATATTCTGTTTCCCAAAATATAAATAGCTCCCTTGCTGATGATTTTCACTCATGTTTCATTAATTAAAAATAGTGATCTGAACATTTTTTTCTGTAGTTAGGTAGCCTAAAAATCAAGAAAGAAGGAAACAGGACCATGTCAAAAATACAGCACATGACTGGTTCCCACGTGTACTAGAAAGCCAAACACCTCTATGGTCGAAGGGACACACTGCAGAATTGGGTGCAACTTGTGGTGACTTGTGTTGCCAGTCCACATGACACACAATGCTGCAATTTAAGAATGGTGCCCATTCTGCAACAACTACAGTACGGTTTCGGCCCAGCATCTCATCAGATGTCTACCCTGGATGGAAGGAGTTCTTCTAGGAAGGCAAGAAGAGAGGCGAGGAGAGGCAAGATGAAGTGCCAGGGTGGAAAGCACAGTAGGGATATGAGATTAAGTAAGGTAAGGAGAAAAGATGGGGTGGCAGCAGACAGGCAGGCATGCCAGTGGTGACAATTCTGCTGACAATAAAAAAACTCACCTTGGTGGTGGTGGTGGTGGTGGGGCTCAGGTGTTATTTCTACTACGTATTATGAAAATCTCCATAATGGTAGCAATGAAGCTCCAACTGGCTATAAAAGTTGTCATCTAGTCTGAGGCTTGATCCCTGTTGCTGTTGCTTTGTAATGCATATTAATATACATGAAAAGAGGATGTGGTGTTGCAAGCAGGTTTGTGCCTGTTTGCAGTTGCAAATGCATAGTTCCATCAAGGGCCAAGCCACAAATGGAGACACAAGGTTGGGAAGCATTGCTCTAAACAGGGGTCCTCAAACTATGGCCCCAGGGTGGATACGGCCCACTGGGGCCCTGAATCCAGCCTGCAAACCAATTGCAGACCCCCATCTAACCCCTGCTTTGAGAGCAAACAAGTGAGCTGGCCTTCGTGGCTGCTTCTATTGCTGAGGTGTCGCTTTCCCCACTCCCCCCACCCACTGCCCAGATTATTGGTGCACTGGTTATTGGGGGAGTTCAAAACGGGAAGGCCATGGCAAGGTCCCCCACTCTCCCCACCCACCGCCCAGATGGTTGGGGCACCAGCTGCAGCTGACTGAAGCACTTTAAAATGGGAGGGCCACGGCAAGTTCCCCCACTCCCTCCCTGGCCTTAAGGCCCCAGCCCTGCTCATCCTCTACCCCGCCCACCTGCCTTCCTTGTGTGGCAGCCACTACTGTGTAATTATGGTTGTGAGGAAGGAAGGGGGCAGGTGGAGGAAGCACCAGCCAGCTGTCCAAGCGGGAGCAACTGTGGCAGTGGACCAACGGACAGTGGGCGACCGAGAGGGAAACTGAGAGACTTCCTGCCTGTCCAGCCCCCTCCGAGCTGCCGCCTTGTTCTGTGCAGGGAGGGAGGGAGGGAGGGAGGGAGGGGAGGAGGGAGCCCAGCCATGGCCGGAGGCAGAGGCCGCCACCACTGGGTTAGAGACTGGCAAGGAGGAGGAGGTGGTGGCGGAGAGAGAAGAGAAGGGAAAGGAAGGCCTATGGTGGCCCGGGCCTGGTTCCTGGGAGGCTGGTGATGCGGCATTTGTCCCCGGTTGGTGACGGGTAGTCCAGGAAGCCAACTGAGTGCCACAGCCTGGCTGGGCTTGGCCAGTGAACAGGCAGTGGGTGCCTTTGGGCAGGGCTTCCTTCCTCCCCTCCCTCCTTCCCAGCCCTCACTCCCTCACCAGGCCAGGAGAGGGGGTGGGTTTCCTCCAGAGTGCAGCGAGGACATGCTGGCCAGGGTGCATGGCTGGTTCCGCACACAATGGCACTAGCCATGGCTGCTGCTCCTCATCCTGAGCGACCACCCAGGAGGTGAGGAGGGCCCTGAGTTTTCCTTGGCTACTGCCTCTTTCCCAACACAAGGAAGGAAGGACGGAGAGCTGTTCCAGCCACCACCACCACCACAGGAGTTGGAGGACGAAGCGCACCAGAGGGATACCAGCGGTGGTACCTCAGGGTGGCAATCCGGAGCAGGAGGCATCACTGGGGCCCCAGAGATGTACCAATCATAGGGCAATTGCAGGGGACTCTGCCCACTTGCCCTCTCTCCACCCCCTTTTTTGGACTGTGGTCCGGTCCCCAGCTGTGTCTGGAGGGCGGCTCTTTGAAAACTTTGAGGACCCCTTCTCTAAAGCTATACCTATTCAGTTGTTATGCAACCCACTGCTGTAAAACACACTTCAAGGGCAACAGTTGCCTTCTGTCCTTGTGTTCTTCGCAGTTGCAGTGCCAGGTCAGAAGAAGAGAGGTGCCTGCTTCAGTTTCTGTTCTGCACACCAGTGAGACTCCTGAGAAACTTGGTTCTCACTTGTGTGTAAAAGGTATCTGTGAGCAGGACTATTCTTTTCCTCCAGCCTTCACCATAACTGTGAAGAAAATGATGATTGCAGGGATAAGGCTTGGTGCTTCCCTCTAACCAAGTTATAGAGCTAGAGGCACACTTGAATAGACCTTGGGAGTGAGGCTAAGGATACTGTGGCTTCAACATTATGTTCCATTCACCTTCATCTTCCCTCACATCTTTTTTCATCTTTTTTTGTGATGTTTTGCTTTTTCCTAAGAAAAGCTTCTGAAACACCATATTCTCCTGACCAGACTCTGAGATCTGCAGAAAAGGCTCTTCTTATAGTCCCAGAGGTATTTTTGGTGAAGATACCAAAGAGACCCTATCCCAGTGGTTGTTCCTCAACTGTAGAAAACCTTTCCAAGAGATGCTAAATTGGCCATCTCTCTTACATCCTCCTGTTCATACCTGGAAACTTCCCTATTTAAGTAGGCCCTAAGGACGGAAGCTTTTAAAGATGTGCTGCACTTTTCTATTGTAAACTATAATTTCTGTT
The DNA here is from genome assembly GCA_023846285.1 of Phrynocephalus versicolor. NCBI lineage: Eukaryota > Metazoa > Chordata > Lepidosauria > Squamata > Agamidae > Phrynocephalus > Phrynocephalus versicolor. Next base: position 4,126,269 of record JAHTLZ010003518.1, on the reverse strand, counting down.
TTTAATGGAGAAGTTTTTAAATGGTTTTTATCTGCATTCTGTTTTAATATGGCAATAAAACCTAATTTATGTAGCTTATAATATTTGCACTGTATAGTTTTATAATTGTACCTTTTACAAAAAAAATCTAAAGTAGACCATTTTTGAAGAAAGCAGGCTACAAATCAAGTAAATAAAGATGTTAAAGATCTTTAAGGATTTTGATTTTTAAAAATATATGTATCTGGTATGGCTCAGCATGACTTTGCTTTAGAATATATGACTCTGTTAAAAAACATGAGGACTCATCATCATAGATCCTGATGGAGCATTCATGTTGCACTGTCATGCACGTGGCCACATGTGCAATTACATGCATAAAACTTTCTCATGTACATCTGATTTAGTTAACTTATTGTACTCTCCATGCTGATTAGTTCCTTTTTTTTCCTGGGAATAATGACTTCTACATAATATGGATTGTTTTTTAACCCAGTGGATGCCTTGTGCTACAAAGTTTGCATATGGAACATATGCACAACGAGCTTATGATTCGTGTGTTCTATTCCCACAGTTTGCCATCATTATCTCTCTCTTTGTGAGTTTTGATAAGCACTGGCTGCTGGGCCAGTGTGATTACGCTTCCCAGTAAAAATCTTATTCTAGTGCTGAAAGTATTTTTCCAGTTGTAAGGTTTACCAGCCTAGTCTCTCAGTTCCCTTATTCCTTGCCCACTGTTGCCACATCTTTAAAAATAAACTCTTTTTTTCTCACATTTTTGTTTGATGTTATGTTTTTAAAAGGAATATCCTGTCAGTTCTGAAGCACCACTGTTTTATGTTGCCACTGAACTGCTTTGATCTCTAGATTAGAACTGATGAGCTGTAGCTTCCTTATTGTTGAAGGTTGCCAGCAGTACTAATGTGTGCTTGTTTTTAGCATATCAGAACTCAGAGAGAGAGAGAGAGAGAGAGAGAGAGAGAGAGTTAATGGCACACTGTAGGAATAGCACATGATTTTTCCACAACATGAATATGGAGCAAAGGAAAGTAAGATTTTTCTTTTGCTCCTTCTGCTTTTATTTAAAACTCTCACAATTTTGAACTTAACAGTTCAAAACTTCCAGTGCTTTGATTTGAAACATGTAGTACTGAAAGGAAGCACACATTAACAATAATACTTTAATTGTGTGCCATCAAGTCAGTTCTGACAGATGACAAGCCTTCCCAGGGATTTCCAGGCAGAGAATACACAAAAGTGGTTTACCATTCACTTTTCTGTGGGCAAATCTTCTGGAATTGTGCAGCTTGCCCAAGGTATTACAGGCTGGCTCTTCTCTCATGAGTTAAAGTGGGGGATCCAAGTCCCAAACTAGCCAGATACCTAGCTCATTGAAACAGATTGTTTGGGATGTATCTAGTCCTTGAGAAAATCAGTGTTTGGAAATGTGATGTTTTGGGTAACTGCTCTCAGCTTCTTAGAAGTGTAGTTTAACTTCCAACTTTTTTGAATCTAAGCTACAACTCTGGCGTTCTGGTAGTCCTACAAGTAACTTTTCCAAGAGCTGAACAAAATAACTAGTTATGGTCAAAATTCCTACTTCCACACTTCCATTTGTATATGAAAACTGATATTGTTGTTAACATTTGCACATAGTGCCTGTAGTTATGAAATCTTTGACTCGTATAATGCAATATATGCAATATATGCAATATTCAAAAATGTTAAAACGTCTTTTAGCAAAGCTGTAATAACCTCTTTTGAGGAAAGGAAGGCTATAACTTCATATATACAGGGGGAAGACAAATGATGTAAGCTAGCAAGTCCAGAGAAAAGTGTTTGATGGCAAGCTGGTGATATTGATATGTCATCAAGATGATTCTGAGTTATTGCAACTCTCCTAAAGTTTTTGAAGTATGAATCACTCAGAAGTGGCTTACCAAACTCTGCTTCTGGTGGTGCACTAGGACCAGGCAGCCTGCACAGGGGTCTCATAAATGCAGAATTGAAGAAAGATTAAAAGGAACAGGATAACACTTGAGGAAAGACATTGAAGAGACATGATGAGGGTATGAAGGAGGAGTCTGTTAAACCCCTTTGAAGTGCTTCAAGTGTAAGGAGTGATTGTTAGGATGGTGGAGAGTTGTGAAGTCCAGTATTTAGGGAAAGGAAAGAGCAATGAAAATACAGCACAGTGAGATAGTAAAGCAGAACCAGAGCATTGAACAGGATGAGGTAGAAACTGACAAAAGTACTACTGACGAAACATCAACAGGAAACAAGTAGCTGTATAGGTAAAGGTTGGAAGGCTGGGGTTTATAAAGTAAGCAAGCTGAGAGACAGGCCTTGGACTGAAGAAACTCCTGCCCAATGAATTGTGCCAAATATTTAATTATTTCTTTGATTTATATACTGTCGCATTAGTACAAAGCACTGTCGTTTTGCAACATAACATTGCAAAATAAACCACAACTAAACAGCACAAATTAATATGTTCTAGCAATGGTGAATGTTGTACTACCCATAAACCAAAAGGACCTGGCAACTCTAAGCTGAAAACTAGAGCTCAGGAATAAAAATAAAAGAGGCAGGGATAACAACATTCCAAGTGGAATCTACTTACCGTACTTAGCCAACTCCTTAGCTTCAAGGCAGCTAGTCTCCCCTCTAAAGATGGGCATGGTCCATTGGCTTAGCAGTTCATTTCCTGAATGGTTCACACACACACCTGCCACTTCCAGTGGGTGTCCCCTCAGCAGCAGGGCTCTGCTCTGCCTCAACTGGGCACTGCTGTGGAATAGGTGGCCGCTGGAGAGGGCAGAGCACCAAACTGCAGATTGTTGTTCAGCCTGGAAATGAATGGTGCCAAACCAGTGGTTCGTGACCATCTTTACTCCTCTCCTTGTCTCTCTTTCTCTCTCTCACTCATCCTTTGTCACCACTCATCAGTCCAGGGTTAATCCATTGTCCCAAATAGGTTCACCTCTGCTGTCACCTCTGCTGTGGCCTCTGCATTCTGATTTGTATGGACTCTGCTGCGGCCCTACCATCGCCGCCGCCCCTGAGAGGCGCCTGCAGTCTGGCGCGACTGGTGGATGATGCAGCTCCACCATCGCCGCTGCCCCGGAGAAACCGCCACAGGTCGGTCCGCTTGGAGGACGATGCGGCCCCACCACCTCCGCCATCCCCAGAGAGCCCGCCTGCAGGCCGGCACGACTTGGACGTTGGCGTGGCTCTTCCACCACCACTGCCCCGGAGAGTCGTGCCTCCCTATAGGCTCCTGCCGCTGCCCAGTGCGGCCTCACCCTCGCCACCGCCCCATAGACTCCACCGGGGGCCTCGTATTGCTCGCCGCCTCCTGCGATCCATCACTTGGATGGCGCGGCTCGCTGCGCTTTCCACCCTCTGGCTGTGGCTTGCCACCTCCCGTCGCTTGGAGAGTCCACTTCGGAGACCGCTTCAGGGTCTGCCACGGCCCGTCCGCCGCTGCCGCCCTGGAGGGCCTGCCTTGACGTTCCACTTGCCCCTGGCTGCCCCATGTGCGCTTCCAGACTGCTCGCTCCTCTTGTGTGGCCACAGCTCGGAGGGGTTGGGGGGCCTTGGCCTTTAGGCTTTGGACTTTTGTTTGAACTTCGGGAGGATTGGCTTTTCCCTGACTACTCGGACCTGGATATGCATCCTCCGACGCCTTGGAAGCGCCTGTTACCCCTGCCCACTGTTCCATCCCTTGCAGCTCTCCGATCAAGACGGTTCTGTCCATCTCCGTCTGTGCCTTCAGCCACCTTATCTCTGTACTTCCTCTTCCTCCCCTCCCCCTTCCCCCCTCCTTTTACTTCCATTCTGCCCTGGCTCATGCGCCCAACTTTTGTTGTATTTCTTTTATTGTGTTTTATAGCTCTTTTGTGTTTTGTTATAATTTTCCATTGTATTTTGCACTTTTGTTGTGTATTTTTGCTGTTGTTAACTGTATTGCTTTATATTATTGCTATTTACTTTGTTTCTACTCCCCTCCTCTCTTAGGCCACCATGTCGGCAGGGACTCGTATCTCTCTGGGGTGTCTGGCTGTGGGAGGTACGCTCTGGACGGAGGGATCGGTCTGGTAAGACGATCCGGTCGATGCCCGGGTGGAAAGGTGGTATGTGGGTACCGCCGGGGCAGTGGACCGGATCGCCCCCAAGCGTCTCCTACGATGTCGAGGCCGCTCCCCCCCGTGGTTCACGGAGGAGCTGCAGTCGATGAAACAAGAACGTAGGAGACTGGAGGTCATTTGGAGGGCAAACCGGACGGAAGTAAATAGGGCTGCACTTAAACAGCTGACTGGCCGCTACCTTCGCGCGATCAGGGATGCTAGAAGATCTTTTGCCTCCCTGATAATTGGCGAGGCCTCGAGCCGCCAGGCGGAGTTATTCCGGGTGGTTCGGGACCTCTCCAATCCCAGTCAGCTGCGGCCTCCTCCTAGTGATTTCACTAGTGAGCAATTTGCAGCCCATTTTAGATCAAAAATAGAGGCCATCCGTTCCGACTTGCCCCCCAGTTGCTCTAGTCCACCCTCTGGGATCTCCGGTGCCTCACCCCTCCACTCTCCTCTCCTGGATGAGTTTGGGCCGGTTTCCTCGGCGGAGGCCTCCAGAGCTATGGCTCATTGCCGGCCGGCGGCCACTCCCTTCGACCCTTGCCCAGCCTGGCTTATTAAATCTGCCGAAGGGAATATGCCTGAGTGGGTTTCGGCTATTGCCACGGCCTCCTTCCGAGAGGGATGCTTCCCTTCCTGCTTGAAGGAGACCGTGGTGAAACCCACTCTTAAGAAACCTGGCTTGGCGTCGGACGACCTTTCTAGCTATCGCCCGATCGCCATTGCTCCCTTCCTGGGCAAGGTTGTCGAGGGGGTGGCTGCTGTCCGACTTCAGTCATACCTGGAGGTAAATCATATCCTGGATCCCTTCCAGTCTGGATTCAGGCCTCTTCGCGGGACCGAAACCGCCCTGGTCGCTCTGCAGGATGACCTCCTCAGGGAGGTCGACGGGGGGAGCTCCTCCCTGTTGGTCCTCCTTGATCTCTCAGCAGCCTTTGATACCGTCAACCACGGTAACCTTCTGGCCCGGGTCGCGGAGGCGGGAATTGGTGGTCAGGCCTTGGCCTGGCTCCGTTCCTTCCTTGGCAGCCGGACTCAGAGGGTACAGCTGGGGGATGTCTTGTCGGCTCCTTGGACTCTCCCTTGTGGGGTGCCCCAGGGTTCGGCAATCTCTCCCGTGCTGTTCAATGTTTATATGAGGCCGCTGGGGGAGGTCATCAGGAGATTTGGAGTTCGCTGTCATCAGTACGCTGATGACACGCAGCTCTATATCTCCTTTTCTTCATCTGCAGAGGAGGCGGTCCGCTCCCTTGATCTGTGCCTGGAGGCCATATTGGAATGGACCAGAGATAACTGGCTCAAGCTTAATCCGGAAAAGACGGAGGTTCTGTTCTTCGGGGCGCCCTCATCTCGGTACAATGGCCCCCTCCCTAGTCTGGGGGGTATTTCCCTCCAGCCTACAGACAGGGCCAGGAATCTGGGCATGGTCCTGGACTCGGCCCTCTCCCCGGAAGCCCAGGTGATGGCCGTCTCCAGGGCCGCTTTTTTCCATCTCCGCAGGATCATCCAGATCCGCCAGTACCTTGATGAGTCCTCCCTGAGGGAAGTCGTGCAGGCCCTGGTGATCTCGAGGATCGACTATTGCAATGCCCTCTACGTGGGGTTGCCCTTGACCCTGGTCCGGAGGTTACAGCGGGTGCAAAATGCGGCGGCCAGGCTGGTGGGAGATATGAGCACATCACCCGAGTCCTGGTCCGCCTGCATTGGCTCCCCGTTGTCTTCCGGATCAGGTTCAAGGTCTTGGTTTTGATTTTCAAAGCCCTCCACGGCTTGGGACCAGAGTACCTGGTGGAGCGGATCTCCCAGAGGGCATCCGGATCCAGACCCACGAGATCGTCGCAGGCGCGCTCACTGAGAGTGGCCACACCCAGAGAGGCGCGGAAAGCGCGCACGCGGAACCGCGCCTTCTCTGTGGTGGGGCCCTCTCTCTGGAATCATCTCCCCAGTGAGCTGCGCCTGCTGGAGTCCCTGCCTGCCTTTAAGAAGGCCTTGAAGACCTTCCTCTTTAAAGAGGCCTTCGGTGACCTTATTAGTTAGTTTTTTTCCTTCCTCCCTCCCTTTTCTACTCCATTTGCCGCCATCTTGCCCTCCACCGCATGACCGCTCGGAGGTTTTTTTTTTTTTTTAATAATTTTATGTGTTTTTAACATTGTTAGCCGCCCAGAGTTCCCGCCAGGGAAGATGGGTGGGATATAAGCCCTACAAATAAATAAATAAATAAATAAATAAATTAAATTGAGGGGAATGTTTGAAAGGGGTTAACTGATATCCAGTGAAGGTAATGGCTGTGAGTGAAGCTAGTTCAATGTTACTGATAGCTCTTTTTTTAAAAAATAACCTATTCCCCTCAGAGGTAGCTAAGCCACTCTTTTAATAATAATTACTACTCAAAACCACTAGAGTATTACTTGGGATATGAAGTAAATAATACTCCACTTAGGGGTGAATCCTGAATTACTCATTCAAGGCCACCTACTGTGACGTAAACAGAGTTTTAGCCAAAATAAGATAATTTTGCAGTTGACTCCTGTCAGTTTATAGAAATTAAATAAATAAAGGTATATCTGAGAAGGAATCTTTGGGATCCATCTGGCAATGAAAGCATTGTGGCAAAGGATTAACCTCTCAAAAATGTTTTACTATATCGCACTAATTAAACCCTTCTGTTCTTAGGAGAATAAGGTGTCGTTCTTTAATTTTAATTGTTCTTAGATCACATCTGCGACTTCTCCCTCCCCTGCCCCCCCCACCGCCCCTTTGTTATCATCGTTCCCTCGCAGCTAACATTTGGAGCACAGGGAATTTTTCCTAACAGTCGCGGTCCAAAGGAAGAGCTGCACAGAGAAGAACTGCTCTCTCTAAGCAGGACTAGCTCATTGATTTCCTGGGTGACCTTGCTCAGGCTCCTTCACCTCCTCGTGCCTCAGTCAGCTCAGCTGGAAAATTGGGTAAAGAGCGGGGACTATTGGGGGGGGGAAAGTATAACCAACCACCCACAAACATCTTGAGTTTGAAACAGAAATTTCCCTGTTAACTCTCTCTCCTCCCACCGAAGTGAATGCAGTCAGTCATTTTAAACCGTTGTAATGGTCAGTGGACACCAATCATTTCCTTCCACCTCATGGCACAAAGGGTGACATGCCATGTCATGTTAAGGACCCATGCAGTCCTGTGCATTGTCTGCATTAATTGCCTTTCTCCCCTTCTGCTCAAGATCTATATTATTCAGTTTAACACCGAGCTTAAGTTACACCTGTATTCAGTTGGATAGCAGTAGCAACTAGAGATGGGCATGACTTAGCGGTATTTTCGTTTTCGTTTTCGTTTTTCGTTTTCGTTACGTAACGAAACGAAAACGAAAAACGGTTCAAAAATGGACCGCAAACGGAAACGAAACGACTGATTTTGAACCAATTTTTGTTTTTCGTTACTGGAAAAACACATAATGGAGCTAAATGGGGAGAAACGAAAAAAATTTCGTTTTCGTTTTCGTTTTTCGTTTTCATTACGTAACGAAATGAAAACGAAAAATTTTGAAATTAGCTCACGAAAACGGAAACGAAACGGACCCTAGCCGAAAACGAAAACAAAAACGAAAACGAAAACAAAAAATTTTTTCTGAGTCGTGCCCATCTCTAGTAGCAACCTGAAGGACTAGGTCTACTTCTATAGCTGTCCATCAGAAGGACAATTTGCTCTATTAGTTTGTATGAAAGGCAGGAAAACTTCTCAAGAAAAATGTAGTAGCCAGTAATTTAATAGCTATATCTTTCCTTAAGAACTAGACAGCTATTCAGAAAAGAGACACCCAAATATGTTATCAAAAGTGTCTTTGTGAAAATTTGTCAGGTTACAGTGTTTCCAATTTTGTGTCAAATAAGCCCCTTAAATGAGAAACAAAAGCATAGGAACACTTGATTCTACCTTGCTAGAAAGATTGCTTAGACAAGACTTAGGTAAATCAACAGTGCTCATTCCATGAATTTTCAGGGCCAAAACCTGAAAATAGGTTTTATAATGTCATAGAGGCAGGGTAGACAGTGGTTGAAAGAGACCCATTCTGGGTCAGTTGATTGTGGAAATGGGCATACAGGCATCTGGCTAAATGTTTTTTATTTTTTTTATTTTTATTTATTTATTTATTTATTTTAGGATCTGAGTAAAGCTTCAACTAAGAATCAGAAGAGATCAGTTTGAATCTTCCCACCATTTCCATTAGGACTCACGTCCTGCTCACTCATTCCTACAGTTCATGGGACACAGGGGAAGTACAGTGGTACCTCTGCTTATGAGTTTAATCTGTTCTGAATGCATGCGCATAAGTTGAACAACTCAAAAGTAGAGCAGCCGTATCTAAAATATAAAATAAAATAAATAAATAATTTTAAAAAATATAAGTAGAACAGATCACATCTAAAATTTGTAAGGCAGCAGTTAAAATGCCAACAGTTTTCTGCTCTTAAGTCAAATTGCTCATAAGTAGAACCACTCCTAAGTAGAAGTACCACTGTATTTTAAAATCCTGTACTTGCTGGGGCTTTGTACAAAGCTGATTGGCAGACCATGGGAACCTCACCCCACTCAGGTTTTGCTCTGTTACTGTCAGTGCTTGTGCAAGGAAATGGATTTAGGAGTTGTAATGCTGACTCTTCAGGTACAGGCACTTAATGCCTCTGCTAAGGACCAACCTACCAGCCACAATGACTCTGTAGTGTCCGGGCAATGTGCTGCTGGCTGTCCCCTCCTCTAGCACTGCTTGGCCTGAGATTTTTCAGTCTCCTTGGAGATTTCCTCCCCTACCCCAAAATCTCTGAGACTGCATCTGGGCACTGGCAATCCTAAATATCACTGTTTTGTACATGATCATACACATGGAGAGGTTTTACCAAGTGTGTTAATTTTACTTGGATTTGGGAAAGCTGCTTTTCACCCAGGTTACAATTCCGAGAATCCTCCAGCCAATGTTATGTATTAACGATAATCACAACATTATTTGGTAAGTGTTTTGTGCTTCAATTTCACTTATTTCTAGGAGCAAGAGCTGAATACTTGCCATGGCTGTGATTTCTATATTGACATAAATGGAAATATTGCACAGATACAGACATTTAATGACTTGGGGTAACTACTCTGCTACTCATGCTTGTAAGTTTGAGGTAGTTTCTTACTGGGCTCATGCAAATGCTCCATCCTTTTACTAATTTAGAACTATTTGTATTGGGCAAATGCCAGCATTTCCTACATGTGTCAATGGAATTATATTCAAAGGGCCTGCAGATTTGACCTGTTTGACCTGAACTGGAAAATACACATTTCCCCTTCCTCTGGAAGATTTTTCTTCCATCCACAGTTTGTTTTTCCATCTCTTCCTTCCCACATTTGGGACAGAACACATTTGCAAAAGACAAACATCATTTGCATGTCCAGTCCAATAGAATGTCTGTACCAATGCAAAAACGGCATAATTCTGGCATTGGTTTTTGCAATACTTCTACATTCATTTTTGGTGGAGCTTTTCTGTTTTTCCTACAATGGTATGGAGATAACACACCCTGAGTTCAATGCTCGATTAAAGGCTTTTGGACAGGCAGGATTCTGAATGAGTTAATACAATGCTTTTCAAACCATTGTGTTCTTGGGTAACTTTAAACTGCTGGATCTGGATGCTTACTTTATCATTTCCTGTGGATCTGTGCATCTTTATCCAAGAACTAAGGATTAATTAGAAGGAAAAACAGAAGTGCCTTCATGTTCCATTCATGGAGGGATGTGGGTCCTTCATGCAGATGCTGGTAATATTTATTGGGAGTAAAGGCCTGGTAAATGGACTGGGCTGGATTAGACTAAATACAGTAGGTCTACTAGAGGTCAGGTCTATGACAAGTGTGCCATTTGGTGTGATCCTCATGTCCAATAGTCATTTGCACCTCCAGTGACCCCATTTAGCCCAGCTCCTTCTGCTGTCAATCTGCCATATGGAGACAATAACAAGAAGAGAGCCACTTCAGGATACTGGCACTTTATCTGCATCTCAGCAGGAAAAATATTTTTATAAGTAATGCAGCAAATAATTAAACAAATTGTAAAAATAAATAAATAAATAAATAAATAAATAAATAAATAAATAAATATCACTGTATCACTTATTAAAAAATTAATAGAAAGGTTCCTCCAAGAAATGGAATGTCATAGGAGGGGCAACAAGGGGCACCCCTCCGTTTTTCATTCTCTTGTCTTAAACATCTGATCAAGAAGGGGCTCACATCTGAATCTACACAATACCTCATCAGTAACTGGAAGGTCTCCCATCAGCTGGAACAGAAGCCCAGGTGTTTCTTTAAAATGGCACCAGGGCTTGCATCATGTGAAACGATCAAAGTCACTGTAGGCGTTATCACAGCACCATTCTGTTCCATTTTGTCCAGACATTCCTGACTTTCAAGATGCTCTATGGAGTGACTTGCCTCTACATGAAAGTGAATGCAAAAAGTATATCTGCACTTCCAAAACACAGCTGTAGCAGATTCAGTATAATGATACCCTCTGTTTGACAATGTGAAGCAAGATGAATTAATACTTTTTGATCTGTTGTGTTTTACAGAGAACTTCAGTCTATTTTGTCATGTGTTGGTTGTTGTTGGAAATGCAGTCCTGAAATTTTCCCATGCTGCAGTACATTGTTTTTTATATTTTCTCTCTCTTTATGCATGTTATTGCATATGGCTCACTTGTCACCATTCCACAAGACACTTTGAACTACTCTTAAATCAACTGGAAAATCATAAATCCTGGATATTATAAAACCCCGCAAACAGAAGATGAAACAAACCCTATTAGGTCATCTAGCCTGTCTTGCTGCCAATTCGAGATTGCCTCCATGGATGTGGATGGTTCACACAGCCAGGATAGATGGTCTAACAAAATGGGAGTCATAATGCTATCTCAAAACGCTGACACTTGGAACACAACTCAGACTTTGTTTCTTTATAACCTGATAATGATTTGCTTTCATGTTCATGGCTTACTAGAAAGTAAAATTTGTCACACACACAGGTTATTGTTAGGGAAGGATTCTGCAGAGGATCAAAAAGACACTGGCAGCAGCCTTTGCTCAGCAAGGCTGTGTCGGACCTATTAACATCAACAAGATCTGGCAGTAAAACAGGGGCAGAATTGTGGACAGACAGTGGAGTGTTTAAAGTAAATCCATGCTAATTCTGTTCATTTTGGGTTTCTGCGCTGTTCCTTAACCAACACTGACATACAGTTGCATTGCTTCTTCCATAACTTGCCCTTATAAAATGTTGTGTTTGTTTCTTAACATATGATATTAAAATAATATTGCAAATCCCAACAAGTCCTGCTGTGTCCCTCTTCAAGTCTGATATAAAACGGCTTGTTAAATTTTGTCTGGAACAGGACAGAGGATTAGAGCAAGTGAAAATATAATAGACCCAGTCTTGTGGTAATAATAACAAGGAAGCACAGCCTAATCATACTTAGTTTCTTAGTTCATCCCAACTCAACAGTTCTTTCTAGTCTGTTTGTCAAACACTTCCTTCCACCTGCTGGGACATTCTGCTATATATGTTAATAGCATTGAGAATTGCTTTAAAGGTGGTCCTGGTTGCTGTTCAATTAGACGAAAACCGGTGAGGTTTTATAGTGCTCTTGTCATTCTGTTCAACATGTGGGTGCCTTTTTGTTTCCTCAGAAAATATAGCATTGCCTTCATCACAGAGGAGGTGTTCCTTTTAAATCTGGAACAAAGAAGGAACAGCACAAATTGAAAAGATGTAGATGTAACTACAAAAGAGCAGATCTTAAAGAGCGCCTTCTTTTTCCCTTATGTGCATTTGTAACTCCTATTCAGTTTAAATGGATCTGGGTATGTGTTTGGAATAGAAATTAAAATATATGTTCTCATTAGATAAATTACTATTCAAGATTCAGAATTCATGATCACAAGCACAGTTACTAATCCTTGTGAAAGCAGTTCCTAAGTACAAAGAGGCGGCATGAATGTGGATTTTTTTTGCTATGTTTTAGTTTATGGCATTGGTATTCCATGTTTCCCCTCTTCTCCAAGGGGTTTCTGTTCAAGAGATCTTTAGCTTCAAGAATGGAGCAATTCCAACTATAGACCCTTCTTTTAGTTTGCAGGTTATTGAGGCTGAGAATCATCTGGATAATCATTTTATTATTATGTAGCACTTCAGCGACGATAAGTGTTAAGCAAATATGTTTATCAACAGGGACAGCTTTATTCCTTCTTTGAGGGGGTTTGAAAAACTTTAGCGTCATTAAAAATAAGGAAGAAGAAAAGAAAGAAAGAAAAGAAGCTGACCTATGAAACATTTTTCTTGCTACGGCACTTTATTTGCCATAGCATTATAGAATTCCACCTCAAGCTTTATCATGGCTATAATTAAAATTCTATGCAAAATAATCTGAAGATCATCAGATTCCAGATATTCATATAAAATCTGTTGCTATGGGAGTTGGCAATGAATGGCAAGGTAAGGGAGAGGAAAAAATACCTGTAATGTTACATTATGTTCGCCCTGTTCCCAATGGAAAAGCCCTTAAATAAAGTCACCTTTTATCTTTGGTTTCTGAATAAACATAAAACTGGATTTTTAGTGCAAAATCCTGATTTCAAGGTTATTGATGCCAGACTAAATTAATACAGTCTGTGCGATAGCATACAAAATCCCCAGTAAAGCTAGGGATACTCCTGTCTTTTGAATGCTTGACATTTGTTTTTCATCATGAACTTAAAGGTCACCAGCTACAGATGAATCAGGATACCTGCCTGAGTTTACATTTACATGCATTTTATTTTATTCCCAGGAGTACCTTCCCCCCCTTCTTTAATGAAATCCATCACTCGGATAAAACTGTATCCTCTTATTATCTAGACTAGATAAACTAGAAGAGTTGTCAACATAGGGACTTTAAGAACAAACAAGAGTTATTATTGTCGGGGGTTTTTAAACACTCAGTCTGCTGTAGGAATGCGTGCTATGCAATATCCTGTGGCCTATTGCCTTTTTTTTTCTTGTTCTGATTGCTCTAGCTAAACAATTCTATTCACTAGTGCTTACTTCTTTTTCACCAACTCATCGTCCCTAATATAACTGCTAGATAAATTTATTATTTTGCCTTCATCCCAGTCTTAAAAGTCTATCTGTTTAGACAGGTGACATTCCTGTTCCCCCAAAATGATACTCAGTGTGAAGTGCACAAACACATGTACACACACACACACACACACAGAGAGAGAGAGAGAGAGAGAGAGAGAGTTTATGAAAAGGAAAATGCAAACAACAGGGGCAGGGGCAGAGATGTTGTTTTTGAAAATTCCAGCACAAGTTTCAAGTCAAGCAGGATTTGTTAAGACATATGACTGAATCTCTGTGTTTAGAGAGGATTCAAAATATTGCGTAGTACAGAGAAGCATTTTGCCCTTTTCTGCATGTACGTGTGTTTCTATGCTCCAGCTGCCCTCCCCCTCCCCGTTTCCACTAGGCACATGAGTGTTGATTAGCCTTTTTTCTTTTTAGCAAAACCGAATCACATAAAAAAACAACACAACCCAAAAATACCTGTGGAGCTGATAGAGCATGATGCATTCATTTTCCTTGATTTTGTAGTGTGGGAAAAGGCTAGCATGAATAATTCAAAAATAATGCTGAGACTGTTAAGATTTAGTACTGGAGAGGTCACTGCAGTTGGGGGAATGAGCTAGGAGACTATTACTATTCCACGATCTTTGAATCTCAAGGTGACATCATTATTATTTCTCTATACTATAATGTGGTGCTGCAACCAACTTATTGCCATGTTTCTCTCGTAGGGTAGAAAGATCAATTACATACAGACCTCAAAATGTGAACTATAAGCATACTATCCAATAAAACTGTCATTAACAGTCACCACAATTTTAGCGGTATGCTTCCAGGTCAAGCTGTTTTAAAAATGATAACTGACATTGAAAGGTTGAATAAAGAGCACTCATCCTAAAGGGAACAGTTTATAAAGCCAAATAAGCTATTTCATTAACATATAATATTAATCCTTTCCTGCACCATCAGCCTGTATGTGGTCTGCTTCACACACACACACACACACACACACAGAGAGAGAGAGAAAGAGAGAGAGATTTCATCCATGTCTGTATCTTAACAGAGGTTAACATTGTATGCTCTAGAAAACTAATTATTTAATTTTTAGGACGGCCAATATGGTGTATGCCAAATAAAGAAGACACTTCCATACATACTGCAATCTTGGCTAGTACTCAGAGGTAAGTCCCATAGGAACAAAGAAGCTAACTCCCAGGCATCTGCTACCTTTCAAAACTTGAACGAGTTCTGTTTTTGGAACACAGCTCCAGAATCTTACAATCAGTCTGCCTAGTCTGCCTGTTCTGGTTGAAGGATTTTCAGACTTATGGTCCAAAAAAGAAACTTTCCCACTGATAATGGGAACTGCTGGCCGCTTGGGGTTCCTTCAACAACATTTAGGAAAGAAGCAGAACTGTGCTTAGCTATTAAGTCTTAATCAAAACTAGCCAAGTTTCAAAATAATTAAAGCATACACATGAATGCATCCACTTACCCAAACACATGGAATATGCATGCAGAAATATTTACCTACTGCAACATTCTCAGTCCACAAGAACATAAGAACATAAGAAGAGCCATGCTGGATCAGGCCAAAGGCTCATCTAGTCCAGCTTCCTGTATCTCTCAGTGGCCCGAGCAAATGCCTCTGGGAGCACATGAGACTAGATATCTGTCTCCTGCTACCACTCCCCTGCATTTGGCCCTTGAAGTACTCTGGTTTTAAGCCTGGAGCTTACACGTCTCCATCATGGCTTGTAATCTGTGATGGACTTCTCCTCCAGGAATCTGTCCAATCCCCTTTTGAAGGCATCCAGGCTAGATGCCATCACATCTTGTGGCAGGGAGTTCCACAGACTAACAACACGCTGGGTAAAAAATATTTTCTTTTGTCTGTTCTCACTCTCCTAACCCACAGTTTGAGTCAAAGTCCCTTAGTCTTGGTATTTTGTGAGAGGGAGAAGAGTGTCCCTCTATCCACTTGACTCATGCCCTGCATTATTTTGTACATCTCAATCATATCCCCCCTCAGGCGCCTTTTTTCCTGACTAAAGAGGCCCATACTTAGGTAATATAGAATCTACATTATAAATCTAGTGGCCTGAGAACACTTCTTTTGTGGTACAGTCCTAATAAAAATGGCTCATATTCTGAGTAATGGGGCTACTCTCATCCTGGAAGAGACAAACTGAGGTCCGTCTTCTCCCCTTACTCAGACCACAAGCTGCTGCTGAATCCCACCAAGCCAATGTAATGAATATTGTAGAGTTAGGCCAAAATACTTTGTGGTCTGGGATGAAGAATATAATGGGGATTCCTCCCACCCCACCCACCCACAGACAATTCTTCATACAGAAACAGACCAGAATTACATCAGACCTTTGTTTGATACAGCCAGTGAGGCAATTTGGTCTGCTGCATCTGAGGAAAGGTAGGTAATTTAGGTAGTACAGAGCAAGCTATATAGCATTCCTAGGTATTCTCCCCATAACATTCAATTTTCTCATCCATATTGACAGCTTGAGGAGACATTATCTCACATTGCCCAAAAGTAGGTCCCGTCCTGCTCCTGGTGGTACTACACTCTCAATGGGATTGTCCATGTGACTGAGGAACCAGAGGTATGATTGATTTTGCCAACCCATCAACAGCTTATAGGGAGACAGTGTGCCTTTATTTATATTGGTACCAGTGAATTTCCCAACACAAATCTCTAGCAATTAATTTGCATAAACAAGTTAAATTTGGCAGTATAGGGCCATAATTTCCATCTCATTCAAGACAGCCAACAAAAAAGAGAAAGGTGTCTATTGCAGATAGAGATAACCCTATGATATTGTAAGAGAAAGTCAGCTTCCATTTGCTTCAGCTGTCCCATGTAAATGCCAACACACACACACACAGAGAGAGAGAGAGAGAGAGAGAGAGAGAGAGAGAGAGAGAGAGAGAGAGAATATAAATTTGATCTTTGACTTTCTGGGATAACCTTATTACTGTAAGACATTGCAGAATTAAAGACATGAGATAATCTGATGAACAAACTAGATTATTCCACTTTGAAAACCAAAGCACAGAGGCAAAGAAACTTTAATCTTACCTAATGTTGCTCTGCAGTAAGGTAGTGCTCCCTACCTAGTGTGGTTCAGCTCTTGTACAAAGTTTGCAGATATTCACATAAATGAGACTAGCTGTTCCACTGACAGATTGTTTTTGCCAAATGTTTATCTTTTCTTACATCAGATAGCATGCTGTTTTTCAGAATCCAAATCCAGAATTATGGTGCAACTCATGCAGTACACAGATTCCTGTGTACAAATGGGTTATACAGTATGCCAACGTGCTGTGAAATCACTCTTAGGTGCTGATGGAGCAGTTTATATCCCTTTGACTTTGTAGCGAATGTTGTGAAATTTAAACACACACACACACAGAATCAGAGAATGAAGCAGGGCTGAAACTGACCAGAAAGATTTTGATGAGTTTGACTTTTCTAGACTTGTGATGGAGGGAGACACACACACACGGGATAAAGAAGGAGCAGGAGCATGGAAGGCACACTAATGAGTGGCAAACATAGTTTCATACCAACAGAGGCATTCACAGAACAATTGAAAATAAATCAATTAAACATGCAATTTAAGCAATCATCTATTGCCACCAAGTCATCCATGCTTTGATTACATCACATGATGACATCACCGTGTCCCACATGACTGGTAGATGGGCCTCTGAAATTGTTGTTAATTGTTAGATGGCCTCTCTTGAAAATCTTAACATTTGGACAAATGTCTTAAGACAGGTGGTCCCTTAGCCAGGTCCCAAACTTTGAGGCTTCTAAGGTTAAAATTAGAGACAAATGCTTTTCAAATAAACAAACAACATTGCAGCAGCAGAAGATCCCAGACATTTTTCAAGGATAATAATGAATACATTGCAGCAAACTAAATGTGATGTAATCAAGGCACAGATGACTGTTGCCAACACAGATCAACTCAGGTGCTAAGTGGAATTGTGCAAATCACAATCACATCACTGGATGGTGAAAATCTACAGTGTTTGTGGCTTCTTATGAACTTTTTAAAGGGGAGGTAGTACCGTGTTTCCCCAAAAATAAGACATCCCCTGAAAATAAGACCTAGTGCATCTTTGGGAACAAAAATTAATATAAGACACTGTCTTATTTTTGGGGAAACACGGTACAAATGGGTGGCAAGCTGGGCACCTTATCGTACCTTCTCTACAGTTATGGGCAGCAGTAACTGGAAAGCATCACATAAAACAGGATTAGGCAATTTCTAACTCGATTCATGAACATAATTGTAGACATAGCACTTCTCAAGGAATAAGCTATATATGAAGTGGGCTGTGTGTTCCCAATGAAATAGTTTTTCCTCCTAAAATGGCATTTCCGCAGAAATTTAAGCCTTGGCATTCAGATTTTCAAGTTACACCTCTGGTCAACTCGGAGTCACAAAACAAAGTGCACCCAAACAGTAGCTGAGGTAAATCCTGAACAGTGCTTTGGGGAATGTTGCTGCCAAAGATGTGTTAAATGATTTGTCTGCTTTGATTCTGAGTCTCCATGGCCTGAAGGAAAATGGGAAATTGTCCTCAACATGCTTAGCAAAGGGATACCAGCAGACATCTGAGGCATTGGTCAGATCAGAGCTCTGATCAAATATAAGAATGCCACGAACCTACATGGAAGAGCTCCGTTGGGTGTCCGTTAGAGATGACTAAATCTGCTTCATTTTCTCTCACATAAAAATTTCACAAAACACTGGTAAATTTCTATCAAGGTGGCCTGAAATCCTCATCCCCAGGGAATGGAGAAATTTATCAGTTTCACTTTCTCCCAAATTGGAAATTTGCAAATGTCAGTAAATCCTGGAATCTACTTTCATACGTCAGAATCCTATTAAGAAAAGGGCAATAGCAGAGCATTCCCCCCACCCCACCCCCTCTGGCAAATGCTCCAATGTAGGACTGTCTGCCTGCCTGATCTCGCAGCCAGTAAGCACACAAAAGGGAGCTTGTGGGGCAGAGGGAACATATGCATCTATGCCCTTGTACTCTCATTAGGCTTCTGGCCACGGTCATGGTACAATCAAGGCAAGCCTGTGTTGCAGGCTTCGAATTATGTGTGAGGTTTATTTCACTAGAGATATTTATGCAAGATTTGTAACTCTTGTATTAATACCAGTGGGAGTTCAGTGCTGCATTCCAGTTGGTGCATACCCTATGCGTATGACTAACATCTATGGCCACGATTGTTTTAATATCTGTAACCAACGTTTTGGAGTCTGGCTGATATAAATCACCTAGACAACATAACTTTAATCCATAATCAGAAGACTTAAAATGTGCCACATTTTTTGGACTCCCCCCCCCAACTCCACTGGGTAGGAGGACCTTCTGTATTTCAAACAAAAATAATCTAAAGTTGTATTGATGCAATGTCTTATTAAGGTCCTTGAAAATATTCCCAGAACTAATTTTTAATTAATACAGGTCATGGAAAACTTATAAAAGATTCATATATAAGATAAAGTAGAAATAAACATCTACACTGTTTTGTCATTTATTTCTTCTCTTTTGAAGCATCTCTTTTCATGTCATCACTGTGAAAAAAACCAAGGTTTATGAAAATCTTCCATTTATGGCTCTTTCTCTTTGCCAGGTCTGTCAATTTTTGACACTGCAATTTTTAGAAAATTAAGATCCACTTCAAAAGTGTATCATCTAGCTTTAAAACAGTGGGATGTATAGTGTTGCATCCTAATGCCTCCATCCAACATCAATGCTGACAGAAGGATCCTTAGAGTTGACTCCAGTGATTAGCCCCTACAAGAGTAGTCAAATAAATAGAAAATGTTAAGTTGAAACATCTGTAAGTTCCACTAATTCAGTAATAGGCGCCCTCTATTTGAATGAACAAATAGAAGAGACTCGCTGATTTAGTTACAGTGTCCTAAGCAGAACACCAGATTTTGCTGGATTTTTCAGAGAACCCTCCTTTCCCACCGCAACATTCAGCAGGGTCCACCAATCCACAGGGATGTGTGTGAAGGGTCTGCCCTGATGACAAGGAGATGTAGAAATCTGCTTCCATCAAGGTTTGGATCAGATCCCCCACTTGAAAAACAGTCTAGAAATTGTGGAATAGCAGCCAAAGAGCTAAAGATATGCCATGATTGTGCTCTCTTAGTTTGTTTTAAATTTCATCAAAAACACGTCTGGATATTCTTTAATGCTAGAGAGAGAAAAAGAAAAAGAGAGAAATGATTGATTCAAACCTCAGGTGCAAGACAGGGTCAGGAAAGGAACATTACTGGATATAGTGAGCACTTAATGATGAATTAGTGGTTTGAAGGATCGTTTTATGATGCATTTCCTATTTTGTTATCAGGGGAAGTATGATGTGTGACATGCAAGTGAACACAGTGTTTTGGAGCAATGTTCTGTGATGGGCTTTTCATAAAAATTAGCTGACAATGTCATGAGTATACAAGTAAATTTATAGCTTTCATACTGGTCTGCCATTCCCATTGCAATTTCCAATCACTTGGGCTTTTTATTAAGTTTATTGTTCCTTTATTGTTCAGTAGAGTGTAAGCAGCAGTGAGATTACAAATAAATGTAAGTTTCACTGGGTAGGAAGTGAAGCTTGCAGAATTAAGGAAGGAAACAAGTGAAGGAAAGCACAAATTAATTTGAATCATTTGTGATATGAAAGCCTCCGTCCCTGTGTTTCTTGTCAAATGTATACGCTGTCTGCAGCAGCTGAAATGTGGCTCCTCATGTTGGTACTGAAGTGGGAAAATTCTGAAAACAAAGCACCATTTGTACTATTTTTTTTTTAAAAAAAGGATTGACAGTGCTTTTCACTTCCGTGCTGCAATCTGTCATTTATGTTTTCCCAAATCACTTCCAAAATTCGTCATTTCTGGTTTCTCTCACTGGCGTTTGCTTTGCTTGCAGCAAACCAGAAACCAACAAGTGAGGGGCACTGAACTTTCTCAGTGTAGCATCGTTCTAATAATATATCTGGCTCAAGACCTTCAGCATTTATTTCCCTCTGCTTATTCCCCCCCCCTCAAAGAATGAATGCTTTATCATTTTACTTAATAGCCCAAGAAGCTGAGCAGAAAATCAAACTAATAGGTTTTAATGACACATTTTCAACCACAAGTTAGTAAAAATTAAAGGATTAAAACCCCTCCCCCAAAATAAAAATGGTTTGTCTTAAGCACTTACACAGCCTTTAGGAACCATAATTAAAATGTGTATTCCTTTCTTGTTATTACTACATTGGTGTCCATTAAAATGGAGGCTGTTGTTCTGGACAAACAGACAATAGCCAGTATCCACTAGGAAATCGATTTGCTACATGGTTTGTGCTATTACTTAAGTTATAAATAAAATGATTTTTCCCAGATGGCTCCCTGATGGCCCTGCAATCTTCCCAGCACCACAAACAGCTTTTCATCCCTGCTGTAACTCCCTCCTGACTTCCTTCATCCACTAGCACCTACTGCTTTGTTCCTTTTTTGCAGATTTGCTGAAATCTTTTCCCCAAATGGTAATGTTAGACTGCCAAGCAAACAGCATGAGAAAGAAGTTTGGACACAGATAATTCGGGAACCAAAGATTCCTAATAGGATTCCCTTCTGTAAAGCTCTGCAGCAGCTGATAGATATTTCCCTGCTCGGCAATGCTGTGACTGAATGCCGTTTGGTAGGTTTCCTCACTCCTGCGCCATCCACTGCAGAAGTGAAGCATATAAGAGACCAATTATGAGAACAAAATTATATATGCTGTGCAGAAAGTAAACAAGGTGAGGTTTTTTGTTTGTTTGTTTGTTTTTTGCCCTTGCTTTGTAATTCTGGGATCTGGGGCAATCCGCTGAAGCTGATTAGTGGGAGATTCAAGACAGAGTAAAGAAAGTGCTTTAGTGAACTTGTCATATTTTGTGCCACATGATGTACTGGCCGTCACCTTATAGGATGACTTCAGAAGGAAATTACGCAAAAGCTACAGAAGATAATACTAGTGATCACAATAGCAGCCATGGCAGCTATATGTTTGTTTCCTCCAGTACGCCATATTGGAGGAATATGTTCTTACCTACTTCATGGTTTCATATAGACAGTTATTTTGTTATTGAGAACAGATTGCTGAAGTAGGTAGAACTTCGAGCTGATGAGACACGGCCTTTTGTTTCTGTGTTCTCAGAAGGCAAGGGAAATGGCGGTAGCATTGTCAGAGCTTGCAACATATCCCCCCCTCTCTCAGACACACATATTTATCATCTACCTCATCAGAGGAATGTGCCCAAGGTGTCTAAGAATACAGTAATTCTAAAAATCATAACAGAAAGTTAGAGAAGATTATTAGTCTGAATAACTATATACAAATAAATCAGCAGACAATTAAATCAATAATCAAAGCCATGGTTGCCAGATCAATAGCATCCCCTTCCCTCGGATATACGCTTGTGGTGTCACAAAGCCAGGACAAGAAAAGGGTTGGAAAGGACACTTTTTGTACATTTGGCTCTGTTGTCACTAGAGCTTGGGCCACAGGAAGGCTCATGGGTAGAAACCTTGGTGCCACACTCCTGCCTTGCTCCAAATGACACAATGAGTCCCAGAAAATGACTGAAACAAGGAGGCAGGACTGAGGAGATACGTAACTGGTGGATGAAGGGCTTCCAGGTGGTAGTGTTTCCGCATTCTGTTTATTTTCTTCTATTGAGATAGTATGTTTCCTTGTTGCTCTTGTAGCACTCCTAATCTCGCCTTAAATTTCGCATTGGTTTATTGGATTTTCTGAAAGTGAATTCTTGTTTTCCTCTTTTTGTTCTTCTCCTCTGTTTCTTTTCAGTAGTTAAAGAACTGTATTTTTCTTTGTTGCTACATGAAAAACTGCATTCAGGGTTTTTACCTTACTCCTGTCACTTTTACCTTTGCTTTTTGTCTGTCTTTTACTGTTTTAAGTGTTTTATTTTCTGTCATCCATCCAGGTTTTTGTTTTCTTTTTACTACAGGAATTGTCTTTTTGCATTCTCCCTTAAAGATCTATCTGGTTTCAATCCACAGTTCTTCTACGGTCAACTGAGTTTAGAAATGCAAATCTTATTTTGATGTGGATTTTATATTAATCACAAAAGTTGATTATATTTTGTCACTATGATTCTGTTTGTATTCTTTTTCAGCTTTACTTTAATGCTGGATATCAAGACTTCATGATCAGTACCATAATCTTCTCCTGGTCTTGTTTTGTTAGAAAGAATATAGCTTCTCCATCACCTCCTTCTAATTACACATGTACAGTCTTCTGTTTGGTAGCTTGAAAAATGTTTTTGCAATAAGCCGATTTTTGGCTTCACAGAAATCTGTAAATTGCTCTGTTTTGTTTCTGTCCCCTAGGCCATATTCTTCAACAACACTTGGTTCTGCTTCCAAGTCCTTGCCAAATGCATCTCATGGATCTCTCTTGGCATGCTTGGATCCTAGAAAATTTATAAAGGATAACTGGGTCCTTGTGGTTGTGCAGTATCATCTAGTTACAGTATGTTGTGAGCAGGGCTGGCACGTCCATTAAGGCGAACTAGGCAGTTGCCTAGGGCACCAAAATGGACAGGGCATGCTGGCCAGCCCACTGCCCCCCACTGCCCCCCACCACCCGCCACTGCTGCCGTTTCCGCTGCCCGCCCACTGCCCCACTGCCCTGCCCCCCCTTGCCTAGGGCGCAAAAAACCCTAGCGCCGGCCCTGGTTGTGAGTGAATGGGCACTTCCTGGTTCATATGTTGCATCTTGGAAATGCTATTCTCTTTCACCAAGGCTGAAGCAAATAATTTTGTTGCAGGAGTTCAACCCCTGTGCTGCAGTCAAGCCTCTACTCAGGACCCAAGTTTGATCCTGATGGGCTCAGATAGCTGGCTCAAGATTGACTCAACCTTCCATCCTTCCAAGGTCAGAAAATGAGTACATAAGAACATAAGAACATAAGAACATAAGAAGAGCCATGCTGGATCAGGCCAAAGGCCCATCTAGTCCAGCTTCCTGTATCTCACAGCGGCCCCACCAGGTGCGTTTGGGAGTGCATGAGACTAGATATCTGTCTCCTGATACCACTCCCCTGCATCTGGCCCTTGAAGTAACCCGGTTTAAAGCCTGGAGACTCCACATCTCCATCATGGTTTGTAACCTGTGATGGACTTTTCCTCCAGGAATCTGTCCAATCCCCTTTTGAAGGCATCCAGGCCAGATGCCATCACCACATCCTGTGGCAGGGAGTTCCATAGACTTACAACGCGCTGGGTGAAAAAATATTTTCTTTTGTCTGTTCTTACTCTCCCAGCCCTCAATTTGAGTGTATGTCCCCTAGTTCTGGTATTTTGGGAGAGAGAGAAGAGCTTCCCTCTATCCACTTTACTCATACCCTGCATTATTTTGTACGTCTCAAGCATATCCCCCCTCAAGCGCCTTTTTTCCAGACTAAAGAGGCCCAAATGTTTTAGCCTTTCTTCATAAGGGAGGTGCTCCAGCCCGGTAATCATTTTAGTCGCTCTCTTCTGCACCTTTTCCAGTTCCACTATGTCTTTCTTGAGATGTGGTGACCAGAATTGTACACAATACTCCAGGTGGGGCCTTACCCAGCTCACATGCACTATGTCAGCATAAGTCAAATGCCAGAATTGGGAGAAGGAGAGGATCACTGGATGTGTACAGTTATGCCCCTCTCACCACCTGAATCAAGGCAGGTGTGGGTCTAAATTCCTGCTCAGCAATGGAAACTGACTGGGGGTGTGGCTCTTATAAAAACAATCCACACATATTTGATTTACATCGCAATCCCTATCAGAGTTGTTATAAGGCACTTAAAACCCAATGGCACCTAACAACAACAAGAGAGGAGAACACTTTGTTGTATCGTATAAACACATAAACTAGGGATTAAGCTCAGTATTTATTAGTTACCTGTTTGTTTTATTCTTATTTCATCCAATGAGCTGAAGGTGAGGTACATGACTCTCATTTTCCTTCTGAGAAAGTGTGAATGGTTCTGAGCCATGAAATAAATTTCATGGCTGAATGGGGATTTGAACCTTGGTCTCCTGAGTCCTAGTCTGACCATTACGTCATACTGGTTCATTAAGCTTTAGAAGGATGAGCTCTGAGTAAGCAGGCTTAGGATTGCCCTAGTTTAAAAATGTCTGGTCACTCCAAGGCAAGATGTGTGAGTAGAAAATTTCAGTTCATACTTATAGTTCATCACTTGTTATCAAAAGGAACCTGCTTTCTGTAGGGTGTTTTATCTTGAAAATGAGAAAAAAAAATGCATAATTAGTTGTCTTGTTCACATTGTAGTACCCCACCTGCCAAATTCTGATCACTCCAGACTTTCTAAAGACATATTATTCAAATATTGTTATTGTTTTGTTGTCTTTCCCAGATTTCGTATGTGCCTTTCTTAATCTTCTTATCATAACAAATGTAAATCTATAATATTATCTGTCATATCAACATTTGTTTTTTGCTTTCTGCACAGCAAATTAAAGTAACAGTGTGGCCTATCCAGAAACCTGCTGAAACCAGGGTCAACCATATCATTAGTTCATTGCAATTTGGATCAGCCCATAGAGATGTAAATTTTTTCTATGGCTATTTTCATTCACAATCTTATGGACATGTCTGTCAGAGTAACAGCAATAGATGAAATGGGACTTAGTTCTGAATAAGCACACAGAGGGTAGGAGAACATGACCAACCTGGGTGAAACATATAAGGAAGCTCTTCCAGGATTTCCACGTTTTCTCTTTTTTAATGTTGCCACAATTCGATTCTTGGTGGAAAATGTGTCATTTTACCATGAACATCAAGCAGAAATTCTACAGGTCCTCCTCTCATTTGTTCTGCTTGTACTAAAATTGTTAAAAGAAAGGGTGTCTATCAACTGGTGTCAAAAACAGCAAATTACCCAAAGATCAGGTGATGGGGGAGTGGGGGCAGAATAAGCCAGCCTCTCTTGTCAAACTAGTGTTAATTCCATCTCCCAAAATAATTTGGCAAACCGCCACTGATCCTGCCACAATGGGAAAAGTATTGCTGGTTCACTACATGGGAGAATTTGAGAAGTACCACCATAGAGTTTGTAGCAAAGCTTCCCTCTACTAGCCTCCTGAAGTCATTTAGGTTTTCTAAATCCAAATTGGACTTTTCCCCCTTCTGATTTAAAATTCTAGTACTTTTCTTCTTATTAAGATTTCCATAAATTAGGATGTTTCTTAACATAACTTGGCCCAACTGATTCCATTTGGGGCAATACCATGGCTTGAGTAAATACCCACATTGTCTGTGGGCTTGTCCACACATGACAATTGGATTGGACAGACTGGATTCGACTGAAAAGGTCCAAAGATGCCCGGTATCCCACTTGATGAGATCCTTGCATCCAAATGGCATATGGACCTCAAGCAACTCTATTTGGTCCACAGCCTTCCAGCCTTCCAAGTCCCAGTCTTGGACTATGGTTGCCACTCTGGCTCAAATTACATCCCTAATGTTTAGTTTCTAAAGAAATCAGTTTTCTGCAGCTTAATTGCAAGTCGCTTTTCCCCATGGCCATTTCTAGGACCTGCATTATTTAAATCTATCTAATGAGGTGTAAGGTCCACTGAGTTCAATGGGCAGTGCTCCTATGAGAGCATATAAAGGACTGAAGCCTACATGTGGTCTGGGCATGGATTACAGGATGTGTGTTGCCATTCCATTCATAATCCATTTATTTTGGATAATTCCTTGCTTATGAGATATAGAGAAACGGTAGAATGTTTCAGCATATTTGGAATACTTAACTAATGGCAGGACAAGCTCGAGTGTATCAGTTGACTTGTCTCTAAAAGGCAGCAGACACTTGAGCACCAATAAGCCTATTGTAATGTTCAAAAATTAAGCATTACTAATTGAAAGGAGTGTACACAAAAGTAGCAGATTTAAACACCTGTTGTTCTTAAGAGGCTGTTTAAATTCTGTGAAGACTTGTGAATGGAGTGGGCTGTGCAGTAAACCAAGAAGACTATCAGGACACTTTAAAGCTAATGTATCTCCATGAGACAAGGTAAAAAGTGTGGAGATTGGTCTTGAAACTGCAGGCTGTGTTTTGGATTAAGAAAACCCCCACACCCCAATCAAATTGGGCTGATTTTGACAGATTTAAAATATGCTTGGATCAAAGTGGACTCCTCCCAAAGTAGATCATAGTATTCTGGAAATATCAGATAAAACTTTAGTTCTTGTAGTAAGAAGCACTGGTAGTTGCTAACACTCACTCACACAAACCTTTACCCTTTTTATAAGAATTATATTTTGATGTGCTAAACAATGTGTTCCTCCAGTCCAGGAGGGAACTTACATTGTGGCAGTAAATGTTTGATTTCAGAAAGTCAATGAAGATTTGGAGTTCATTGGTTATACAACTCCTGCACTTTGCTGACCTGTGATTTTCTTTGCTATGCTGTGATTTCCTTTCATACTGAAATTTGGATTCAGGAAGGGTCTGTAACAGAACTGAGCCTTCTGGTTGAGATGTTGTGGTGCAACTTTGCTCTGTGGAGTTGAGATTTGAACTTCTCTACCCCCCCCCCCCCGAAAGAGTGTGATGTTGCTTTTATTGACTAGGGAAGCAGGGAGGCAATGTTAGAGGGTGACCTTGAAAAATGTGATAAGTGGTAAGAGTGCTGAAAAGTTGAATCACAGATGGGATGGCTAAAAGCAGAACTGCTTCTAGCCTCTTATAATATCCTGGGGTTGAGAAGGTCCACAAAGCCGTCCTCCATTGAAAGAAGCTTTTCAGCAACCCTTGAGTGGCCTGCTCTTCTCTCAGCTTCCAAGATAAAATGTTCACAGCTGTAGAAGTGTCCTATTGCAATATATTAACCAAAACAGCCTCTAGGCAAGCCACCTTTCTTTCGGCAGAATAAATGTACATGCTTCAGTTGACTGCAGTCTTTGAGAGCTGCATCAGCTTTAAGAGCTTTTGGCATGAGAATGTTGTTGAGCCAATAGAAAAGCCCTACAACCTAGTCAGAAGTTAGAAAAGCAGGTTTGTTTGGGGCATATCATTCCCACAATTCATTTCAGAGTTTCGCGAAACAAAGAAAAAAGGATGGGCAGTGCTTCCACAGTTAAAATCCAATCATCTGTGCTGTTTGAGGAACTACATGAGCTGGAGATGCCACCCCCCCCACACACACACAAATGGAACTTTTCCAATTTCTGAACCTGTTTTATTCACCCAAGGGACAGAATGAGAGATTTGATGCCTTTTATTGTGATGTCCAAGTGATATTACTTCAGATAGTAAGTCTGCAAGCAGGGACAGCCTTTAAAAAGTTTTTTATACGTAGGGCACTCCAAATGAGAGAGAGAGAGAGAGAGAGAGAGAGATGCAAGGAAACAGTAAGACTCTCCTGGACTCATAGCTGGATGATAAAACAGCAATCACTGCTTAGCAAATGATTGCATCCACTACATTTCTGCATAGGTATGTATTTAGCAGCCCAGTAGCAAGGATATGGTCACAGTTCATTATTCAGGCAAACTTTTTCTGAAAGTGATAAGCAACTAGGTTATAAACGAAATATCTAAATAACTTTCTTGTCATAATCTTTTTCCTTCTGAAATATTATTTTATCTTTCTCGGTGAAAAAAAAAGTGACCTGCAAAGGAAAGCCGAGTTTGAAGTATGGAAGAGGTGAAGCACAAACATTTTATTAATTTATTTGCTTTTAATTAATTATCTCTGGAGGGTTCCTCAGTAGCAATACAAGAGGTGATCTGACTCCTCTTGGCCTCTGGAATTGAAGTCTGGATCGTTCTGCAGGAGGCAAATTGAGTCTCAATTCCTGGCCTCCTGCTTCTGAAGAGGATGTAAGGCAAAAGAGATGGTTGGCAGACGAACTGAGCCAAACTGAGAAATGTCAGCATGGAAATGGGAAAGAGTGAGGATGGCACTGCAGGCCACGGCAGCGTTGGAAATAGCCTAGGCCAAACCCTAGGCGTGCGTGTGGGCCTGTGGGTGAATTCCACAGGATTTAAAGCAGGATGGCTTCATGAGAGACAGAGGCTGCAACCTGAGGGAAGGAACCATGTTGAATGGAAAGATCTTCAGGCTGGCGCAGCAGTGGCAGCAGCAGGAGCAGGAAGACCAGAGGCTGCTGGTTGTCAGAGGCCTTGAATGAAAGCTTTAGGCCAGAGAAGCAGCAGGGAAAACAGAATATTGTAGCTGGTGAGAGGTATTGTGGTGGGGGGCGGCGGTGGGGTGGGGTGGGGAGAGCTTGAGGCTCCACACTGCAGTGAAAAAGGAATATAAATACTACCACTTGGCTGCTCAGGTTTTGAGCAGAAAGGACTCAAGTTTGATGATAATCACTAAAGTGGAAAGGTTATGATGCAGGGTTTTGTTTGTTTGTTTGTTTTTAATGTTTCCTGCCTGGGGCCGCTTGGTACCTGCATTTGTTTGTAACAGTTGTGTGGCGGAGATAACTTATTTGTCCATTAGTATTGATGTTTCTGGGTGGCTCATTCTGAATCTTCCAGAGATTTTGGAGCACTCATTCACATGGTCAAAACTGAATAATTAATAAAAGGAAAAGAGAAAAGACTGCAGAAACCAATTTATAGTTATACGCTGATTTTCCCCCAATTGTATTTTTGGAAGTTTGTTTCAAAAACAAACAAACTTGCATTTCTAAAGATTAAAAAGAAGACATTGTGTTGGTTTTCTTTAACAAGGATCTAAATGAAAATCATTGTTTGTAAATTTATTGGGGAGGGCAGGCAATAGTTTTGTGAGATTATAACTGACAGTTTGAAAATCTCCTTCATTGCATGAATGGTGAACAGGATGCAGTATGTTAGATTACAACTACTGGAGTGCCTTTTCCTTTTGCGTCCTGCAATGACTGTGGTGCATGATTATGGCTTTGATGTCCCTACTGCAGTCTTGACAACCAGCCAAAACAAGCATTTGAGAATGTATGAAAAAAGGAAAGAAAGAAAATGCTTCCCTCCAAGTTGTTTCAGTGGAACTGATGTCCAAGTAAATGCAGACATACAGTACAAAGGATTTCACTATAAAGCTGATAATGATGTTCACTTTAGAATAAAAAGATAAAGGTTCTCTCTGCACATGCACGGTAGTCATTTTTTACTCTAGGGGTGGTGCTCATCTTCATTTTTGAGCCAAAGAGCCAGTGTTGTGCAAGTCCATGGCCATGTAGTTGACATGGCCTAACACATTTCTGTTCACCTTCCTGCTTTTTACAGCAGTACCTATTTATCTGCTTACATTTACATGCTTTGAACTGCTAGGGTGGCAGGAGCTGGGGTTAACAATGGGAGCTCACTCCACTGCATGGCACCCAGGATTCAAACCGCCGAGCTACTGACTTTGCAGTTGACAGTTTCAGCTGCTCTAGCCTGATCAGCCACCACACCCTATTAAAACCTATGGAAAGTCTTGATTGCTCACAAAATGCACTTATCCTACAGAAACCTATTAAAATTACTTCTGAGAAAACAGGCTTAGGCTATGTCTACATGACTACAATATGAAACATACGACTTGTGCATAAGTTACAATGAACTTAGTGGAAATACACGTCCCCACCACTATCCCACACAAGAAGGTTTGGGAACCCCATTACAACAGTGTGAAATCTTCTGCTAGTTCTTTTACATACAGTAGGCTGATCTCCAGTTTTCCTTCCCTATTCCTTGAGAATCAAAAGGATCAGGAATAAATTGTGTAATTCATGTCCAGTTTCACCTTAAAAACTAATTAATTAATTAATGCATACATAGGCACAAAACATGCATACAGCATATCCTTATCACAGAATTGGGTGATTTCTGTTTCAAAACATTATGGGAGTTATTTTAGCAGGCGTTTTCTAGGCCCCTGAAATTTTGGATCTGTGCTAAATGAGACCTAAGCATGGAATGGTGTCATTAAAAATATATTTGGTTCAAGTATTCTTTCCACATGATCAGTCATTTCTTGACAATAATGAGTTCTTGAAATTCATGACTAGGAGATCTGCCTTGCCAAGCTGGGACTCAAGCAGCATGCTTATCAAAACAAGTAGTATAAACTTGGCAAAGGCAGTGCTGTGTCCCAGCCAATCATATTTTTATTTCAAATAGCAAAATGACTTTTGAAGCCACTTAAGACTTAACTTTGTTATTGTGTTTAAATAAAAACAACATTTCACACAGTATTCCTTCCATACTCTGGCCAAAGTCAACAAAATAAGGCACCTTTCCATCTGAAATGATAATGGACTTATTCACATAAAGTTAGCTAAATTCCTTTTCTCTCCTTCGCCCCACCCCCGCCTTTCCTTACAGCACCTTTCCCTCAGTCCGCAAATCTACAAAATTGCTTGCCTTGGGGTAAAGTTCTAGAAAAGACCTGTGCACACATTTCCCTTTGTTATCAATTTTCTCCACAGCCACAAGAATTTTTCTGATTGTGGGAATAACCAGGCAGCAGATTACATGAATAATTAGGGCTACAATGACTATTCCCCAGTTTTAAGTTTCAAGCCAAAAACAGCAATGATGGGTGGGAGGTAGCAAAAATAATTTCCAAAACATTGATTCCGCAAGCATTACTTTTTATAAAATATCTTATTGGAGGGCCTAGCTGTGGCTGCTGAGTAATAATCTCCCCTAATTAAAGTACTGCCTCATTTGTCTTGCTGGATCTCTCATATGACAGACCTTATCAGCCAGGAATCTAACAGTGACCAGGAAATGGTACCATGATTGTACATGGTCTCTTAGATTTGGTTGTATGATGACAACATGAAACAAAATGACTTCACTTTGACATGGACAAGCTCAGGTAAGGCATGAAAATTGCCATGACTAAATGTCACAGGGTGCATTTCAGTGACTAGCTGGTCATGCACCGGATTATGCAGCCAAGGTAATACCTTGGGGAGAGGGAATTTGAAATTAGATACGGGCAAAAAGTGAAAAATGACATAATGTTTCATTGTTTCATAATGTAACAAAACATTTTGTTATGAAATGAAACAAAAGAAACTGTTTTGGCCCGAACTGAACAGGTATTTTTTTTTTTTTTGCATCTGTGCTAAATGAGACCTAAGCATGGAAGGGTGTCATTAAAAATATATTTGGTTCAAGCAGCTTGTCCATGTCCAAGTGAAGTCATTTTGTTTCATGATGTCATCATACAACCAAATCTAAGAGACCATGTACAATCATGATACCAGAAACTGAACCGGAGAGCCGCCAGAAATTGCTTCAGGCAATGGGATGCAGTGAGTTCTGGTGGCTGGAGTAAAGGTTTTGAATTTCTCTGCTCTGCTGTTTTGCTCTCACCACTGCCACCCATCTGGTTTTGATAACTCAAGCTGTCAAAACCAGTTAGGTGGTGGTGATGAGAATGGGAGAGCGGAGCAGGGTTTTGAATTTTGCGCCCTCCACTCCACTCTCCCCTTTTTGCCACCAGCACCTAGCTGTTTTTTTTTTTAACAGCTCGGGCTGTGGGGAGGACGGGTAGCCTTTTCACACAGCCCAATCTGTCAAACAAACAAACAAACAAAACCCCTCCCCGAACAACTGCTGGGTGCCAGTGGCGACAAGGGGAGAGCAGAGCAGGTGGTGCAAAATTCAAAAGCCTGCCCTGCTCTCCATTCCAGCTGGTTTTGACAGCTTGGGCTGTGGGGAGGGAGGACACGACTTTACTTCAGCTATTCGAAATGTTCTGTTTCTGGAAAAAACAAA
Source organism: Phrynocephalus versicolor (assembly GCA_023846285.1). NCBI lineage: Eukaryota > Metazoa > Chordata > Lepidosauria > Squamata > Agamidae > Phrynocephalus > Phrynocephalus versicolor. Next base: position 4,094,204 of record JAHTLZ010003518.1, on the reverse strand, counting down.
CAAACCACATTATCAGCCTTAGACAGCACAGCTCTGAGAATAGGATTTCAGCCAGTAATTGCCAAGTATGACTGCCTCAGCTTAGCCACTTTAGCTTCTTAAGAGAATTCATACACAATATGATCCAGCACCCAGGTTTTTTTTTTTTTTTGGTCTTTTTAGCAATCTATCAAATCTGTAAAGCTGAACACTAGATTTCAAAGGAATTGGGTCCCCCCCTTGTCTGCTTTCATTGCTAAGGTTTCACACTCATAGATAGTAACTGGGAATAGCATAGTATGGGTGATCTTGTCTTTAATCTCTAGTGATGCTCCCAATATGCTTGAGGATCTTTTCCGGTTCCCTCATAGTTCCCAAATCTCAGTCTTTTGATACCTTGACTGCAGCCTCTATTGATATAAATCAGTGTTTCTCAATGTTGGGTAGCACAGGTGTTCTTGGACTGCATATTCGGTGGTGAAGACTTCTGGGAATTGCAGAACATTTAGGTTATCCAGCCACTGAGATAGATGAATAAACCAGGGTGAAGAAAATCCTTAATTATTCTAATATCTTAACAATCAATATTAAAGTTATGCAAGTCTTCTGTAGTCATATTTCCCCCTCTTATTGTTATGCTCCAATGCTCATTTTGCTGTTCCTTTTCTATCCTTCATTATTGTCCTCTCATGCCATTGGTATTAAGTATGATGGCATCTTCCTACCTTAAATTAATGGTACTGTATTTCTTAAATCATTTCCCACTCTTCCCTCATCTGAATCTGATATAGTCTGTGTGTAGATTGAACAGATAGGACGATAAAATGTACAATTTTCTGACACCTTTGCCTTTCAGAAATCATCCTCTCTTTCATTTTTTTCAGAGAAATCATATTTGCTGTATGATTTATAGGGACGTTCTTTTTGCAGATCAACATTTGAACATTTTGCATTTCTTGCTCCATATATGGTAAAAATCTTTGGTGTAAAATATTGTGCATAACTTCATGTGCATGGGAAATTAATACAGTTATCCCCATAGTTGCTATAGTTTAAGAACCACTTTTGTTTAGGATTGGGATATAAGGTGATTGTTTCCAGTCCGAAAGTCATGCTTTTATCTATCATATTCCTTTGTATCATTTTGCTCTTGAGGTCTGGATTTTAGCACAATCAGGGAAGGATTAAGTTCCTGCTGAGGCTCTCAGTTATGCCAAGCATAAAAGTCCCATTTCATAATTCCAAATTGTGTGCTATTGTAACCTGGATATAGAGTGGGTATTAGAAGCCCCTCAGTTTATTCAGGATACTCTCACTGGGAGCCTCCCTGAGTTTTGCTTGGTTATCCAGAACCTTTGAGTGAAGGTTACAAAGTGTTAAACGGTTCTGATCGGTGGACAAACATCTGTTGAGATAAGAATATCTTTGCCTGACTGTGGAAGAAAAGCAATGGAAGAGAGAAGGGAGTTCCATAGCTTAGGAGTGGCTCCTAAAAGGCCCTCTTTTCCTGAATATCTTAAGATCCATTGGTGCTGATAGAAGTTGATAGCCAAGACTCCAAGCTCTATAGAGCATTATAGGCCATTTCTAATACTTTGACATGTTCCCACAAATGGACCAGTAACTGATAGAGGACTATTATTATCACTGCAACCGGCTCACCCAACACCAAGGCCTCCTTGGAGAGTCTGAACACCTTCTACAGGCAGCCCCACCTACAGTTCATTACAGTAATTAAAATTAATTATAACTACAGTGCTACCTGTATAATAATATATATAATAAGTAGAAAAGACATATCTAAAAAATAAAAAAAATTGAAAAATTGAAAAAATAAAAAAAAATGTAAGTAGAGCTGATTGCATCTAAAATTTGTAAGGTAGCAGTTAAAACACCAACGGTTTTCTCCTCTTAAGTCAAATTGCTCGTAAGTAGAGCTGCTTTTTAGTAGAGGTACAACTGTACCTTGTTGGTGAAAAGAATATGCATTGTATTCATGAATCATGAATCATACAATACATTCGGAAAAGTGCTTTGTGATTTTAGGGTGGTGACTTCCCTGTAGAGATATAACGAGTTACTGTGCAGCTCTGCTCACAAGTCTCATTGCACTCATTGGGACTCAGTCCCAGTAAAGTATGCACAAGATCCGAGCAGTTTTGGACCAGTATCTCAATGCAGTATGAATGCCAAATCAACATGCTCTAGCTTTGTCATATTTTCTGAATAACATTTCTCCCAATATGCTTCCTCCTCCCCAAATTTGGAGTCAGATGGCCCCTTATAATTGCAGTATCAAATCTTTGCCTCAGTTTTCAACTGCAGGTGATTTCAAATGATTAAAGATGCACAACAGGGAATAAACAAAAATGCTTACATGCAATTATTTTTAATTAGTATTTGGCTATAAAGTGTATGCCTTCATAAAAAAGTCTGTTATTCACATAAACATCTGTTACCACACACACACACACACAAGGAAACACACTGTAAGTCTGTCATCACATCACCAAAACAGAAAATACTAAGGAATGCCAGACAGGAAAGCCAACACTTGGAGGTTTGAAACAAAAGATATAAGTGTAACGGCCAAAACAGACATTGTACCACGCCTTTCAATTAAGGCAGTTGACAATCAAAGGAAGAAGTGTTGCCAATGGAATTGCACAAGAAAATGTTAAAATAGATGGAATTATTCTTTGGAAACAATAGAATTCGAAAAGCTTAGCATGATTTCAAACTCTTTTACTAATTTTATACCAGTCTGCCTAATCAAAGGGCTTCCTGTTTGCGTGATATTCATCAATATTTGAACTCCTTTCTTTATTAAAAAGAAAGAAAGAAAAGAAAAGAAAGGGAAATATACTATTCTGCTTTTTTAAAGCAAAAATATTAAAATCAGAAGATCACATTATGGCCTTTTCCAGAAACTAAATTATTAGGGGTCAAGGAAGCAGGTCCATAATTGTGTCCAAGGATGTGTTGGTTGGGATTTGTTACATGGCACAGGAGATGGTGTCTATGGGATGCTGATAGAGGAACTATGTTGGTCATGGACAGGGCTGGTCCCATTAGGCAAAGTGAGGTGGATGCCTTGGGCAACAAATGCAGGATGGTAGTAGCCTAGGAAAGCCTGCTACCTTTGCAGTGGAGGCTTGTGTCCCATTCTTGGTGCTGAAGAAAGGTTTAATTGGCATGGAGAAGGACATCAGTGCTTTCTTGTCCTTTTCCCATGGAGAAGGATGACATTGCCTTCTTGTCCCCCTCCTCCTCCTCCTCCTCCACTTCAGCCAGGAAAATGTCATAGACCAGCTCTGTAAAACTGGTAGCAAACACAGGTCTAGGAAAACCTGTCATTGCCAGAAAGATAGAGAGAAGGATGGAGCATGAACAGCAGAGGAGAAGTAGGGATAAAAAAAAACTTCTGTCTTAGTCACACCATGTTGCTTTGGGACTCTCATCTAACTTTCACCCAGCTTGACCCCTTAACCCCCCTAAATACAGTACTTTACACAGCTCTGTGCTTTCATTTGCATCAGGATGACAACTTCAACAGCTAGAATGTGACTACCAGCAGCTACCAGATCAAGTCAATAAATGCATTTGGTTCTGTTTTAAATCAGAGTTTCCCAAACACGACCCAGTTCTAATGTGGGAGAGACATGCATTCAACTATGGATGGCCATTAGAAAATGTTAATGCTTCCTTCTTCCATGTTATGTTTCGCGAGGCCTGTTTTTGCCATTTCTTATCCACCAGGAGCATCTTCCAGGAATTATTGATGGAACATCCAGTTACCACTGCAAAAGTTCAGCAAGAAGTCAAATGTAACATTAAAAAGGGACACAGAACCAGGGCAAACTGTCAGCTTAAACTGCCAAAAATGAATGCCATGTCAAGTGGTCTTTCTAGTTCTCTCACCTCCCCTTGTTCCATCTGGTGGAGATTACTGTGTGTATGATACAGGATCATGTATTTTATCACTGAAACAGGCAGTAGCATGAAGGAGGTTGTGGCAAAAGTAAGAGTAAGGGAGAGGTCACATGCTTATATTTGCAGTTTTGGTATTGAAAGCATATTTGCGATTCAAAAAGTTCCATATATGTTATGTTTGTCTTCTCACTTAGGCAGCTTTTAAAAAAATGACTTGAGGTTAAGGAGTCATTGTACTAAGATGAATATGTTCTGCTGCATCTGCTTTATTCATTGCTTACTTTATTCCTGGTTTGCTCTGTTTCCTGAAGAAGTGGAAGGGGATAAGATGTAAGCAATGATCTGCAGGGTTGTGTTCTCTTAGAATGGCCTATTATAGCACTACACATATCAGAAAGCATTTTACAGTAACCCCTCACCCTTTTGCGATTCATATACTGGGACCACAGTATATTAAAAAAAACCCTGGGGTAAGCTGGAGAGGCCTGTATCAGGCCTCTTGTTCTTACCCCAGGCCTGGTGCTGCCCCAAACGGGCCTCCAACGGCCTTTGGTTACTTCTGGTTTACTGAAAAGCATTTCTGAGGCCTCTGACATGCCTAGAAAGGTCCTCGGAGGCCATAAAAACTGCTTTCCAGTGATCTGGAGATAACTTCCAGTTTTCCGGAAGTCACTTCCGGTTCAGCAAGAAGCACTTTTGGGGGCCATCATCAGAGATGTTGATGATGATGATGTTGATGATGATGATGATGTTGATGAATCATCATCATCATCATCATCATCATCATCATCATCATCATCATCATCATCATCATCATCAACATCATCAACATCATCATCAACTGGTGGATAGGTTTATCAATGCTTTGGGGTTTTTCAAACAGACAATGATGTATTACAGAACTGCAAAGCTAGAAGAAACCCCCGAGTCCAGCCACCTGTCAAGGGGAATCAAATGCCTATGCCTAAACCACTGAGTTATCAAACTGCAAGTTCAAATCATGGGGCTATATTTGTAGTGCTAGAATAAATAACAAAGCATTTCAAATAAGTCAAAATTTGGAGGGCTTGAGTGCTCAGATGCAGCTTTTGAATTAACCACATCTAGGTTTAGTGTTTGTTTTTTCCATATGACTGGAGACGGCTGACTTCTTAAATACTTATACGTGCTTTTTAAGATTTGTGAAGTACAGTCATTACCATGGCTAGAATAACACAGCTAGTGTGCAAGTGAAGTTCAAAAGCACCCACTGATTGTAGAATGGCAAAGATGACCCTTTGCTTGAATGAATGAATGAATGAATGAATCTTTATTTACGGTTTTTAACCAAATTAAGAAATATCAAAATATCAATTTACCAGAATAAAACAATTTGCCATGATAAAACATTTTAAAAACATTGTAAAACTTTGATAAAAGCCACAAAGTACAAACAGGACTGTTATATAAATAGTCAATATTAAGAAGATAGATAAAATAATATATTGAGTCAAGTCGACATCAAACCCCTAAGTGACCTTTGCTTGAAAGTGAATTGAAATTATTTCCAACTTGCTCTGATTTACAAGCCTTCTCTTTCAGATCTGCATTTCATATATGTTCCAAAGTGTCAGAAATATGAAAGTCACATGTCTGTGAAGATTCTCAGTTATCCAGGTGAGTTTATCTGGAAGTTCTGGCTGCCATGACTCAGCTTCCATATGAAAGTCACATATGTAGGGTGGAAGGGCCCAGTTCATTATTTTCTTTTTTCTTTTATAAAGATAGTTTTCAATCAGGAGAAAAATCCAAGAATGCCATATAAAAACATAGAAAAAACATAGGTAAAAGCATAGAAAAGTAAAGGAAGGAGCTGACAATTATAAATTATCAGATAACGTAGCTTTTATATTAAAAAGCAGTAATGCATTTCTTTTTAAAAATATTTTTATTTTCTAAACTGAACCAAATAAAACAAATTTGTTGCTTGTTTCCCGTCGTGTTACCAATTCAGTCACAATTTTTCCAAACATCTCAGCACAGTATAACCCATATCTCCTTTCCCAACTTAAAAGAACATACTTTCATACTTAGTTTCCTTAGTGTCTCATCCATATTCTATCTTTAGCCTAATCTCGAGTTGACAGTATATGCAGTCTTGATGTTTAATTCTTCAATTAACTAAACAACATAGGATACACTTTAGCTAACTATATATATCATAAATGTCATCCATGATATATTTACCTATTATTCTTAAAATACCTAATTTCAAAAGCCTTCTCTAACTCAAGTAAGTACTTTATTCACTTATTATAAAAGAGCTACCTCTTGGTCTACAGATTTCACTTTATGTATAGAAGTTCTTATCTGTATCTACCACAATTCTTTTAAGTATCTAAAAAATTAACATTTATTTATATTTCAGATTGGTCTTCAAATTTCTGTTTTCCATTTCCCGTATCATACCAATCAATTAGTAGCGTTAGACAATCAAAATACAGAAAGCAAATTTTTAAAAAATGTAATTGATTTACTAAGCCAGAAATTCCCTTTCTGAATTTTCTCTTTCCATGCCAAGTCCATTATCTTCATAAATTGTTCTTTTATCTTGATATCAATCTTAATAGTTGCTCTGCTGCTGAAAAGATCCCAAGCTTTTCTCTCTTCTGTATCCATATTGGGTAAATCAAATGCATTTATCTTGCTTCATAAATTTGGCCTACTCAAAAGATTTATCCTGCACCGATCTTGTTGTATTTGTCTGCAGATTAAAATCAGGTCTCTGTTCTGGCTCTTCCCCCTGACCAAGACTAACTTCAACTTTTTCACAAGTTCATTCTGCACAAGTCTTGTTGTAGTTATCTGTAGATTAAAATCAGCTCTCTGTTCTGCCTCGGTGTCTTGATCAGGATTAAAAATCTCTGTATCTTCTGAGGATGGGTCCATTTGTGATGTATAAATGTCTATTATTTTTTGTAATCCACATAGGATTATATTGGCAAACTCTTCATCTGATAACATTTCCCAGCTCATTGTTTTCTTATAGCTCACAACAAAGAATTAATATTGTTTGTAATCGTAGTTTCTGCCACTCAGTTTCCAAAAGAAAGGGGTATAGAGGGAAGTGACTGGATTGAAGAAAGGAAGAGCAAAAGAGGCAGGGAACGGAGTCCATTCAAGGTCAAATAAACATTTTTGAAAAACAGATTTCCCAGCACTGCCCTTAAACTTCATCTTTAAATCCACCTTATATAGAAAGCACAAAACAAAAAGGAGTTTCCTCAATAGTTTTTTTTCTCTACAAGCCCCAAAAAAAGCAATAGGCAGAAAAGCAAATTTGTAAAATAAATGTGAGGAAGTTCACTTCTTCAGATATGTGATTGTCTTTAAAAAGATTCACACCCCTTTGCCAAATGCTGCTCCCACAAAAGGGGGAGTAAGGGCTTGTTTGAAGAAAAGAATCCAAATCACCACAGAGAAGCTTCACATAGAGAGATATAAGGATAAAAGCAGTTTTACTCATGATACACCAAATAATTACAACTTTATGAAGTTTTCCAGTACCAAGAGCTCATGCCTTCACCCATTAATGGTGTCAATTTTCCTCCAATGGGAAATAAGGCATTCTTCTGCTTCCACAGAAGTTCACCACCATTCCCTTCATGGTCTGCAGGCACTGCCTTTTCTTCATTTCCTCTCCAAGGAAACTTACCCTTCTTAGGGTCCCTTTTATTTCAAGGAATTCAACTTGATAAGCTGTAGGACTTATCAAGTTATCTCAACACAGTGTAACCGGAACTGGAACTCTAGCAGTAATGCATTTCTGATTGAGACTCCCATCTTCCACATGCTTACTTTGAAGTATGAACTCAAATTGTTTATTTCCATATTACTAGGCATCAGAATGGATTGTTCACCTCTGAAGATGCATAATATTTCATGTAGTTTTAGATGTGATGAACTAAATGCAATTACTTGTCTCAGTTATCATTGATTTTTTCTGTTGACTACATAATGCAGTGGGAAAAACAAATCACCCCCCAATCAAAATTTGCCTTCAACATTAGTGCTTCCATTTTTAATGGATCCATTCAGGTGGTATGACTGCTTGAACCCATGAAGAACAGCTGCTACATCAACACACACTCATAGGATCCTGAGCGAAACGCAAGCATAAAAGTTTGCATTGACAATATTAGAGGGATATAGAGCACTAGATATACAGTATCTGTGAATAAATAAATAAATTACATACCTGTTTTGCACCAGCAAAACACACACGTTTTCTTTTTAAACAATTTAATGCCAGCACTGTTGCTCCATGGCAGCTAGATAGTGGCCAAAAGAAAACAACACAGAAGAAAATGAGAGGAGAAAATCCTTGTGATCATTCCTTCCATAGGGCTGCAAAAGAGCTTCAAACAACCTGCAAACAAGGCTTTCACCCTCACTTAGGGCAAACAATCCTGATTTTCCTGGTGTGACTTTATAGCAAGTGACTATGAATTAATGTGACTTGCTGTGTAGTTCCATCCTCACTGGCATAAAGTTTGTGTCCCTTGCCACAGCCAACTGCAGCTAACTAATGAGGTGCCTGATTGTGTAACTATGCCTATCTCAATCAAGTGCCTGGTAACATCCCTGACTATGCAACTGAAATGTATCCCAGCTCCTCAGCATCCAGCTATAAATAGTCATGGGAGGTTCCACCTATCATATCCCAACATAAATATGATTCTAGTCATTATATCAGTAGTAGGCCAACACTTACATGATGCCAAATTGATTCATTGTGTTTCCTCTGGTTAAAATTAGCACTTAGGTCTAGTGATATTGTAAACATTTTTCGTGGATGCTTAAAAATGTCTGCTAATGTACTAGTCCTACAGTACAGAAACTATGGCATCTGGGATCAGGTACAATTGGATGGTGATGGTACCAGGATCCCTAAAAATATGATCTCTAAATAACCTGTAGAGCTGAGGGAAGATGTAAATGTATTTTGTTCAAAAACAATCTAGACCAATCTCAAAACGAGATCATTGATTCAAGGTAGGGTGATGACATGACCTCTTTTTACAGAGGACAGCCCTCTACTGAAAAGACTGATTTTAAAGATGATGTCCCTCCTTTTAAAGGTGTTTTCTGAGATAAAATCCAGGTCTGATTTAAAGCTGAAGAACTGTGATGAGGGAGATTAAGGACCTTGACATCGCCCACCCACCATTAGCACTACTCACACATCAGACTCAGCAAGCACATGGCTTATCTAGTCATGCTCTCTCACTCAGATGAGTTGGAAGGTGATTCTACTTCATGGATAAAATGTTTTCTAGTTTTGCATCTCTCTCTCTCTCTCTCTCTCTCTCTCTCTCTCT